>CM053585.1:74633762-74713392 GCA_028646515.1 Pseudochirops corinnae
GCCCCTGGTGGGGGCGCTCTGGCTGCGCTCTCCTTCTCCCTCTCTCTCCGATGATCTTTCTTTTCCCCAAAAAAGGAATCTAGGGTTTGGGAGCTGTTCTTACTTTGCTTTTTATGCTTATTCTTACTCATGGTTGTTCAGTCCGTGATTTTTTTTTTTGAATCTCTGTGGGGCTCTGCTTCCAGAAGGGAAAGCTCTGTCCCAAATTATTGGGGTCCTCCCGGCTGCCATAGCTCTAAGGAAGGTGCTGGGACCCTTCCTACTTACTTCCGGCTGACTGGATAGTGAAGACTCCAAGACCGAGGCCCAAGACGATGAGCCTTTTGCTTTTCCGCTCTGGAGGCCTTTGGGTCGGACTGCTTTACTCTCCTAAATTCGCAAGTCTCACTGACCTAGTTCTGATCGCAGCTGCCGCTAATCTGCTCACCAGAGAGGCTCCTCTGCTCCTCCTGTCCAGCCGCCCCCCGGGGCACAGCCTGGCTTCAGGCCAGGCTGGTTTCGATTTGCAGTGCTGATATGGTTCCTCGTAGCTGAGCTGACTTTAGTGGGAAGTATCTTTGTGTGCGTTTTGGAGTTCTAGGATTGGTTTAGAGTCCTATTTTATGGGTATTTTGGGTTGGCTATGTGAGAGCTGTGATATGTTGCTGCTGCTACGCCGCCATCTTGGCTCCGCCCCTCTAGACAGTGTTATGGAAAATATCTCACAACTTTTTTTGCTATGTGAGGTTTGTTACCCATAAATTTGTAGTCAGTTGTCTCTGCAAATACTAGATTTCCAATCTCTGACTTAGCCCTTAGAATTTTATTTAACCTCTGGATTTTAGTTTACCTTTAAAAACTAGCAGATTAGATTGGATGGTTTCTTTTGTTCCTTAATTCAAACATTAAAATATGTATGTGGAGAACACTGTTTTAGGTGCTGGGAAAAGTTACGTATGAAATTTAAGGTAGACATTATCTTGCCGTCGTGGAGCTTACAGCCTAGTATGCGTATGATAGTAAAAATAACTTCTCTGTAAAATATATTTATATAGTGACTTCTGAAATAAGTAACACAATCAGGATTTCTCTCAATTAAAAGGCCATCTCTTTAATGACCTACTACCTTGTATTTCAATCATTGTTAAGTATTTCTGTGCTGAGATTACTCTGCATCTCTCTTAGCCCTCCTAAGTTGCATGAGCACACAGGCAGTCAATAATTGGTTTGACTAATAGTACTAGCAGCCACACACCCCCCATTTGGGCTTAATGAATGACAGAAGATTTTGAGCTAAGATTCATTAGCACACATCTGTGTGAATGAATCACATTCAAATATAATTCAGTATTGGATCATAGTTATATATACTTAGCTATGTGTTTAAGTATGATTTAGTTTTTCCTTCATGGGAAAAACTTCATATAATTTGGTGTGGTGTACTCAAGCCTTTTCCCTTCCAGAATAACAAATGTGATTTCAAGGATTATAAATTTTATAGTTTAATCACTTTAATACTTTTTATTATGATAATAACTGTAGCTGGCATTTATACAATGCTTCAAGATTTGCAAGGCACATTACAGATATCTTATTTTTTTCTTCACAACCACTCTGGGAGAAAGGGGCTATTATCCTGTTTTACAGGTGAAGAAACTGAGGTAGACAAGTGAAATGATTTGCCCAGGGTCACACAACCAGGTAAGTGTCTGAGACTGGATTTGAATTCAGATGTCCTTGACTCCAGGTTTAGCATTCTACTTATCGGGCCACCCAGGTGCCTTTTTTGTCATAAAAACAAAAGAATGAAACTTAAAACTGGATTATTTGACCTTTCTCTTCTTCATAATCCTTAGGTCACTTAGTGGCCAGCATCATTTTAGATCTGTAGTGGTGCTTAATCCATTCAAGACTCAATACAATTTTTTGTCATTTTGGCCTTTTTGGGGGAAAGTTGGCTTTTTTTTGCTACCATAGCTGTGCCATTAGTGCCTTTTCCCATGAGCATATAGGGAGTCCTTACCGTTCTTGTATTGTGTCAATTTGTGAGTCTCGCAATTGCAGTTAAGTTCTGTGGGTTTTGAAATTGTTCACCTTGTTGGTGTCCATGTTAGTTGGAAGAAGGGATAAAGGATTTCTAATGCTCTTCTAGTCTCTGTCTCTGGTTTCCCCTTCTTATACTTTATCATTGCAAGATCTGCTGCTGTGTCTGCCAGGCTTAAAATAGGGCCCAGTGACTGTGTCATTTTATAATGGCTAGCAGAGATAAATAGGAGAGGCTTATTACCAGAAAGTTGGACATAGCAATTAATTTGGTCACAGCAGTGTTCTCATAGAGGACTTCACTCTGCTACAGTATAGAAACAATATACCTAGCATGTAGGTTGGTATCTATTGTATGACAAGAGCACCTATATAATTGTTATTAGTAATCAGCAAATTAGTAGACTTTTTTCTCGTGTTGATACCTATTTGTAACCTTATACCTTACTACTTTAACTGCTACTTCTTGGCTTATTTTACATCATCTTATCATTAAATGTTTTAAATTCTACTGACCTGTGTGTGCCTGTCTCATTTAGCTATTTGCAAAGCAGCATGTGTGGCAGTTTAACAAATAAGCATATTATGATATATATTAAGCGATATTTATGGGCAGCTAGGTGGAATATGGATGGAGTGCTACTGGTCCTGAAGCCAGGAAGACTCATCTTTCGGAGTTCATATCTGGCCTTAGACCCTTCCTTGCTGTGTGACCCTGGACAAGTCACTTCACCCTGTTTGCCTTAGTTCCTCATCTATCAGAATGAGCTGAAGAAGGAAATGGCAAACCATTCCACTATCTTTGTCAAGAAGACTTCAAATGGGGTCATGAAGAGTTGGACATAGTTGAAACAACTGAACCACAACAAAAATCTGTATTTATAATCCACAGAAGTTCATCTGGAACCCATACTTGAGCTAAATCCATTCATTGGCTAGTTACATTAGCCAGAGAAGAGCTTGTTCTTTCCAGCTAATATGGTAGTTGGTCTATTTGGGCATAAGCCATTATTTGGGGAGGACAGGATAGAGGGGGCCATGTACTTTATGGAGTATTTTTGTTTCTGAAAAGTTGTATGTGAAGCAGAGAAGAAACTGCTTGGGGAAGAAGTCTGTATTTCACAAGAACTTAGGGGAAAATTAAAAAACAGTTTGGCAGAAATAAGTATAGAAATGATCATCTTAAACCATATATCACCATAAACTCCAAATGGATACTCAGTTTAAATATAGGTCCTGTCTCATAGGTGCGCGCGTACACACACACACATACACACACACACACACACACACATACGTGTGTATATGGATCAGTTCATAGATAGGGAACATTTTTAATATAGCAAAAGCTAGAGATCGGAAAGGCTAGGATAGATAATATTGGTTATATAAAAATTAAAAGGTTTTGTATGAATAAAATCAATGCAGCTAGGGTAAGAAGGAGAATTGTTAGTTAATTGGAGGGGAAAAAATCTTTGCACCAGCTCTGTCTGAGGGTCTGATACCTAAGCTAGCTTGCTAGTTAACATTGCATAGTGCTAACTACATGGCAAGCACTGTGCCAGGTGCTCCTCACTGCGGCCCTGTGGGAAGTAGGTGCTACTATTTCTCTTCAATTTACTGAGGAGGAAACTGAATCAAATAGGTTAAGTTTGCTTGTCGAGGGTGACATAGTTAATAAATGTCTGTGAATGGATTTGAGCTCAGGACATCCTTCCTCAGCAGATTTGATACCTGGCACATGATTTTTCCTGCATTCTCCTAATTAGCTAATTAATGTTAGTTAACAATAGCTAGCATTTATTTGTGCTTAGTATGTGACAGGCAAAATAATTTTGAATGTGTTATGGAGATTTGCTGTTTAACAGCATCCTTTAAGTTCTTTTATAAGGTGACTTCCTCCCCCCCGCCACAATGAAGCTAAGAACCTTTTTTCTTCAGGTATCTAAACAGGGTACTAAAGAGCATGTTCTTCAGAGTTACAGATAAATCAGTGCCTGAATACGGGTACATACAGGTAGTCATAACTTTTCGACACTGTTGTATTTCTTAGAACCCCTGCCTCAGATCCAGACTGTATTGCATCTTCTGCCAACTATTCATCTGTGCTATCTTTGGATGATTTTGGAAACCAGTAGGTATTATATATGCCACTGGTAGTGGGAAAAGAGTCTTTCTTTTAAGTGTTTAACATTTTTAGTAATATCTCTTGGGCTGATGTCAGGAAGCAGCTACAGTTATTGGTCACTTAAACTCTTGTTTATTTAGTGTAGCATAAAGATAGTTTACAGCGATAGTAATGTACCTTATTTTTGTGGTTATTAAAGTATGATAAGAAGTATCTTATTTTCTTCAATTTACGTTTCCTTCCTCTTTTCATTATCCTTCTTTGTCTCCCGAAGAGTGCAAAATAATTGTACAATGTGTTGTTAAAAGTAATTTGTTGCCTTGTTTATACAGTAAACATTTGCTTCTAGATTGTGAGCTTTTTAAGGATAGTAGAATAATTAGAATTGGAAAGGACCTTACGAGAGTTCATTGAGTATAACCCCTTGTTTTACAGATGAAGAACTGTAGCTAAGTAAATTGTTCAAGTTTTACACGACATTGTGTATTATGTGCAGAGCCTTGTCTTGTAGAAAATAGAATGTTTAGCTAAAACATGATCTGTGTTGAGGAATTTATATACTGTAGTTTGGGAATATGATACCCAAAAAATGAACGAAATATTATGTGAAATCTGAAAGAGTTAAAGACCATTACCAAATGAGATCTGGCCAACTCCTGAGGAAGGAGGATTTGGATTTAGGCTTTGGAGTATGGATAAGAGTTGTTGGGTGGAGAAAGATTGGAGAAGACATTTTAAGTGTGGGAATCACACGAGCAAAGTCCTGGAGGTGTATGGGGAAATAGGAGATAAGTAGTTCAGTTTATCTGGAAAGATATATGAAAAGAAATGGTAAGAGTTGAAGTTACAAGCATTTATAAATACTTGCTATATGATAGTCGTTGGTGAGGTAGTTTGGTTTCAAATGTGGAGGACATTTGATGCCGTAATTAGGAATATGATTTTTGTTTATATGGCAAGAGGGAACTGTTTATTTGAGATTTTTGAGAATTGAAGTGAAAGCACCAGAGCTCTGAAATAAGGGTTTTTTTGTGAGATGCTGTTGAGACAGAATCAGTAGGACTTGGTAGCTGATTGAATATAGGAAGTAAGGGAGAAGAGAGTCATAGAGCATGTTGGAAGAGAAATAAGAATTGGCTATTTTATCACCATTCCCAAGTTGACCGTGTTCTATATCTGAGGTTCTTGTTATCACTTGACTGAAACCTTAAGATGGCACTGCTCACAGAATTGAATTCCATTTGAATGAGGCAGGAATTAGATCCTAATTCCATCCAGTCTTGATTCTACTGTTCATTACCTACATGTGGCCAAGTTACTTAGTAGCCTCTGAGCCTGAGTTTCTTCATCTATAAAATAAGCAACAATATTTATATTATTTCCTTCATAGTAGTATTGAAGAATTGCTTGGTAGTAAACTATTAAAAACTATATAGATGTGCATCATTATTACCATTACCATGTGATTCTTATTGTATTAACTTTTTTATGGTCTATACGGTTCTTTTCCTCAAAAACAGTTTTTCCTCTCTCACTTCTAGGAACACACCAGTCATTGTTATTGGCAGTCTTCATAACTCCTTTGAATGACCTTCATTCTGATTTCTCCAAGTTTCAGGAAATGATAGAAACAACCTTAGATATGAATCAGGTATGTATTGTAGTTTTACAAATAAAAAAAACCCAGAATATTTTGAACAGTTATATTTTTCTAGTAGTTAATTTTGTCACTTCTCAGTGTTGGTTGTAGGATCATTGTTACCCAAAGCATGTAAGATGATTAAACAATAGTTGGGAAAACTTCCTTTCAATGGCAGAGTTGTTTTTTATATATATGTAATATCAGCTACACAGAGACCAGAAAAGTAAATAGGAGTTGGGTATCACTGATGTGGCAAAATTCATTATCAGAATTCTCAGATTGCTATAGAGGATTTTTTTTCTAATTAGAAAAGAAAGAAAATAATATTAGAAAGCCAGTGTATAAAAATTTGCGTACAAATGAGTAGTGGAGATAAACATGAAGGAAGAATGCTTAGAATATGAACTCATTTGTTTCTTTTCAGTGGAATGCTGAGTATTTTGTTAGGTAGGGGCAAGGCATAGATGTCCTTAAACACTGTTGAAAACAGAAGTGGAAAAATCAAGCTGATTTTGGAAATGTTTCAACCAGTATTAAAATTTGCATTGGATTGTAAGAGCATTTCAACTGGAATTCTGTTTTAGTGATCCTCTTCTTACCCTGCATCTATGAGATTTTCCAGTACTTTCCAACAGCAATTATTATGTAAAAATTGAGTTATTAATAAGATATTTAATATTTGAAAAGACTATTCCTATGTTATACATGTTTTCCACATGCATTAACTTAAAAATATAAGCACATTTTATTAAATACTAATTAATTTTGTTCTATAGCTTTTAAAATATGTTCACATGAGATACTTCGGGGTATATTTAAAAGAAGTTAAATATAGGATGTTAAAATTGCTATGGGGTTTGACATTTTAAAAAACTTCTTTTTATATAAGTGCCTCTTTAAAATGAGCCTGTGGGGCATTCATGCTCTTGTTTTTGGCAACATTGGCAAATGGCAACATTTTTGATTTGCTAATTTGATGTATCCATTTCAGGTTTTTTTTTTAGTTGAGTAGGAAAATTTCAATTAACT
The DNA here is from genome assembly GCA_028646515.1 of Pseudochirops corinnae. Classification (NCBI taxonomy): domain Eukaryota; kingdom Metazoa; phylum Chordata; class Mammalia; order Diprotodontia; family Pseudocheiridae; genus Pseudochirops; species Pseudochirops corinnae. The sequence goes on from CM053585.1 coordinate 74,640,584, forward strand.
GGGTTTTTTTCCTCTGTAAAGATATTGTGAGATTTTTTTTTTTTTGAAAGCAAGATTATTCAATATAATCTGAGGTACCTAAAGGACATTGTTTTTCTCACAGTATTAATTTTTTTTAATCTGTATTTTCTGAGATTTCTAACTAATGTATGAATTTTTGTTTTCTTAGAGTTTTAATGAAGTTGAATGGTACAATGATCAGAGCTAGATTAGTCCCTCTTTTTTTTTTGATGGAGCTTAACAAAATTTCTTACATTCATAGTTTTTTTTAAATTTAGTATTTTATTTTCCCCAGTTACGTATAAAAACAGTTTTCAGCATTCATTTTTAAAATTGAGTTCTGAATTCTCTCCCTCATTGAGAAGGCAAGTAGTTTGGTGTAGGTTATATATGTGTAATTATGCTGAACATATTTCCATATTATTCATGTTGTAAAAGAAAACACAGATCAAAATAAAAACCAAAGAAAAATAAAAGTAAAAAAAGTATGTTTCAGTCTGTATTCAGGTTCCATTAGTTCTTTCTCTGGGGATAAATAGCATTTTCCTGATAGGTCCTTTAGAGTTGTGTTGGATCATTATATTGCTTAGAATAACTAAGTCATTTATAGTTTATCATCTTACAGTATTGCTGTTACTATGTACAGTGTTCTCCCAGGTTCTACTCATTTCACTTTACATTAGTTCATGTAAATCTCTCCAGATTTTTCTGAGGCCACGTAGCTCATCATTTCTTGTATCACAGTAGTATTCCATCATAGTCATATACCACAAATTGTTCAGTCATTCCCCAGTTGATGGGCATCCCCTCAATTTCCCTCAATTTCCAATTCTTTGCCACCAGAAAAAAGCTGCTATTCATATTTGGCCACGATTCCAAATTGTTCTACATAATTGTTGAATCAGTTTACAGCTCTACCAGTGGTGTGTTAATGTCTCAATTTTCCCATAATTCTCTTCAATATTTATCATTCTCTTTTGCTGACCAATTAACTAATCTGACCATTAATTTGCATTTTTTCAATCAGTAGTGATTTAGAGCACTTTTTGTATGACTATAGAAAGCTTTGCTTACTTCACCTGAAAACTGAGTATTCATATTTTTTTATCATCTGTCATTTGGGGAATGCCTCCCCCCCCCTTTTTTTTTTATAAATTTGACTTATTTTTATATTTGAGAGATGAGGCTTTTATCAGAGAAATTGCTTCAAAAATTTTTTCAGTTATGATTGCTGACTCTATTTCTCAGTATCCTCCTTCCCCCTGTTTATTCTATTCCCTCTTCTCACCCTCCTCAAAAGTATTTTGCTCCTGACTGTTACCTCCCCCAGTCTACCTTCCTTGTCTTATTCCCTTCCCCTCCTACTTTCCTTGGGGCAGGCCTGTACAACCTGTGACCCACCAAAGAATTTTAGGCAGCCTGTGAAAAATGTAGAGGAAATCCTTTGGCAGGGTGCAGGTTATGCAGGCCTTGCTGTAGGATAAGATAGCTTTATTTATGTCCAATTGAGTATGTATGTTATTTCCTGTTTCAGCTGGTTTCAATGAGAGTGATATTCAAATGTTCCTTTTCACCGCCCTCATCTACCCTTCTACTGTAATAGGCCTTTTTTGCTTCTTTTTTTTTGTGAGATAATTTACCCCATTCTACTTTCCCTTTCTCCCATTTCATTCCTCTTTTTCACTCCTTAATTTTATTTGGGAAGATATTATCTCATCATATTCAACTCAAACCTGTGCCCTCTCTCTACTTATAGCTTCCCTTAATAATGAGAAAATTCTTATGAATTACAAGTATCATCCTATGTAGAAATGTAAACAGTTTAATCTTATTAAGTCCCTTATGATTTCCCTTTCCTGTTTACCTTTTTATGTTTCACTTGAGTCTTATATTTGTAAGTGAGATTTTCTGTTCAGCTCTGGTTTTTTGTCAGAAATGCTTAGAAGTCCTCTTTTTTCATTGAATGTCTATTTTTCCCCATGAAGGATTATACTCAGTTTTGCTGGGGAGATGATTCTTGGTTGTAATCCTAGCTCCTTTGCCTCCTGGAATATCATATTCCAATCCTTCTGATTCTTTGATGTCGAAGCTGCTAAATCTTGTGTATCCTGACTATTGCTCCACAATATTTGAGTTGTTTCTTTCTGACTCCTTGCAATATTTTCTCCTTAACCTGGGAGCTCTGCAATTTGACTTTTATATTCCTGGAAGTTTTCATTTTGGAATTTCTTTCAGGAGATGATCAGTGGATTCTTTCCCTTTATATTTTACTGTCTCCTGGTTCTAGACTATCAGGGCAGTTTTCCTTGATAAGTTCTTGAAAGATGATGTCTAAATTCTTTTTTCATCATGGCTGTTAGGTAGTCCAGTAATTTTAAAATGATCTCTTCTAGATCAGTTTTCCAGGTCAGTTTATTTTTCAGTGAGACATTTCACAGTCTTCTATTTTTTCATTCTTTTTTTTAAAGTACATATTATTGGGATACTCTTTTTTTCAGACTTCCTATACATATACAGGGGAAAAGAAAACAAAACAAAAACATTGGCTAACATTTATACTGCACTTTATGGTTTATAAAAACATAAAGTTTACATATATTTTACATAAAGTTTACATATATTTTCTCATTTGATTTTATTCTTACCCCAGTTCTTTTTTTCCCTGTATTTATTTATTTGTTTTTAGTTTTCAGCATTCATTTCCACAAGATTTTGAGTTACAAATTTTCTCCCCATCTTTCCCCTACCCCCCCCCCCACCGCAAGATAGAAAGCCTACTGAATACCCCTTCCCCCAATCTGCTGTCTCTTATATTCTCCCGCACCCCCACCCCCAACTTTCTAGTAGGGCAAGAAGGATTTCTGTACCCCAGTGCCTGTATATCTTATTTCTCAGTTGCATGTAAAAATTTTTTTTAAACATTTGTTTTTAAAACTTTGATTTCCAGATTATTTCCCTTCTTCCCTCCTCACCCACCTCCACTGGGAAGATAAGCAATTCAATATAGGTTGTACATGTGTAGTTATGCAAAACTTTTCCGTAGTAGTAATATTGTGAAAGACTTAACTCTATTGCCCTCCATTCTATCCCACCCTCCCCCACTTATTCTATTTTCTACTTTGACCCTGTCCCTTTTCAAAAGTGTTTGCTTCTCACTACCCATTCTCCTAATCTGCCCTCCCTTCTACCATCCCCCCCTTATCCCCTTCCCTCCTACTTTCATGTAGAGTAGGATACCCAACTGAGTGTATGTTATTTCCTCCTTAAGCCAAATTTAATGAGAGAAAGGTTGACCCATTCCCTTTCACCTTCCTGCTCTTTCCCTCCATTGTAATAGTTTTCTCTTGGCTCTTTTATATGAGATAATTTACCTCTCCTTTTCTCATTATATTCCTCTCTCACCTCATAATTTTAATTTTTAGCTATCATCCCTTCGTATTCAACTGATCCTGTGCCCTCTTGTCTATGGTATACATGTACAGACATACACACACTCACATATGTGTTTATACACACATGTACCCTCCTATACATGCATATATTTATGTATAAATGAATATATATATGCACATATATATTCCCTTTAACTTCTTCATACTTAGAAAAGTCTCATGAATTAAAATGATCATTTTTCCATGTAGGAGTGTAAATAGTTCAACTTTAATAAGTTCCTTATGATTTCTTTTTCCTTTGTACCTTCTCATGCTTCTCTTACTTCCTGTATTTGATAGTCAAATTTTCTGTTCAGCTCTAGTTTTTTCATCAAGAATACTTGAAAGTCCTCTATTTCATTGAATGTCCATATTTTCCCCTGAAGCATTGTACTCAGTGTTGCTGGGTAGATGATTCTTGGTTTTAATCCTAGCTCCTTTGATCTCCATAATATCATACTCCAAGCCCTTGGATCTCTTGATGTAGAAGCTGCTAGATCTTGTGTTATCCTGATTGTGTTTCCACAATACTCAAATTGTTTCTTCCTCACAGCTTGTAATACTTTCTCCTTGACCTGGAAACTCTGGAATTTGGGTATAATATTCTTGGAGTTTTCTTTTTGGGATCTTTTTCAAGAGGCGATCAGTGAATTCTTTCAATTTCTATTTTGCCCTCTGGTTCTAAAATATCAGGGCAATTTTCCTTGAGAATTTCTTGGAAGGATGCTGTCTAGGTTCTTTTTTTGATCATGTCTTTCAGATAAATTAATCTCTCCTGGATCTATCTTCCAGGTCAGTGGTTTTTCCAATGAAATATTTCACATTGCCTTCTGTTTTTTCATTTGTTTGGATCTGTTTAATAGTATCTTGATTTCTCATAAAGTCATTAGCTTCCATTTGCTCCAGTCTAATTTTGAAGCAATTACTCTCTTCAGTGAGTTTTTGAAATTCTTTTTCCATCTGGGCAATTCAGCTTTTTAAGGCATTCTTCTCCTCATTGGCTTTTTCGGTCTCTTTTGCCATTAGAGTTAGTCTGTTTTTTATGGTGTTCTTTTCTTCTTTCAGGCTATTGCCTCATTTTTCATGATTTTCTTGCATCATGCGCATTTCTCTTCCCAGTTTTTCCTCTACTTCTCTTACTTGATTTTCGAATCCTTTTTGAGCTTCTCCATGGTCTATAACCAGTTCATATTTTTCTTGGAAGCTTTTGATGTAGGAGTTTTGACTTTGTTGTCTTCTTCTGCTTCCATGTTTTGATCGTTTTTGTCCCCAAAAAGGATTCCGTGGTCTGATTGCACTTCCTCTGTTTGCTTATCTTGCCAGCCAGTTACTTGACTTTTGAGCTCTTTGCCACAGTAGAACTCTGCTTCCAGGAGAGAGCTTTGTCCCAAATTGGTGGGGTTTTCGCAAATGTTTTCAGAGCTATGAGAAGGGTGCCCTCTCTACGGCCACCACAACCTCTGCCACACTGGCATTTCTCACCCTAGGACCACCGCCCAAGACTGCGATGTAGATCAAAGCAGGTCAAAGCAAGAGCAATTGCCCTCTGAATGGTCGCTTGGTCTCCCTATGATCTGCAGGCCAGGAGCACTAGAGGCAGCCATGCGGCACCAGCTGTAGCTACTGAGCCACAGCCACCTCTGTCGCCCTGGCGGCAGGGGCTGGACTGTACTCTTCTGTCACCTGGTTCCAACTTGTTTCCCACTGACCTTTTGCTTTCTCTTTGGCGTTTATGGGTTGAGAAGTCTGGAAACCAGCACAGCTGCCACTGATTCACTCTCCTGAATTCTGCTCCGGCAGGTCTAGGCTCCTGGTCAGGGCCGCCCTGGGTCTGGGCCAGCATGGCTTTGTCGGATTGGGCTTGGCACCCAGCCTGTTGTGATGGAACCTTCCTGCCAGCCTGCCAGGCTGCCTTCAGTGGGAGATTTGTTTCTCTCTGTCACTTTGTGGGTTCTGTAGCTCTAAAATTTGTTTAGAGTTATATTTTATAGGTATTGGAGGTTGTTGTTGCTCTCCCCCCCCATTTTTTGGTTTTGTTTTATTGTTTCTTAATTTCTCATAAAGTCAGTACCTTCCACTTGCTGCGTTCTAATTTTTATGGAATTATTTTCTTCAGTGAGCTTTTGGACTTCCTTTCCCAGTTGGCCAGTTCTGCTTTTTAAAGAGTTCTTTTCTTCAGTGAAATCTTTTTCAGTTTGGCCAGTTCTACTTTTTAAGGCATTCTCATTGGAATTTTTTTTTTTACCTCTTTTATGCTTTGACCTATTCTGTTTTTTTTACGGTTTTGTTTTCAGGGTTTTTTTTTTTTTGTGCCTCTTTGCTAGGCTGTTGACTCTTGTTTTCCATGATTTTCTTGCATCACTCTCATTTCTCTTTCCAGTTTTTCTTCTACTTCTCTTACTTGATTTTAAAAATCCTTTTTGAGCTCTCCATGGCTTGAGACCAACTTATAATTTTCTTGGAAGGTTTGGATGTAGGCATTTTGACTTTACTGTATCCTTCTGAGTGTGTGTTTTGATATTTCTGGTTACCATAGTAACTTTCTGTGGTCTGAATATTTTTCTGTTGTTTTACTCATTTCCCCAGCTTATTTCTTGACTTTTAACTCTTTGCTAAAGTGGGATTCTGCTTCTACCTTGGAGGGCACACTATTCCAAGCTTCAAGGGTTTTGTGCATCTGTTTCCAGAGATACTTCTAGGAACCTATAAGTTTTCAGTTCTTCCCCTGTGGTATGATCTAAGGAGAGGTATGTTTATTCCTCTCCTGACCTGTGCTCTGGTCTGTGAGTGACCACAAGCACTCTTTTCTGCCTGGAGCTATGATGAGGGCCTCTGCTCAACTGTGGCCTCAAACTTTGATTTGCCAGTGCTCCTCCTCACCCTGGGACTGTGAACCAGGACTGTGACCTGGATCTGAGTATGGGCAAAGCTACAGAGTCCTGCCCCCAGTGCCAGCAAGGAGACTCCTGTAATCTCCTTCCGACTAGTTATTTGATGCCCCCCTTACCATCTGTCAACTGAAAGCTCTGGAAGCAGCTACTGCAGCTGCTGATTGATTCACTCGCAAGGCCTACTCCTAGTGACACGACCTGCACTGGATTGTGCTCTGCTCTCACCCTTGTGTGACAGATCTTTCCTGCCAAACTTTTTAGTTGTCTTGGGCCAGAAAATTGTGTTATCTTATCCTTTGTGGGTTCTGCTACTCCGGCATTTGTTTTAGGGATTATTTAAAGGTCTTTCGAGGAGTTTAGGGGAGAGCTCAGGTGAGTCTCTTCTTTCTCTCCATCTTGGCCCTGCCCCCACAGTCATAGTTTCACAAGGAGCTATAGGTAATATTGCTCCATAAAATGAACAGCTTATTTCCTTTTCACAGATAAGACATAATATCACATTCTTATAAGTCATGTTATTTGCATTAAAGGGCTTCAGAGAGATTGTGATTGGTGTGGAGTAGGTTTTCCACCTCTCAATATGCTGGAAGATGGTATTTTTTGTCCAGATATCTCTATTTTCTCCTCACCCTTCTTTTTGTATCAGGAATTACTCTCTAATTGGTAGGTATCCTCCTCCTCTTCCCCACCCTTCAGATGGTGTTATATAATTGTATAAGCATACCTTTGGGAGAATCTAAAACTTGTACCTACTGTAGCAAGTCCATTATAACTCCTATTAAGGACTCATTTAGTCCCTCTGATTGTCCTAAAAATAGCAGTTTCTCCCTAGATAAGCATGCGTGCACGCGTGCACGCGTGCACACACACGCACAGTAGCAAGAGTTGGGTTCCCTAGCTATCCAAGTCATCTTTACATCCCTTTTGAATTGTTTTTTTTGGGGGGGGTAGAAGGGGGAAGGCAGGGCAATTGGGGTTAAGTGACTTGCCCAAGGTTACACAGCTAATATTTTGTGTTAAGTGTCTGAGGTCGGATTTGAACTCAGGTCCTCCTGACTCCAGGGCTGGTGCTCTATTCACTGCGCCACCTAGCCGCCCCTTGAGTTGTTTTTAATTTGCTGTTTCACTTTCGTTTAAAAAAGAACAACCTGTTCCCTTCCTACATTGCCAGGCATCTTACACCTTCGTCTACTCCATATATTTTTTGTCCAACCATACTAGCCAACTTCCATTCCATCTCCCATTTCCATGCTTTTCTGCTGGCTGTCCCCCATGCCTAAGATGCTCTCCCACCTTACCTCCACCTCTCACATCCCATGTTTCCTTCCAGATGCCACTCAAACGATATCCGATGTAGGGGGGTTTTTTCTGGGTCCTCCCGATGCTGATGCCACACTATGGTTACTTTCCATCTGTCTTGTATGTACCTTGTACACACCCATTCATGTATTCTCCCCCGTTCAGAGTGTGAGTTCTCTTAAAGACAGGCACTACTTCTGCCATTCTTTGTATAATAAATGCTTATGGGTTAATTAATAATAACAGCTGACTAATGTTTCAACCAGCGTTAAAATTTTTGTTGGATTACAAGAATGTTTCAATTAGGGTTTTCATTTTAGTGATCATCTTCTTGCCCTAAATCCGTAAGATTTTCCAGCAGCAATTTATAATGTAAAAAAAAAAAAAAAAGTAATTAGCATGTTTAATATTTCAAAACAATATTCTGAAGCACTTGTATATTTCTGTAGTGTTTACTGTTTGACTTACCGTGTTAAGTGCTTTCTAATGATTATTTCATTTGATCCTCACAAAAATTTATCCAGGTAGGTGCTGTTATGATCCCCATTTTACAGATGAGAAAACTGAAGCAAACAAGTTGTGACTTACCCAGGGTAACACATCTAGTATCTGAGACTCAATTTATGGATTTGAACTCTGGACCCTGTGTACTGGAGAGGAATTTAGAATGTCTTCTTAGTAAGGTGCAAAGTGGCATTCAAGGTGTGATAAATTTGTGTAGGTGAGACGCTTGTCAGGGATATATTCATGGGTATATGGGATGGAAGGAGAACTTTTAATTGTCCCAGAAAAAGGGCAGTCTTGGACTGGATCAGGTCCAATTTCCTTTCTTTTCTTTGAGAAAGGTGACTGCTTCCTTCTCTATATTAAGCAAACCTGGTGTTAAAAATCTCCTTCCTAGACCTTGTTGGGAAAAATTTCACATGGGTGCTAATAGAAACATTGGTTACATAAATCCTAAACTAAAATTCATTCAAATTTCTGAGAAAAAGCAGATAAGCAGTTTTAGGTTGGCCTGAGTAAGCAACCACAAGACTTTGTTATAAGAATGGGGACTTTAAAATGGGAAACAGTGGATCTAAGACACATCACCAGAGCAGTCCGTTGGGGTTAGGGCCATGAGAATAGACCTTTTGGCATTAATATTCCATTGAATGTACATTAGAATGGGAGTTTACAAAAGATCTCAGCAAGCTAGAATAGTGAGATAAATCTATTAAGATAAAATTTAAGCAGGGGAAGTGGAAAACCTTACACTTGGGTTCTTAAAAAAAAATCAACTTTGTAACTACAAGCTAGGTGGAAGGGTGGTTCATCTAAAAGATCTGGGGATTTTTATAAACTTCAAGCTCAGGTGTAAGGCAGTTGTATATTAAGGGAGCCAGGAAAACTAATGTGGACTAGGGAGATGATTTTCTTTCTCTCATTTCTGCATCTGTCAGACCACTTTTAGAGTATTGTTTGCTTTTGGGTTTAGGAATTACATTGAGACAAGAGAGCTTCTAGAGGACAGTGGGCAGGATGATAAACATCCTCAGGATCCTTCATCATAAAGATGGGTTGGGCAACTGACAACATTTAGGCTGAAAAAGATAGACCTTCAGATACTTGTGCAAGGGGAATTGGACTTATTGTACTTGACCAGAGGGGGCAGACCTAGGAACAATTGGTAGAAGATAAGAGGTAGACTTACCTAAAAGAATAGATTGTGCTGCTTTAAGAGGTAGTGAGTCCTCCCTTACTAGAAATGTTAAAGCAAATGCTGGCTTACCATCTCCCCGGTGTGGAGGGATTCTTGTTCTGATGCACGTTGGGTCTGATGGCCTCTCAAATGCTTTCAGAAAATATCTTATTCTTAATGATTTCCTTCATTTAGCTACAGTTTTCATCATTTTTTTCTCTTCACAGGTGGAAAACCATGAATTTCTTGTGAAGGCATCCTTTGATCCTCACCTGACAGAGTTAAGAGAGTCAATTACTAATTTGGAAAAGAAGATGCAGGCATCTTTAACAAATGCAGGAAGAGAGCTAGGTAATAAAAGGCAATGAGCTCACTGGTGGTTTGTTTCAGGAGCTGGGGAAGATAGTGAATCAATCATCCTTTCTATCTTGTTTGTTAGCACTCATACGCATGATCTTATCATAGAATGATTGAAACCCATAGGTTATCTCCTTTGTCTAGGCAGCAGTCATTTAAGCTAATGATTTCCACTGACGTTTTATAACTGTGTAATGATCACAGCCTAGGGCACATAATCTTTATAACTATTCATCTTACATAAAATTTGCACTGTCATTGCATGAGAAGAGTGTAGTTCCAGAAGAGAAAGCTTAAAATTTTTTAAAGGGTAAAGCCCCCTAAATTTAGTTTTAATTTTACTTTTGATCATTGTCAAGGCCATAGCTTTATTTTTCCATTCATTTTCCCTTTTATTATTGAATTATTTAACAACTCCTAAAAGCCTAATTGGAGGAGAAAGTGGTTTGTTTTGGGGGTGGAGGGGTTTGGCTCTTTGTGGACTGACTTTTGACTGTATGTGGAAGTTTGTATGTGTTGTCAACTAAGTGAAGCCAGCCTTTCCAAATATACATAGGAGTCCAAACTGATTTGAAAGCAGCAAAGTTTTATTAGGAGGAAATCAGATACTAGTGTGGAAGTCCCCAGTACAAAGTACAATGGAGCCCACAGCCTAGGAAAGGCAGGGGAGATTTATACTTATAAACCGCAAAGGAGAGGTTCAGGGAGGGGTTGGCAAAAGAGTAGACAGTCTTTCCATGGAACAGGTGAATATAGAAGCAGGATGTTTTTCAGGACCAGTTGGCTTCATGGGTGGTTTGGGCCAATTTGGGGGGTGGGTGTTGGGACCACAACTTAGTAAGATCAGGCGTCAAACACCAGCAAAGGTGTCTAGGAGTGAGCAAGACTTTGGCTTACTGCAGGCTCTTGATTGGCTCTTTTCAGCAAACAGGCTTATTAAGGTAACTCATGGAAAACAGACATATTAATTTCAGGGATATTTCCACAATGTTATGTTGAAACAACTCCAAACTCTATACAGAGTTTTTAGTAAAGCTCTAGCTTTTGAATAGGCCGTTTTTCAGTTCCATCCATTTCCTATTTCCTTTCTCTCAATATTGACGAGTCATTGATGATGAACTATATTTCAGAGTATTTAGAACAATATAGAAAGCTGTAGTTATTAGTAGTTCCTCATACTGAATAATTAACAATGCAGATTATGTGTTCTGCTCAGATCTGAGTAAGAGATCATTTTATTAATAAAATTAAGTTTAAAACTTAGCACTGTGGTTTTACATTTAACCTTTTCAACCCACCATTATCACAATTTGTTTCTAATATATAGGAAGAGCAGATATAATTATATCTGTTATTATACAACATGGGAGGAAATTTAGAACCCATTGTAGATGAAATACAATTTTGATTTATGATCCACATATTCAAAACAATCCTTTTCATTTGAAGTTGAATCTTTAAGCATAAGGTTTGTAGAGAAGCCTGGGGTAGAATGACCTGCACAGATTAGGTTCAAGATTAGGCCTCAAACTAGGGATCTAGTAAACCAAAATTTCACTTAACTATTCTCTTGTATGTAGACAGGAAGCAGAGATTTCCAGTTTTTTAGGAATGGAAGAATTCTGTTTTCCAGCTCCCTCTCTGTTCTTTTCTACCTCCTCTTAATTGTAGCTAATATGTATAGATAGCACTTTACAAACTTTAAAGTGCTGTAGAAATACTAAATAGCGTAATCACCAACAATAATAATAATAAGGACACCTTACTTTGTATATAGCCTTAACTCCAAAACTGCTATCCAAAACCAGGTAATTGGTATTAGAATTCTTAGTAGAACCTGTAGTTCTGGGTTTGTGGGAAGACCCAAGAGAAATGGAAAGAGGGAAAGAAGTACCCTGGAACTGTAGAGTTGTGGCTTGTTAGGTACAGCACCTCTGCCTCAGGGACATTCTGGTTCCCTTTACAGTTTTCTTTGTTTCCTTTTAGCAAACAAACTTTCAGTTTGTTTTACCATTCTGGCAAATTGATTAACTTAGGAAATTTTAAGAATCAATGCCAGCAACAATTTTTCCAAGTAGTATAAAGACGTGTATATAGAATTGAAACACTGAACTGTAGTGGTATATCTTTCTTATTATTCTGCCAAATAGAAATTCATAATTAGCCATTCTTGTCTTCTCTTGCCTCAGTGAGAATGGCAGACTAGTCAAGATAGTAACATCTTATTGATTAGAACACCATTTGACATTGGGGCCTAAAATAAGTATGTTTTGCTCAGATGTTAACTCAGATGTTAAATGTTTGACTGATACTGCTCAGATATATATATGTATATGTAAAATATGCTTAAAGCCCTCATTCGTGAAACAAACTAAGCATTAATTTTGAAGTGAAACCCAGAACACAGTAAGCATTTGTATGTGACTGTATTCTAGTGATTTATACCCTTGAGATCATGATGGAGAGTGTTTTTTTTTTTAAAGTTCTACAAATGACTTGGTTTTTTATACCACAGTTATTTCTTAATATACAATACCCTCCCTTAGACACACCCTTTATAATATAAAAATAGTCAAACCAAGCCAAATTGATAAAATGACCACATTTGACAGCATTTACACCATTCTACACTTGTGATTCACATGTAGCACCTATCTACCAAAGGAAAATATGTAAATATATGTCATATTCTGTTTTCTGGGACCAAGACTGAACATTGTGATAAGTTTGAGTTTAGCTGCTTTTAATGTTTTCATTTACGTTATATACCTCACTCACCATTTCATGTCTTTAGTGGACAGACACTGAGGAGTGCCAATAGTCTCTAGACAAGTTAATTCGGTGCTACTAGAGAATAAGCTCAGGTTGACTGAGTGCCTGCCAAGTATCGAATTCTATTATGTGTGGTGGGGCAAGACCCAAGATGTAGAACCCAGTAAATCCTACTTTGGAGGAGATTCCAGTTTGGGGTTTACGAGACAGTATGTCATAGAGATGAGAGTAATGGGCTAAGACTTAGAATATTTGAGTAGTAAACTCTTTCCTGACACTCTTTGTGTGGACTAGTCACTAACCCTTCGAGGTTTCATTTTCCTCCTCTTTCAAATGAATGGGTTTGCCTATCTGACAACGTATATTCATGAATGAAAACTAAAAGAAAACCCAACTCCTTGACCATGATGTATGATGTTTTGTCTTTCCATTTGAATTTCTAACGGCTTTTCCGATCACAGTTGTAAGCATAATGTGAATGAGTTGACTTGGCTCAACCAATTATAGAAACCTGTGACCACTGTAAAGTATTCCCATGAGAACTCATTCATTGAAAGTGATCTATATCTCAACCTCCAGATTTGGGGTTAGTATTTATTACATCTTTGAATTAAATAAAGGAAATTAAGGCAGTCATACCTGACATAAGTCTTTTTTTTTTTCTTTTTTGGAGGGGAGAAGGTAGGGAGATTGGGGTTAAGTGACTTGCCCAAGGTCACATGGCTAGTTTTCTGTTAAGTGTCTGAGGCTGGATTTGAACTCAGCTGCTCCTGACTCCAGGGCCAGTGCTCTATTCACTTCACCACCTAGCTGCCCCAACTTAACAGACTTGGTGTAGTGGTAGAAGGGAAGAATTTGAATGATTTTTAGTTAGATGATTTGTCAGGCTGCTGTCTTATGCAGAAAATATATTTGTCTTGGTTCATATTCATTGATTTGACACATTTATGTTAAAAACAAATTTCAAAGAGTATTTCAAGTCTACTTTTTCTTCCTTACCTGATTCTAAGGCTTAGAACCTGGTAAACACATTAAACTGGACTCCAATGCACAACTAGGATATTACTTCCGAGTAACCTGCAAGGAAGAAAAAGTCCTTCGTAGCAATAAAAACTTTAACACATTAGATGTCCAGAAGAATGGTGTTAAGTTTACCAACAGGTATTTGAATATGCATGTTTTATTTTCAAGCTTTTATTTAACTGTTTTGATAGTTTCTGTTTATTATAACTGAAGAGATATCTGTGCTTTTTCTTAATGTAGTAGCATGACTTAAATCATTAATAACACTATCACTCAGAAAATGCTTTTATTACTGTTTTATCAGAAGTGTAATGACTTATGAGAGAAAGTTGACTGCCTGTGACAAATGATAAGATAAAGTTAAAGACCATTTATGGTGCTTTCTCACTTTGAGGTGGCTACTGGGGGTGGGGGTGAGGTGGGCATATAGCCCTTATGACCTTCTTTTCCATTCCTCCTGACAGTACTTTGGGGAAGGCTGGTACTAGTGATGGTGGCAGCAGCAGCACTCATAGCATTGTGGCCAAGGAGCCTGGGTCTGGAATTTGTATTGGTATAAAAGGGGCCACCAACCTTCTGGAGACATCTCAGATTGTATATAAGAACTTCTGCCACTCTGCTTTTAGGAATTGTGCCCAACTTCCCTTCATTTAGCATTGTCATTGTGTAGTGAATCAACAGCTTCACTCCTTGAGTCTGCCAGTTACTATAATAATTCATTTCCATATCATTTGAATGTTTACGAAACACTTTCCTTGTAACATCTCTGTAAGGTAGTGGATACATTATTATCCCCACTTAATATATGAAGAGCCTGAAGCCCAGAAAAGTTAATGAATTCGTTCTGAGTCAACAGCAAAAGAGTCAGAGTCAGATTTTGAATCCTGGTCTTTTGGCTTCAGATCTAGTATTCTCTCTGATTTAGAGCTAAAAGAACCTTAGAGGGTGTTGAGTCTAGCTCCTCACTCCTTTAGCTGATCTGTTAAAGAATCATTAACTGTTAGCTACTTAATAATATTAGCTACCTACTTCAGAGAGTTGTGGGGATTAAGTAACAGATATAAAATAAGTGTTTACCTGCTGTATAGATGTCGGCTGTGCTGCTGTTGCAGAGCTGTTGCCCGTAAGGGGTTGATGGTGGGATCTTTCACCAACACTTCTGTTTCATGTTGCTAACTGTCAGGGTTGTCTTGGGATTAAGTAACAATTGTTAACTCAAATTTTATGGTGCTGGAACTTGATTTATGTTGATTTTTTTTTTTTAGAATTTCCTTTTTATTAGTATGAACTTTACCAAGTTCAGTGGACATGAATAGTTCCTCCTGTATCAGTGTACCTTACACTGACCATTCTTTAGGAACTTGAAGGAGGTGTAGTAATGAATTTTCCCTAGAAATTTGAAATTTATGTTATAAGGATGGCATTGCTCAGTATCCAGCTTCTATTTTGAGGAATTAGTGGTGGAGGATCGTTCTACTTGCCTAAATTTGTGCCTTATTTTTATATTGACATATGACTCTGAGCTAGTCTATCCAAGGCACTGCCCTAATGTGATTTGTGCCCAAGACAAAGGCAGTCAGTCATCTTTCATCTTTTTCACTCCTAATAAGTCATCTTGTTATTTCTTCATTGTATTTTTGTTTATTCTTTGCATTTTTCATTTTCACTGTGAAGAAAGAATATTGGTAAATGTAGCTATGTAATTGAAGAGAACCTAAAACCAAAGAATATTGCTGGTTATGTTAGGCCAGAGTTGAGTTTAAATATTACTGGTGTAGAGGAAGTAAAACAGCTGTTTTGTCCACATTTAAAGGAGCTGAGGTAGAGCATAAAAAGCTGTATGTAGTTTTGAGAGGGATAGAATGTCCTAATACTATGAGCTTTTAAAAATATAGAGGTAGAAGGGCTGATGTCATATTTTCTTCATATAGCAAGTACCCGTTGTTTCTTGGAATAAAAAAAACAAAAAGAAGGCAGTGAGCTTTAAAGTTACTACTTCATTAATTCATAAATACTTGAACAGTATTCAGAAAAGGAGAAAAAATAATACTTGTTAAAAACCATGTAATGCAGGATCATACCAATAAATTGCCACAGAATATTAGAATTCGAAGAGCCCTTAGAACTCCTCTAGCCTAATTCCTTCTTATCTTGTGGATCCCTCTATGTAACATTCCTGATAAAGCATCTGTTTCTGTACTTCCAAAGTGGATTCGTTATCTCATTTTACAGTTTATTCCATTTTCAGCGGTTCTCATTGTTAGGAAGTTTTTTGTGTTAAACTAAGAGTTGTTTCATACTTGGCTCCTCCCTGATTCTGTTTCTGCCCTCTGAAACCCAGCAGAATAAGCTTTAATCTTTCTTGTACAGGACAATACTTCATCTGCCCTGTAATGGAAAGAGCCGTGGGGTTGTCTCGGGGATGACCTGGACTTGACCTGGTGTGAACCCTGTCACTTGTTTCTCTGGTCCTTTCTTTAACTTGAACATGGGAAATACTAATATGTTTACTATATTGCATAGAGTTGTTGTGATAAAAGTTTTTTGAAAATTCTAAAAATGTTATGTAACTTTAAGTTAGTAGGATAATTAACTCCTTGAGTCTTCCTAGGCGTTAGCCCCAGTACTTTTAAAACTTTTTTTATGTGAGTTTCCAGATCTGCTCACCATCCTCGTCATTCTCTTGTGGATATACTTCAGTTAGTCCGTGTTTCTTCTAAAATGTGACCCCCATAAATTTGCTTTTTAAATTTTACTGTCTTTTGGTTCCATGTATTCAGCAGATTACTTTTAAAAGTAGTCTCTTTAGGGCTAAGGAGGGCTGTCTTTTCACTTGTCTTGAACATATTTCTGGTAATGTAGTTTAAAGTTTCAATGACCTTTTGGGCTGCAAGGCTACATTGTTGGATCATATTGAGTTTAACCAGAATTGATAAGTTTATCTTACATGTATTGCAGTCAAAGTGTTTCTCCCACTGTCTTTTGAGACCTTTATTGATTAAGCTTTCAATAGCTCAGTTCTGTAATGTTGATGTCATTGTTGACTCTTCTTTCTAGGTCACCCCATGTTACCTAATTAAGTGCCAAATTTTTTTCTTTTAGTATAGCAACTCTCAAATCTATCCCTTTCTCTGCTCTTGGGAAACTGCCACCCTAGTGCAGGCCACCCTAGTTCAGACCCTCATCTCTTTTCCCCTCGCCTGACAGCTTTTTAATTGTTCTTCCTGCCTCATCTCTTTTTCATTCTCTAACTAACCCATCCTCCATAGAGCTGCCAAAGTAGTTTTTCTAAAGCCCAGGAAGTCTATCCATGGTGTCTTCCTCAGTAAACTCAGCTGACTTCCTGTTAAGTCCATAATCAGATATAAAGCCCTTTGGTATTTAAAACCCTTCACAACAAATTCCCTTCTTACCTATCCTGCTCTTTCTTGCAGGGCAGATCATCCATCTCCTGACTGCAGACATTTTCATTGTCTGTTCTCCATGGCTAAAACTCTCCCTTTTCAGCTTTGCCTCCTGGGTTTCTTCAAGTTTCAGCTAGAGTCCCACCTTCTACAAGAAGCCTCTCCTAATCTCTGTTTGTACTAATACCTTCCCTCTGAGATGATTCTCCAGTTTACCCTGTATTTATCTTGTACATAGTTGTTTGACTGTTGTTTCTCCCAGTAGACCCAGTTCCTTCAGAGCAGGGGCTATTTTTTGCTTTCATTGTATTATCATTGCTTAGTACAATGCCTGACATACAGTAGGTAATTATTAAATGCTTTCCGGCTTGACTTGGCTTATCTCCACCCTCCATAGTCTTTCTCCTTAAGCTTGAGCTCAGATGCCACATCTTTGAAACCTTCCCTAATTTCTCTATCAAAGTATTTTCCTTTTCTGGATTTCTGTTTTGCTTATGATCCCCATAACTCTCTACCTTGGTGTTACGCTTTTATCTCTGTTTATTTAAGTGTCGTTACTTTCCCCCCAATTCTTTGCCCCAGTACAGGCAAGTTTCTTGCATGCAGAGAGTGTATAATTTTTAAACTTTGTCTTTCCATTGATTAATATAATATCTTAGTAAATTTTTTTCAGTGGGAATTGTATGTCAAGATAATCTTTCTTTTGTTCTTTAGTTTTTCACATAGACTCTGCCTAAAATTAACTTCTTCTTATTGCTTGTCCAGTTTTCCTTCTCCTTCCTTATTACTCTTCTCCCTTCTCTCATTTCCTTTTCTCACATATTTCTCTTTACTAGAGACTAAGTAATGAACACAAAACCTAAATAGTTCCTGACTTCTGAGAGCTACATTCTTTGGCAGGGTAGGAAGTTAGAACATATTCATAGACAATTAATGTAAAATTATTTCAGGAGGTTGGTTGGACTGCTGTACCTGGAAAGGCTCGGTATGCGAGGGGGGGTGGGCAAGGTTATGGAATTAGTTATGGTTAGCTTATCACTCCCTTCAGGTCTCATTGTACCTCTTTTCAGAGGGTTTTTTTTCCCCCACGAGACACTGATTTTTTTGAATGTCATTCTTATTTTGAGAATTTATTTTTTTAGAAAGAAAGTGATACATTGATTAGTTTGGATGTGTTCTTTTTTATGTTTTAGATTTTTACTCAAACAAAAAAATGTACAGATCAGCATTATTCATTGGAAAATTATAGCATAGGAATAAAAGTCGAGCCGATGGTCTGGCTTAACCTAGTGTAAGGCAGAATTAAAGTCGGTAAATATTTTATTAAGCACCTACTGTATGGGCTGGGTGCTGTGGTAATTAACAAACTAATGGCCAACTTTGCATCTTCCTTGTGAGCTGTCCTTTTTGTTTCTTAATTTATATTTTGTCATTCAGTGTTGGTCGAGAGGGTGGGAAATTTTTTCTGCTGCTATTATAGTGTAATGATTAATATAATTATTAAAAGATAATTTAAGATTTTTCACAGTTCCCTGATTTTCATTTCCAGCAAATTGGCTGCCTTCAATGATGAGTACCTCAAAATTAAAGAGGAGTATGAGGAAGCCCAGGATGCCATTGTTAAAGAAATTGTCAACATTTCTTCTGGTAAATATAACCAAAACAACACCTGGAATTGTTTGAATATAACAGTTTCCTTTAGCAGGAGAAATTTCAGTTTTATGCACAAATACAAAGTTTTATAACTGAATTATTACACAGTGACAATTTAGTTTGTGTTATGTATTAGTAGGAAGAAAACAAAATGTTTAGAAAAACCCAAAATTGGAGAGAAATTTTAGATAAAATTGACTCTTAGGCAGCTTCGGTAGATTCCTCAGTTGAAACTGAGGATATTTGTAGGAGAAAACTGGAAAGTATGTAGAAAGATTGTAGACTTTCATGAAACAAGTGGGAGAAAAGTTGATATAGGGAATTTTATCTGCCAGCATTATAATCTATACAAAAAACTTTAATAATAATTTGTACACACATCAGGAGCATAATTATTGTGAGAACAAAGCATAACCAGTTCACATGCTGTCTTCTGGATATTAGGAGAAAAACAAGATCATCCTTCAGCACATTGGGTTAAGTCTTTGTCTTAAATATAGATAAGGCTTTGGACAAGTGTCCCACAACATGAGTGGCATAGATAGGTTGGTGATTTGCACCACATTGGTGATTGTCCTTATTGATGATGCCACATCTGTAGTGGAAGAGGAATCTGAAGCCACCATCACATCACAGGCAATGTTGGAGGTTGTTTAACGTTATAATTCTTGGACTTGGTGCCAGTCCCAGCTAAGGCAATAGAGTAACCCTGGGGACATAGCATGACCTCTAGGCCTTCTGTTGTCTTGTCTTTAAATGGCAAGGTAAGACAGCATCACCTGCATAGTCTCCCTCAAGAGGTTGTTGTAAGGAAAGTGCTTAGAAAACTCTGTAGATACGAATGATCTTGAGAGCCACTCTGTAGCAGATGCTGTACACCTTTAGTTTATATAGCCAAATTCCAATCCTTTTTAATCTTACGAAGGTAATATAGAGCTGAAATTTGTGCCATTTACATAAAAGGGAAGACTTTTTTAGCCATATGTACTTTTCTACAGGGCTTTTGAGCTGAAGATTTGAACATTCACCAAAGATTTGAAGATTCACTGAAGATTAAATTCCAAGTTTATGGTTACTTTGTAATTAAGGAAAGTGGCAACAGTTGGGATCTGTCAGTAATATTTTAGTATTATGCTGAACAGCAGAATTATACACACTGTCCCTGCTAGCCTAAAGAATTCAGCTTTTATCAAATATTCTAAAAAGTTAAATAGGGACTTTTTCAATAAACCAGTAATGAAAGGAAGAGGGAAACATACTACTTGGTATTTCATTTGGAATACTTTATTTATGGCCTTGAAAAAATTTTTAAATGTTATTTAGTAGACATTTAATTTATTACACAGTAAGTTTCTAGCAGAATTATTTCCTGAATTTTGACCTTTCTATATTAAACCTATATAGGTAGCATTTAGCCAGGATCTTTTTTAGAGTAATTTAAATGAACAGATTTTCATTGAGTGTTGGCTTTGTATACTCTTATTTATTTTCATTTTTGTAGTTTTATTATGTTTCAGAAAGTATTTTCATGGTCTTAACTGGATATTTTTTCTAAAATTTTTAATTGATATTTTTGGTTTTAACATCTTTACTTTGAAATATCTCCCTCTTCCATCTGAGTGCTATCTTTTCTAACAAAGATTAGAAAAAGCAGTTCATTAGAATTTATCAACACAACAACCAAGTCTGTTCATTTATGTAGCATTTTATACCTCTACAAAAAAGAGAGGGAAGTATACATTTTCTTATCTCTTCTTTGAGGTCATGCTTACTTCTTATAATTATGTAATATTGAGTTTCTTGTCTTTTTTGTTGTTCTTTCCTTGTACATTGCTAAAAGTCACTGTGTATTTTGTTTTCCAGGACTTCTCAGAATCCTTTATATTTTATTTTATAGTTCAATAATATTCTACTACATTAATAGACTATAGTTTATTACCCAATTATCCAATCAGGGTTTGTTTATTCATTTTTAAACCATTATAATATACTTACAACCCCTTATGATAATGGTTTCTATGTCCTAGTTAGAGGTGGCTAGACTTGGGAGTCAGAAAGACCTGACTTCTGGTATTCTGATTGCAGTACCACCACCTGGCTGTCTGGGAGCAAATCACGTGTTCTCTTACTTCCTCAAAAAACTTCAGTTTCTTCATTTGTAAAATGAAGAGGCTGCGACTGTCTGGACTTTGATACCCCTTCCTCCTCTTCCTTCTCTCTTCCCTACTCTCTCCCCTCCCTCCCTTCTTCTTTCCTTCCACCCCCTCGTGCTTAGAAAACACTCTTTTCCCTCCTGGCTTGCTTCCTTCAAAATTTTCTTCCTTACAGATAGAGCTGAGGGGTCTATGAAGTCTTCCCTTATTATTACTCCACCTCAAAGTGATTTTTCTCCCTTCAAATTTTCCTAGAAATTTGACTCTTCTGCTCTAATACACTTTTACCTTATATTACTATACTCATCTTTCTGCATTTATCTGACAATAATAGGACGTAATCCCCCTTTGAGGGTGGTTACTTTTTTTTTCACTTTTTTATATCCGGCATGTTTATTGTAATGAATGTTTCTTTAGGAGTGCTCAAATTGATGAGATACTAAATCCAGGCATGTAACCGTAATCACTGAAAAATTTTTAAATGTTTTGAAATTTGTATGTTAGCAAATGTTCAGAGAGAGAGAGAGAGAGAGAGAGTTGTGTGTGTGTGTGCGCGCACGCGCATGCGCGTAAGCGCTTTCCCTGAGTGGGTAACAGATAAGTTTAGTTTTTCATTTCAAATTGATTTTTAGACTTTTAAAAAAAATAAAGTTCCATTATAGTAAATAGGAGAGTTGATTAGTTTATGCTTTATTTAGATAATGTATATAAATTTGGAAATGCAAATTGAACTCAGATTGGGACAATTATTTCTTTGCTTTGCTCTCATGTTCTATATTTATGATTAAACATTTTTTGGGGTGCTGTTGTTTGTTTTTTATTATACAGGCTATGTAGAACCAATGCAGACACTGAATGATGTATTAGCTCAACTAGATGCAATTGTCAGTTTTGCTCATGTATCAAATGGTGCACCTGTTCCATATGTACGTCCAGTCATTTTGGAAAAGGGACAAGGAAAAATAGTTTTGAAAGGTTCCAGACATGCTTGTGTTGAAGTTCAAGATGAAGTTGCATTTATTCCCAATGACATTTACTTTGAGAAGAATAAGCAGATGTTCCACATTATTACTGGTAAAAAGTTGCATTTCTTTTCAATATTTTGTTGTTTGGTTTTTTTATAAAATGTATTAATTTAAAACATTCCTTTGAAAAATTAAATATTAAGAAAACATTATAGTTCTTGACATTTGAACAAAAGCTTGTTGTTCATTGTTTTCTTGAAATACTGTTTTTAAAATTTGTAAGAAAATATTTTGCATTCCTGTAGAATTATTTCAAAGTGTTCAAGTATTTAAAAATTCCATGCCTTTGACCTCAAAACATTTTTATGAACTAGTGCTTTAATTACCCAAGATTAGCTCTCCCTTCCACCTTTATTTCATAGGGAATGATAAACATGCCGTCAAGTCATTGATAAAAGGGTTGAGTGGGATCTAGGACACGAGTTTTGGGATGTTCTAGAGACCTTTCCTCAAACTGTCTGACTCTTTATGGCTGCTCTTTGGGGTCAGTCATTAAACCAGTTCTGCATTCATAAAGACCATACCTCTCCACAAGAGGAACAGAAAAGTTTTTGTCAAAAGTGTTACTGAAATTCAGCTCTGTCTTTAGTGTTTCCTTGATCTGTTATTTTATTAAAGAAGTGTAACAAGCAGGCCTCTTAATGATAGATTCTAGTAAATAAGGCAGTCTCATTGGAAATCGAAGTGCCGTTTCTTCATCTCCAGTCTTGGGACCTCTCTCCTATTCTCTATTATCTTTCAAAGAAAAATACATGATTTCCAGCAGTCAGTTTTCGGCTTATGTGCTGTTGTTGCATTCAGGTCTGTAGGTTTTGTATATATTTTTCAGTAGTGGGTCTTTACGTATCCGTTTACATAAAGAACGTTCTTTAGTTATCGTTGGTCAGTAATCATTGATACTTGTGCTGCTTCTCTGTTCAGTCTTTACGTTTTAAAAATGTTAGATAAATTCTGCATGACTTTCTAGACTAGTTAATTATAGATTACTCTCTCTAGTGAGACATTTGTCTTTAAAGATCGTTCAGATGTTAACACATTGCACAGTATTGCCCTGAGAGCAAAGATCTTGGAATTGGTTAGCTTTTAGTTGTACAACTAGAATTCCCAGTCAGCCTGACTTCTGTGTTTCATCTGCCCACTTCAAATTTTCAGTTATCCCTTTTTTAGAATTCTTAATATGTTCTCTGTGTTAGCTCCAGGACATAAGCACTGTGTTTCACTTTTAATTTTTGTTTTCAGGTCCCAATATGGGAGGTAAATCCACATACATTCGTCAGACTGGAGTAATAGTTCTGATGGCTCAGATTGGTTGTTTTGTACCATGTGAGTCTGCAGAAGTGTCTATTGTGGATTGTATCTTGGCTCGAGTTGGAGCAGGTGATTGTCAGCTGAAAGGTGTGTCTACGTTCATGGCAGAAATGCTAGAGACGGCTTCTATTCTCAGGTAAAGAGATTCTGGTTCTGATTTTAAAATTTTTTAAAAGATGGAAATATTGTGAGGGAATATAAAGGAAACAAAGTTTACCTCTCCCTCCTGGGTTCCCCTGTTCTAAGCCTTCATACCAAGTACTATACTTGGTCCCTGTCATCCTGCTCCAAAGGCCTATACAAATCCCTGTGCCCTTAGTTCAACTCAGAGGAGTTTGAGGGTTTTCTAAAGGAAACTAGATTCTAGATTGCTGTTTTTTACTGACTTGTGGAAAAGTAAAGCACAGCTTGAAATAGATATATGTTCTGTCCATGACTTCTCTAGGTCTCTGCATATATGGCAGACCCTGAGGAACCTCTTTCCCTCTTGCCTGTCCTGCCCTGCCCCCTCTCCCACTTAAGAATAAAGAGTTATTTCCCCATAAATATATTCAAACCTATTTATTTTAAAAGCCTCTTTGAAGGTACAGCTTCAAATAGCTGTCAGAATTTATTTTATCTAGAAACTCTGAATCTGTTATATATTTTTAAGAATCTGTTCTGTCTTCATTATTGTCATGGTATAATAGTTATGAAAATGTATTTAGTGGTTTGTGGTGAGTTTTAGACTTTCTCATATTGGCTTTCAGTTACATGCCAATTATTGTTTCACTGTGCATTTTTTCACTGCTGTGTTTAATCTTGATATTCTGTCTACCTGGAATGCCTTCCCCTGTTCGCTCTAGCTGTCCAGATTCCACGTTTTTCTTAAGACCCAGCTTAAATCTTATCACTTGTAGGGGGAGGGTTTTTGTTTTTGTTTTAATGATCCTAACTTCAAGTTGCGTCTGTTTTCTCCGACCTGCTTTCACAGTTATTTTCTCTAGCTTTCATTTGGCAGTGAATTACTTGCTGTCTTGACACTTCTATTCTCTTAACTCTTAACTTTTTGTACATGTATCATGTCTCCCCAACTAGATGCTAAGTTTCTTGGGGGCAGACATCTGAATCCTTCTTTGTATTCCCTACTGTGTCTTTTACCTAGAAGTATTAGCCTTGATCAAACTATATTATGGAAAAACTTAATATTAATATAATTTTTTTTTTTAGGTCTGCAACTAAGGATTCCTTGATAATCATTGATGAGTTGGGAAGAGGGACTTCTACCTATGATGGATTTGGGTTAGCATGGGCTATTTCAGAGTATATTGCCACTAAGATAGGTGCCTTCTGTATGTTTGCTACTCATTTTCATGAACTGACAGCATTGGCTGACCAATTGCCGACAGTGAATAATCTACACGTTTCAGCATTAACTACTGATGAGACATTAACGATGCTATATCAAGTAAAGAAAGGTGAGATTGTACTAATGTCAAAGGCAAAGTTCTTGTGTGTCCTGTGTGAACAGGGGAAATGACTCCCTATGGACTCATCAGTAACTCTCTTGTCTTCTCAAGAAAATGCAAAGTTGAATTGTTCTGGAGTAGTCAGTCATTAAACATTTATTAAGCACCTGCTGTGTGCCAGGCATTGTGTTAAACACCGGGTGCAGGGTTAATGGGAAATAATGAAAAGAAGACCTGGCAGAGTGCACCCCTAATTCATCTACTGTACTTTTATATCCAGGCAAGAATCCTCCAAATGTCCCCCAAAATGTAATTAAGATGAAGCCACTTTTCAGCCATAACAGATTGTTACACAGCCTCCCTTACCATAATATTCCTGGTAAACTGTATGATCCAGCTAATGTTGGTATATAGTAAGTAGTTAACCGCTTATTGACTTTAAGTGAATTTCAAGTTTTCTTTTGAATTACATATTGAATAACTACAGTTATCACTGTACTGTCAAATTTAGAGGTTGAGAGCTGTTCTTCTGTAGTAAAATATTTAGACTTATCCCTGATTTTGTTTCCATGATGTTTTAACATTCTTTGCTTCATTTAAAGCTGCAGAGAGGCAAAGAAATGTCTGAAATTATTTTGTACCTATAGTGCATAACTTGCCCTTTGTATGTTTTTCCTTCAGTAAAAGCTGTTGTCTCTGATGTAGATACTACCTAATAAGATCACCCAAATCATTGATGACTATACTTTTTAAAACTATTCATTCACCAATCATCAGAGTAACTACTTTTGCAAACTGTTCCATCAGATAGCCATGTTTCTCTTTAGCAGTCATTTACAAACCAATAAGGGAGATAGATCATCACCATTTTCCCCATTATTGTTGTGATTTATGCTTCAGAGGGGATCCTTATGAGTGACTATGTTTGAATTGATGTTGTTGACATAATTACATGTATTTTTAGTTGGAATTTGACATGAGAATGATTGGGTAGTATGGTCTGTTAGGGATTTAATTGTAATTACATTGTGTCCAAGCAACATAAAAATAGTTCAGAATGCCAAAAAGCAGCCTTTCTAAAACAAGACTTGGTGAAACTGGCAAGTGATGATTTTACTTGTTACTTGTCATGTACCTCAAAGCAGCAGAGATCTCGTTGATATAGGTATTTCTTCCATCATTTCCGATTCAAATCCATCTATGCCTTGTTATGCTATGTGATATTTATCCTTCCATAAGTCATCCAAAGAGGATTCATGCAGTATACTGGAAACTTTCCTCAGGGCTCATTTTGTTGTTATCCCTCTCTTTCACTATATGATTTACCCATCTCCTTTTGTAATCCTGTATTTCCTTCATGATCTCCTTTATGTTGTTCGTGTGCATACATCACACTTAAAAATATATTGCAGCCTACATGAACCTGCCATGCATATCTCCATGGCTGTTTGGATCACTCACTACTTTGGTTACCTCGAGATTGGGGTGTTTCATGATTTTCAGTCACATACCATCTCTTGGAGAGAACAGTGAGGTTAAAATTTATTTTCTTTTGGTTGGGAAGCATCTCGAGGTCATTGAAAAGATACTGTGTGGTTTTCTCAAATGCAATTTAATTTAGCCTACTCTCCTATTCAGTTATGGGTCCTCTGTCTGCAGCTCCTGTCCTAGGTATTTAGTATATAGACTGATGAAAAAGGCCTATGACATTGTGTGACTCTAATTTCATAGACATTTTTCCTTCATTTGGTTTTTCTTTTATAGTTTTTGGGGCCTTTTTTTTTTTTTGATTAGCCATGGCTCTCATTGAGAAAGCCCTATATTGTTCTGTCTGGAGCTTCATGCTGTCATCAACACAGTGTCATCCGTAAGTAGGAGTGTCTGGAGCTCTTCATCAATAAGGACTCCCTCTTCCCCACATTTTGATCCCATTCAGATCATTCTCCATGACATTGCTCAACCTTTGGTGAGCCTGTCTCCCTGTTTTATACCTTGTGATTGTATTAAAAAAAAAGGTCATTGAAGAAAGTTATCACTGCCATTTTTTTTTTATTAACAAGTCTCATGTAGTCGACCAATTCCTTGTTAGAAGAGAACTTTTTAAGACTTTTGCCTTGGTGAGTCAGATACTTCTTATATTTTCAGAAAACAAGCATGGGTCTTATATTATCTACACCTTTCATTGAAAATGATAATTCCTAATATCATCTGGTCTGTTATCGAACGTAGAAGGGGGTTGCATATTTCTGAGGAGCATTTTAAAATTATTCTTTGTTTCATGGTTTGTATTGACCAACGATTTAATCAGCAAATGGTTGATCTATTGTCGTGAACTGTGTATTGTACTGAATTGTCTTTTCTGTCAGTGAGACATACTGTACCCTAAGACAGCCTGGCAGAATAAGCTAAGTTTTACACTCCGTGGGCATAGCTTTCTGGGCCGCTTTTGTGCCATCCTGAGGCATCAGAACAGGGAGGTTCACTGATAGATCCGAAAGATAGACGTTTGATTTTGAGTGAAACCATTAGGTACCATTTAGGAATGATGAAGATGATGGTGAGGGCTAGAGGCTTCCCT
This sequence comes from Pseudochirops corinnae, assembly GCA_028646515.1. NCBI lineage: Eukaryota > Metazoa > Chordata > Mammalia > Diprotodontia > Pseudocheiridae > Pseudochirops > Pseudochirops corinnae. The sequence goes on from CM053585.1 coordinate 74,667,607, forward strand.
TCTCCAAACTAGTCTGTCATCTAGTTTAGCTTCCCAGACTTCAAAGTTGTGTGCTGAATTTTTCTGTGTTCTGGCATTAGAGTTTGAAGCAGTATTTGACAGTAGACCTTAGCATCATAGATTATAGCTTAGAGGAGACTTGAAGGCTATAGATTCCAACCCTGTCTCCTCCTTTGGTACCTCTCACCCTCTCTACCCCATAGATGAGGAAAATGGTACGAGAAGGTTAAGAATTTCTCGGGTAGAACTTTAACCGAGATCTTTGACTCAAGTCCAGTGTCCTCCTCAACCTGCGGTGCTCTCTGTCTCTCTCCCAGACTAGTGACATAGACAAGTAATTTATTCAGCTCATTATTTCAGTTTTCTCCTTGACAGGAAGATGCCACAACTAGGTCTTCATGAAGTGTTTCATAGGAACATTGGTTGGATTAATGCAAGTCTCCTCTTTTCTCTGGCTGTTTACTTAGTGCAGTTTCAGTGCTCAGGAAAAGATTTGGTATTTTGGTGGTGTTTTTTGTCCTCTGATTAATAGTTTTCAAGGGTGATATGAATACCAAGTCATAATCACCTGTGCCTTCCAGTGGAGGCTTAATTAAAAGCTCATTTTAATTTTGGTCAGAATCATTTGCCAAGCATTTTTTGTATAGTTAGATTTTTTAATGATACATGAAGAAGGATTAATTCTAGTTCTGTAAGCTGCTATTTTACCCCTCTGATTTCTTGCAGGTGTCTGCGATCAGAGCTTTGGGATTCATGTTGCGGAGCTTGCTAATTTTCCTAAGCATGTAATAGAGAATGCCAAACAAAAGGCTCTGGAACTAGAGGAATTCCAGCATTTTGGAAAACCTCAAGAATCTGATGAAACAGAACCAGCAGCCAAGAGATGCTACCAAGAAAGAGAGGTTTGTCAGTTTGCAGATGTAGTTATTTAAGCTGATAAGATTGACTGCATAATGAAATTCATCACAGTTACCATGATATTACCACGCACCCCAGAATGCATGATTGTTTCCATCATGAGATATTTCAGTGAATAATGATTAGCTTCTATAGAATCTGCTATATATAACAATAGACCAAGTATTTATTAAGCAATTAACTATGTGCTTGGCAATGTGCTAAGAACTGAGGACACAAAAACAAGCAGAAGAGGTGGTCTCTGCCTTCAGGCAGCTCATACTCTAAAGGAGAAGTTGGAAAAGTGGCCTGGGGAAAGGAGAGTGTACAGATTTGGGCAAGGCTGCTTATGAGAAAAGTGTGTAAATCCAGAGAGGAAAGTGAGCAGAGCTTGGGGCCCCCCAGGAAAGGGCAGTCCTAACTTTTTTGATATTATCTGTCTTAACTATCTCTACATTCAGAAGAGAAAAACAAGAAAACTTCAGAGATGGAGAAATGGTACACTTTTGCAGTGATCTAAGTATGAATTAGATAAATGTTAGAAAACAAATGGTATAAATCAATTAAGCTAGCATTATTAAATACTTTTTGTGTGCTAGGTGTTAGTGATACAAAGAAAGAGTGAAACAGCCCATTATGTTCTATTGAGGGAATCTTTGTGTATATAGAAAAGTACCTATGAAATCTGTACAAAATAAATGCAACGTCACGGGGAAGGGATGTGGGAAGGGGTTTGGACCACCTGTGGCTGCCATACAGATGCCGGAGGCAACACCTTTTGGTGATATTAAGCCTTTTTGAACTTAGGCAGAGTGATTCTCTGACACATGATCTGTTGACAGGCCAGTACTTGGAGTTGTACAGGTATGATGGACCCTGCTGGACTGTACCTTATTAATACTCCCTTAGAGAATCCATGGGTTATCTGTATGCCCCATTGAGAGATGTTCTAGTATATCTTCATTGGAGGAGCCAACAGATATACTAATTTAGTACAGTTAGTAATTTAGAAAAGAAAGTGATAATAGCATTGTTTTTTCATGGAGAAAAGGTTGATCTTAAGCTAGAACTTAAAGAATGGAAAGAAATTGGATAGACAGAAGGGAGTATGGCAGAGTTTTCCATGATACGTGAATGGAAACACACACACACACACACACACACACACACACACACACACACACTCTCTCTCTCTCTCTCTCTCTCTCTCTCTCTCTCTCTCTCTTACTCTCTGAAAAGATGGTTACAATGGAGTTATCCAGTGGTTTTTCAGATTTTTTGTTTTTCAGACTCCTTTCCACTTTCAAAAGTGATCAAAGACTCCCAGAGAGTTTATATTTGTCTGGGTTGTATCTATTGTTATCTGCCATATTAGAAATTAAAATGTTTTGATATTATTATGAAAATATTTTTGACATGGTTGATCTCTTGAAAGATTCTCAGAGATTCTTAGTATCCCCAGACCACACTTTGAGAACTACTGCATCTTCTTTTAAAATAAACTTAATAAAAATAAATGGAAGGATTTCAGTTTTAGTTTTTAGCTAAATTAAAAAAAACATAATTTTGTGATATCCTTTTGTTGGGTACAATTTTAGATTTTGCCCCTGAGTTTTATTTTTACATGTTGAGATGATGTTATAGAGTTACTACTTTAGAATTAAAATTCCAGCCATTGAATTCAGATTTATGACTTTGTTTCTATAGATAGGAACATGATACACATTAGAATTCCTTCATATTAGAATGAGAGAGAGATAAGACACAGAGATGTTGGATGTTATTTGCACTAACACGCTATATAGCTAAATATGGGTGGTTAATTGAAGTGCTTTTCAAATATTCTGTTTTTAATAGTGTTAGGAGTGTTGTGGCATAGATACAGTTGATGTTTCTTTTCTCTCTCCTGGTACCTTGCTCCTCAGATAGAGTGCATCAGTAATAGTTTGCTCCTTTGTGAAGGAAGGCCTTTTTAATTTTCTTCAGTAATTGGTAGAGCTCTGTACCTCCAAAGGATGAAGAAATGAAAATACCTCCTTGTCCTTGCGTTAGTGTACTGCATTAGGGACATAGATCAAGCTGGTGAAGTGATTTGTGCCAGGTGACGTAATTAGCAGATGACACATTTGGGATTCCCAGATTCTCCAGAACTCGCAACCAGTTCTGCTCTCACTACACTTCTTTGCCTGGAAATTGCTAAAAATGTAGTCTTTGGGCCACAAATTGGTTATAATTGCTTTTGAAATGTTCTTTTAACTTGGAGATACTGAGCTCGTTAAGTGGCCTAGGACTTTGGTAATTGTGCTAGTTACCAGTATGTTTTTTTGTCTAGAAAATGAGTAGAGTATGTGGTATTACATTTTAACAAAACACAATATATGAATTTCGAGAAGATATTTTAAAGTCTAATTGTGTGTTGTTTTTTTTCCAGCAAGGTGAAAAAATAATTCAGGAATTTCTGACCAAGGTAAAGGAATTTCCCTTTGCAGAAATGTCTGAAGAAGGCATCAGAACCAAATTAAAACAACTGAAGGCTGAAGTGATATCACAAAATAACAGTTTTGTGAATCAAATAATTTCTCGGGTAAAAGTTACTCCATGAAAAATTCCACAGTGGAATGATCAAGTTTTGCGGATTTTTTTTAATTGTAGAAAGTTCCCGCTGTCTGTGTTAATGCTTTTGTAAGGTTTTGTACTTTTCCCTCCGTGTTTAGAAATGGATGCACACAGAGTACTGAATAAAATTTTAGTATTATGTTTCTTCAAATTATTTGTGTAGACACCTATTTTGAAAAATCAAAGTTTTATAGAGGAATTGATTTAGAACTAGAAGGCGATTCATAGTTTAACCTCCTCATTTCAAAGAAGAAGGGTGGATAAGAGAGTGCCTAGAATACTGAATACCCCTGCCTACTAATCTGTGTACACAAGACACACATCACCAAGCACTTTTGGCCAGGGGCCAGAGTGGGACAGTTACCCCTCAAGGAAAAACATCTTCAGTGCATTTCAGACAATCAGCAAAATTATTTGACTGTGGAGTTCAGTTATAATGGTGTTAAGGACTTTTTGAAATCATTTTTGTTTTGCACTGTAAAGTATAGGTCATGTGGTCCTGGGCAGAGCATATGAGGTTTGAAGATTTGTAAGAATTATACTTTAGTACTATATAAGGTTTTCTAAAAGATGAATTATACATACTTAAAACCACAGAAGCACAGACGTGAACTTTCAGCTATAATTTTGCAAAGAAATGATAACTAGTATTCCTTTCAGTAGGTACCAGGTAGTAAATATCTAACCAGCCCCTGGCACAGGTGGTAGTTCCTCAGAATTGAAGAAACTCAAACAAGTGGCATATAGCCTTTATCAGCTTAGAGCATATTAAAGCTAAAAATGATACCTAGAGATACCCCATTTTTACAGATGAGGAGATAAAACACAGAGAAGTTAAGAGATGTGCCTGATATGTCACATGGTGAGTCTGTGGCAGAATCAGCGTTCAGAACCCAGGTCTTCAGCTCTCAATCCGGTGTTCTTTCCATCACTGCTTGATGTAGTTTGTTTTCTGCTCAAATCTAGACGTTAAGTTAATCATTTGACAGGCAAGGGGGAAAAGTAGCCAGTTGAGTAAACCGCCTTTACTTCCACTACCAGTTTTCTGGCTTTTACAAACTTAAATGAAGTTGGCAAATAGACATTATACAAAAGGCTCCTACTGCCTGCCTTATGCTATTCTTACTAACTTTTTCCAGAGGTTGAGTAGAGACTGTTTTGCTACTTAAGAGCAATATTGACTGAGGGTTTAGAGTTAGACTGAGATTTCTGACCATAATGGGACGTGTTGATTGATTGACAGATTTTCTGTGGACTTAATTTTCCATATTCTCCTTTCCTAGTATTAACTGTGAATGATGCTAACATTGATTTTACTATCTGGATAATACAAGCTATATAACTGAGGAATAGGGCAGACTTGTAAATAATGTATATTTTTAAAAATTTTTTGGAAAAAGTGTACTTCTGGAAGGCAGAGTTGACTGATCAGTGTACATGTAAAAGGCAATGAGAACTTTGAGTTTAACATTCTATTTAAATAGTTTGTCTCTTGGTAGTGACAAAAGGAGTGTTGTTTAGATCACTATGAGTGAAAACATGGTTAAAATTAAAATCATCTTGCAGCTTTAATTGCTGGTGCTCAAAAAAATGTGGTGCTTTGATTCCAAGGACAAAATTTGCAATGCAGCAAGCTCTGGTAAATCAACCTGCTTTCAGTTCTATAAGGAAGATTTAGTGTCTAGTTTCATTTGAAAATGAAAAGACACATAATAGACCTGCTTAAAACCTTTTCAGACCCAAGCTTTATTTATTTGGTGAATATGCTAATGAGTCAACTCAGACCTTCAATTATAATGGGTACTTTATATTGGAATCACATATGTAAAGCAGAAGATTTACCAATTTGTGACCTTGTCATGGACAGCTTGTGTTTTATTTTAATTGTACTTCAAGCTCCCCCCAGCACCATCTGCAATAACAACAGAATGGTACCCAAAATACAGATGTTATTCAAGATTCAAGACCAAACTGTGCTGTTATTACCAAGAAAGCTGGGGACCATTTACCATAATCTTGGAGAAAAGACTTTTTTTTGCTCATTCACACGATGGTGTTTTCAGAGACTTGGCTGTGAGATTCCATTAGAGATGCAATATCTTTCTGTAATGGGTGTTCTCTGCTCTTCTCTCCCTTTCCTTAAAGATGCTATTTAGAGAGAAAATATCTTTTGGGTAAAAGAGACCTTTGTTACAAAGCATATTTACAAGAGTTGTTTTGAGGCACTGTATTTATTTGGGGACAATTTTTTCTTGTTATCTCAGAGTTCCATGTATATTAAAAGCACCTTGTGAGGCCTCATCTTCTCTTCATGGTCTTTCTGCATTTAACCTTTTTGTGAAATGGCTTTTGTCTATAAATTGTGTTTCTCTGCTGATTCAGGAATTTCTTGTTATTTTTACTTGTATTTTTTGGATGAAATGGTATATATAATGTGGAGGATCCCCAGTCCCAGGACCTTTGGGTTATCTGGGGTCTGCTTCCCTTGAGAATTTCCTTCTTCTTTCTGAACTGGTTCAGTCCCTCTTTGCCCAAAAGGCCTGTCTGTACCTTGGGCCCAAAACCTGTTTGTACTTCAACCTAAATTGCCAATTCCCCCTTACTTTTGCTGATGCTGCTGTTCATTGGTGCTTTTTCAGCACTCACTTTCCTCTTTCCCCTTTATCCTTTGTCACCATACACTCAGGACCACATTTAAGGACTTATTTACAAGAAAAATGAAAACTTGCAAATTCAGATGCTCTGTACCCTAGTAATAACCTAATTAGAAGTGTGTGTTTAGGAAAACTACTCAGTCTTTGGGGGCTTTCTGAACTTTCTAACCTATTTCTTACCTAAAATTCCCTAGGCTTAATGTTAATCTTTTCTAGGCTTAAAACTACACATCAGATGGCTTCCTGAGTGATGGAATTTAAACTCCTAGAATATATCCCCATGGAACTTTAACCACTTGAATGGTGTTCACCTCCTGGGTCCATTCATGGAATCAAAGATTTAGAGCTAGGAGGAACCTCAGAGGTTATTTTACAGATAAGGAAAGGGAAGCCAGAGAAGTTAGGATTTGGTCAGTCACACACAAAATGAGTGGCACTTGAACCCAGATCCTCTTAATCTAGACTCTATGCTCTTTCCATTATACTGCTTTGTTATTCTTCTGATCCTAAGTTCAGTTTAGCTGTTTGGGAAGCTTCTGATGGTATAAAGAAATTTTGGTGTTCCAATCATTTTTAATTAGTTAAGTATTTAATTAGTTAACTAATTTTCCCTCACAAGATGAGCAAGGAAGTATAAATAAGTAATTAGGACAGTCTTTCCTGGCTCATATCAGATGAATTTATAAGAAACTAGATTAAGCTAATCAGAAGTATATATAAAGGAAACATACCCAGCTCTAAATTTATTGGTGCCTAAGCTTTTTAGCTTTTAACTACAGTTGCCTGTGCCTCTGTGTCACTCCTAAAGTTTAGTTTTCCAAATCAGGAACAATTATCAGGGACCTACTCTACAAGGCATTACTAAACTTTTCAGGGACAGCCAAGATAGTCACTACAGTCTAGTACAGTGGTTCTCAACCTAATGCGGCAACCCTTTAATACTCGTGTGTGCTTGTATCTGCATGTGGGTGGACCCATCTGGAGACTGATAGAGGAGCGGTGTCTCTGTTTCTAAGACCATTGGAAATATGTGTTTTCCGATGGTCTTAGGTGACCCCTGTCACCCCTATGACCTCTGTGAAAGGGTCATTTGACCCCCAAAGGGGTCGGGACCCACAGGTTGAGGACCGCTGGTCTAATAGAAAAAAAAAATGCACAAAGAACAACAAAATTAGGTGTAAAACAGTGCTACGTGAGGTCCAAAGAGAGAAGGTAATTATAAATTGATAATTAGATCTACATGGTTTGGGCTGCTGTGGATGTGTGTGCTGTGATGCAGTGAATAGTGTTGGACCTGCACAAAAGACTTGAGTTCAAATCTTACCACACACACTTAACTAACAGTATAACTCTAGGCAAGTGACTTCACCTCTGCCATAATTTCCCTTACCTCTATAGTATCTATTTCCCAGGTTTATTATGGGGATCAGCCAGATAATATTTGTAAAATGCTTTGCAAACCTTAAAATACTGTTTAAATATTATTGCCACAATTTATTTGAATTAGGGTTTGTGTGTTTTGTCCTTTGTTTTCAAAGAGAACCATCATGTCAGGGAGATGATGACATGACTTGCGATTGACTTTGATTTGAATGAGAGAGAGCTGTGCAGTCATCAGCCTCACCTTCTCCTCCAGAGCCATCTGGGTCCAGTGATCAGATATTCATCAGGACGGCTGGAGATGGCCTAGCATGCAGTGGGAGACCTTGACCCTTTTAACCTAAGGTCTTTCAAATTTTGATTGAGGCAACACCCATTCAGTGAATAGGCCTTTTAAAGAAGTGAGTCCAGGGTGGCCCCTTTAATATAAAAAAAAAAAATCCAACTGGGAGGGGAAGACCCTTAGGGTTGAGGGCCAAAAGACTGAGCCAAGAGAGCCCCCAACAGAACTATTAACCTAGTTTTCAGTTTGAGATTTCTTTCAGGAAGTGACCAGTAGGTTATCTTTCTTTCCAGTATCCCACCCCACCCTCAGTTCTGGGAGATCTTGGCAGCCTTATTTTATGATTTCTTGAAATATGATGCCTAGGTGTTTGTTTTTGTCTGTATGTAGGCTTTCAGCTAGGCCAGTGATTCTTAAATGATCCTTTCTTGGTCTATTTTGCATGTCATTTCTTTCTGTAGATACATTATTTGTTTTTTTTCTCCCTAGTCATTTAGCTTTTTTTTTAATATTTCTTTTTGTCTCATGAAATATTTATCTTATGTTTGGTCCATTCTAATTTTCAGGGAATTTATTGCTCTGGCTGTTAATTCCCAATTCTTTCTTCTATAGCTCTTGTTTCTTTTCCCAGTTTTTTCCTCTAGTGCTTTTGTTTATACAGACTTAAAAAAAAATTTAAAACATCATTTCCTTCACCTTTTCCAGGAATATTTGTTGAATTTGTACCCAACTTTTGTTTTTCTTGGAATCTTTGCTCTTCTCCTGGGTTTGTATTTTGAGCATCCTCATCACCATAATAACTTAGGGTGGGTTTCTTTTTCTGTTTGCTCATTCTATTTCTCAGGTTCATACTTGGTTATGGCAAAGCTCTGCACACTTCTGGAAGGAATGCCTAGGTTGACCCTGGTGCTGCTTTCTTGGACTATTGATTGTTGTGATACCCTCGGATTTTTGGGACAGCTCAGGCTAAGGACCTGTAAGCTTCCAGTGGCCCTCAAAGGGCACAGTTCCATTTCTGAGCAGCGTGCCAGTAGGATTGCCTTGGTTGGAGTTCCAGCAGACTGTTTCAGCCCAGCTGCAATCAACCTGCTGAAAAACTCTGTTGGTTCAGTGACAGAAGTACAGGTTCCCCTTTTGGGCTTCCTGCTCTAGCTTGGCTCCACCCCAAGCCTTTTAGACTCCCATGGACATGTTAGTCTTATATAGGAGAATATATTTTCAGAGATAGCACAGGAAAAAAAATTGCCTTTGAAAAATCCACCTGCTTCATTATAAGGTTATAACACCTCCTTTACTACCTCCTGGAGCACAAAATATTAAGAGCCCTTCATTCTGCTTTGCCTGTATTATAGCAGATTTTCCCTCCTCACCAAGAATATTGTTTTGTATGAGAACAAACGGTTCATTGCCCAAATTCAGTAAACGTTGAGAGCCTATTTTTGCCTTGGCAGATGGTTTGTCCCTTCAGCAGTGCCCATACACACACCCACACACACCCACTCACTCATTACCTCCACATCCACACACACATAATTACATCTAAAGATCTAGGAAATGGAACATTCTGGTCAACTATGAAGGCTATGTAGTCTCTGGGAACTGGGATTGATAGTTGCCTTGCCATTACTTCTGGCATGAATTGTAACCTGAAAAGAGTTTGTGGATTTAGAGCTGAGAGAGACCTTTAAGAACATTTGGCCCAAATTCATTTTATAGATGAGAAAATTTGAGCCTAAAGAACTCAAGTGATTTGTCCAAGATTACCCAGAAGTAAATGATTAAGAATTAGCATTCAAACTCCTAAGTCTTTTGACTCAAAAATCAAGTACTTTTTTGCTTGGATTTAATTAGTCACAGTACCCAGTTCCTACCCAGGTAAACTTAGTTTCTGGAAACTGCCTTAAATGGTTGAGCTTTGGGGGGAAGGGAAAAATAAGCTTTCAGGGCAGTTTCTTTTAGAGTTTGAACAATGCCAGCAAATTGTTTAATAGAATTATTGGCAACAACACGGAAGCAATAAGTGTTTTCTCTGTTACTAACATTGGGCACATTCCTTCCTTGGGCTTTTGTTAGAATTCCTGATGATCAGTCTGCTGTGCTTGTGTGGAAAGAGAACTGTAAGCATATAAGAATGCTTTCAGGCACAGCAAAAATAAAATTAAATCTTGCTACGTACATATACACATATGTATGTGTACAAAAATATATACATATATGTGCATTATAAGGCAATGGAATTATGCCCTCTCCACAGAATCCCAGATTTGGAGGGGACATCAGAAACCAGCTAGTCCATCCCACATGTGAGGAAGAATACCCTCAATGAGATCCCCCAAAGTGGTCATCAGCCTCTCTTTGAAGATCTTTAGCAAGAGGAATCCACCACCTCCCAAAGCAGCCCCTTCTTTTGGATTACTTGAATAGTTGTTTATTTTGGATGCTTATTGGGGTTAAGTGACTTACCCAGGGTCACACAGCTAATAAGTGGCTGAGGTCCTCCTGAGTCCAGGGCTAGTGTTGTATCTACTTATACCTCTTAGCTGCCCTTGCTCCATACATCAGAACTAAATATGCTTTTCTTCAGCTTCCACTATTAATTCTCTTGGTTTTGGATTGGATTTGGATGGCCTGAATGGAAAGTAGCACAGGAACAAGTATAAATCCCTGGGGCCTTCTTAAGTTGACACAATGATTAATAATTCCTCATTGGGTTCAACCTGTCAACCAACTCTGAATCCACGTATGAGTTGGTGTCTGGCTCATATATCTCTAACCTACCCACAAAGAGCCTGTCAAATGCTTTAAAAAATAAAAACTACTCATAACATTCCTCTGACTTACCAGGTTAGAAAACCTTGTCAACAAGGGAAATACAGCTATTCTGTCATGATGCTTGAAGAAATCAAACAGCTCTTTGTCATCACTGATTTTTTCAGAGGTTGACTAACCCACCCTTTTAGCAATATCGTAGAATGACAGTTCTGGAACTTTTTGGTTTCAGGATCCCTTTACACTTTTAAAAAATTATTGAGAACCTCTGTGCCAAGACATTTTGTTTATGTGGGTTACATCTGTTGATAATTACTGTATTAGAAGTTAAAATGTCAATATTATGAAATTTACATCTACCTCTCAAACCCTCCTGGAAAGACCCCAGAAGTCCCCAGACCACAGTCTTGAGAGCACTAGTTTGGAATTTTGCTGGAAATTGAAGTCAAACAGAGTTGTAGAAGCCGATCCCTCCCCGTCTTTTTTTTAAATTGATGCATTTATCCTTTTTCCAATTTTCCAGTACCCTTTCCTTCCTTCATGATCTTTTGAAGATCATTGAGAGTAGCTCGGCAATCACATTTGCCAGTACCTTGTTTCCTGAGTTCGTCTAGACTTGGTGACCTGAAGTTATCAAGGGAGCTTCCTTAACATCCACCTTCCTATCTTGGATTTCAGCTCTCTATTAGTTATTTTTGTTCAGTTCTTCCTGGTGTAAAGATTACTTTCATTGGCAGGGGGAAAAATAGAATTAAAAAAATATTTCTCTCCCTTATGTTTCCATGTGTACTGAGTAGTAGTGATCTTACCTCTTTTTTTTGATCCTCCTCTTTTCACTAGTATTGCTTTAAAAAACAACCACCACCCCCCCCATACCCTTTTTGTTTTTTTTAGCTTAGCTAGTTAGCTTCAACTCATTCTAAGCTTTCACACTCCTCACACTATTCATAAAGTTCTTTGCCACACTTATGTATTGATCATTGATTACCCCTAGGTGTCACTGTATGTTTCCATATATGTATTGTACATGTGTATTACAAATCTGTGTAGATTATTGTAGACTTCTTCCCCTTTCCTCTTCACCAGAATTCTGTTTGTGTCTTCAGATTTTTGTTCTTGAGAACTTCCATCCATCCTAGATTTACTTCCCGCTAGCATTTTAGTCCATGCAATTCTGTCTGTCTTGTCTTTGAACCCTTTGAAATTTGCTTTCCTGGTGACTAGTGTGAATGTCAGACAAGATCTGTCTTAGCCCCTACAATCAATCTGTTCTGCATACAGTCTGTTCTTTCAGAACATCAGTATTCTCTGTTATAGTCACACTGACCCCACCTTCATTACCTTCAAGCCCTCAGTACCTTCTAGAGTCCAGGGGTGGGGAAGCTGTGGCCTTGAGGCCACATGTGGCCCTCTAGGTCTTCAAGTGCAGCCCTTTGACCGAATCTAAACTTCACAGAATGATTTGTTGCTGACCGCTGTTGTAGACTGACTTCTAAAGCCAGCTCTTAATAAATATTTGTTCATTGGTTCCTATCTTCTGTGTCCCCTATCTAATCTGCTTTTCACTTTTCCCCCAAAGTATTCTTCCTAGCACATTTTGCTAATCACATCATTCCCATCACCCAAGTGTGCAGCCTCAGTCATCCTTGACACTTTCTCCCTTCCCCCTACCCCCTTCACTTAGATGGATAACACCCCATTCAGGCCCTTAACACGTCTCACCTGGACAATTATAATAGCTGCCTAACATCTCTCTGCCCCTTCCACATCTTTCAAATTGTCGCTAAAGTAAAGTTCTTAGTACACATAGGATACCCATTACCCAGTTTCACAACTGTAAAGTCATCCCAACTTTTTACTCCTTCCTCAGCCTACCACATCTGTGGTGTAGTGGGAAAAGAACTGGGTTTGGAGCCAGAATCACCTTGGTTTCAAATCTCAGCCCTTCTACGTACTGGCCTTTGTGACTTTGGATAAATCGCCTCATCTCTCTTGCCCCCAGTTTCTTCAATTGTAACATGAGGTGGTCAGACTGTGTGATCTATAAGCCCCCCACTAACTGAATTTATTAATCTATTACCTGAACTTATTCTCCTCTCAGTTATCACTTAAAGTCTTCTCTGAGAGACTGTCTAGTGAAGAGACCTGGTCGTGAAGGGCCTTGTTGATGTTTTTGTTAATAACAATCCTTTATACTTCTATAGTGCCTCATATTCAAGTTACTTGATGCTTTTTTTGTTTTAGCCTCACAATAACCCTATGTGGTAAGTAGGGCAAGCATTATTATTTCCATTTTGCAGGTAGAACAACTGAGTTCCAGAGTGGCAAATTGACTTACCCAAGGTCCCTTGACTAGTTAGTGATAGAGCCACATATGGAGATCAGGTCTTCTGATGCTAAAGATTGATAGCTCTTTCCCCTATTAGTCAATCAGTAACATTTTTCTAATGCCTACTTTGTGCCAAGTACCTTATTAAGCAATGTGAATACATAAATAAAACACAAGTAGTCTTCACCCTTAAGGAACTTACATTTTACTAGGGGAAACAGCAACCTGTAAGCATACACACGGAGTACATACAGGGTAAATAAAGAGTAATTTTGGGTGAGAGGAGTGAGACCAGTAGCTGGGAAGATCAGGGAAGGCCTCATGTAGGAGGTAGCATTTGAGCTGGACTTGGACAGAAAGGACACTAAAAGGCAGCAGTTGCCACCAAAGGAGTGAGTTTATTCCAGGCATGGAGGAACAGCTTGTGCAAGGAGATGGAATGTCAGCATCATAGATTTAGAGTCGAAAGGGGTCCCTTTGGAGCTCATCCATCATATCCAGACCCTTCATGTTACAGACGGAGAAACTGAGGCAGAGAGGATTAGTGACTTGTCCAGGGTCACTCTTCTAAGAAGGAAGGACCACCTCTTTGTCATGAGGATAAAATAGGCTATGATGGCCAGTGGTTTTGGAATGTAGAATTAAGGGAGAGCAGGAAGCTCTCTAGCAAAGGGGCCTCTGTTCTCAGTAAGTATGAAGCAAGATTCTCTGATGAGAATGGCAAGGAGAGATGAAGCTGTATAGGTTTAGGAGAAATAAAAATAGAGAATTCATTTTCATGGTTTCAGAGAAATTATTTCTTTTCTCCCCCACTCTCTTGATTTTCATAGCTATAAATAATGAACCAGAACTGATATTTTTTTGAGCATCAGATCTAAGAGAGGTAATTGCTGAACTTGTGCCTTATTTATAGACTTTTGAAATACCTTTTATCTTCATTAAAATAACCCCTTTTTCTCTTCTGGGTTTTTATCTGAATACTTTCAGATCAGAAGACAAATGAGTTGAGTGAATTCCCATTTTCTTTTTCCTTACTTAGAGGCTGCATATCAGAGTTCAAAAAGACTGCTGGATTACTCCCTCTAGAAATGTATTTCTAAGAACTCATTCTTTAAGGAAGCCTCATCCTGTGGCTAGGCCTCCACTGTGTAAGCTGCCTGGGGTGTAGGCTGGATGGATTTCTGGGGTAGTCTCATCTGTCGGCTTGCCAGGGATCTATGAGGTAGCTCCTTGGGAAAAGAGAATTCACTCTCACCTCTGTGTATGTTTTCGGGACAAGACCTGATGACAGCCATAGTAAGGCAAAGTTTGGACGCCTCTTTTATGAGCCTATTATATTGTATTTCATAGCTAAATTTCCAGGGGCTAAGTGGAAACAGAACTTGGGGATTTCTTTCTGCCTGCCCCTCAGACTGTGAACCTGTCTTTTCCTTTCTATTGGTTATAATTCCAAGGTGTTATATTTCCAATTACTGGGAGAAAAAAATAGGCTAAATATAGGCTGTTCCAGAAGTCTTTTGCACTTTTAAGATTTTAATGCTTAAACTGCACTAAGACTTTTGGGAGACTTTATATTTCCACTCACTCCTCCCAATTGAGACAGAGGCAGGCAGACAGACGGATAAAGTGAGGGGTGTGAAGAAATTGGAGAGAACATGCCCATTCCTGCCATCTCAAGAAATAGAGACAAATGGAACTATGAGGATTTTAAAAATTATCCTTTCTTTGTTCACTTTTTATTATTATTATTTTTTAGTGTGAGGATTTTGGACTACCATTTTCTGTTGAGGGACACAGATATCAGGGTGCTACAACACCTTTTCAGTCGTTTTTCAAGGGGTGTCTGACTCTTTGTGACTCCATTTGGAGTTTTCTTGGCAAAGATATTGGAGTGGTTTGCCATTTCCTTTTCCAGCTCATTTTACAGATGAGGAAACTGAGGCATACAGGGTTAAGTGACTTGCCCAGGGTCACACAGGCTGGCATGTGTCCAAGGTCCTATTTGAACTCATGAAGATGTGTCTTCCTGACTCTAGGCTAAGTACTCTATCCACTCCGCTGCCTAGCTGCCTCTTAAGTGGCTATAATATAACTATCAACTATCATTTCCTTTTCCCCAGCACACCTGCCCTTTCTGACAATTGGGCTTCCCTTGGGGGCTTTCTGCACTGGCTTACTCTCTCTTTATTGGACTTGGTCAGAAAAGAGGGATCAAGTCTGAAATTCAACCTAGATTTGATGCTAGCAGTAGCCAGTCCCATGGGGAGGGCATGGTTGTTCTCTGCATATCTTTTTAAAAGTCAGCTGCATATCTTTTTAAAAATCCCAACTTCCCTAAGAAGCCATTTATAATTCTGTTCAAGCCTATTTAAAGTTCACTTATATTTATGATTTCTACCACACTGTAGCAGTCAAGGGTGAGGAACCTGTGGCCTTGAGGCTTTAACTGAATCCAAAGGGCTGCACTTGAGGAGAGGGGACCACATGTGGCCTCAAGGCCATAGGTTCCCTCCCTCTGATCACTGTAGCTGAAGGAGCCCTGAATTCCACCTTTCCACTTAACTAGTTATATGATTGTGAATAAATTGCTACCTTTCTCAGCCCCAAATCCCTGAAATTTAAAATGGAAGTAATAACACTGGTCCTGTCTACCTCACAGGATTGCTATGAAAAGGTTCTTCTATAGAGGTGAGCTTTATTACCACTGCTACTAATTTTTATTAGGGTAATGGGGGAGCTGGTTTCTCAGGAAGACTGATGTTCACCTATGACACATGCTGGTAGTTTGAACCCTGAGTTAGCCCCACAACCTAATCAAGAAAACCTTTTTTTTTGTATGTTATGGGTTCCTTTTACAGTCTGATGAAAGCTATGGATCCCTTCTTAGAATAATTTTTTAAAAAATTCATAATTGAAGGATATGTCAAATTTTAGTTAGAGGTTAATAAGAACAAAGATTTTTTTCCCTGCATTCGAGTTCACAGATTCCCCTTGAGGTCTACAGATCTTAGGATAAGAACTTTTGCTCTAATATAATTTACAGAGCAGGTGCAATTCTGCATCAGAAAGAGGAATTTCTTTATTTAAAATTCCCTATATCAATGAAATAACAAGTCAGGTCTCCATTCCCCACCCGATCATCCAAAAAAAAATCCTGTGAGAAGCAATGCCCCATAGAGACTAGAGTACTGGGCTTGAGATCAGAAAGACCTCTGTTCAAATCCTGACTCTGACACTTACTAGCTGTGTGACCCTGGGTAAGTCATTTAGCCTCTTTATGTGTCAGGCAACTCCCTAGGATTTAACTACTAAGAATTCCCATGAACTAATGGAATAACATATCCTTTCCATAGTCATAATGCATCCTCACTGTGTGAGACATGCTTTCTTTTCTCCTAAACTTTATTCAACTCCCAAAAGGTATAGCCGCAACCTAACCTTAATATTTGGTGAACAAATACCTGTTTAGCTTATTCATGCTGTTCAAGAGTTTACAAGTTTTTAAATGGTCCATCTCATAGGGGAGCTAAGACCCATCCCCTCCCACCGGCCCTCACTGAAATAGAATTGCCACAGTGGCTCACATTAATCCCCACACTTCCATACCCATCCTAGAGTGTGTTGTTGGCAACAGTGGCCCCAATGAAATGGAAAGGCAGATGGTGTGCACTCCCTAATGTCAACTTCAAGGGGAGAGTTTCTCACATTCTCTTAGTAAAGTCAACAGAAGATCAAAGCAATCAAACAGGAAACCTAGTCATAGGAGAATGATCCAACATTATGGTAAGTCAAAATAGTGAAATATTACGACTCAGAAGAAATGACAGATATGAAGAACACAGAAAAGCATGAAAAGACTTCTATGAACTGATGCTAAAGAAATTAAGCCAAATCTAGAAAACAGTTTACAGTAAATCCAACAACGCAAATGGAAAGAATAAAAAATTGAATGCTTGTCTAATTACGATGATCAAGCCTGGCCCTGAAGAGATGAGAAAATTTTCCTTCCTCCCTTTATTGGAGCAGTGGAGACGGACTGTTAGTACTGAGCACTACTAGAGTCAATGTATTGGCTAGTTGTGTGAAACTGCTTCTTTTTTTCTCTTTTCATTGTTATAAGAAATGGCTTTCTGGGTATAGGAGTGGGGAGGGATAATAACAGCTTCTGTTTATACAGTGCTGTAAGTTTTGTAAAGCATTTTACACATGGAGAGATACATTTGGAAATGAAGGTGATGTAAAAACAAAACATCAATAAATAATTAAAAATAATCCCAGCATTAAAAGACTTAAAAGATGTTCCTTTTTCCCTCCCCTCTGCCTCCCTAAAGTAACTGCATTAACTTCTTGGTAGGTGGGATCGTCTATTTCCTTCCTTCAACTCTCCACTTCTAGGGCTTACTCTATATGGTTTTAGATTTCCCAGATCACCTTCTTCAGCTCCAGCATCAAGAGAGATAAGAACAGTACTGAAGAATAAGGGTACTTGTATTGTTTGTGTATCATATTCAAGTAGAATTTGTGTGGTTAGAAGGGACCTTAGAAATCATTTAATCCAACTCATTTTATTTTTAAAAATAATTTTATTTTTTGTTATTCTGAATTTACCAAAAGTCAACATACATAAATTTTTCTAGATATGAAGAACCAAAAAAAAAAAAAAAAAAGAAGAATTAGAAGAAAGGTAAAATCCCTATTATATACATTTTGCTCTTTAAAAAAAGTGCATAATAAATTCAAACCAGTTTCAAAGCTGTTTGGCTTATATCTGTGTCTTCCTCTGAATTTCCCTCTGTTCTTTTCTTTTTTTGCTTCAAAAATATTTTGGAATTACTTCAGACAAAAGATAGTATATATTTCACATTTGTAAAAAGGTTTCCTACACTGATAGATACAGGGTTCATAAAATTTTGATATTGCATCTAATAAAAATGAAATTTAATGAAGGCTTCATCCTCTTCCTGAATACCAATATTTATATTTGAGGTATCACTTTTGCAAATGCCAATATGGCATATTTACGGAACAACACAGGACTGCTGTTTATACATACTAATCAACAGAATATTACCTTTCAATCTTGTTAAATGAGTAGCAATGCTAGGAATAAATACTCAACTTGGGTTGATCTTTTTAAACAAAATAAAATACAACTGGGGTGTGGGGATGGGAGGGAACCACTTAACACAGTTAATTAGTTGCTAGAAACTCACAAAACAGTAAACCTTGCAATAAAGCTCTTGAATTTAGCATTTTCCTTTACATTTTTTATTTTGAAAGTCAAGACCCTTAAGGCAATGCTATTCCCACACAATATTCAAAGAACCTACTGCTAAAAAGACAGTGTGCTACTCCTAACATAATAGGATCTATGGCTATTTGTGTTTGCAGCATTCCTGGGAAGATGTTGAACATCTGGAGGGATCTGATTGCCAAGGAAACATTTCACTTCTTAACTTGGCAAGTCTGGAAGGTGGATAGACATTTGATTTGGCAAGAACATCAACTCCTACGCAGGCTGCCTGGCTATCTAGGTAAACTTTTCCCCCGTATTGACTTCAATGCCATTTCCAATAAGCTTTAAAAGCAATACTAAGAACAGGGAGCGAAAAATAAAGGAAAATTAATCAATCAAAAAACATTTTTAAAATTTCCATATCAGTCCATAAAAATTTCCATATTAGAAAGAAATAGAAAAGAAAAAAAGAACTGCAAAAAAAATCAAAGTGAAGATAATATGCTTTGATCTGCATTCAGACTCCATAGTTCTTTCTGTGGACAAGGATAGCATTTTCCATTATGAGTCCTTTGGAATTGTCTTGGATCATTGTATTGTGGAGAATGGCTAAGTCATTCATAGTTGATCATACGAACAATATTGCTGTTATTGTGTATAATGTTCTGGTTCTGCTCACTTCACTTTGCATCAGTTCGTATAAGTCTTTCCAGGTAAAACACATTTTGTTTAAACTGTCGATTCTATCTCAGGGCTGTGCCTGGAATCTGACTCTAAAGTAGTAAAACTGACCTTATGAGGATGCTTCTTATTACCTTATAGACACAGCCTGTGCAGGTCAGGAGTGATGTTGGCCCCATTCAAGGAGGAATGCTTGCCTTGAAGGTGTGAGTTTAATACACACATAATTATGGAAACAAGTTCAAATGTTTTAAATATCAATGTCAGCAGTATGAGCTGATATGCCAGTTGCTCCTGGAAGAGTCTGAACTATCAGCCCTTTATGATGTTTTTCTTTCTCTTCTCCCTTTACTACTACTCTCTCTCTTAACTCTCTCCTGGGATTTGTTTTTGTTTTTAGGTGTCTTCTTCAGTGGAATTAGATGAGTAAGACCTTTTCCTTTTTCAATTCAATTTTCTCTTTGCTTTTCTTCTTTTTTATTTGTATCAAAAGTATTTGCCACAGTCATGAAAGCTGTGTCCAAATTGAGTCCAAATTGACCTGAGTCCAAATTGAAAAGGGAGTCTCTGGAGGTGGTGAGGTCACCCAAATATTCCTGTTTGTGGATAGCACTGGCTGATTGCTTCAGATACTGTCTCAGACAAAACCTGCTACTTATTTAGTTCCTCATTCCCTTCCTCCCTGCCTTCACTACTAGCTTGGATGACATCTAAAATTCTGTCTCTTTTGCAATTCACCCATAGAAAATTATGACATTCAAAAGTCAGGTGGCCAAGATAGCCCCATTTCTACATGCACCCCTGACAATGTTCTTATTGCCTCATGGCAGGATTATGGCACATAATGTGGGAGTGGGGAGTGGGGAGAGCCACTGAGTTAACTCTCATGCTGCTACTTCCATTGCCCCAAGAATATCTTCTCTTCATTTTTAAAAAATGCTTAAATATTACTCTTTTATTTCTTTTCTTTTTTGTCACACATTCTCTCCTTTCTCTTCCAAATCTTCATTGCCTCCCCCGCCCCCAACCTGCACAATACCTCACTTGTAACAACTGTAGCCAACCAAAATAAGCCTATACGTTGGCCTTATCTGAAAATGTGTCTTGTTCTTTGTCTATAGTCCAATTTCTGTTTGTCAAAAGGTAGGTAGCATGCTTCATCAGTCTTCTGGAGTTATGGTTGGTCATTGCATTAATGATAACTCATACCTTTTACAGTTGTTTTTCTTTACAGTTTTGTATTCATATAAATTGTTCTCTTGTTTTTTTCTGACTTCATTCTGTATCTGTTCATCTAAATCTTCCTATGTTTCTTTGTATCTGTCTCTTTCTTAAATTTTTATGGTATAATATTTCCTTACATTCATATGATGTGATATGTTTAACCATTTCTCAATTGATAGACTGTTTTCCAGTTCTTTGATACAACAAAATTGACTAGCATACCATTAATAGCTTTATATCCCAAAGAACTTTAAAAATAAAAAAGGAATAGAACTCATATGTACAAAGTATTTGTAGTAAAGTCATAGTTTAGTGATTTTTTTGGGGGGGAGCATAGTTGCAAATTACTTTCCAGAATGTTTAGACCAATTCATGTCTTAATCAACAGGTCTCAGTGTGCCTGTGTACCACACTTCCTACAGGAATTATTTCCCTTTTTTATCATGTTTGCTCATCTGTTGGCTAGGAGATGCTCAAAATGTTGCCGATAGCTTTCTCCTTCCTTGCTCTTCCAATTTATTTATGATATGGCCATATATATCTAAATTCTGTATTCATTTGGAGCTTATTTTGATGCATCACATGAAGTGTTGAGCTAAACCCAATTTCTGTTATGCTGCTTTACAGTTCTCCCTCAAGTGACACTAGTGAGTCCTTACCCTAATACAGGCATACTTCATTTTATTGCTCCTTGCTTTATTGCATTTTGCAGATACTGAGGTTGTTTTTTTTTTTTTTTTACAAATGAAAGGTTTGGGGCAACCTTGCTTTAAGCAGGTTTATTGGCACCATTTTTCCAACAGCATGCACTCACATTGTGTCTGTCACGTTTTGGTAATTCTTACAATATTTCAAACTTTTTAATTATTATATCTGGTATGATTATCTGTGATCAGTGATCTCTAATGTTACTGTTGTAATTGTTTGGGGCCCCAGAAACCACTCCCACATAAGACTAATTGATAAATGTGTGTCTTCTGACTTCTCTACCAACTGGCAGTTCCCCATCTCCTCTTCCTGCCTTCCTATTCCCTGAGATATCACAATATTGAAATTAGGCCAATTAATAACCCTACAATGAACTCTTAAGTGTTCAAGTGAAAGGAAGAGTCAATCAAAGTGAGGCAAACTTCTCTGTTGTCTTATTTTAAGAAGTTGTCATAGCCACCCCAACTGCACCCACCATCTTGATCAGTCACTAACATTGAGGCAAGACTCTCCACCAGCAAAAAGATTACAACTCTCTTAAGGTTCCGATGGTAGTGAGCAATTTCAGCAATAAAGTATTTTTTAAATTAAGGTATGTATGTTTTTTAAAGACATGATACTACTGCACACTCAACAGACTATAGTATGGTATAAATGTAACTTTTATATGCACTGGGAAACCAAAAAGTTCATGTGACTCAATATTTGCAATGTTTGCTTTTTTGTGGTGGTCTGTAACTGAACCTGCAATATCTCCAAGGTATGCCTGGAATTGGAGGTTTGTAGCTTGTAATACAATGCAAGGGTTTGTTTGCCTCTGTATGTCAACAAGCATTTCAACAATCAGCAACCATGAAATAAGTTCTTACTATGTGTGAATTATCATTCTCTTGCTGTTGACTTTGTTGATAATATACTGACAGGCTGATGATTAATGTGGTCTTATTTTATATCCTGTTACTTTGCAGAAGTTTGTTTTTTTGCTTTTTTTTTTTGGAGGGGGGAAGGCAGGGCATTTGGGGTTAAGTGACTTGCCTAAGGTCACACAGCTATCAAGTTTTGAGTGTCTGAGGCGGGATTTGAACTAAGATCCTCCTGACTTCAGGGCTGGGGCTCTATTCACTTTGCCACTTAGCCACTCCGTTTGCTAAAGTTTTTAACCGTTCCAAATATGTTTTAGTGGAATCTCTAAGTAAATAATTATATTATCTGCAAAATGTGATAATTTGATTTATTTTTGACTCAATGTCTGTTTCTTCAATTTCTTTTTCTTACATTTTTGCCACAGCTAATACTTTCAGAGCTCTCAAACAATAGTGGTAATAAAAGACATTCCTGATCTTATTGAAAAGACCTTTAATTTCTCTCCTTTAATGTAATGCTATCTTTTGGATTTATGTAGATTTATATTGATACTATGTTACTATTTTATCAAATTAAGAAAAGGTTCGTTCTTAAGTTTTAGCATTTTAAGTAGAATTGGGTGTGCATTTTTTCAAAAGCTTTTTTGTTTCTAATGACATAATCATGATGTTTTTATTATTGTTTTTATCATTGTTGTTTTTTATTGTATTGTTATTATTATTTTGCTGATTTTGAACCGACTTGACACTCCTGGTATAAATCCAAATTGGTCATAGTATATAGAATTTATTTATTTATTATTTATTATATATAATTTATATTAAATTACATCTAATTTTTATTAAATTATTGATATTTTATAATTATATTTATATATTTTATAATATATTATATAATACTAAAATAATAATATTTTATTAAATTATATATAATTTTAAAATATTTTCAACAATCATTTATTAAGCACTTACTAGGGGCTGGGCACTGGGGTAAGCACTGAGGATACAAAGAATGGCAAAAAAAAAAAAAAATCACATTCCCTGCCCTCAAGGAGCTTTCGTTATAACAGAAGAGAACATGCCAACGACTATGCGAATATAAGTTATATACAGTATAAATGGGAGATAATTACAGAGAAAGTTACTAGCAGTGGGATGGACTGGAATGACTTCTTGAATGTACAAGGTGGGATTTGAGGGGAGTCTTGAAAGAAGCTAAGGTAGTGAGGCTGTGGAGACCAGAAGAGAAAGCATTCTATGAAGGCTAGGACAACCAGTAAGAAGGCAAAGAGTTTGGATTTATTTATTATGATTATTAATTTTTATTTATTGAACACTTATGACGTGCCAAACATTGGGCTAAACCTGGGGAAAAGGCAAAAGACAGCCTCTTGCCCTCAAGGAGCTCACAGTCTAATGAAGGAGACAGAGAGCAAACAAATATGTACCAACAAGGTATAAATAGGAAGTGATTAACAGAAAGAAGGAACTAGAAAGAATTAAGAGGGGTTTGGAAAGGCTTCCTATAGAAGATGTCCAGTGTCATGTGTGAGCAACAAGAAGGCCAGTGTCACTGAATTACAGAGTCCCCAGAGAGGAGCAAAGTGTAAGGTGACTGGAAGCACAGGAGGAGCCAGGCTGTGAATGACTTTCAGAACCAAACGGGATTTTATATATGATCCTGTGGGTATAAGAAGTCACTAGAGATTGTTGAGTGAGGGAGTGACATTGTTAGACCTATGCTTTGAACAGAATGTCTCTTTTGGGGTTTACCCTGGAAAAATTAATGGCATGCCATTTTTAAATATCCAGCCATGATATTGTTCTTGTTGCACCTTGAATGAGACCTAGAACTTTCTCTCTTGGTTGAGCTCATTCCCAGTGAAAGAACTCCTTCACTCTGCATTGCCTGGTATATAGTCTCTTACAAAGACCTTCTCTGATTTGTCTTGCTATGATTTCGATAAATGGGTTTCTCTACTGTGTGTTCATTGTAGAATTGGTATTTGGTAGGTAACGGGTCAAGTTATGGATATAAAGCTTGGGGGACTTCCTTTCCCCCAATAATGTAAGTGATCAGAAATTAGATTCCCATATTCCCATGACAAACAATATCTAAGGAACCAGATAGATAAGATTCTACCCTGGTACCCCCTCTCTCTGAGGAGAGCAGAGTGGTGGTCTCTGGTCCCAACTCTGTTTCCCCTTGTGATAGAAATTAAAGTCTTCCTTGGAGAAAGGGGAGCTGAGGGGAGAAGAGAATAGAGATATCTATTTTGCCTCCTTTTGAGCTACATACAAAGAAAACCCCTACTTCACACAAGCATCTTACTACATTTCAAGGCCTACTTGTTATACAAGTTTGAACAGCCATTATGGAAAGCACAAGGGAAATGGTGGGTAGATATAGAGTGGAACATTTGGGGAATATGGTAGAGGGGGATGAGAGTAAGAGAGTGAATAGTTGGGGATGGGGAATGGGGGAGGGTATGAAAGGATGGGGATCCTGTGTGCTATTGAGAAATGGTTCTAGGCAGGTTATCAATGTCCAGAGCAGTGGTTCTCAACCTGTGGGTTATGTTCAGTTTGTAACAATGAAAGTACATCCTGCATATCAGACATTTACAATTCATAACAGTAGCAAAATTACAGTTATGAAGTAGCAACGAAAATAATTTCATGGTTGGGGGGGGCACCACAACATGAAGAGCTGTATTAAAGGGTTGCGACATTAGGAAGGTTGAGAACCACTGGTCTAGAGAGATGTCCATTGAGAGAAGCAGGTGATTGATTATACTTTTCAAGGCCCTCTCTCAACGTCCAACTTTGTTGCAGATTGTATCTTGTGAGGTCCACTCATAGCAGGCAGGTTTAAGTGAAGGTATGGCTTGTAAGAGTCTACACAGATGGCAGTTAGAGGTAAAGTATGATTCAGGAACAGCCTCCAGAGTCTTAGAGAAGGTCCTGCTCAAAGACAGAGATCAGAGGTAGGTGATCTTCATATAGGCTAACAGAAGCTTCTGTGAAAAATGTCAGTAATAAAGAGACCACATTCCTTTGGTCTGGATTTCCTGCTGACTCAGGTAATGACAGTGTTGAGGGTTCTAAAGGATGGATTTCTATTGAAATCCTTTGAAGGTTCATATTAGTCTGAAAGAATTACCAGGCATAAGAAGTCTTGGCAGTTTTAAAAGGCTTTATTACACCTGTTAGCGGGCAGGAGACAATTAAGGGGAATCCTGCGAAGTGTGGGGATTGGGGGTACTGATTATATAGGAACAAAGTCATACAAAGGTGGAATTAGGGAGGAGCACCCAGCCTGTCTGCTCTGAAAGGTCCCCCTTTGATAAGGTGGAGTTCTTTTGTTAGGAGTTAATTTACAGCTGGCCACTAGAACAAAAGGGGTTATCCTTTCTCTAGCTAAAGAATCCTTTTAAGAATTCATAGGTGTGGTGTGTTATAGTTAACGAGCTTCAGGGAAGATACAGGCTGGGGGCGGGGGAAGGGACAGAGTTAATGACTTACAGCTGGGGGGGGAAAGGTGACTTTCCCAGGCCCAGTCACAAGCTGATATCACATACCCAGGTGCCCGCACACAGATGAAATTCAAGACAAAGTCACTCACCTCGGGCCAGATGAAGCTGTCCTTGGTACTTGACTTAAATAGAGGTTCTGGGAGGAGCTTCGGAGGCAGAGAGAACTTCACTTCCAGTAGGTGAATTCTGAGTGTAGAGTGAGCTTCCAGGATGAAACCATTTCTGGTGCATAGCAGAGAAAATACATAGTGCACCCTGGAGAGGAATGAGGTTTTTTTTGGAGTTCATGATATACCTCCTAGTCCTGAAGCGACCTTTCTTTTGTGTTGAGTTTGTCCTCAGTGTCTCTGTCTCTGGTTGTCTTTCTTTATCTCTGTCTATCTCTTTCCAAAGTAGGGTACTTTGTCTCTCTGTCTGGGAGAGAGGAGGAGAGGGATATGGGGGAGAGAGAGAAAGAGAGAGAGAGAGACAGAGAGAGAGAGAGTTCTCTCTCTTCCCCCTTGAAGGGCAATTCTCTCTCAATCTAGATTCAGCTGATGCGGGATAGGTATTGGGGGGATTTCTAATGAGAAATCCTTTCTAGGTTCGCATCTGAAAAGAATTACATGCTCAGCTGTCTCTTGGCAGATTACAGTTTATTTTGCTAGTCAGTGGCCAGGAAAAGGGGAATCCAGCCCAAGGCAGGTGATAGGGATACAGAATTTAAAGAGACAAAACTGTCAATCACAGATTCATTAGGCTAATGATGTGTATATAGGTGGAGTTAGGGAGGGACCAGGGAGTGGTTAATACTTAAAGGGACATGCACCCTTGACATCAACAACTGTGCATGTGTTTTCGGGGCGGGGTGTGGTTTGATCCCTGAAACGGCATAAAGTAGACCAGCAGTCAGATTTGAGGTCAAGTTAAATGAGATGCACCCATCCTGATTTCCTGATTTCCTGATTTGCAAGTGGATAGGTTTGGTTTGCTAGGACAAAAGGAGGTAGTACCTTGAATGAAGAGTTAATGGTTTGAGAGGAAATACCTCTAGGCTGGGGCTGGGAAAGTTGGGGGAAGGGGAGAAACAGTTAAGTAATGTGGCTTTTACAGCTTAACACAAAACTGAATGAAAGTTACCCCAAAATATATTACATAGGCTATTCAGCACCTCTTCACAATCACAACCTGACCATATGTTGCCTCTTTTCTAATATTTTATTTAATATTTTTTGTGTTGCAATTCACTACAGATACTGGTCTATAGTTTTATTTTTTTGCTTTGTCTCTCCCTGGTTTGAGTATCAAGATCATATTTGTATCATTAAAGGAATTTGTTAGGGGCCCAATATTCCTCCTTGTAATTTCCACCTGTTAATTCCTAATTATGTCTTCAGGGGTCAAACAGAAAAAGTCTAATTGATTTTCCCAAGTGCTTCAAAGGGGCCAGTCACTAAAAACAACCCAGCAATGAAGGAATCCTTTGTAAAGTGAAGAGTCCCTCCTCAATTCATTTTTATTTATCAGATTTACTTAAAAGTGGGGTAATAGGATTATAGATTTAGAGCAGGAAAGAACCTTAGAAGCCATCTCATCTATATCTCCTCATTTTTACAGATGAGGAAATTGAGGCCCATAGTGGCTAAGTGACTTACACAGGATTACATGCCAGGACTCAAACCCTTGTCTGGTGCCCAGTCTTTTCTTTTTCTTTTCCAAATTTAAATCATGAGTTAGAAGATCTACTTGTCTTAGAACTGGGAGGGCTGAAATGCTGAAGAACCTAGATGGGTGTGGGAAACCAATTGGAAAGTAGGAAATCAATTTGTTAATTGCATGTGTGATTGTGTATGTGTGTGATGGAAGAGGGAGATGATTTATCATACTACTGCATGTCAAGGATATTAGGAAATGCAGAAGAATTGGGCTGGGAGGGACATAAAAGAAAACATCCTCTGGGCTTTAGCAGTCAGGGCAGGCAAGCCTCCTGACTGGACCAGAATGAGAATTGTGATGTTTGGTCTGAAGAGTTAAACTAGCTGAAATTCCCAGGTTTCTTTCTTTTTTTTTTTCCTTAAGAACTTTTACAACAAAATCCATCATGGCAGATTCTCCCCATGAGTGGCAACAGCTTGGTGCTTGGAGAGTGAGTCTAAAATGTTTCATTCATCATGTCGATGGGCCATTGTTTAAAGCTTCTGTGATTAAAATGAATAAGAATTCTCTCTCTCATCAGCAAGAGACCAGCTCTAAGGATAATGTTTGTTTTCCTGACAGTCTTCAAGAAAGATTTCTCTCCTAATTCTTCAACACAGAGATGGTTGGAAACACTGGCAGGGTACCGAATAAGGAGAGAGGATTCCAATTGTTGGGTTGGTGTTGGCTGCTGACCCTTCCAAACCTCCTCGAATGACCAGATTTCCAACAGTGAAATTGCTGTGTGGGGATTTTCCATTGTTTGCAGACTGTTTTTAACTTATTCATCTTTTCCATTGGCTCATTTCATGGGCTTCAAGATTCCCCTCTTCTACTTCTCTCCATCCTTCCTCCCCACCCCCAGCATAATTTAAAATCTTGGAAGAAATTAGTTAAAAACAATGCCCTACATAATTCCTAGATTTGAGTGAATAGGGAATAGGAGCTGAACATACTGAAAATGGATTTAAGAGATGGAATTAATAATAGCTAGAATGTATATAGAACATTGAGAATACTATCTCATTTTAACCTCACAACAGCCTTAGGAGGTAGGGGATATTATTATCTTCATTTTATATTTGAGGAAATAGTCAGTTTCTGAGGCTAGATTGGAACTCAGGTCCTCCTGACTCCAGGTCCAGCACTCTAATCCACTCTGCCTCCTAGAATGAGAGCAAGTCAAGAGGGACAAAATAGGCTCACAAAATAACAGAGTTGAAAGAGACCTCAGAGCCATTTATCCAACCCATTTCCAAACAAGAGTTTTCCCCTATAATGTTCCAGGTAGAAGTTTTCCACCCCTGAGTTCAGTATTACCCAAATGAATTTGCTAGAGATTGACTTTTATTCCAATTATAACAAAAGACTTGGGAGGATACTTAAATAATGATTAGGCCAAACAGATTACCCCCCTCTAAGAAAATTGATTGCGATGAAATTCTCTTCCCTAAACCAAACTGAAGATGTTTCTAATTTAATTTCAGTTGTTTGGGGATATGGATTGATCACACATTCAGGTCAAAACAGCAAGATTTCACACACTTGCATTGTGAAATCTCCTATAAAAGGGTAAAGCAGGGACAAGATTAAGGGCCCAAATATGGCAGGATAAAACAGTCTTAGCTCTGTTTGAATTCAGATAATTCACAGTTTTCCAATCATGCAGTATCAATTCCACTTCACAGCCAGACTCAGGAAGAGCCAGTTGGGTAACATTCCTTTTCAAAGGAACACAATGGGGACACTGAGCCAGGAGGATCCCATCTTAGACTGAGGCTAAAACTGTCCTCTCAGCTTTTCCCAGATGCAGACCTCTCACCCATAGTATCACTCACTCTCTGAGTAGCTTGTGGCATTTTTCTCAGATCATTGACTATTGATTATGGATGGATTATTATGATCCATCAGACAGCTCAAAATCAGCTATAGTTCCAAGGGCTTATACCTCAAACAACAATTTTCACTTAGGGAAAAATTTTCCAGGATTTACATCTCAACTTCAAATTTGTCCTGGTGTAAAAGCCAATCATTAGAGATGCTTTCTATGTACTTGCAAATTCTCAGCAAGCCAAGTTCATTGTTTAGGAACTCTATAACCCAAACAAGCTTTTTGGCAAGTTTACACATTAAAACAATAATGGACAATCTTATAATTTTTGTGAGTGATAGTCAAATTGTTTTGACTCACCAAATTATGAAAAGTTGCTTAACGTAACTGATGCAAAAAGTTTACCAATTTGAAACTTGAAACAAACTCATTACCAATTAGGTGACTTCAGTTTCTTTCAATGCATTTGCAAATTACTTTACACATTTAACATGATTAATGTGTTAAAACTACAACTTTAAAAGAGGGGGCTTACCCAAGTTGGGAGGCTGGCTGCCTTTTTTTTTAACCTTTTACTGCCTTGATGAGATCATGTTCCTCTTTCCCCACCCCTGCTGGGGGAGGGGGTGCACTGGTGAGCAGGAGGTGCCGAAGTTGGGGGATACTTCCAGGCTTTCTGAGTTGCCCCAGGGCCCAAGACCATTGCCTGTAGGGCCCATGTTGTAGCTGCTTCCCCTCCCCCCTCCTTCCTTTTTATCAGGTGGGGGAGGGTGAATTAGAAGATGGTAGGGGAGGGTGAAACTCTCATCTCCTGGTGTGATCTGGGATGAGAGGGATTAACCAAAAAACCCCCAAAACTGTTTGCAGTCCTGAACTGATACCCACCTGACTTAAGGGAAAGGCGTGGAGGAAGGGAGAGTGACTGGGTTTGTAAGGAGGTATTTCAAAACTCTTAATGATGAATCACAAAACCTCCAGAATCTGACAAGATGTTTTTTTTTAGCAGTTCTAACTTTTCACTGTAGTTTTAGCCTGGTCAGAGCCAAGACCACGAGAAGAAGAACCTTAATTTTTCTTTGCACTTTTACAATTTATATTTCATATATATATATATATGTAATATATAACATATATTACATTACATTATACATTATATTAATGTTATGTTATATTAATGTTACGTTGTATTATATTATATTATATTATATTATATTTATTATGTTTTATTAGCCAGGCACAAACCTGTGGTCATAAGGGCATGAGAGAAGGGAGATCTTGTAGGCATATGTGTAGGGATGGGAGTCAGCTTCAAGAAACTAAAAAGCACCTGCAGTTTTCCCAATTCCCTAGCGCCGAAAGAATTGGGAGAATTGACAGCACTGGGCATACTCTTCTGGACAGGGCATCCGTCTGCATCCTCTATGCTGTGGAAGATGTGCCCAGGTCCATGACCTTGAAAAGAATTGCTGGACTAAGAGTCTGAGAGCATCAGACCCTAGTCTTCCTAGGTGCTTGGAGAGTGACCCCAACTGCAAGGTGAGAAGGCCATAGAGAGAGATGGGAGACTTACATACCTTCCAGTCTTGGCTGGAGAAGAGCTTGAGGTTAGGCAGTTTCCCAGTTAGGTAACCAAAATGTTGAGGTCTAGGGGTATTAGGGACCCTCAAATCAAGGGCAAATGATTCCAGTCCTGTCTCGAATGAATTTGACCCAAGCCTTCTTGTGATCAGAGACAAGGTTTATTAGAACACCAGTTGGGGTGAGTGAGATTTTAAGAATCCACACTATTGGCCAGACTCTTTAGAAGTCTTAGCATTTGTGGTGCTTGATATTGACAAGCCGGCCAGAATGAATCTGAGTCCTTTAATAGAGGCAAGATAGACCTTTTATACAGCTGATGTGGTCTAGGAGTGACCATGTAGTCTGTGAATAGAGAAGGGCTGTAGATGGCATTAAGGAGTGGTGGTCTAGGCTGGGGCCATGTGCAGACAATGAGGACCACAATGAAAGGATTAACTAACCAGGGCTGGGTGCCCCAAACAATGCCAGGGACCTGGGCCATGTGGGAAAGTTCAGGGGCTTTTCCTTTTTGGGGTCCAGGTCCCAAAGACATGGTCTTTTCCTTTTGGAAGTTCAGATCCCATCCCCATCAATATAATGATTGTGAAGCGCTTAACACAGTGGCTGGCCTTTGGCAAGCTTGCACTATATAAATGTTAATCATTGGTATTATTATTATTATTATTTCTTTAATTGAATGTAATTACATGCCAAGTTTTAGATGTGATTAGTATTGTAGAGGTTTGGGGTTTAGGGGTACTCAAGACCCTAAAATACTGACATGTCAGGTCCTGTGGAATATATTGGATTCAAGTCTTCTATCAGTCAAAGTAAAACAAAGTTTATTAAAGATTCACCATAATGGGTAAACTCTTAAGGAGTGAGAATTTTGTGATGCTTGCATTGACAGACAAGCCAGAACAATCGGACACAGACTGAGTGTGTGCCCCTTCATAGAGGCAAGATGGATCTTACATATAGAAAAACTGTATGAGGGATCTAGGGGATGGTCTAGTAGTCTGAGAGAAGGGGTCTAGGGAGGGTCTTGAGGAGGAGTCTAAGGAGGATCTTGATGAGACTGAGGTCAGACTCCTGGAACCAAGAGAATGGGATTTTGATGGGATCAAAGGTGGGAACCAGGTGGAGGCAATTTGGAGATAACAGACTATGGAGGGCTAGGCTAGTTTAAGAGTAACAGATTTGGTCATAGATATTTTGATAGGACCAAGGATGGGAGGTGGTTGAAGGTTACCTGGAGATAACAGACAAAGAAGAGTTTCTTGTGTCTGGGGAACCCCAGATCAAGTGGGAAAATTCAAGGGGGTTCCTAGAGCTTATACCCCATCACTATAATATGCCAAAGGTGATAAACTTAACAATTTTCTATGTAAAATAATTTGGAAATGCAGTCAGCTGAGTTGATGCCATATGACTAGTAAAAACATTTTCTTTCATGTTTTAAAATATGATTTTGTGTATGTTATTATTGTATTTCAGAATTCGCTTATATTGTGAAATCTGAGAAACCATTGTATCAGAAATGCTGTTAGAAAAACTTTTTTTAAAAATCTGTATGTTAGCTTATGAATTGAGCTGTTAAAAGAATGTGATCAAAATAGATATTTAAAATCTGTTAAATATTTAATGGGGGCTATATCTTGTCTTAAAACAAATAATAGTAATTATAATAAGTTTAATAGTGAGTTTCCATTTGAAAATTTGGGGCTATCATTTATAAAAATTATGAAAATGTATAGGGTAGTTTAAAGATTTACTTAAAATACATTAATATGGATCAGCTATCATATATTCACTGTATGTATAATTTGAAGAACTCCATAATATGGTTATTTTTAATTGATAAATGAAGTATAAATGACATGTAACTATTAGGGAAATATGAGAAAATTAGTGACATTCAATCCCTAAACTGTGATTAGTGAAATTTTGCTATTTGTGGAGAAATTTCTTGAGACTATAATATTGTTTTGAGTTTTTATTATAGGGAAAGTTGTCTGACTTGTCATGAAACCAGTAGTAGAAAATGTTATGTGCTGTAGTCTGAGAAATGCTACTGGTGGATGTCTGCCTCTGGGAAAAGTTGAGAGGATGATCTTGGTGTGGCCTAAGCTAGAATCCTTTTGATTCAGTTTTCCCCAATGTGCCATTTTTTTTCTGAATAGGAAATTTCCCCACCTAGTTAATCCTGAGCCTGGTTTTTGATACCCTGTGACTACATGACTGCCTGTCAGATATGACCTGTGCCTGGAATCAAAAAGAGCTAAGGGAGTTTTTCACCTGTAATGGTATGATTCAGGTCAATCAGTGCCCTTGATGAGCAAGTTTTGACATTATTATAACTATGTTCTTCTTTTTACTTTCATAGCAAATTTCTATAATCAAGGCAAGTGAGCAGTAGAAGTTTTGTAAGTATAATATTAAATCTATTGATTAAGAGATTAACACTGGAACATCTCAGAGTTACTGTTATATGTTACAAATATGAAAAATCTTATAATTTTAATCTATATTTGTGGTCAAATCATATTATAGGGATGATATCCACCTAAAAGGGATTTAGACAAAGCAATAAAATACAGATGTAATATAAAAGTTTTCTAATTAAATGGAATGGTAAATTTTGAGAAGACAACAGGATTAGACTAGTTTCTCTTAGAATTATATTCATATATATATGATTGACTTTCAGATGTATCTAGCATGGAATCAGACTTTGAGTATATTTTAGTAATAAGTTCTCAAATTTGGATTAAGGATTTTACACATAAAATTGCACTGATAATCAAAAAGAAAGTAAAATTATTTTCTGATTTTAAAGTATCTGATAATTTTAAAAGATATATTTAATAATAAATATATATAAAAGATATTTTATATATTTATATAAATTTTAAAAGAGATTATATCATATAAATATATATGTATGTGTGTGTGTATATATATATATGTGTGTGTATGTGTATTTTATAAGTCAGACTCATGAACTTTCTTTTTTGATTCTTTTATCAGGTACAAGGTTTAGATAAAGAAAGAAACAGCCACATGGTGTAGAAAAATCGAAATTCTCTGAAGTCTTAGGTAGATTGTGGGTTCCTAATTTGATGTTCTTATAGCTCTGTTGTTAATAAGATTAATTCCATAAAACTTGAATTGGTTTTTACCATATGAACTAGCTATTGGAAAATAACTAATACCAAATGTAGTAGGTTTTACTAAATTGTATTAAGTCTTTCTGTTAACAGATTTTAGCAGAATTATCTAGGCATCCAGATAATCACATAATGAGTAATTTGGACCAGAGAAGCAGAGCCCCATTCAGAGTTTTCCTGAGAATGAGGCCTATTCCAGAATGTCTAAGAGAAGATATTTTTAAGGACCAATCAGACAACTACATTGGACACCTGAGACTCAAGATAAAATGTGATAATTAAAAGGACGTTGGGAGTGGGTTACTAGGATATAAGGAGACTTGATGTTATTTAATATTGATGCTCGTTATTATATTGCTTTGGCCCTTTGTTTCCTGGTGTTTATGCTGAGTTTTCTTGGTTACTTTGGTGACATGTAAATCTTTCCTCTTTGGTGATCTTGTTTCTAATTTAATTAAACAATTAATTCTCTTCTGTAAAGCTTTAAAAGTTTTATTTCAGCCTTCCCAAAAGATATTCCTAATTCCTCATCTGCCCCTGAGTGGCTGGGAAGCTGGACCACCTCTTAGAGAACCTTAACTAGGGACCTAGTTTATGCTGACCAGAAACCCAGTCAGATCCAAAGATGGATGCCAGGAGTTTCTTTGCAACTATAAACTCAAGCAACCCATATGTCTTATCTGAAATCTGGCTCCATACTGGTCAATCACTTTCCTTGTTCTTTGATTGAGCATAGACACTTGGGAGGAGAGAGACAACTCTTTCTGATTTCAGAGAATTGCACCTATTTGTTCACCCTGTCCCTTATCTTTCTTCCAATTAAAAATCAGATTACCCCCATCTTGTATCCTGGTTTGTATACTGTTAATTGTTTGCTTTTAATGCATAAAAATCCATTTCTCCCTCTATTAGGACTCCAGTGCCAAGCTGAGGAGGCCTGGGCCTGATTTTTATGGTATTCATTGCCTAATAAACTGCTCCAAAGCCCAAACCTTTGTTTCCTCAGTCATTTCAGATTCCACCTACCACAGATTATAGTTAGTAGCAGAACCAGGATTTAGATTTCTGGAACCAAATCTGAAGTCAAGTCTTCCTGAATCCAGGCCTAGCACCCTGTCCACTGTGCCATCTAGCTGCCTCTGCTACAAGTTATAATGTTCCTTTGTAAGTGTTCAGTCAAAGGTACATAGGATTAACATTTTGGTCCACAAAATATTGTGGATTTTATGTACATTTCATTCATTTGTTTTCATCTGATTTTTCAGCTTGCTTTGAGTTGCCTTAGAAAGATCCCTGGACTGAGTCAGAGCTCAATAAATGCTTTTTGACTCATTGATTGAACTGGAAATGGGCAACAGGGACAATGTTATAGATAATACACAAAATGCTGTTCTTCTCTAATATTCTGTGTTTCAGTAAGTAGGCCAAGCCGGTAACCACCATAAGGACTGATTTCAGGGATACAGGAACGTTCCAACTCTCTTTCAAATATTCTCACAAACTTGGCTAAAGACCGAATCCCTTTCAATTTAAAGCTTCATCTTGGTAGTTTGAGGTTTCCAGTCCCTGATTAACGGGCATATGCCCCTGGGAAGGGTCTTACTCTAAGCTGTGTGTGATCGCTGTTCAGATGCCCAGATGACTATCAGGCCCTCACTTAGAGTTCTGTAATGCAGCCTAAACATCACCAGTTCCTTCAATCAGTCCTTATATGGCACAGTCTCCAGACCCTTTACTATCCTGCTTGCTTTCCTCTGGACACTCTCCAGTTAATCTTTGTCCTTCCTAAAATGTGATTTCCCACAACTGAAAACAGTCTCACAGATATTGTCTGACCACAGCAAAAAAAATCATCATAGCCAGGCACTTTCTCGCCTCTCTCCCAATGCGGCTTAAAATCTCATTAGCTTTTTTGGTTGCTGTATTGTACTATTGACTCCTATGGCTTGTTAACTAATTGATTAATGAAGCAATCATTTCCAGTGGTGTGCTGGTAAATGTTTAACACTTGGCTTTCCAAAAAACAAAGCAAACAAAAACCACAAGCAAAAAGTATTCAAGACACGCTTTTAAATTTAGTCTGTGGCATTAACGTTTTCTCCATCATCTTCTTAAGTAAACAATCGACAAAACAATAAAACGAGCCTTGATTTATATCATTTGCTGATTTTCACAGTGTAAATGCTCACACTGAAAATTTAACAATTAGCTCATGCAAGCCTGGCTCTAGTTCATGTCCCTCTACCTTGTTCATAAGAATAACATGAAAGACTGTCAAATATTTTTGTTAAAATCTAGATTTAAAAATGTTATATAATATATGCAATATAAAGATATTGTATCACATATATACACACAACATACATATATGTTCATGGATATATGCATTTTTGTGCATATATATGTGTATGTGTGTACATATATATTGCTTTCCCCTGATCTATAAGTCTGGTAACTGTCTGAAAAAAAGGAATAATATTATTCAAGATGTTTTTAATGAAGCCGAGTTATCAGTTTCTTTTTTAAGGAAACCTTTAATTTAAAATCTCTTTGATAATGTGTCCTAGAATTTTTACCAAGAATAGAAAGCAAGCTCACTGACCTATAGTTTGCAGACTCCATTCTCTTTCCTTTCTCAAAAACTGGAACAATTTTTTCCTTTCTCTGATTTTACAGGCCTTCCTACATTCTCTATGATCTTTCAAAGATCATTGAGACTGTCTCAGTTTGCCTTGGACCATTGCTCATTTGGGCCTGGTGATTTGAATTCATTAAGGGCAGCCAAGGAGCTTTCTTACTCTCTTAATGTTTGTCTTAGGTGCCAAATCATTTTCCCATTTCCTCTTCTGATCTTTTCAACTCCTAGATCAGGAGCGGAAAACTGCAGGCTCAAGGCTACATGTGGCCCTCTAGGTCCTCAAGTGTGGCTCTTTGACTGGATCCAAACTTCACATCCTTTGTTCTGTGAAGTTTGGATTCAAAGTTCCCCATTCTTATGACCAGGATCATTCCTGTTACTGGAGAAAACCAGGTAAAAGCTGAGCAGCTGTGTTTTTTAAAATCTGTTATTGTCCCAGACATTCTTATTTCTTCTTTGATTTTCCCTTTTTCCCCATATTAACCTAAAAAACCCTCCCACTTTTTTTTATGGCCTTTAGTTTTCCTTGCCATCCTCAATCCCTTCTGAGATTTATCCTCTCATCTCTGACTCTGAAATTCATTAGAGAAGAATTTTCCTGACTCCAATTTTACTATGGCTAGCCCAGATCTGGAGTCACTGTCAGAATAGACAGGAGGGAGAAAATCAAATGCGGGAGAGTTTGAGAATCATAGACTGTGGCTTTGGAGCCTAGCTCTACCCCCAAGGCTAACGGGATATCTATCTATCTGTCTGTCTGTCTCCTTAGGACTGGAGGAGGGTATTGTCAAGTCCTCTAAGCAGGCTGTACCTTTTTCTTCTCCAAATCCTGCCTAGACACCTTTTTAAGGAGATTCTTCCTTTGCTAACAGCTGGGGTTTTTCACAGGTAGCTTGGAAAAATGACTTGGATTGAACCTGTAGGACCCTTGTTCTCTCACTAGGTGGAACCAGCCTTCTACATCTAGGTTTCTGCTTTAGCAAGGAACAACGTTGAGAGACAGTGTTGAGTTAATGACAGTATGTGAATGTTACATAGTACCCTTGTGCTGTAAGAAATGGTGAAGAGAAACCTGGAAAGACTTGTATGAACTGATACAGAGTCACACGAGCAGAGTCAGGAGAACAATTTAAAGAAAAACAATTTGGAAAGACAAGAATTCTGGTGGATGTGAAGACTATCCCCCTCTTGCAGAGAAATGATGGGCTCAGCATGCAGAATGAGACATACATTTTTGGACATAGCCAATTTGGGAACTTGTGTTGCTTGACTCTGCATACTTATTACAAGGGTTTGTTTTTCTTTTCTTTTTTCAAGTTTCGGGGAAAGGAGAGATTGGAAGGTAAGAAAACAAATGCTTGTTAATTAAAAAAGTAGAATCTTTAAAAAAAGATTAAAAATATAAGCTGTTTTTTTTTTAAAAAAAGATTATAATGTCAAAGAAGTTTGTCCTCTTTATCTCTAACTTCCCCTACTTGGTACCACTTTTAGGTGATTAGAACATTCCTGCTTCCTACCTTTTGTCCTGTGGCCATAATCTGTTTCAAGGAAAGACTGATAGCATCTCTTTCTCCCTAGTTGTGAACATATCCCTGTGTTTCCTCTATCAGATGTATTCATACCTTATCTTTAAATGGAACAGAAAACTTCATGTCTTTGTTAAAGGAATTTTTGGTATGAAGGAGCTGGTGTAAGAGATGATTTTTTTTCCTTTTTAGGACAGGAGTTCTTAAATGGGTCCATGGTTCTCATCAGAAAAGTTTGTAGATATATTTCAGCGGGTCTGTGTACTTGAGTGGGAAAAATTATATCTTTATTTCAGTTATGACAGGTTTGCTATGTAAGCCTTCATATTCAATTTCATGCATTTAAAAACATGATTCTGAGAAGGGATCCATAGACTTCACCAGATTGCAAAAGGGAACCATGAGACAAGAAAGGTTAAGAACTCCTGCAAATAATAATAGCTAACTTTTATGTAGTCAGGTACTGTGCTAAGCACTTTACAAATGTTATCTCATTTCATCTTCATAAAAACCTGAGAAGGGAGGTTCTATTTTTATCTCCATTTTACAAGTGAGGAAACTGAGGCTGGCAGAAGTTTGCCCAGGGTCATATAGCTAATAAGTATCTGAGTCTGGATTTTGAACTCAGGTCTTCTTGGCTCTAGGCCTTGTGCTCTATCCATCGTGGGGCTTAGCTTCCATAATAGAGTTATCAGATTAAGAACCCATGTGTCAGTGGGAGGGAGTGGGGGCCACTTCTGAAATGATATTGCATATGTGAGTACTCACTCCACTTCTGAGTAAGGTCTGTTAGTTTTCTCTTTGACTCTGAGGCCTTGATGGTCAATTGATTACTTGTAGTGCCCTCTAGCTATTCCTAAACTCTTAATGCCTGACTAGCAAATTCAATCAGCTATAATTACTGCTTGAAAGCCCCAGTCTCTTTGAACTTCTTTCTCAGAAGACCTGGAAACCATTCTAACAATCAATTACATCATGTCCCATCGTAGTGGGAAAAATGGGTGATTTATTTAGTCTAGAAAAAGCATAGACGATACATTACCGTCACACACTTAAATTGTCTGAGGTCCAGAAAAACCCACCAAACTCTGCCCCTCTTCCTTTCCCATTCCTCTTTCCCTTTCCCCATCCTAGTGCAGAAGATAAGACTGTAAGTCCAAACAGATCCTAGCTTCCCGTAGCGGCCTGGCTAGCAGCCCCCAGCCATTCTAGGGAATCTAGAACTGTTGGGGTAATAGCTTACCCATTACCACAGGAGTAATAATGATGATGATGATGACGATGAACTTGTAGAGAGGAATAAAGAGATTTGCAGTTTCATGTGCAATCATCTTTTTTCTTATACCATGTTATGGAAATGCTTGTTTTAGTCCATAAATTAAAAACAGAAATAACAATAATAATAATGATAATTTTACATAGGTTTGCAAAGCACTTTACAAGCATTATTTCACAACAACTCTGGGAAGTTGGTGTGATAATTATTCCCATTTTACAGATCAGAAAACAGAGGCAGACAGAAGTTCAGTGACTCCTCCAGAGCCACAAAGATAATGAGTCTGAAGTTGGATTTGAATTCAGGTCTTCTGGACTCCTGGTCTGGTGCTCTGTCCACTGCACCTCCCAGCTGTCTCAATGTCTATACCTCTAACACATGAAGTTACTACTGCTGGACACAGGAATATTGTTCCCTTTTCAGATGGGGGACACTAAGGAGCTTAGAGGAATATGAAGTCCAGGGAGACCAACACTCCCCTACACCCATGTTGATGAATATCATGGAGCCAATTACATAGAGATATGCCATGACATGCCAGTTTCAGCTCCATTACCTTTGTGACTCTGGGCAAGTCACTGAACTTTACCATCTGTAAAATGGGAATAACAGTCATATCAACTTTCCATCTGTTGTGGGGACCAAATGAAATAATGATTGTAAAGCGCTTTGCAGACCTATATAAAATTATTATAGTGATGAATGTCATGTAGGCAGTTACATTGATATGCCATGCAATCACAATGGGGTTCACATTACTACCTTAATAATCCTCTTATTTCAGGCCACTCCCTTCACAGCATATATCCCCTGTCTTCCTCTTGTTCTTCAGTATCACCTATTCTGTTCTCTTCTCACCTTTCAGAAAAGGCACTCCACAAATACTTCATTGAAAAATCCAAGGCTCTTCATTGGGATCTGACTTTCCCCAAGCTCTACATTCTAAATCACTTCAACATTATTCCCCACTGTCTCCTTGTTCCTGCCTTGCAGAGAGAGGTGACTCATCTCTTTGTAGACGCTCTTCTTGTGCCCTTGATCCCATCGTTTCCTGTCTCCTCTTTCCCCCTTAGATCATTCCTTCTCTTTCTCAAGTTTTTAATCCCGACTGATCTCTGGATTCCTTTCCAACCCCTCACAAACATTCTCAGATCTTTCTCATCATTAGATCACTTGGTCCTAATGTCCTCTCAGGCCTTCATCTGATGTCTGTCCTTCCTTTCAAGTCAGACTCCAAGGAACGAAACAAATGAACAAACCCAGTCATTGACACTGATTACCTCCACTTTCTCACCTCAGGCTCATTTTTCAACGCCACTTCTTTCTATGCTCCATCTCTTGGTGTTCTTACCAGCTTCCATGAGCTCAATTAGAGGCAGCTAAATCATCCTAGTGGATAGAAAGAGCACTGGACCTGGAGTCAGGAAGACCTGAGTTCAACTCCAACCTCAGACACTTACTAGGTGTGAGACCCTGGGCAAGACACTTAACCTCTGCCTGACTCAGTTCCCTAAACTGTAAAATGGGGATAATAGTAGCACCTACCTCCCAGTAGGTGTCCCTGTCATCAGGGTCAAATGAGATGGTATTTGTAAAATACTTAGCATGGTGCTTGGCCCAATAAATCTCCATTCCTTTCCCTCCAAATATCAGGTGACCCTCTTATCTACATTTCCAATTCTTGAAATCCAGCCCTGTGTCATGAGCTACATATTGAATATTTCCAACTGGATGTGGCATTTCAAATTCAAAATGTGAAAAAAAAAACCCAATAACAACAGATTTTTGACCCCAAACCTTCCCATCTTCCTAACTTTCTCATTTAAGTTGAGCACATCCCCAGCTTTCCAATCACCTAGGTTCATGACTCCAGAGTTATCTTCTAGTCTTTCATCTCCTTCACTTCTTGTAATCGGTCAGGTGCCAAGTGTCCATGCCTCTGTCTCCCCACTATATCCCACTATATCCCACATCCGTACCATACATCATGCCTTCATCACCTGCACTATTACAATGACCACCTGTTTGGTCTTCCTGCCTTCAGTCTCTCCCCTTCTCAATCTGACCAGGTCTGACTATATAAGCCCCTGCTTGAGATGTTCCAGTGGTTCCCTCTCATCTCTAGGAGAAAATACAAAGTCCTTTGCTTGACTTCTAAAGCCCTGCACAACCGGGCTCCATCCTACCTTCATCTAGTCAAACTGGTCTGGTTGCAACATTCTACCTCCTTTCCCATTTCCATAGTTTTGCATAGGCTGCCCCTCATGTCTGGAATATACTCAGTTTTTTGCAAGAACAAACCCCAAAAGTCTGAAATAGTTTTAGAAAGAAATTTATTAGGTCATTTGGTAAAGGAGAATGAACTGGAAAGGATGTGTGGCTCCCTCTTATCCAGGCTCTGGAAGGCTTACGTTATATAGAATTTAGGCAAGGAAGTCCTCATAAAAACCACATATATACAGTTAAGCAATTTTTGCTGAGAGGGCAACTTGAAAGTAAGGTAGATTGAGATAGATATTTTTGGGCTAAGCCAAAACACAAGGGGAACCCCAAATGCAAGCTTGGGTGGACTCAAAATAGGACCTAGGTATGGAGATGTTTTGGGTGGGTCTTGGTCCCGGGGGATCCCCCAAATTCCTTGTAACCATCTCTGGCATTCCTGGAGAGTTACTGAGATTAGGGTGACATTCTGGGCTCAAATAATCTCTATTGACATAAAGTTAGGTTCAAACAATATTAAACAACAATAAATAATAGTCCACAACTCCCTCCTTACTTCTGCCTCATAGAATCTGTAGCTTCCTGCAGCTCAGTTTTAGATACCACCTCATATAGAAGGGTAATCTGATTTTCCCTGCCCTTCCCCTGAAAATTACTTTCTATATAGGGTGTATTTACTTACTTGTACACATGTCATTTCCCTCCAATAGAATGGAAATGCCTTGAAGGCAGGGACTATTTCATTTTTTCCTTTGTATCACCAAGGATCTACCCCATGCTTGGCATGTAGTAGGTGCTTAATAAATGCTCACTGCTGTTGAGTCCTAATCCGGGCATGAATAGAAACTAGGAAATCTGGAAATGCATCAGTACTGCTTTACCAACACCTAAAGTCTGATCTTGGAAGGAGAAGAAAAGAAATCTCACAATTCCCCAACCCCCTTTTCAGAAAGAAGCCCACCTATTCCATTTGCTTTTTTCTTTCCCAGGTTCTTTAAAAATCTTCTGCTTCCATGAGCACCCCTGTATCTCTGTATGCCATCCTCCGACGGATCCTTTCAGATCCCAAAGGC
This sequence comes from Pseudochirops corinnae, assembly GCA_028646515.1. NCBI lineage: Eukaryota > Metazoa > Chordata > Mammalia > Diprotodontia > Pseudocheiridae > Pseudochirops > Pseudochirops corinnae. The sequence continues at coordinate 74,709,751 of CM053585.1, forward strand.
TTACAGGGTGGTGGACAGGCTCCTTAAATGACCAATCAATATTTATCAAATATCCACTGTGTGCAAGGCACTGAGCTGGCTACTTGGTTGATGATTCATCTCATCCACTTAGCAAGCACACCTACTGTATGCTTTCTATGCATCCCAGGGAGGAAGGGGTCTACCTATAGAAGATCCTGCTACATTCCAGTTGACCAGAGAACAATCACAAAGCATTGAGCATAAGATCATATAATATGAATAAGGACCAGGGAGGTTCAGTACCAAAGGTGGAATGGAGGGGCAGGTGAGGAGAGAGCAGCTTAGAATTAGGTCTTGTAGGAACTGATGGAGAGGAATGGGCAGAGAGGAAAGAAGAGGGTATTCCAGTCAGAGGGAATTTATAATGACTCTTCCCAGGTTTGTGCAACAGACTCCACGGTTGCAGTGAGATGAAGTCCAAAGGACCTCAGACTCTTTGAGTCAGGAAACCTGGATGCTAGTCTCTGCCACTAATTTGCAGTGTTGCTTTGTCTCCTCTTTAGTCCTCAGTTTCTTCATTTGCACAATGGGGGGGAGTTGGACCAGATGACTTGTAAGACCCTTTCCTGCTTTAAAATCCCAGGATTCCCCTGGAGAAGTCATCTCAAATTGTCTGTCCTCACTCCTCCCCTACCATTTCCCTTCTCATCCCCCAAGTCAGTGAGAGAAAGCCAGGGGAGAAATCAGCATCATACGCGACTTGGTTTCCTATTGTGAATCTAAAAAGCTCCCCTGTCTTTTCTGTGGGTGAACTAGAGCACAGAATTAAATGCTGGTGCTGCTCTCTTTATTCACGTGGTTAGATTTTTTTTTTCCTCTTTCCCTATTGCCTTTTTAAAAAAGTGACATGTAATTCGGCAACAGATCTCTTTGAAGTGTCTCCAGCAGGGGGAATGTGTCCAAATGGCATCCGTTGGTGGAGATGCCAAGCTGACAGCCTGGCCAGAAATCTGCGGGCTGGCACTGCAGTCTTGGTGCAGAGAACAGGGAAAAACTCCCTGGGTCTGAGCCTGCTGAGCAGCAGGAGGAGGAGGGAGGGCATTGTTTCCCTTTGTCAGGGATATTAACTCTTAAGGGGAATGGAAGGGGACTATTTAACACCCCACAGTATCTATTTACTAAATTCCTTCCAGGCCTGAAAAAGTTAACCCTTCTTCAATCACTGAACAATTTTACCTTGTTGTCTTAGGTGTAAAAAAAAAAAAAAAACCAGGAAAATAAAGAGCTCTTGTCTTCTTAAAAAAAAAAATTTAGTCAGCATTTTCCATGGGATCACAGATTTAGAGCTAAAAAAGACCTTGGAGATGGCTGAAGCCAATCCTTGCTTTTCTATAGATGAGGAAACCAAAACTCGGAGAGCTGAAGTGATTTGACACATAGTAAATTAAAGAGTTGGGATTTGAACACAAATCCCGAGACTCTAAATCTAGAACGCTTTCCACTTCACTACCTTAGGTAGAAGGGTATTTCATCATCTCTTAGCCCTGAAAGATCTGTCTGAGGAAACTTGTGGCTCTAAACATTAGAAACTAGGAGCAGTCTGACCCTTTCATTTTATAGATTAGAATACAAAGGTCTGGGTTACTTACTTGTTGGGATTGCTTACACTGCCGACGGGGAGGATGATTTGATTGTGTGAAAGCTGGTCTGATCTTGCCACTACTCCGGTGCAGACCCGCATCACCTCATTGGACTATTGCAATAGCCTGCTGGAGGGTCAGTTTTCAAGTCTCTCCTCATTCTGGTCCACCCTCTGCTCACATGCCAAAGTGATCTTCCCAATGTACAAATCTGACCATGTCACTACCCTACTCAATAAACTCAAGTGGCTCCCTGTCACTTCCCGGATCAACTATAAAATCCTCAGTCTGCTGTTCAAAGCCCTTCATAACCTGTCTTTCCCTTCCACCTTCATATTCTATTTTCCAGCTCTAGGCATTGTTAAGGGCTGTCCCTGTTCCTGGAATGCCCTATCCCAGGAGCTTAATGGTTCTATTACTGACTTTCATTTTCAGAATGATTTCTCCTCCTGGAATAAAAAGCTTAAAGTCTATTTTCAGTCCTCAGCAAGCAGGTGGTGGTAGTTTTTATAGGGGGATGGGGAGGGGGAGGGGAATAGAGAAAGGCATTCCTGACATCCTTAAAATCATACTAATAATTGGCTTCATATTCCACCTAGGTCTCAAGCCAGTCCTGATAGTCTCTCTTCTCTTGTGATCTTCATATAAAGTAGATGGACTCTAATCACTCTTTCTATGTTGAGAAAACAATATCGCATTAGTGCAGGAAAGCATTTTCTTTCATGCAACACTTCAAAATGGCAGTCTATGTCCCGGGGTGCAATTGCTGCTATTCTCTTAGGATTCTAATAGTAATCCTTCAGGGCTGGGTTTCTATTACCATGAGCCCCCAACCAGTGTGCTTCCTATTGAAAATCTTAATTAGCTTTTAAGAAAGGCCAGTAGTATTAGTTATCTTTTTTTTTTTTTTTGCTTTTTGGTGGCCAGTTGGGGTTAAGTGACTTGCCCAAAGTCACACAGCTAGTAAGTATGTCAAGCATCTGAGGCCAGATTTGAATTCAAGGTCCTCCTGACTCCTAGGCTGGTGCTCTATTCACTGTGCCACCTAGCTGCCCCTAGTATTAGTTATCTTTTAAGAAAGGAATTTACTGAACTGTTATTGTAAGAACAGTTGATCTAAAACATGTCTTCTACTCTTGTGGGGCACCCTCCCTTTGCATATGCAATGTGTCTGAGGGGAGTGGGCTCATATTGATAATAATATTGTGGGGAGATACATGTATAGAGGTCAAGTCCTTTTTCTCCATTTGTAGCATTGTGGGCCTAAACATAACCCTGTGTTGGGTTGAGAGAAATGGTGCCTTTTTGAGAGTCCATAGCCAACTCTACTCTGTGTTAGTGCTGTCAAGCTCTTTCTTCCCTCAAGTGGCTATCTTTCTGTATCTGCTTCTGTCTATGTTTGTTCTTGATGTGTCTCTTTCCTACTGATAATATGGTGGGTGGAGAAGGTAAGGAAGGGGAGTGTCATTCCCTCTGGTTTTACTCTTCCCTTCCCCCATCTCCCTGCCCTATGGTACATGCACAGATGTTTGTCTCCCAGAGTGCTCCTGGATTTGAAGTCTTTTCCTATTTGGTTGTTTCACTTGGTAAAGGACTGTATTTATTGTTGAACTGTATGATTCCAATATTTTATATTTTTTATATATTTTATATATTTATATATTTATATATATAATTATATATATATTTATATATATATATTTATATATATATATATATATATATATAAAATATATATTTTATATAAAGCCCCAGAGGTGTATTTGATCCTTCCATAATAAGATATTTCCTGTATCATTTCATCTGTATTTATCCAATGATCAAAGCACTTTACTCCTCTTGTATAGATTAAGCACTTGTTTATACCTGGTTAATAGTTGGGATCCATTGATTCAACTGATCTATCTGGGACTTTTGCGATTATATTCATTGAGATAAGAGGGTAGAAATCCAGATCCTTGCACTCAAAACAGCCTTAGTAAAGACATAGCAAAAGTATAATTATCTCTATTTTTTTAGTTGAGGAAACTTAGACTTTTTT
>CM053585.1:74713892-74811614 GCA_028646515.1 Pseudochirops corinnae
CTGCGATATGTTGCTGCTGCTACACTGCCATCTTGGCTCTGCCCCCCGGAAACTTAGACTTGAAAAAAATTAGGTGACAACCTGAGGTCAGTGGTATAAGGAGAATTCAAACCCAGGTCTCCTGACTCCAGATTGAGTGTTTTTCCTAATGTAGCGCACTATCAGTGGTATAAGCCAATGCTAGATACAGGTCTTAAACCAGTATCTGGAATTCTAACCAACACTACATTGTGTATCCCCTGACAGATGGAAGATGGAAGAAGCTGGGTAAATTATATTAGAGCGATATAATACTGAGAAGGTTGCTACTCTCAACCCTTGCCTCAGAGTTTTCTCAGTGCCTTTCAGGTACCAGTCTCAACTCTACTCTTCTGATGGGAGTCAAGCAACCTGGGTTTCATTCCTAGTTTTTCCACTGACTATGCTATGTGACATCAATCAACTCACTTTACCAATTTAAGAGCAACTAAAAAATGAACAAACTGCGCTTTCCTGAGGAACATCCAGGATAGATGCCTAAGTATGAGTATATATCCCTTTGAAAATGACTTTACTTCAACTTATTTATAACAAATCTAGGAAAGAATGTAATAGCCACTCACCTCTATAAGATGCTTCATATATACAAGATATTTTCCTCATAACCATCCCATAGTTTGATGGTACAATTTGTTATCATATTTTTACAGATGAGGCAACTGAGACCAAGAGAAGATGTAACTTACTCATAGTTACATACCTAATAATCCAGATGTTTAGACTTCAGGTCCTCTATTCTTTCTACTCTCTACTTTTCACAATCTATCTCCCACCTTCCCTCACTTTCTCCCTCTTACTCCTCTCTCCTTCCCTTTCTTCTCCCCTCTCCTCCCATCCCCTCCTCTCATTTCCTCTCCTTTCCTCCCATCTCTTTTCATCTCTTCTCTCTCTCATCTATTTACATATGTATAATTTCATAATCCATCAATGTCTTATGAGTCTTTTCTGGATTCAGATTTCATTATCTGGCAATGTTTATAAACTGCAGCAGCAAAGTGAATCCCCATACTGATGGAATTAGAGATCTTTGAAAGTATCAAAACACATATAATATATGTCTGTACTCCAATACTCTAAAAGGTCCATTATTTCATTGTCATGGGTATTCCTTCTACCAGCACAGATGCACATCTTAGCGGAAAGACTTTATGAGCTACTATGGCCAAAAAATAACCACCTCGAATCTAACCTTTTGGTGATAAGTCTCTCCAAACCCACTTAGGTTTGTCCACAGTGACATATATACAGTCCATCATTGGGCTCGTTATTGAAGTCTTTTTTTTTTGCTTTTGGAGGGAGAAGACAGGGCAATTGGGCTTAGGTGACTTGCCCAAGGTCACAGAGCTAGTAAATGTTAAGCATCTGAAGCTGGATTTGAACTCAGGTCCTCCCAAACTCCAAGGCCAGTGCTCTATTCACTGTGCCACCTAGCCATCCCATCATTATTGAAGCCTTTCCAGTTTGGTAGGACATGTCAGAGATTGCACTCTGTTGGTATAGCCTTTGACACCCAATGGTCACCTCTAAAATGTGATGAGGAATTAGAATGAGACTTTAATAGAGGATGCATATGTACAAACTCATGTGAATACGTGTGTAAATATACATATGTATCCCAAATCAGCATTCATCCCTAGTTCCCCATTAACATAAAAATATGTAGGTATTGATAGTTCATATTGAATTCTCTTTCAGTTCTCTAGATGGAAAAATACCACAAGAGGAATTAGGATAATTTCTTTCCATTCTACTCAATTTCACATTTATTAAGTACCTATTATATGCTACACACTGTTGGATACAAAGACAGAAATTAAAGTGTTTTTACTTCCTACTTACTTCCTAACTAGGAGCCTATAGTCTCTTGTGAGAATACATATATAAGTACATACAAAATTATTTGAGGACCACAGAGCACTAATTATTGGGAGGACCAGGGAATACCCTCCAAGAATGGGGGACCTGAGTTGACCCTTGAAGGATAATCAGGAGTATGACAGGTAGAAGTAAGGAAATAGTGCATTCCAAGATCATTGAAATTGGAAATGACCTTAGGGATCATGTATTCCAACTCCCTATTAAGTCACTTAACCACTCTGAGCTTCAGTTTCCTCATCTGTCCAGCGAAGGAGTTGAATATGTCATTGAACAGATGAGGAAATTGAGGCATAGGATGGTTAAGTGGTTTGATAGAAGGCAAGTTCTGTTTCATTTTGGGTTTTTTTGTATTCTTATGGTTCCTGGAATATTGTGATAGTCTCTCTCTGTCTCCCTGTCTTCTCTGTCTGTCTCTCTGTCTTTATCTCTCTATCTCTCATCTCTCTCTCTCTCTGTCTCTCTCTCTCTCTGTCTATGTATGTATGTATGTATGTATGTATGTATGTATGTATGTATGTATGTATCTATCTATCTATCTATCTATCTATCTATCTATCTATCCATCTATCTATCCACCTGCCAGCCAGTGAGTAGAGATCATTAAGGAAATAGAATCCCCAAATCCTAGTGTGTTCAGGTAGCTTTGGGTTCTGTGTGTGTCTCTTAGACTGAGTATTTTGGTGGGGAATGGCACACATAGTCCTTAGCTCAGAACATTTCCTTTAGCCTTGCAGCCAGAAAGTTGGGCATTTTTAATCTACACACTCAGAAAGAGGGAACAGAAGGTCCAAGTCGGGACATAAATATCTGTTGTATAAATGATTGAAAGAATGACTCAGGAGAACAGTTCTTTGATGGGAATCCCCACTCTGAATATTTTCATAGAATAATGAAACATTAGAAGCAGGAAGGACCTTTGAGATAATTTAGTTGAATTCTCTTGTTTTACAAATGACAGAAGACACAAGAAGATAAAGTGAGTTTTCTAAGGTTATAAGTTAATTGATGGCAGAGCCAGGACTAGAAAGAATCAAGATTTCTTGATTGTCAGGCCAGTATTCTTTCATTCACAGTCCCTTTCTGGTGATTCACTCAAATTCTGATAGTTCAACTATCTGTATGATCTCTTTACTTTCAGTTACAGAAGGAAGAATAGGTCTAAGAAAGAAGTTACTTTGACTTCAAGGTGGAATGACAGACACAGAGTGGGCTACACAATTCCCAGAAGAGTATTTGGCCAATGGATGCTTATTTTTGCGATTTCAATGATGACCAGTGTTTTGATAATGAGGCAAGGGGAAGAACATCTGCATCCAGAACAAACATTTATTTTGAGCCAGCCATGCCTCTAACCTTGTGCTAAGTAGGGATGGGGGAAGGGGAAGGAGGATGGTGTGTGTGCAAAGAGGTCCAAGGCATGGCCCTGTCCAAGTGGGTTGGGTAGGTAAAACTACAGGTCTGAAATATTCTCAATACTCATCCTTGTCATGCAGTTGCTGAGGTTCTTGTAACATTTAAATATTTAATATTGACCAATGGGGAAATTCCAAACAGATGTTTTCCATCTCTTCCCCACAGGATCAGCTAGGGTTTAAGCTGACTGATACAATATTACTGTCATGATAAGGATCAGCACAGTCCCTATAGCCATAGTAAGTGCTTAATAAATATGTTATTATTCATTCATAAAATAGCAGGTTGAGCTGGGTCAACAAATGGATTATTGACAGTGTTTGAAAGAACCAATTGGATTTGCCATAGCCTCCCAGAGGACCAAACTAAGCTCCACGATGGCCAGTGGGATCTTTCAGTCAGTTATTACTGGAATGTGTGGTACCTGATATGGGATCCCAGCTGATTCAAAGCTGACCATATTCCCAGAGACAGGAAAGTTGGGGTTAGGGATGGTTAGTCAGGAGCCTTGGAGGTAAAGCAGCTTGAACAAGGGAGCACACATTGTACAAAATTACATGAATGAGAATCTTCCAACATCACAAAGGTGGTATATTTGCCTTACTATGATATACACACATATATATGTACATATACACACACATATATATGTACATACACACACACACCTATACAAAGATAGTAAATAGTACAAAGCAGCCCAGGATTGACTGAATGATCAATCAATGAGCATCTATTAAGCTCCTAATACATACTGGGCACTGGAGATACAACAAAACTCAAAACAGCAGTCAGTATCCAGCGCTTGTATCTATCTCATTTTAGAAGCAATGGTAAATTTGCAAATTAAATCCATAATAAAGTCTGTGAAATTGAAGAGTTATTTAATTGTCAAATGAGTGGAAGGACTATATGGTCTGTAGAAGTTTAAAGGTGAGAGTACTGTGCATTGACATGGCCACGGAAGGTCACAAGGTGGACTCCAAATTGGTTTTGAAGTTGTGGGAATTGAGGTCTTCGATCCCCCACATGCCCACAACTCCAGTGATGACCATTGTAAGCAAGGAAGTTGTGGGGCAGACATAGTTCTGGTTTACTCTATCTCTAGATAGCTTGACCTGGGACTCAACTGGGGGGCCTTTGGACAAGAAAAATATAAAATGATTATAGAATATAAGCTTTTGACCAGGAGCTCCAGAAACCCCAAGGAACTGCCTCATAGGTGACTTTTAACTTTGTGAAATAATTTTAACTGCCTTGGGAAATGTTTCTATCTGGGGTCACTGGAATTTGTTTAGTTGTTTCAGTTCATATGACTCTTCTGTCCACATTTGGGTTTTCTTGGCAAAGATACTGAAGTGGATTGTCATTTCCTTCTCCAGTTCATTTTACAGGAAACTGAGGCAAACAGGGTGAAGTGACTTGCCCAGAATTACACAGCCAGATTTGAACTCAGGAAGATGAGTTTTCCTGACCCCAAACCTGATACTCTATTCACTGCTATTGAAATATATCATAGTAAAAGGACTATGTATTTGAACATAAGGTCTCTGAATGATCCATCAAACTAAATGAAAAACGACCACTAGTAAAGAAGGAAACTCAAGATTTAAATACCTGGAGAGGAGAAGTAAAGGCATTCTAGTCAAGAGTGAGTGTGAGTAAAGGTAAGGAGGTTGTTTAAAGGCAGGTTAAAGGGCATACCAAGGGTGCAATGACCAGATCAGCGTGGCTAGGGCAGAAGGATACAGTAAAAGATAGTGGGGCATACAGCTGAAAAGATAGGTTGGGGCCAAATTGCAAAGAGCTTTGAATGCCAGGTAAAGAAATTTGAACTTTATCCTGTTAATGAAAGAATGAGGAGACACTGAAAGTTTTGAGAAAAGGTTGACATAATCAAGGAAGAATAACCTACAGAATAAATTATGGTATATCAAAATAATGGGTTTAAATGTCATGAAAAAAGACAACCATGAAGAATCCAGTGGAAGATGATTGTGTCATAAAAAATTATAAATATGAATAATTTAGTGAAGCATGGGAAACTACCTAAGGCAGAGTAAAGTAAGTAGGAAATTAGTATATACAATAGCTACAAAAATTTAAATAATAAAAAAGTGAAACTGAATTCTGTGATGTTATTATGACCAAGCTTGGCCTGTGAGAAGAGATAAGAAAATGAATCTCCTTCTCTTCTATGACACTCTGTCTCTCAGATTCAGGCGTTCTTTCTGGCTCTGTCCCATGCCTTTGGATATTCTCACTCCTCTGCTCCAACTAGTGACCCCACTGAATTCCTTTAAGTCCCAACTAAAATTATTGTTGGTCAGTCTTATTTATTCTTTGCGATGCCATTTGAGGTTTTCTTGAAAGGCAGAGACCCTGGAGTGTTTTGCCATTTCTTTCTTTGGTTCATTTTACAGATGAGGAAACAGAGGCAAACAGGGTTAAGTGAGTTGCCCAGGGTCACACAGTCAGTGAGCATCTGAGTCCAGATAGGAACCCAGGAAGATGAGTCTCCCTGACTCCAGGCTTAGCACCATCCACTGTGCCACCTAGTCACCAACTCAAATCAATACCTCTTAATTCATTTTGTTAATTATTTCTTATTTATCCCATATACAGCTTGCTTTGTATATATTTGTTTTCTCCCCCACTGTAAGCTCCTTGAGGGCAGGGACAGTCTTTTGTCCCTTTTTGCATCCCCAGGGCTTAGCATAGTGCTTGGCACCTGGTAAGTACTTAATAAACATTTATTAATTGATTGATTACACAGAGGTGAAGGACTGTGGTAGGACAGACTTGCTTGATATGTTTAGTATCACTGAACTACTGGCTTTTTCCTCCTCGTTCTCCCCTCATTTGCCGTCCATTTGTTGCGAAGGAAGGTTCACTGGGAGCAATGTATATGGAGATGAAAGTGATGTAAACCAAAAGATTTCAATAAAAGTTAAGACAAATAAAAAAGATAGAGGTCAGAAAGCATGAATGCTTGTGGAACTGGATGGATCACCCATTTAAGAAATTTTGAGATGAGTGGTCAACATTCTCAAGGGAGCTGACCAGGAGTGTTGGCTGCTCAAGAAAGGTAGGATTTACTGCTGGGAAACTTTGTGAGCAGCATTCAGGGAAGTTTCTAAATTAGATCCCAGGGGAACATTGGAAGGGACAGAATTAGCCAAGTCCTTGGGTTTGAATTAATCAGTTAGTAAAGGGACTTAGTAATGATTAGAAAAGCCTGAACTCTCTCTGATCCTGTAACAAACTGGATTGAATAATGGACCTGAGTCAGTACTCTTGTGTATAAAAATTACTACCTTGAGATTGCCTTGCAGGGTAGTAAAGTAGTTTGTATACTTTAAATAATACACTAATAATGTGCTATGCTTCGGCTAATCACTGGAGAAATGGAAGTGAGAGGAAAAAGATACTGTGAATTCCAGGAACATGGGCATGGGAAGAAAAGGCCCTCATCCCCTGGGTGATGGCTCCAGGAAGTTGCCTAAGCTACAAAACCTGCTGGGTTCCCAAATTCCAGCAGGCCAGTTGCTTTAAGAGGCAGAAGGTAGCAAGGTGAACATTCAGCCTTAGAAAGAAGTTCAGGAGTGATAGGGATCAATTTCATTGGTATAAGGAACTCCCAGGTGAGCAAATTCCCTTTACCAAGGCAAGTTAGCACCTTCTCTTCCATTTATTATGTTATGACACAGAGCTGGTTACAAATGGAACTTAAGCGAAGGTAGTCCTGGTTCTGAGGTTGAGCATTGTGGAGCCAGCTTTAACCAGCATAGAGAGCCCCATGTTTAAAATTACAGTGTGAACATTTACAACTCAGAAATTAGCAATTATTACAAATCAAGACTTGATTTGTTGTTTTGTCAAGATGAAAGTAAGTGTTTATGCAGATGGGGACAGCTAGATGGTTCAGTGGACACAGTGCTGGCTGTGGAGTCAGGAGGACCTGAGTTAAAATCTGACATCAGATACTAGCTGTGGGACCCTGGGAAAGTCACTTAACCCTGTTTGTGTCAATTTTCTCATTTGTAAAATGAGCTGGAGAAGGAAAAGGCAATCCACTCCAGTACCTTTACCAAGAAGACTCAAATGGGGCCAGCAGGAGTCAGACACAACTAAGCAACAATAGTGCAAATGAAATTTAAAAGTGCGTGCGCATGTATTTCCCCTTTTCCCCCATCCCCCAGTCTGGTTGTTAAATATTTACCAGCACACCCTTCTATTGCTCTATAGTATTACAAGAGCTTAACAAGAATGTTCAACAAGGTTCAGGGAATAACTGGTGTCATCACAAGACTGGAGGCTAATAAGTAACAATAATTAACATTTGCAGACTTTAAGATTTGCAAAGTGTTTTACATCCATTATCTCATTGAATCTCATTACATCCCTTGTCTCTGTCCACAGTGCTGGAAGAAAGCTTCTTGGAGGTAAATGCCATTGCTTGGAGACCATGTCTGATTTCTCCTCACCTGTCCTAGCTTTGTGCACACCTGATTTATCTTCTGCATGTCTCACTTTTATCTTGTTCCAGTCATTCCTCTCCTCCCTCACTGTTTCACGTATCCTTTAGATAGGTAGGATGGTATCAGCACTACATGAGACATGGTTTTGGACCCCAGCTCCAATACTTAATAACTAGGTGAGTCTAGTTCAGCTTCCCCATAATTAGAATGGAGGTCACAAGAATATTTGTGCCACTTACTTCTCTGGGATATATGAAGTTCCTGCTGAATCTACCTTTCCTGTCCGATGTTAGTTTTCTCTTCACACATTTATCTTTCTGGTCAAACTGGCTAGTCAACTGTTGTCTGTACATGGCAATGACTGCCCGCAAAAGGAAGGACGTTTAGCTCCCTGAATCCCAGAGCTCCTGCATTGCCTCCTACAGTTTCCTAGAGGCAGCTAGATGGCGCAGGGGATAGAACACTGGACCTGGAGGCAGTAAGACCTGAATTCAAATCCAACCTCACTTACTATCTGTGTAATCCTGAAAGAGTCTTATAAACTCTGTTAACTTTAATTTCCTTAACTGTAATATGGAGATGATAATAGCATCCACCTCCCAGGGTTGTTGTGAAGATCAAACAATATACTGTTTGTAAAGTGTTTAGCATAGTGCCTAGCACATAGTGGGTGCTTAAGAAATTCTTTCTTCCTTCCTTCCTCTCTTCCTACATGGCACATACTGGCTGTGTGGGCCACTCACTTCTCTAGGCAACAATTAGCCACTCAGATCTCCAGGCAACTCTCTAAAACGATCAGTTGCAGAATGGTTATGGTAGAGGGAGTTTCTCATCTGGGAATTCCTGATCCCAATGAAATCACTGTTGCTTGTTCTGGATACACGACATATCCCTTTAAACTCCCTGAGGTCAGGGAAGCAGTATGATAAAGTGGGAAAAACAGTGGCTTGGCTGTCAAAGGACCTGAGTTCAAACCCTGACTCTGATACTCATATTTCTGACCTTGGGCAAGTCACAACTCCACTGAGCCTGTTTCCTTTTCTATAAAAAGGTCGGACTATGTTACTTCCAACTTTGTGATTCTTTGACCATTTCATTTTATCTTTGTCTCCCCTGTTTCTAGCACAGTACTTTGCATATGGTAGATGTTTATTGAATTGATTTGAAGAAAATACTTAGTAAGGATTAAATCTCTGCTTAAGGTAACATTATTACTCTCTTCAGGCTGCACAGGCGATAGAGGGCTGGGTCTAGAGTCAGGAGGACATGAATTCAAATCTGGTGTCAGACACTTACTAGCCTTGTGATGCTGGGCAAGTTGCCTCACCTTGTTTGCTTCAGTTTCCTCATCTGTAAAATGGGCTGGAGAACGAAATGGCAAACCGCCTCAGAATCTTTGCCAAGAAAACCCCAAATGGGATCATGTAGAATTGGACGCGACTGAATAACAACATGATTATCCTTGTCATCTGTTCTTCTCTATTGCCTCATATATAATGTTCTTCAGCATCAGCTTACAGACACACACTGTGTTTATAAAGCCCAGCTCTCTCCCCTGGGAGGTTTCTAAATCACCAGAGGCTGACTCAGTCTGCAGGCAACACCGTGGCAGGCTGGCAGTTGACTTTGACTTTCCTTTGTTTCTTGGAAGAATGTGACAAAACAGACCAGAGAACCTTCTGTTTGGGGGATATTCCAGGTTCCTGGAGAGTGTGTGAGTGTGTGTGTGTGTGTGTGTGTGTGTGTGTGTGCACGCGCAGAAAAAGGGAATAGAATGTTTCTAGCCTGTTCTTTGCTCTCGGTGGATGCTCTGGTCTAGAAAACCCAAAGTTCTGAAGGGGTCAAAAACTGATGGGTGGACCCAGTGGTGGCTGGCACTTTGTCCTGGAAGATGAGCGATTCCTATTGTTACAGCCTATGTTGGTTGGGGATTTCAGAAAGCTATAGCAACCATAGATTTCATTGTCACAAGAGACCTTGAGAGAGCATTTGCTCCAGCTCTTTGGCTACAGAAGGCAAACAAAATGTATGGTAGCTAAGGTGGCCTTGAGGATAGAGAGCTGACCTTGGAGTCAGATAGATAGGAGTTTAAATCTTGCTTCAGACAATTAGTTAATTAACTTAATTAGTTATGTGAATTTACAGCAAGTCACTTTATTTCTCAGCTGTAGTTCCCTTGTCCATAAAAATGGGAGTAATAATAGTACCTCCCTTACAGGGTTGTTGTGATATTCAAATGAGATAATACATGCAAATGTTAATGTGCCAGATAAATGCATCATTATTTCTGTGTTTGTTTATTATTTATCATTTCCCAGTTTACAAATAAGGCAACTGAGGCCTAGAGAGTTTGTAGCTAGCCTGAGGTTGTATAGCTACTAAGGGTTAGCAGTAAAAGGACTAAAACCCCAGGCCTGGGATACCTCCCAATTTCCAGCTAGCATGGGAAAGATAACTGGTACTCACTGTAGATAACCAGTCTGCGCCAAGAAACAGAAACATGGTGGGTGGTGAAGCGGGCAACAAGATGTGTGTGACAATGATCTAGTTGGTTGGAGCTGGGGAAGGCATAGCTGAGTGTGTGTGTGTGTGTGTGTGTGTGTGAGAGAGAGAGAGAGAGAGAGAGAGAGAGAGAGAGGGAGCAGGAGGTGACTGCCCAAACTCCTTGCTTTGAAAGCTATTGCTTTGTCAGGACACGTTGCTCCCTCTCCCTTATCCTGGCAATTTTCAGAACTGGAAGACTCTAAAGGAGGGAAGGAAGAAGTAGAAGGTGGGGGGAAGCTTGTCTCTGTGGAGTCTGCACTGCTGAGGATGGTGACTAAGGAGCTGCTGAAAAGAAAAGGCATTTGTAATGGAATTGTGGGCTGGAATAACCATCTTTCTCCTGTGCCACAGAAATGTCTTATCTCAAAATTAATTGGGGCTATTTTGCCTATTATTTTAAATTCCTTTAACAGTATCATAGGCTTGTAGAAGGGCATTGTGCATTTCAAACTGTAATAATAGTCAGCATTTGAATAGTGCTTTAAGGTTTGCAAAGCATGGTACCTATTTAAACTCATTTGAGTGTACATTTTATCTTCTCAACACCCCTGTCTTACAGGTGAGGGAACATACCACTATCACCATTTTACAGATGGAAAAACTGAGACTCAGGGAGAATAAGTGACTTTCTGGTGGTCAGAACCCATAGGTAGACAATCCTGAACTAGAAGGGCTCTTTCCGCCACCCCATGATGCAACTCATCAAAGGTTTCAAGATTTTTTGATTAGAAGAATTCAATACAATACTTGACCAGTACCTTATCACAAAAGTACTATATAACACTAAAATTATTTTTTTTTTAAATACGGGGCTTGAAATATTTTTCCAGCACATACTAGGCTCCGTGTTCGTTGTTGTTTTGTTACTATTGTTGTTTTTTTCCCCCCTGTGTTCATGAAAACAGAAGCGTTCATGGAATAATACTTCTCCCAACCAGGGTCATAGCCACAACATAGCCACATTTATTATATAAATGTATTTATATAAATGTGTTTATATAAATTTATATTTAGGAATACAAACACATTTGGGATGCATGGAGTGAAAATCTCCTTCCCCAGGGATTTCTCTTATACTTCTCTAGGAGATGGAAAGGGAAACATTAGGTAGTGCTCTGAGGGTTAGTGGTAAGTGATGGAACACCAGTGGCTGCTGGTCTTTTCATGGAAGAAGTGGACAGCATGTATACTCTGATGTTCTGTAGAGAGCAGTGCAAAGAATGTGTATTGGGAATCATAGGACTTGTATTCAAATCTGGATTCTGTCACTTACTATCTTTGTGACCATCGTTCATGTGACCATTTTACTTCTAAAGTGAAGCATTTGGATTGGGTGACATTTAAAGTCTTTTCCATGAAAAATCTATAAACTTGTAGCAAGTGGTAGGAGGAGGGAGGAGAGAGCAAGTCACGTTCTCCAAGTGCAAAGTGCAACAGCCAATAAACCATGTCACAATTTCATGTTTCCTAATTACTATTTCTCATGCCCCAGTGACCATATGGTATGCCCCTGGACACATTCAGGGCCTTCTGCATACTCTGGGTCCAGTGTTTCTGGAAAATATGGCAACTCAAGAAGACAGGTTAAGTTGGTCCTTATGGCTGTGACCTGGGGTGGGAGAAATATTCTGTGGATGTTTCTGTTTTTGTCATTAAACAGAACTTTTAAAGTTAAAAAATAATATTCCTTCTCCCTTTCTTCTCCAATTCCCAAGCCTTTCATTTCCCTTCAACACTACCCTTCAGAACCCTCAGGTTGACTTTAGCTTAGCCTGGAGAAGGCTTTGATTGAGATTCTCCTCAGTGTTCCCAGCCTCAGATAAAGGAGGTGCTCTTGATAGGTTCTCAACCTTTTTATGAGTAATGGATTCTTTTGGTGACCATCTGCACCCCTTCTCAGAATGTTTTAAAACATATAAATGTATTTATATTTATTGTATTTATATAAATGTATTTATATAAATGTGTTTATATAAATTTATATAAATGTATTTATGTAAAATATATAAATGTATTTTAATACATGGGATTACATAGGAAACCGATTATACTGAAATAGATGGAATTCCCCCTCCCCCATCAAGTTCATAGACATCCTGTTCAAGAACCCTTTGGGGGAAGGGAGGTCTGTGTTCTAGAATCTAGATCTAGGAAAACCAGTCAAGGCAGCTTCCACTGCAGAGGCTGGGGGAAGCCAGTAGTGAGTTGAAAGAATATAGGACTCTGAAAGACAGACTGAGAATGGCTTAAATTATGTCAGGTTGCTTTTTATTTATCATTTAATTATCCCTTTGGAGTGCTACTCAGAAAAATAAATGTATCATTTAAGAAAGCCCTCTCACAGTTGGGCTGGACATGCTTCGATCCCCTTCTAAAGTGTACACATTGCATACAAAAAGAGTTCATAAAGCAAGGTTAGCCTTTTTTTTTCTTTGCATGGGGGTGGGGATAGGGGAGAAGGGAGATAGGCCAGTGTAGTGCATAAATTCCTATCACTTCTCCAAAAATACATAAATGGATGTATACCTGTTTGCCAGAGTAGTGCTGGGAGTTTTATTCACTTCAGAAAGTTAAATTATTCCCTAATGGAAGCAAATGGCACTTCTTCCTCTTCCTCCTCTTCTTCCTCCTCCTCCTCCTCCTCTTCACCAGCCTCCATCCCTGCAGGCAGGAATTTACCAGCAGAGGCAGGCAGGTTCTAAAACAACAACAACAAAGAAACAAAGAAACAAAGAAAAGCCCCAACCCTCTTCCCCTGCAGTCCGGAGCTGCAGAAAACAGTGGTTTGTCTGAATGTTTCCCAGGCGTCCAGATTGTCGCTTGTGCTTTTTGAAGGTAGAAAGTTACAGTAAGATTGAACTGAGCAAGGGTTTACATTGCTTCTGCAGCCTGCCTGCCTGAGGTTCCCAGACAGATTCTGCTCTGAGCCAGAGGACTCCAATTAAACCAGGCCCTGCTCTGATCACACCGGGAACATGAGATTGACCCCAGGACTGTAAGATTTGGGGGAGACTTAGTGGGAAGACTTTCCAGGAATTTTCTTTTTGAAGATTGCCATGGTTTAAAATGTTTATAGTCTTTGCAAAGAAGTTAAGTGCATCAAAATTCCCAGACCAGATTTGCTACTTTCCTTGATTCTGGGAGATGTCTAGGTAGTTAAAGAGATGGGATTAGCAATGTTTTCTCCCTGCCTGGCCTAAACCCTGATTTTTCCTCGGCAAGTGGACAGTGGTGGTCCTTTGTAAAGCTAAGTCCTATGTACACATGCACACATGTCCTATAGTGTTTAGTCATCTTCTGGGATGGGTTCTCAGGAATTAGTCCTATTTAACCCTTTGCAATAGAGTATAGGAGGCGCATGCAGCTCCCATCAGCTTTCTGCATAACTCAGAGGGCTGAGTGTTCTGATGACACTCTCTCCCTGAAGATTTGGTAAAGTTCCCTCACCAGCCTGGTAACTTGAGGAGAGAAGCGTGGAAGCCTTTGGTGATTATAGAGGGCAGCCAATAATTGCTTATTCCTCTCCCTCACTCCCAGCCGGATTTCCTCTTTCCTGTAACCTGTAACCACTCACAAATTTAGGGCTTGAGACCATAAGCTCTCAGGTCGGAGGGGTGCGCCTGGACCACGAGGCTCAGGTCTGGGCAGAAACAGAAGAGCCCATTAAAACTGTTCAGCTAGAGCGGACTGCTGTCCGAAGCCCCTGAAAAGACAATGGCTAATGGGCGATAGGCATGGGCTAAATGTGACTTCTCAAAACTGAGAGCTTCTGAAATTGTCAGTCCAAGCTTCTTCAGACAAGGTTCAGTTGACAGCTGTTTTAAATGCCATGCTATCCTAAGGTTGGGAGGGCTAAGTACTGAAATTGGATGAGACAAAGTTGGAGGGTAAGAAGGGGGAAAGTGCTTGCGTGGGACTTTAAAAGAGCTAGCTAGGTATGAATCATCATTCTTTTACCAGTATGGACCCCTCTCCCTCTGAATTCTGTCAGTCCGGGGAAATCTTGGAATGGCTCTGCTCAGACTGCCCTGGGCAAGGCAGCTGGTATAACTGTAGGAAAGGGGCAAAGAGCAGACTCTGAACTCATGGAATTGTGGACAGAGGGCTGAGGGGACTTGGTCCTTGGAGGAGGAGGTGGAGGGAGCTAGGAAGAGACTCAGCCAGGCTTGCAGGTTCAGTGTTTCCCAAACAGCTCCTGTGCTCTTGGTACACTCCCTCAGGGATCGAAGTGACAAATGAAACAGCAATTAGGGTGTCAAATCTGTACTAATAATCCAACTTTAATCATACTATGTTCTTAGAGACAGAGGTTCTTTGGAAGCTGTTGCTGGCACTTGGAGTCCCATGATTTTTAGCTGAAACCTCTTAGGTTCCGAGGTGCAGTGCCCTGAGATGAGAGACGTACCCTTCACCAGCTCAGCTCAGGTCATGCGGAAGCTGGTGCAGATGGCAAGAAGCAAAAATTGTGCTGAGGTTCCTGTGAGATCTGGGGAATCTGAGTTTGACTTCAGGGAGTATTTCCTGATAGCTGGAAACAGGTTTGCTGAGGTATATCTGGGGCTCTCTTTTCCTGGAGATAAGATCAGTTCTCCTCTTCCTGGGCTGGGCTCAAATGTAGTCCTGTCTGTAGGCGAATGAAGAAATGGGGTTGACTGTTGTGATTCCATTTGCATCTGCTTTGCTGCTTTGATCATGTCTGACTAAGCAACCTTCCTGGTTTCATGATGCTTTATGGACTTGCTTGCTTTGGAAGGACAGCTAGTTTGCCTTAATGGGCAAACATGCACAGATGTGTACAGTCCCAAAGACTATATGTGACAATAAGATCTATATAGTTCCTGCTCCAAATTTCTCAGAAAATTCCTGACATTATTTCATGTTGCCTGGGTGACACCTCTAATTGGATGCCTAGTCATCTTCTGCTCTTTAAAGGGATAAACTTTATTTTTAGATTATGTCACTTGGTTCGGCCCTAGGAAGGTTCTCTCTCTCTCTCTCTCTCTTTCTCTCTCTCTCTCTCTCCCTCCCTCCTTCCTTCCCCCCATCCCTCTCTCTCTCTCTCTCCCCCTTCTATGTCCATCTTTGTCTTTCTCTATCTATCTCCTTGTCTCTTTGTTTCTGTCCATCCTTCTGGGTGTCAATCACAGTCACCACTTGAAGGAGCAGGGTACTTTTCTCCTCCTACTTTGATACATGATTCTGATCTCTCACGGATTCTTTTTATATTTTCCATCCTAAATATCACTTGAGGAAGAAGGTACTACCCTGGATATTTGGGAGGACTGCCCTTTTGAAAGCAGGAAAGCCCCAAATAAAGCACCCCAATAGCTATTGAGTAGTTTAGTTACAGGTAATGAAAGTGATGAAGTAACAGGAAATCCTTCTGCTGGGAGATTCTGAAGAGGTGATTTTAGTCCATCTGCCTAACTGAGGTGGGAGGCATAAGAGGAGGCTGGCATTTCAGTAAGGAGTCTTGCTTGGTTAGCCTGGGGCAACGTCAATGCATCCTAAACTTCAGCACTCTGGACAGTGACTCTTAAATGTTAGCCCTCAGAAGGTTCTCTCTCAGAACTGTACCTTCAGAATTCATGGTTAATAATAGCTTTTGGATCCTTTGAAAGAAGCTCCTCCCTCATTTTGGTTAACACACTGTCTGGCATGGCCAGACACATTTTGTGCCCTAACATCCATCTCAACTGACACAGAACATCTAGTGTTGGATTTGGAGTACGAGGGTCTGAGTTCACATCCCAGCTCTATCACTTACTACTACTACTACTACTACTACTACTACTATTACTACTACTACTACTACCATTACCACTACTACTACTACTACTACTACTACTACTACTACTACTACTACTACTACTATTACTAGTGACATTGATATCTCACTTTAAAGTATGCCAATTGTTTTGCATTTTTTTTTCCTGGACCTGGGATTTCATTGATGTAGGGGATTCCTGAACATTATTTTGTTTGAGCCTCACAATAACCTTGTGAGGTAAGTACTACAGGTATTCTACAGGTGAGGAAATGGAATCTCAGGGGAAATGATTTGCAGGTGGTCACCCAACTAGTAAGTGTCAGAAGTAGAATTCAAGCTGAGGTCTTCCTGACCCCAAATCCAGCACTGTATCCACTCTGCCATGCTGCTGCTTCTCACTTTCTGTGGCACCATGGGGCAAGTCTCTTTACCTCCCTCTTCATCTGCAGAATGAGGATGACTGAATCAAGTTACTGTCTCGTAGGTTGTTCTGTCTTTCCTGCTAAGATTTGGCTCAGTATGCAAGAGGGAGAAAAGAAATTTATCATTCAATCTTTTTATATAACATGCATATGGATGTATATATATCTATGTACTTGGATATATCTGTGATCTTACCATCGTGGGTACTTCCTCATGGTTATACATAAAAACGTGTCTGTGTGTGTGTGTGTGTCTGTGTATGTGTGTGTGTGTGTGTGTGTGTGTGTGTGTGTGTGTGTGTGGTACCTTATATATAGCTACATCACACACACACATACACACACACACACACACACACACACACACACGCGCGCGCGCGCGCGCGCGCGCGCCAGATACAGATGCTTACTTAACTTTTAGGGAAATTTCCCAGCAGTAGAGTGCAATGAAAACAGCATGTATATTTGGAGTCAGAGGATCTATATTTGATTCCTGGCTTGGTCCCTGTGTGACAATGGCCAAATCACTTAATCTGGGCCTCAGTTTCCTAATCTGTAAAAAAAGATGGCATTGGACTAGCTCTAAAATCTGTGATCCCATGAGCCACGTCTCTTTGTGATCTCCTGGTGTTTAATCCCCAGCAGGAGCTATCTCTAGTGATAGTTCTGGCATGTGTCCACATGAAGAAGTGTCTCTGTCTGAGCCTTGGTTTGCTCATCTGAAAAAATGATGATCTCAGAGGTTCCTTCCAGTTCTCTGACTCTATGACTAAATATACTTCTTCCAGGGCTTCTCATCCTAAAGATCAATAGGAATGGAAAGTGGCTCCCTTTACCCAGTCAGGGCCACTTTGCTCTCACAGTGAACGGGGCAATCTTTGCCATTAGATCTTCACCTCTTTGTCTCCCTGTTGCTGAGTGAATCAGCCAGTGTGAAGGGTGAGAGGGCAAACTAGACTAGGAGAGACAGTGTATCCTATCACCTTTGCCTACGGATTCTCCAAGGTGAAATTTTAATGCCAGGCTGGTCTCTCCTCCTTTTCAATCCAAATTGGTTTCTTAACCACAAATGCACATGCTTACTGATTTATATAGGCAAGGAATGCAAATTAATTTTAACCTTACTCTGACTAAATAAGAATTAAGAAGGAAATTCTGATGTTCTTCCCCCTCCAAATAATATTACACATTCCAAAAGCAAATGAGATTGATTTTTGGATTATCTGTTGCTTCTCTACTATGGTTCCCCTTTATTAGAATAGCTAATGGAACTTTGACTGTTGAACTTAGTGAAAAGGGCTCATTGTTTCTAAACTAATCAGAATAAAGAAGATTTGAAATGTTAGCTTACATTCTTTCTATGGGAGAGCCAGAAATTCTCAGGTAATACTGAAAAGAACTGTGGGCCTCCCTCATGACAGAAGGGGAGGGAGCAACCTCAGAGCTATTCTTGGTGACTTGAATATCAAATCAAGTGGTTGAACCAGTGCTCTAGTGGGTGTTAAATTTTTCTGAGGCCATGTGGGCTTGTGGGGTGGTGAGTGGGGTTGGGGAGTAGCTGGTCACACCCTGAATTTTTCCCTCCACTTTGACTTCATCTGCCTTTCTTCATTTCTCTTCTATCTCCCCATGGAGCAGTGTTTCTAGGGTGTGGGGTTCTGCCTCAGTGTCAGAGTGGGCACTTGGCCCACCTGTGCCTAGAGACTGCTAATGGAATTGCTTCCAGGCTGAGAAAAGGATAAAACAATTCTCCTTATTTGGTGCAAGTTCAGAATTGGGGGGAGCAATAGTCTTTGAATAAGTGATATGTTTCAACCCATTGCATAATGTTATAGCATCATATTGTGTGTATAATAGGTGTACTGTATACATACATACATAATATACACATATCTATATACACACATATACATATATATGCAACACATGGCTCTCTCCACCCCTAACCTGTCATAACTATAACTGTCATTTCAGAGAACCACAAAGAAACTGCTATTTTTTGGTCCAAATTGTAAATCCTGGGGAATTAATTCCAAGCCATGAGAAAATGCACCATATATTTTAGGATTTAGGAGAAATGTTATTTCCAGCAGGGACTTGGTGCAGTCCTCGCTGGTGGCCCTACCGCAGGAGAATACTCTCCCTGCTTCTACCAGCAGAGAGAAAACCTGGACTGTTTTTCTTCTTCAAAGAGCTGAGGTGTCACCCTCTGCACCTGCTAGGTAGAGGCCAAGATTCCCAACAAATTTGGGAAGAGACTCATGAGTTAGCAGGTAGCTTAGGCTCTTCTGACATCAGTTGGTGCTCCTAACAGCCCTGGTAGGATCACTTGGTATTTGGTATCTTATTTCTTCTTGTTAGGTAAAGAATTAGACAGTGGCACTCTCATGGGGCAAATTTAAAACGGAAACCAAAAGGCTGCATCCTCTGTCCTTCCCACCCCGCCCCCCACCCCCGACACCCTATCTACCTGGAATCACTTGTTTCTGCCAGTCGATTGTTCATGATCCCAAGAGCCCCCACACCCCCTGAGAAGCCATTCTGCCGTGTGTTAACACACACATTTCGGGGATAGCCATTGGCCGTCTCCGACAGCTGCTTCTGCAAGAGGGCCAGGGAGACCTTGTTGGATGCAATCAGGTCCCTCATAGAGATCATCTCTCCTGATAGTCTCCGGCCTTCCGCATCACTATCATAGTGCCCATCAGCCTCCATTGCGGTGAGGTGGTGGCGGAAGCGGGAGCCAGGCGTAATGGCATTGCGTCTTCCCAGGCGGGAACTGGGCCTCCGGCATCGGTTGCAACATTGGCAGCTGAGTTTCTTCAGCATCCAGTTCAGAACCTGCTTGATGATGATGGAGATGACATTGAAGAGGGAATAGATGCAGCACACGCCCATGAGAATGAAGAGGAAATTGCCCAGCCTGTACAGTCCTTGGTTTCGATAGGCCTCCTGCTGACTGCTGACCAGGTCCCCAAAGCCAATGGTGCTGAAAGTCACAAAACAGTAGTAGAGAGAGTCCATGTAGTTCCAGCCTTCCACGCTGGTGTACAGGGCAGAGGCACAGCAGGAGAGGAGGATGGCAAAGATGCCCAGGATAAGCATCACGTGGTAGACAGAGGGCTTCCAGCCCACCAGGCTGTCTGCCTCAGACAGCGCCGAGCCACGGCGGAAGTTGGGGGGCAGCAGGCCGCTCCTACGCAGCTGCCGCTCGTGGCAGGCCCTCATGATGAAAGCCAGCAGAGAGATGATACGCTCCAAGAAGAGGTTAAAGAAAAGAATGGTCCCTGCACACCCAAACAGGCCATATGCAATGAGGAAGGCTTTCCCAGCCACGGTTGAGGGTGTTGTCATGCCAAAACCTGCGAGGAAAGAGCAGACGTCAGTGAAAAGGGGTTTGGTTAAATGGTGAGGTCTGGGAATTGCACCCATTGAACGTGTCTAGAGGGAGCCCCTAGTCTATGGATGCCACTCTCTGAGGGCTCCAACAATGTCACATCCCTCTTCTTGCCCTGCCTTCCCTCGCTGCAGCATAAGCAAGAAGTGTTGTTTGTCCTTCCTCTTCGGAGAGGACAGGTGACATCAGGAGGGTGATGTCTTGACTTGCAAGTGAATCATATTTAAGTGAGGTCAGGCTGTAATACCAGCATGGCGGCCTTAAACTTGGGAAGACCACTGAGCAGGGGCACCTGTGCCTTTTGAGACGTGTGCTCTCAGCTATAGCTATAGGACTATTGGTACGGACTATTGCCTATACTGTTGATATCTCGCTTGGTTTTACTGAGCATGTTTTCTCTGCTTTTTTCCTCTGTGTAACAAGGGATGGCTCTTTCGGTAGTGGAGGGGAAGAGACATATTTGGAAATGAAGGTGGTGTTAAGTGAACTCAATGATTTTAGAAAAACATGGAAAGACTTGCATTAAATAATGAAAAGTAAAATAAGCAGAAACAAGAGAATATTGTATACAGTAAGAACAATATTGTTTTAATAACAATTTTGAACAAATAAGTCATAAAAGATATATGAAGAAAGATGTTATCTGCATCCAGAGAAACAACTGATAAATAGAAGAATGATTTTACACACACACACACACACACGCACACACACATATATATACATATATATATATATATATATATATATATGCATATACCTATTTGTGTCTAATTATGGCCATCTCTAAGACAGGGAGAGGGAGGGAGAGAAGAAAAGAAAAAAAGGAAAAAGGAGAAAAAATTTTCAGGATAATTTTGTTGTATATTTGAACAGAATAGCAAGTCATGTATAGTAGATCTGCAGCTTCATGTGCAACCATCTTTTTTATAGAAATGCTTGTTTTATTACATAAATTAAAAATAAAATTTAATAAAAAAGAAAAAAAGATTAATAAAATTTCCTTAAAGAAATGAGCTCTGAATGAGTATAAAATAGTTGGCTTTTCAATATGCAAAATTACTCTTTCCTGGCAGCTAGGTAGTGTAGTGGATAGAGCTGGGCCTGGAGTCAGGAAAACTCATCTTCCTGAGTTCAAATCTAACCTCAGACACTTACTGGTTGTATGACAATATGATGACCCTGAGCTTCCTATCCTTTTGTTTCTAGCAGGCAAAGCAGCTCAGCCAGGCAAAAGAAACCTGTTGAAGTTAATATGTAGGAATCTAGTCTGGACTAGGTGTTGATGTAAAATTCAGAGTGTGGGAAAAGAAATAAACTGCTTTTCTTTTTTTGGAGTGGAGAAGGCAGGGCAATTGAGATTAAGTGACTTGCCCAAGGTCACCTGGGCTAGTAACTGTTAAGTGTCTGGGGCTGGATTTGAACTCAGGTCCTCCTGACTCCAGGGCCAGTGCTCTATTCATTGCACCCCTAGCCACACCAACAACAAACTGCTTTTTGAAAGCAGTAGGATCTGAGATCAAGGGAACAGAGAACAAAGCCCAGTCAGGAACGGGTCTATTCCCATGCCCTTTTAAAGCTAAAGCAAGCCTGCCTGCCACCAAAAAAGTGATTCAGTGAAATCACAGGTTCCCCAGCTTCCTACATTTGAGAGCTACTTAGTCAACTATTTTGATTTTTACAAGATACATGACTCAAATTTTCTTTCCTATATTTAAATATTTAGCACAAAGTTGTTGTTCAGTCGTTTTCAGTCATGTCTGACTCTTCATTGACCCCATTTGGGTTTTTCTTGGCAAAGATACTAGAGTGGTTTGCCCTTTCCTTCTCCAGCTCATTTTATAGATAGATGCAGAAACTAAGGCAAAGAGAGTTAATGACTTGCTTAGGGTCACATGGCTAATAAATATCTGAGACTGGATTTGAACTCACAAAGAAGAGTCTTCCTGACCCCAGGTTCTGGGAAAGGATGGGAGGGAGGGGAGACAGTGAGCTTCAAGAGCAAGAAGGCTGTTGTGCTTCTTTTTCTTGGATTAGCAAGTGTGGGGAGGGGGAAGTGAACAAGCATTTATTAAGTGCCTTCTAAGTATGGGACACTATGCTAAGCATTTTACAGATATTGTCTCATTTTATCTTCACAACAACTCTGTGAGGTAGAGTCTTTTATTATCCCTACTTTACATTTGAGGAAACTGAGGCTGGCAGAGGTTGAGCTAGTACTCAGGATTACGCAGCTACTAAGTGTGGCAGGTGGATTTAAGCTCAAGTTTTCCTGATTCCAGCTCAACACTCTATCCCCTGTACCATCCAGCTGCTTGTGGGAAGGCAGGGAGGGAGCAGCTGTTCATCCGAACCCTTGGACAGGGCCCTAGGCATGGTTTTCTGGAGAGGAATCTGGATAGCTCTGAGCAGGATGTTCTTATCCTGATGTAGTGAGTTCATAAAGTTTCAAAAAGGCAATTAGAAAATACTCGCCTCCCCTGTGAAAACCCTTTTCTTTCAATTCTTTGGTTTGCCAAGAACAAGGGGTTCACACCCAAGAGCAGGATGTTTTATTTATAAAGTGATTTATCTGCCATCCAAGTTTTGCAGAAAGCAGACTTAATTTGCTGCTTTGACAAAAGCTGTGAAACACCTTCCCATGATTTTCCCGGTGTTGCCTTCTCAAACAGGGAAGCACCTGTAGCACTATAGGTAATGCTATGATTACTGTACTGTAATACTTCAACGGGGATTTCAGAGGCTTGCTGGGAGCTTGTTGGCAAACATTCTGATTCTAAGCTTCAATTGCTCAACAAATCAGAGATCCTAGAATTAGATCCTGTTGTCTAATTTGACTCTGGAACATAAGAAACCAACTTTAATGACATATTTCTCTCCACAGATGAGAGCTTTTTTTGCTGTAGCTTTTAGCAAATTGAAAGGAGGAAACTCTTCAGAGCAGAGCCCTGGCCTAAAGGCAAGGCCTTAAATGTAATGGGAAACAGAAACACTTCAGGGAGGGTCAGAGGATATCTATCCATTCATCCCTCTATCCAAGTATGATAGAAGTGGCAGAAAGAGAGACAGCAGAGAGGGTCAGAAAACATCTATCCATTCATATCTCTCTCTATCTCGGAAGTAGCAGAAAGAGAGACTGTAGGGAGGGTCAGAGAAAATCTATCGATTCATCCCTCTATCCAAGTATGATGGAAGTGGCAGAAAGAGAGATAGCAGAGTCAGAAAACATCTATCTACCTATTCATCCCTCCATCTATTCATCAAAATATAATATAAGTTGTAGGAAGAGAGATTGCAGGGAGAGTCAGAAAACATCTATCCATTCATCTCTCTATCCAAGTATGATGAAAGTGGCAGAAAGAGAGATAGCAGAGGGGGTCAGAAAACATCCATCCATCCATTCATCCATCCATTCATCCATTCATTCACCAGTCCATTTATCCCTCCATTCATCCATCCAAGTATGATGGAAGTTGCTCAGATAATTAGGTTTGAAGTCAGGAAAAACTTCCAAACAATCAGACTTATCCAAAAGTGAATTATACTGTTTTGGGAAGTAGGAGATTCTCTCTTACTAGAGATTTTAAAGCAGAGGCTGGACTATTACATATGTTGTAAAAAGGATTCTGAAGTCTCTTCCAAATCAGTTTCTGTGAAAAAAATTAAGACAAAAGCCTTACCATCAAAGGACTTACAACAGGGTAGGGACACCCCAAAGCTGAATGTGATAAATTCTATGAAAGGTACAAAGTACTCAGAGGATTCAGGGGAGGTAGAGACTCTATGGCCAGAGTAATAGAGCAAGGCTTCATGTAGTGGATGGTTTTTAATCTGGGAGAGATGGGCAGGAGGATGCTCCTGGAAGAAGGAACAGAAGGAGAAAGGGCACAGTCTGGAAAAGATGAGGAATATTGGAGTAACAGTGAAAAGTCAAGTTTATTGACAACGAAGGTGTTTTGGGTACATGTAAGGAAACACTAGAACATCTGGTAGATTTAGTGGTAGCAACAGTAGCAGCTGACTGGTTCTGTGTCCAGGGTGTAGTGTGGAACTGAAATCACTACTCAACACCTAGAGAGCCAAAGAGTTGTTAGGCATCTATTCTGCAACCGCACCCAACATCTGTCATGGAGTCTGGCTGTGCTGAAGCTTAACAACCTGGACAGCTTTATTTATTAAACCCTGGGAATAGTGAAGAAAACCCCCCAGATTGTGCATCCTTATGGTTTTAGGGACAGGATCTCCCATTTCTGGGAAACCAACCAATCTAATAATTAACAAGTATTCACTAATTAATTTACTAATTAATTATTAATTAGCAAGATTCAGACTTTGTCTTCTAGGTCAGAGGTTAAAATTAATTGGTAGGAACTTGTAGGCTGGGGACAAACTGATCAGAGTGTGCTAAAATAAAAGCCAGTATAGTCACTGAAAAAGCAATGTAGTGTTAAGTCAAAAGACCAGGAGCCTAGTCAGGGATTTGCCACTTAGAAGTCACATGACCTTGGACAAGTCATTGAATCTCTTTCATTCTCAGTTTTCTCAGCAATTAACCAAGGAAGCTGTGATCCTATTCTTTGATCTCATTTATTTTCTCCACTCATAGGGCTACCACTCCATTTTGGGTCCTTGTGGTGGTCTCCTAATCGGTCTCTTTGCTTCCAGGTTTTTTCCTTCTCCAACCTAATCTTCCTAAAGTAAGATCTAACCATGTTACTTCTCTGTTCCAAAACCATCAGTAGCTCTGCCATTGCCTTGAAGAAAAAATACCATCACCTTGATCTGGTGTCTTAAAGCCCTTCATAGTCTGGTTCCAAGCTGTCTTTCCAGATTGGTTTTCTTGCTGTTTCCTAGAGAGAACACTGTATCTTCAGCTCTTGTCATCAGTCACTAACCATTTATTAAAGTGTCTACTATGTGCCAGGCACTGTGCTAAGTGCTGGGGATACAAAGAAAGGCAAAAGAGAGTCCCTGCCCTCAAAGAGCTTATAATCTAATTAGAGAGACAACATGTAAATAATCATGTGTAAATGAGATATATCTAGGATAAACTGGAGATAGTCAACAGAGGGAAGGTACTAGCATTACGGGGGGGTTGTGGGGGATCAAGAAAGGCTTCCTGTAGGTATTATTTTTAACTGGGTCACCAAGGAAGCCAGGAGGAGGAAATGAGGGAGAGCATTCCAGGCATGGGGGACAGACAGTGAAAATGCTTGAAGTCTGGATATAGAGGGTTATTAAAAAAAAAAAACAGCAAGGGAATCAGTGTCAGCTTATCATAGAATATGTAGGTGGGAGGTATAAGGTATAAGAAGACTTGAAAGTGGGGGAGCAGGTTACCAAAGGCTTTCAACATGATAGGATTTTGCATTTGATGCTGAAGATGATAGGCAGCTACTGGAGTTAACTTAGTAGGGGGCGGACCTAGTTAGACCTGCATCCCTTTGGCAGCTGAATGAAAGATGGACTGGAGTGGGGAGAGACTTGTATATACCAACTAACAGGTTATTTAAGTGATTGCTAGGAAACACCCATCCCCACAAGGGTCAGGAGCAATTTTGGAAGCCTTTTTATCCTTCACAAAGTCTGCATTAAATTAACTTCTGGGGGTCACAATGATGCCAGTTTATTGCTGGAGTCTGGTCAAGTACCTCAGGAAGAGTTCCTGACCACCTGAACTACTGCTACTACCAACTCCAAATTGCTAATGGAGCCTTTAATGGTTCCTCTGACTTTCTGAAGCTCACATTTTCATAGTCTGGTTAATTTTGTCTGCAATATTAATTTGCTAAGAATGGGAAAGAACAAATACAAGAGTCTAGGAGTGAGGTGATAGGGCCTACACCAGGGTAGTGGCAGTGTCAGAGGGGAGAAAAAGGCCTATCCAAAAAATGCTACAAAAGCAAAATTGATTTTTCTTGGCAACAGAATGAATATAGGGCATGAGAGAGGGTGAGGAGTCAAGGATCACTCTTAGGTGTGAGACTGTGTAACTGGGAAGATGGTAGTACACTCAACAGTAGTAAAGAATGTAGGAAGAGGAGAGGGTTTGAGGAGAAAGATAATGGGTTCAGTTGTAGACCTGTTGAGTTTAAGATGTGTATGGTACTAGATATCTAGTTCAAGATGTCCAAGAGGCTGTTAGTCACGTGACACTGAAGGTCAGCAGAGAGGTTATGGCTGGTTAAGTAGATTTGAGAATCACCAGTATAGAGATGATAACTGAATCCATGGGAGCTTTTGGGATCATTGAGGAAAACAGTATCGAGGGAAAAGAGAAGAGGGCCTAAGGCAGAGCCCTATGGGAAAATGATGAAGATCCAGCAGGGGAACTGAAAAGGAGCAGTTGGGTAGGTTGGAGGAGAGCCAGGAGAGAGTAGCATCACAAAAACCTAGAGAGAAGAAAACTATCAGAGAGATTTGCATAGGCTGTGTCCATGCCCGAAATACTCCTTTGTCATTTGGAATCTCCAGCCCCCTTCATAGCTCAGCTCAAATGCCTCCTGCCCAAAGGCCTTTCCTCACCCTCCAAAAGTTGCTCATGCTCTCCACCTGTGGAAGCCATGTTAGATTTAGTATTCGTGTATTTTGTATTTCTTTGTTATCTATGGGATGTAGACTTTTTTGCAGTAGAATATAAATGCCTTATGGGGCAAGATTATTTAGTTTTCATTGTTATATTCCAGCACCTAGAGCAATGCCAGGCACAGAGTATATAGTTAATAAATACTTATGAAACGAATGAATGATCTCCCTGTTGGAGTGATACTTAAGAATGAGAGGTATCAAACTCTGCAGCCACAGGAACCAGATTAAAATGTAATTGGTAAATATTTAACAAAATGCAATAAAACATAATAACATTACATTTTAAAATGAAATCAATACGCAGTCTGCAGGAATTCTTATACGTGGATTAGTGGTCTTTTTTTGGAGTGGAGCTGGACATCACCGGTGCTGCAGTCAGGAAGACTTGGGCTCAAATCCAGCCTTAATAGATGTGTGCTTCAGTTTCTTCATTTATGAGATGCAGATAATAGTACTTGTTGCACTGCCTTATTTTAATTGAGGAAGAAGAATTGCTGTGGGCTTCTAGGTTGGGAGAGAGGTAATATAATCTCCCCAACTGGCTGCCATGTGGCTGTGAATTCATGCTACCATTGTTTCTTTTTTTATCTTTTTGTATTTATTCTTTCCTGATCTTAGCAAGTGAATATTGCAGACAAAATGAACCAGGCTATGAAAATGTGAGCTTCAGAAAGTCAGAGGAACCATTAAAGGATCCATTAGCAATTTGGAGCTCATAGTAGCAGTAGTTCAGGTGGTCAGGAACTCTTTCTGAAGTGTCTGACCAGAGTCTAGTAGTGAACTGACCTGGCAATTGAGACCCCCAGAAATGAATTTGATGCAGATTTTGTGAAGGGTAAAAAGGACCTCCAAAACTGCCCCTGCCCCTCCTCCCAGGTTGTAGGGGTGGATGTTTTCTAGCAATCACTTAAAGTTTGAGTTTACTTTCCTTAGGGACCAAATGGATGTACAGAGGGAGCAGCGTTCCCCTGACTTGGAGGCATGTTGTTATATTTCGGCCTTTGCTATACCTTCTGGGTAAATATCCTTCTGTTCAGAGGCAGCTGGGTGGTGTGGTGGATAGAGAGCTCTGCAATGTTAATGGGATTTAACATCTTCACCCATTAATAGACCTCAATAGATCTCATGGTGGAGCCCATTAAGAGAAGCTTACTGAGGGGAGGCTTGCTTGTAGGAAGGCTTTCATACCTTTTGCTAATTTCTAACTAGGCACTGAGTCACAAGGGTTGTGATGTCTTTTGGTTCTGAGAAGTGTATATATTCTCTGAGCTGGTATTTTGCTTTGAGGGCTCACTTATAGAAGGATCTTGTGATTCCCTGGCCAAAATGCTGAGTGGCCATATGCTCAGAGCTCCCTGACTGCTCAGATGTAAAGGCTCTCTTGATCCCGGGACGTATGTAAAGTATATAGTTGATTCAGGCAGTCAGAGCCCTGTCTGTTGGTATTTATTTCTCTGCTTATGTTGTCTCTGTTTGTGATTTTCTTTGGAGTTCAGGATGTTTACTTTTCCCCTGAATTAGTGAATGTAATTTTAAAAGATTGTCGACCCCTTGAACAACCATCTCTCCTAGTAAAGCAGATCTAAGAACCTGCGCTAGCAGCCATCCTGGGAATGCCAGTGTGGCTGCTGCTACAAGTGCTGGCCCTGAAGTCAGGAAGACTTGAGTTCCATTCTGGATTCAGACATTTACCAGCTCTGGGGTAAATCACTTGACCTCTCTGTTTCCTCAGCAGCAAAATGGTGACGATGATAATTAATACCCACCTCCCAAGAGGTTGTTGTGAGGATCAAATGAGATCAAATCAGGGGAGGGCTCTTGGCATGGCAAAAGGGTTCCTCTCTTGATAGCTGTCATCTATAGAGAACGTTCAAGCAGGTAGTTTTTAGTTAGTGTTCCCCCACAGTGCCCAGGATAGTGCTGAACACATAGCAACCTTCAATAAATATCTGTCAGATGTATGAATTAGAGGACAGATTAATTGGCCGGTACTAACTTAATCACACCCTTTAAGTTCTCGAATCTCAGTCACTAGATCAACCTGGGGGGCTCTTTCAGCCAGGGGTGCGTTACAGGCAACTTGACTGAGCATTTACAACTTAGAAAATCAACAAGCCCTACAAATCAGGGCTTGATTTATTGGTTGTCTAAGCTCAAGAAGGACAGCTAGGTGGTACAGTGGGTAGAGTGCCAAGGCCTGGAGTCAGGAAGACTCGAATTCAAATCGGGTCTCAGATACTCACTATCTGTATAACCCTGGGCAAGTCACTTAACCCTGTTGGCCTCAGTTTCCTCATCTGTAAAATGATCTGGAAGAGAAAATGGCAAACCACTCCAGTATCTTTGTCAAAAAAAAACCCAAATGGGGTTGTGAAGAGTTGGACAGGGCTGAAATGACTGAACAACAACAAAAGCTTAAAAAAAGTGACGAACAAATGTTGATAAGGCAGATTAAACTTAAAAGTGTGTCCAATGAATTCCAACCACTGTCCCCCTCCCCCAAGAGCTGATTGTTAAACATTTACCAGCATTCCATTGCTTTTAGCTCTAAAACCCAGGTGGAAGCAAGGACCAGAGGAACACAGAGTCTTAGATTTAGAGCTGGGAGTTACCCAAGAGGCCATTGACTCCCAACCCTTTCATTTTTTCAGATAAGGAGGAACAAAGTAACTTGCCCCAGATCACACAGCTAGGCAGTGTCTAAAGCAGGATTTGAACTCAGGACCTCCTGATTCCAAGTCCAGTGTCTACTACACACATGTGATTTCCAAAAATTACCAGGGCCAGATAACTCCATTTGGTTGGATTAATTTCTGGACTTCCTTTCTCTGATCACAGCTAGCCTCTACCTTAGGTTGTAAAGCACTTAACAAATATTATCTCATTTTATCCTCTCAATAACCATGCGAAGTAGGTGCATTTATTATCTCCATTTATAGAGAGCAGGCAGAAATCACATGACTTGCTTAGCGTTGCATTGCTAGTAAATGTCTGAGGCAGGATTTGAACTCTGGTCTCTTTGACTTTAGGCCCAGTGCTCTATCCATTCCTCCTTTAAGGTCAAGAAAGGCTTTTGTTTGCTTGGGATGGCTTTGTTGAGCCTCTGTTTAGAGGCAATGGACTAAAAGAACTTTCTGCAGCTCTTCCAGTCTGACTGTAGGATCTGGCTTCATTCCTTGTTGCTTTTCTCCATGCCATAGAGCGGCAGCAGGGAGAACAGGATGAGACGCTTAATTCTCTATCCCTGATCTTGCGGCAGTGTTTATATTTATACTCTTAACTGCGGGAGCCTGTTTATATTCGGAGAAATAACCTTACAGGCAAGATGAGTGAACTGCCAAGGAATCGGCTGCTTCTGTGAGGCAAGATGGGCTCTTCCGGGCCAGAGCTGCTTCCCAGGAGATCCCAAAATAACTACCCCTTGTATTTTTCCTGAACATGGCCTCCTGTGGCATGCTCAGATCTGCCCTCACACCATCCTGGACTGAACAGGGCCAACGATTATTCTTCCCATGGAGGCGTGACATTAAAAAATTTTTAGCTGTTGAGTGGTTTCAGTTATGTCCGACTATTGTCATTGATTTTTAAGCGCACCTATTACAACTTATCCATGTAAATGAATTCTGTCTCCAGGCCCCAGAAGAGGGTGTGCTAACAAGGCCCCACAAAAAGCTATGGGACAAATACAAGTGTAAATTACCCCGTCTGGGGGAGGTTGGCTCCCAGTTGCATTGTAAGGGGCCCCAAATAGGGCAATACCTCCAGATACCCAGGGGGAAGGCTGGCCCATCTGCCCCCTTCAAAATAATTTTCTTTGGAGTAACTCTCATACTCTTCATGATACCTCGAATAATGCTGAGCATATACTGGACGCACACACACACACACACACACACACACACACACACACACACACACATACACACACAACCTGTTGATAGCTAATCCCCAAACTGCATTTGAGTCAGCATTTTCTCTCTCTGAAAAGTGGCAGAGTGGGCAGGTTCGCATGCTAATCAGGTTTGTTCTGGCAAGAAGTAAACCCTCTGGGAGGAAAAACTTCATCATCAAAGTTCTGATGTGTTTGGTTAAAGACAGAGACAAAGTAAGGAGTGGGGAGGGGAAGAGAGAGGGACAGAGAGACTGAGTTATAGTGAGTTATATTAGGCTGGTACTCTTAACCTAGAGCAATTAAATTTAAAAATATTTTTATAACTACATTTCAATACAATTAACTTTCTTTTGTAATCATAAGTATTTTATGTATTTTTTTGGAGGGGGGAAGGCAAGGCAATTGGGGTTAAGTGACTTGCCCAGGGTCATACAGCTAGTAAGTGTGTCAAGAGTCTGAGGCCGCATTTGAACTCGGGTCCTATGCATTTAAAAACATTATTTTGAGAAGGTACACATGGTTTCACCAAACTTTTGCCAAAGGAGTCCAAGATACTCAAAATGTAAAAATCCTCAGAAAGACACATTTTATCCAAAGGGTAAGAAGCAAGCAGTCCTAGCACCCAGGGCAAACGAGCACCACAAAATGCCCCTGGGCCAACAGACTCGGGGGCTCCACTTTTTTCACTAAGGTGTGCTCTTGGGGAATTTAATAATTAATTTAAAAAATTTTTTGCAAGTATACAATTCTGCTTTATACCTCTTCTGATGTTTTTTCATACAATTATTTCTGTTGTTATGTCTTTCAAGGAATCTTATACGATTTTTGAGTTATGGCTGGCAGATACCTGGATGGAATAAAGGCCTGCTTGAAGTTGACTTTTACTCTACTAAATCAAATAGCTTTTTATAATCAACAAACAATGAACATGATGGGGTCTTATTATTTTCTCTAACTTTCAGTTAATTGTGAAATTGTAACAGTGTCCATGATTGTGATGGTGAAGATCTAAGTCAGTTATTCAGTCAATCAATAAGCATTTATTAAAGTTGACTGTGTGCCAGGCACTCTGTTAAGCACTGGGGTAGCAAAGAAAGACAAAAAGGCCGTCCCAGTTCCCAAGGAACTGATATGCTAATGGGGGAGACAGCATACATATAATTATGTGCATACAAGATACAGGCAGTATGGACAGAAAGCAATCTTAGACCCTAAGACTACCTCTCAGACTTTCAGAGGGAAGGAATTAGGAGGGAGGAGGAGGAAGTCTTTAAAAGGTGAGATCTGAACTGAGTTTTGAAGGTAGCTAGGAAAGCTGGGAGTTGGATGTAAGATCATGCACGGAGTCCAAGTTGAAGAGGGATTCTCTGAAGGTAAAAAGGTCCTGCACATACTCCTACCTATAGAAGACATTGTGTTCATTGCACCAAGCTGTGGAACAATTCACAGTCTCCTGAAAGAGATCCACAGCCAGTCACTCTAAAGCATTTGGCCTTTCCATTCATACAAAAATGACCAAGTGGATGAAGATTGTCTGTGGGGCAGATTGTGACATATGCATTTAGATGGAAAAATCTATAGAACGTTTCTTTCCAGTCTGTATGCTTTGGAAAGTTAGTTGGACCCAGACTTGAACAGGTGGAGAAAAATGGGCTATATTTGCATTTGAATCTCTAGTGCCTACCATGGTGCCTGGAAAATAGTAGGTACTTAATTAATGCTTGTTGATTGATCTGAAGTTATAAAGTTCCTCTAACGACCATAAGCTATTTATTGCTGATGTGGAATATAAGAATTAGAAATAACTGTCACACAGAGATCCAAGGCAGGCATGAACAGGCAGGCAGCAGTGTATAACTAATAAGGAATATCAAGGACAAGAACGGAGTAAAAGATGTTATCAAGGAAATGTATGATGGGAACAGAAAATGGGTTGGTTGTGTGGTTAATAATAATGATAACTTGCATGCATATAGCACTTTGCAAGGTGCTTTACAAATATTGTTTCATCACAACCTTGGGATTTGGGTGTTTTCTAGATTTGGAAATTACAGATATATTTCATGAGAGAAGCGAAGTGGTAAGAGAGGCCAGGCTCTGAGCTAGGGTTGGTACTCAGTTTTTGACTTCAGGATGAAGAATGACAGGTGGACGGCCAAAGTCCCCTGCTGGTACCCTCACAATGTCCGAAAAAAGCAGGGAATGCTTCTAGCATGATGGGTGAGTGACCTGTGTCAAACTTATGGGAAGACATGAGTCCTCCAGGTTGGGAAGACAGTGGTGGGTGTTGAACTACCTTGTTGGAGAGAGCTCCCAAACTGATAAGATCACAGGTCCATGAGTCGTTTTTTTTAAGGGAAACGTTTATTGAATGCTCAATTAGAAAATAATATTTTCATTTACCAAACTAAATAAATTAGATCTTAGTTAAAGAAAAATAATTAAAGTTTATTTCAAAAACGCAAACTTTGCATTTCTCTCTAATAAAATCCTTCCTGTTCCTCTGAAATGAAGAACAATGTTTTCAGTCTTGTCTCATCTTAGGAGGTCCAAATGGGCCCTCATTCCCAGCTTCAGTTTGCCATGAAGGAATAGTAGTGGAGTTGAAGGACTGGGGACAATAGGTGTATCCTTTTAAATGGAAACATTAACCTTTACTGCCTTCTGTGGCAGCTCCCATCAGTAGCTCTAGGGCCACATGTATTGGTTGAGTTCTAAGAAACACAGTGGCCAGAGAGGTCAAGGGGGGAAAATATCCGATTGATTTTTCTGTGACCCAGCTGCTCAGGGGGCACCAGGGTTGGAGCAGTGATGGCTGGGCCTGGGAGGAAGAAAGCATGGGAACAGAAAGCCCACCTGACCCCATTAGGACCTGAGTTCTGTATCCCCAGAGCAGGCAAGGCATCAGGCCAGACAGTTTGGAAGACAGAGGAAAGGGGCCAGGCAATGCAAGCAATTAAATCAGCAGATAGGTCTCCTACTCCCTCCCACCCCAAAACCTCACAGAAGCTGAACAGAGGGAAGTGAGTAGGAAGCAGAGGAAGGAAATAGAAGAAAGGTTGGTGGCGGCTGTGACAACGAGGGTTCTGGGAACTGAGACTGAGAAAACTACGTCTGCCCCAAAGGACTCCTACCACCAGGCCACTGGTTCAGTAGGGTGTGCATGGGCACGTCCAGCAATACCGGCAGCTTCCCCTGTGTTCCTAAGGAAGGATCAGGAAAGGAGCCT
The DNA here is from genome assembly GCA_028646515.1 of Pseudochirops corinnae. Taxonomy (NCBI): domain Eukaryota; kingdom Metazoa; phylum Chordata; class Mammalia; order Diprotodontia; family Pseudocheiridae; genus Pseudochirops; species Pseudochirops corinnae. Next base: position 74,747,546 of record CM053585.1, read on the forward strand.
TTAAATCAGCTTTTTAAGACAAGTTCAGTTGGGTAAGGCCTTAAGAGAGGGACCTCAAATCCCATTAAAATCCTCTGATGCCATGAGACTGATGCTAGGGGAGGGATCAGTGCAGGGCTAACCAGGCAGATTCTCACCTAAGGTGTGGTCTAGGCTTGAGGCTGGAGTTGGGGGGAGGAAGGACATAAGCCAGTAGTTTCCCCATTTACACTAATTATTCTTGTCAACTAGGTGCTTATCCATTTTTCTTGTGCTTATCCTTCACTAAAATGGGGGCTGAGTTTGACTTTTGCTTTTGGCTACATAGCTCCTTCAGGTTAGTACAAGTGTTTGTCCATGAACAATTTCACTGCAATCCTATTAATACTTGTCTTCTCTATGCTGGGACTCTGGGTTTACCTACTTATGGGGATGGCACAGAACAGTAATAATTTAGCATAATGGCCAGGGTTTTGGATCTGGAGTCAGACAGGCCAGGATTCAGCTCCCTGTATGTGATTACCAGCAAAGCACATCTCCTAATTGTCCCTCAGTTTCCTAATTGGAGTTTCTTATGCTGGAGGAATATTAGCTTAACAGTAGTACAATTAGATAGATGTAAAGTGGTTGAATGGTCCGACCTATTGTGCGGTCATTAGTGGAACTTGGAAGGAAGCCTTCAGTGGAATATCCCAGAGATCCATGGTGGGATCTCTGTACTCCTCAATATTTTTGTCAATGATTTGGATAATGACACACTCATTCAGTTTGTAGATGACACAAAGCAAGAAAGGACCCCTATCTGTGGATTAACAAATCAGGATCAAAAGAGATTTTCATGGAATACCAAGGGTAGGGAACGTGTGGACTTCTAGGTCCTCAAGTGCGGCCCTTTGAGTGAATCCAAACTGAATCCAAATCCCTTAGGGATTTGTTCTGTGAAGTTTGGGTTCAGTCAAAAGGTCATACTTGAGGACCTAGAGGGGCCATAGGTGGCCTTGAGGCCCCAGGTTCCCCACCTTTGTATGGACTGAATCTAATAAAATGAAATTAGATAGGAATAACTATGAAGTCTTACTTTTGGGTTCAAAAGTTGACTCTACAAGTACAAGATGGGGAAGTCATGATTAAATGGCAGATTGTCTAAAATATTTGGGAGTTTTATTTAATGGGGTACAATTTCAGGGCCAACAGGATGACATGGCAGGCAAGAAACCTTAAGACTTCTTGGGTTACATTTAGGAGGTATAACTTGCAGAAATAAGGATGTGATGGACCTTATGTTTGTTGCCTTAGTTAGACAATATCTGGCAGATTGTGTGTTTCTGGGTACCACATTTTATGAAGGACAATTGACAAGCTGGAAAGAATCTAGGTTATTGCAACCAGGATGGCAAAGGTCCTTGAGTTGATGCCATTATTAAGAGTGGTTTGAAGGAACTGAATGTTTAACTTGTAGAAGAATAGACTTGGTGGGCATGGGGTGTGTGCGCATGCATATGTGTGTGTGTGTGTATGTATGTGTATGTGTGTGTAAGGAATCAAGAAAGCCTGACCTTGACTCCTACCTTTGACACCTACTATCTGTGTGACCTGGGGCAAGTCAATTAACCTTTTGGAATATCGGTTTATTCACAAGACAGGGATGACAGTGGCTTTAGTCCACAGGGTTGCTGTGAGACTAGAATGAGATGAGGGACGTGAAGCACTTGGCACACTTCGAGGCATTCTCTAAATGTCATTGGCCTTGTTGTTGCTGTCACAGATGCTCAGACTGCTAGGGGTCTCTCCTCCCTCAGGGTCCTTGCCCTTAGAGCTCCAATCTCCTTTCATTTTCTGCTCAGAGGAGTCTCAGCTTCCATTCCTAGCACTTGGCAAACACTCCTAAAATGCTGAGGGGGTGGTTAGAGCCCCCATCCAAGGGCATTCCACCCTCAAAAAAAATTCACACTGTTCTTTTGAGAAAGGAAAAAAAAATCAAGCTCTATCTGTCCTCAGTCTTCATCCTCTGCCCTGGAGTAGTTATTTGTGTAAAATGAAAGGCCAGACACATTTTAAATGTCATCACCAAAATTATATTTCTCTTCATCCTGAACCACATCCAATTTGCCCCAGGGATTTTGTAAAAAATGAAAAGGCATATTTAAGCTGACATACAGAAAGAGATAAGCACCTCAGCTGGTCTACACATGCACATACTGTCCTTGGAGTCATAGAAGATACAGCAAGGTGTGCCCCTGTCCTCAAGGAACTTACAATTCTACTGGGAAGATAAGAAATGTGCTAGATGAAAAGATAACCCTTATACATATATACAAATAAGGGCCATGAAAGGCATAGCTACCAAATGATATAGCAATCCAGAGGAGGAGAGAACATGATGAATTAGGGGTAGTCAGGAAGTCTTTAGGAAGTAAATGAGACTTAGGTTAGACCTCGGTTTGGCTAGCAGAGGAGAAAGGGAGAGGTATTCCAGGTAGGGCTAGGTGAGATGTATGAACATAAGGAAGTTCAATGCATTTATATTCCAAGGACTACCTCACAGGGTGGTTGTGAGGATCAAATAAAATAATATTTGTAAAACAGCACAGTGACCAGCACATAGTAGGTACTTAAATACTTGTTCCCTTTCTCTGAACCCCCTGCCCGCCCTGCTTTTTCTGTGGATGTCAAACCCAGTCAGCCCTACTTGTGTGACTTCGAGGAAGGCACTTAACTTTTCTCATCTCAATTTCCTTATCCATAAAACAGGAGAATTAGATGATGTCTAATGTATTCTTCCAGACTTCCTAAAGCTCTTTCCTCTAGGATGGTGGCCCTCCAATGTTCTCATCCTGTAAGAGGGATCTGGATTTCCGGATTATAGCTTAAAATATTGGAATGATGGGCTCCTGGCAGGAAAGGAATGTATGTGATAAGAACTGATAAGAATATATTTGTCAGAAATGTTGCAAATCTCAATGAAGGGGCTTTGTACTGAATATGTAGGGGGACAGAGAAAGTTGACCACATACATATGCCAGACCAGATTCCACAGCAAGTAGTAGGAAAACAGAAATAAGTATTTCATAGAACACAATATCTAAGAAAGGGTCTAGTGACAAGCACAGCCTCAGATAGGCAAACACATCCAAAACGTCGACAATAAGCAAAGTGAACTAGAGATTCCAAGGCAGTGAGACAAAATTAACCTCATGAGTATCAATGAAACTTGGTGGCATATACTCATGACTAGAACATGACTATGGAAGGCGTGCCTTATTCAAAAGACTGATAAAAAAGGAAATGAAGAAGCATCACACTTTCAGAAAGCATATTTATGTGAGTAAATCCATGAACGATAGGGGGTAAGCATGATGGAGTGCATTCAGATGAAATTCAATGGAGGGAGAAAAGTATGCAAAAAACCACCTACTCAGAAGGCAGAAACAGACATGGAGATTGGGAAACATCAAAACCTGACATAGAGGCATAATATAGAAGTAATGTGAGACTTCATCTATCTGGATGCCTACTAGAATTCTCCCTCTCTGCCAAAAGCAAAGCAGCTAGTAAATGCTTGACTAGCCTTAATAATCAGTCAAGAAGCATTTATTAGATAAATACCCTATATTATTTTCTTAGTAAGTCTGGATTTTCTTATTTGGGGCTTTCTTAGAGAGGATCACACCAGACCTGGGAGGAGCACTGGGAAAGAAGGCTGAACACTTTAACCACGAAAGTGTAAACCATTTCCAGGTTCTATATGTGCTTTTAAAAAAAAATTAATTTATGGAGTAAAATAAGCATTTCCATAGTATAATAAAAAAGATTATTGCACATGAAACTGTCAATCAATTATATACAATTTGCTATTCATTTTAAATATATGATAAAGTTATCATGTAAATTTCCTTTTTTTCCCTCCTTCCCTCACCCCACCCTAGAGAAGGTTACTATTAGACACAAATAGGTGTACATATACATAAAATAATTTTATACAATTTTATATTATTATTAATAATTAATTTTAATTCTAAGCAGCTGGGCTGTCCAATGGATAGAAGAGTCAGGAAGACCTGAGTTCAAATTTGGCATCGTACATTTATTAGTTGTGTGAACCAGGGCAAGTCACTTTACTTTTTTTCTGTCTTGGATTCTCCACTGTAAAATGGGGAGAATGATAGCATCTGCCTTCTCCAGATTTTTGTGAGTATCAAATGAGATAATATTTGTAAAGCATAGTGCCTGATACATAATAAATGCTTAATATTTTCTTCCCCTTCCCTTGTGAGTATCAAATGAGATAATATTTGGAAAGCACTCAGCATAGTGCCTGGTACATAATAAATGCTTCCCTTCCCTCCCCTCCCCTTCCTTTCCATTTCCTATCTTTTTGAAGGTAGAGAAAGTTCTGATTTTAACCAACAAGGAGTAAATGGTTCCTGAAGTAGAAATAAGATGATGCAGGCAGAAAATAAGCATTCTACTTCAGAATCTGTGAGAGAGCCTTTGATATGCATTTTGGGAGAATATTGCAGAGTTTGAAGAATGGATAGGTGGGATTCCTCGGCCAAAATTCTGCAGAGAGTCAGCCCAATGGGATGGGAAGCTCTTAGGAATGAAATCTTAATAACACAAATAAATAAGTCTGATGAATACTCATTTCAATAAGTCATTTTACCTACTTAATAGCATTTTATTTTTTTTCCAAATACATGTAAAGATAGTTTTCAACATTCACTTTTATATGATTTTAAGTTCCAAATGTTTTTTTCCTTCCTTTCCCTCCCCCCTCCCCAAGATGGTAAGCAATCTGATATAGGCTATACATGTACGATCACGTTAAACATATTTCCACATTAGGCATGTTGCGAAAGAAGAATCAGAACAAAAGGAAAAAAACAAGAAAAAAACCAAAAACACCACAAAAAAAGAGAAAATAGTATGCTTTGATCTGCATTCAGACTCTATAGTTCTCTCTCTGGATGTGGATAGTATTTTCCATCATGAATCTTTTGGAATTGTCTTAACACTCGTTTCTTAAGGAAGAAAAGTGGAAGCTGTCTAAAGATAACAATTAAATTTGATTTTAAAGATGGAAGCAAGGGCAAAAAATGGAAAGTAGTTTCAAAAAATGGATGTGACCTTATAAGAACAGGGTCATGAGCACCTAAGTGTAGAATCAATTGAAGGTGACAAGTTTTATTGGGAGCAAGATGTGGCATGAGAAAGGGACAGAACCCCGTTTAGGATAAATAGGACAATGGAGAGAAAGTGAACTATTCATTTCTCACTTTGCTTCTGTTTTCTCTGCCAACAGATTAATATTTGGACTGAGAAGGTTAGAACAAAAATATTTATTTGGGAGCTAACAGAGTACTCAACTGCCCTCAGTGAGTTCAAGATCTTTGATTTGCATAACCCATGTCCTGGGCAGACGTGATTGCTGGAGGCATGGTTAATAATCTATGCAAGACTGTGTCAAAGATGAGAGATGCCATATACAAGACTGGAGATACACAGATGTCCTAATTCCCCCCCCCCCCAAAAAAAAAGGAACAAGGGGAGTATTTTGTATACTACCTATTGGTAAGTTTGACTTTGATTTTTGGCAAAATTCTAAAATGCATTAAAGAGATGAAAATAATGCAAAGACAGGAGGGATGGCTCACATGTTTGATGATAGCATCATAACTGAAAACTTCTAAACAACCTAGAAAGATGGGCTAGATCTGACAAAACGATAATGGATAGTGACAAATGTAAAGTCTTACACTTGGGTTCAAAAAATCAATGTCCTATGTACAAAGTGAGAGAGACCTAGCTGGACAGTTATTTCTATGAGAAAACTCTGGGGCTCTTAGAGGACTATAAATTCCATATGAGTCAATTGTGGGACAAGGCAGCCGGAGGAGTTAACACAGTCTTAGGCAGTATGAAAAAATAAAAGAGGTCAAAGTGCTACTATTCCCTAACCTGGATGAACCAGACTATTGGGTTATAGTTTAGCTGGGGACAAGGAAAGGAAACAAGCATTTACATAGTTCCTATTATGTGCCAGGCACTATGCCAAACACTTTTACAAATATTATCTCATTTGATCCTCACAACCACCTTGGGATGTAAATGTTCATTTCACAGGTGAGGAAATTAAAGTAAACAGAGGTTTAAGTGACTTGTCCAGGGTCGCACAGCTAGTAAATGTCTGAGGCTAGATTTCAAATCAGATATTCCTGACTTCTGGCCTAGCACTCTATCTACTGCAAATCATAATATACAATATTACAAAATAAGTATACTGGAAGAGGTACACAAGATACTAGGTGAATTCAGAGACAAAAGGCTATTTGCCAACTGGGAAGGAGTTTATACAGTTTGTTCCTGATCATTCCTCATACACACACACACACACACACACACACACATACACACGCACGTACACATGCATACACACACGTGCACACACACATGCCCATACGCTTATTGTCAGTTGGTGCTGTTTTTCTATTTCTATCAGTTTGAAGGGATGATCTTTCAGTGGTCTGTCTTTCTGACAGCTTCTGGCATCATAGGCAAATCAAATTAATGGCTTGGGAAAGTCAAGATTGGCTTGGCAGGAGGAAGCACCATAATAACTCTTTGAAAAACAGTGGCTAGAGATCACACGGTATGCTCTAATTTATCCCAACAGTAACTTTCCATGTATCTAAAATATAGGAGTTTCACAAAAAACCAAGCTTCTTGGTTCAGGTACCGAGCACTGGATTTGGAATCAGAGGACCTGGGTTCAAATCTCCCCTCTGTTAGTTACTACTTGTATGACCTTAAAGCTCTTCTCTGGGTCTTGCCTTCCCCATCTATAAAAGAAAGGGGTTGGACTCAGTGATTCTCAGGCTTCCTTTCTGCTCTAATTAAATCCTATAAATGTGAGATTTACCCAATTGTGGAACGGATATTTAGCTAATGATGAATTTTTATGTACATATTCAGTTTTTAGATAGAGGTATAGGGGAGGGTTTAATGGGTTTTGATTTGGTATTCCTTGGATAGAGATTAAACTCAGAGTTGAAGGACTTGAATTCCAATTGTGCCTTGACTACTTCCTACCCATGTAACCTTGGACAAGTTACAACTCCTCTTGACCTCAGTTTCTTCAATCATAAAATGAGAGATTGGACTAAATGACCTCTAAGGTCCAGTGCAGCTCTAGAATTAATTCCATGAATAGAGGGAGCAAATAAGAGAGTTAGGCTTTGGACACAGGTCCTCTGATTCCAAATCCAGTGGGCTCTCCATTGGACCATTCTGTCACCCTCATTAAGCAAACATGTATGAGGCCCCTACTGTGTGCAGAGCACTGTGCTAAGTGATAAGGTCTCTTGGAATTTACAGATAAAAATAGGGGAAAGAGAGAAGGATAACTGTATTATTTTGCATATATTTATATTCATTTATATTTTTGTATATTCTTATATATTAATACAATATTACTTACTAGGTACATTAGGTGCAAATAAGGTTCCATGAGAGGCAGGAGGGGTAAAGTAATTGACAAGGAGTATCAAAACAAGCTTCATGAAAGAGGTGGCATTTACTACTATTATTTTTAATAACAGAAGGTGTCATTTAATCTGGGTTTTAAAGAATGGATATGACTTCAGTAAGTGAAGAGGGGAAGAGAGGACATTCCAGGCATAAGAAAACTCAAAGGCCCAGAGGTAAAAAAGCACAGGACATGGCAAGGTCAGCAGAAAATGAGTATGAGATATAGGATAAGGCTGGAAAGGTAGGAGGGCACCAGATTGTGGTTTTGAATAAGGCTAAGGAGTTTAAACTCTTTGGGCAATAGAAGCCAATGAACACTTTGGAGCAAAGAAGTAGAGTACCAGATTTATGTATCAGGAAGGCAATTCAGGGGTGTGTTGTAGGGAGGAGAGAATGGGGATGAGAAGATCTACTGGGAGGTTCTTACAATAGTTCAGGCAGGTAGATAGTGATGAGGACCTGTATTAGAGTGCTGGCAGTGGGAATAAAGAGGAAGAGATAGATTTGAGAGAAGTTACAAAGGTGAATTGGATAGGACTTGGTAACTGATTGAATATGAGGAGTGAGGGAGAAGGAAGAATCAAAGAAAAAAACCAAGGAATAAAACATAGGAGGCAGGGTGAATGATGCTGCTGTTGCCAAAAATACAGAAATCAGAAGGAGGAGAAGGTTTAGGGGAGAAATATAACAAGCTTGGTTTTGGACATGTTGAGTTTGAGGTGCTAACAGGACATCCAAGTAAAGATGCCCTACAGTGAGAGACGTGGGAGTAACTCTCAGAAGAAAGGTTGGGTTGGAGATTTGGGACTTATCTGCATAGAGGTGGTGTTTGGAGCCATGAGACTCAATACAATTGTCAAAAGAGAAGAAAAAAGAAGAACGATAAAGGACAGAAACCTTGAGAGGACTCTCCACATAAGGGACTAGGAGGACGATGAAGAGGCAGTGATGGGAACAGAGCAAGAATGATTAGAGAGGTAGGACATAAACCAGGAGAGGATTCAGAGTATTTCTGAACCTAAGGAGAGAGAGAGAGAGACAGAGAGAGAGAGAGACAGAGAAAGAGAGAGAGAGAGAGAGAGACAGAGACAGAGACAGAGACAGAAAGAGATAGAGACACAGACGGAGAGACAGAGAGAGACAGAGAGAGAAAGAGTTCAATAAAAGATGGTCAACAGCATTGTAATTAGGATGCTTTTGATAACCTCAGAGAGTACTGCCTCAGTGGAACAGTGAGGACAAAAGCCAAATTGCAAGATGAGGGCAGAGTAGGTAGTGAGGAATTGCTGGCTAGGGAAGTCTGAGACCCAGTGGCCTCATCTGCTTGGTGTTTCTTTCTCCAAGCACAAGTGACTTAATGGTGATCATTAGAGATGGAATTTTAGGGAGAAGTTATGTCAGGAGTTTGGGAGCTCTTGGGTTCCTCAGTTAGTGTGACTGGCATTAGAAGGTTTTTTGTTTGTTTTTTCAACAATGTGCTTTTTCAAGAAGATAAACACTACTAGAAATATGGGCCCAAACTATGATAGGAGGGAGGTATTCAGACAGTGCAGAACTGAGGAGATGGTGAAATGCTACTTGGACAGCTCCACAAAATATTTCACATTCACATTCCAGGGTTTGAAGTATTAACCTCCTGGGAGAGTATAAAAGGAGTTATTGTTTCTCCTCTCATGTTTTAAGTCTTCGTTAACTCTTACTTATGAATATTTTTGTGTCTTGAATATTGTGTGTTTATACATATAGGTAATAAATAGAATTGTTTTATACCTGATCTACCTTATACTTTCGGTACCTTTCTAATACTTTTTGGGAAGACTCCAGACATGAATTATACCTAAACTTTAAATGATTTTCCCTTTCTTTGAATGTCATGTTCCCCTATGACTAGATCTAGTCCATGGGGCCGTAGCTGGGACTGCTTAGTGGGAGAAGGTACCCTAGTTCCTTAGTCCAGCAAATCTGTGGCAACACATATATATCTTTTATTCTCCCAACTGGACTGTAAGCCTCATGAAGGCAGGGGTCCTGTCTCAGACTTCTTTGTACTCTTCATAATAATAGGTACACAATAAATATTTCTGAGAGAATGAATAAGGCTAGTATTTTCCATTTGCATCATTTCCTTTCAAAGACTTTTCATATGTATATGTGTATATAAGTATATATACCTATGTATAGTTTATATATGTATATAAAATTTTACTTGCTCCTCATACCAGCCTTGTGAGGTTGGCAGGGTAGGTACTGTTATGCTCATTTTATAGATAAAGCACCAAGGCCTTGAAATGTTTAATGATTTTCCCAAGGTCACTTAGTTGGGTTTGGAACATCAGTCCCTGGAAAGCCAACCCAGTGCCCCTGCAATAGGTAGAGGATGAAAAAAATTCCAGTTATTCCTCCTGGTGTCTAACCATGCTGCACCCAGATTTCTCCCTTCAATACACTCAGACACAAACAGTCATGCTCATGACCTGGAGAGCCAATAAGCCACATTGGCAGTATTATTTTTCAGGGAAACCCCAGATCCAATAAGAGACTTCCACTTCATACACCCACTAGCCTGCTGATTTACTTAAACCAATGGTTAAAACAAAATAAAATAAAAATAGCTAGTCTGCTGATCCTTAAACCAAAGAAACACATTAACCCATAACCAGCTCTTAGAGTACAACAGGGGGCAACTACTGGGATGTGACTGGAGCCATCTTGGGTCCCATTCTCCTATTTCCCTATTCCAGGCAGCTCTGGGTTTCATGGTAGGGGTTGTGGTTTTATTATCATCACCCCTGCCTCCCCCATGCATTTTTCTGGGGAGCATTTTTATGGCTCCTCTGACCTAATACCAAGGATAGAATGTTCCTTCAAAGAAACAGCCTTTGGAAAGGTCTAATCTCAGGCTTGGCTTTCCCTTGGGCTCCCCAGTTGGTTTTGTTTGCTTTATCAGTCCCTTCCTCCACAAACACTTCCCTGATTCTCCCAGCTATATGACAGTGTGGAGTAGAGGAATGATCACTGAGTTTAAGAGTCAGAAGACCAACATCTGAATCCTGGATTTCCTACTTGCTTCTTGGGTGACCCTGGAATCCCACTGGTCTTTACTCCTCATCTATAAACCAAAGGGGTTGGACTAGATGATGCTTTAAAGTCTCTTCTAGCTCTGATTTCTGTGGTGATTTCTCCTTTGGTGATTTCTCATAGCAATCCCTGTACCTTTCTACTTACCATATTTTATTTTCTGTTTGTATAAATGTCCCATCTCCCTCACTGGATTGTAATGTTCCATGAAGGCAGAGATAGCCTCTCATTCCACTTTGTGTCTAACACAACGCTTAACATCCTGTGTTGTATTGAATTCTTTGCCATTCCCACCATGGATGCCAGGGTCCAAACCCTCACCATATCTCCTGGACTTTTGCAAAAGCTTCCATAATGGTTTTCCTAAACTTAATTCTACTCTCTCCAAGTCATCTTTCATAGTTTATGGGATTAAAGAAAGGACTTAGAGACAGCTAGGTAGGGCAGTGGCTAGAGTATTGGACTCGGAGTTAGGAAGATCTGAGTTTGAATTCTGTCTCACACACTTACTGTGTGATATTGGGCAAGTCTTTTAGTCTCTCTCAGTTTCTTCATCTGTAAAATTAGTATAATTATAGTACCTGCCTCACAGGGTTGTTAGGAGCAAATGAGATAAACATAAGTAACGAACATTGTAAACCTTCTATTAACCTTCTATTTGAATACCTCTTGTGATAGAGAGTTTGCTACCTTATGAATCAACCCAGCCTCTTTAAGTTGTTGGGGGAAATTCTCCCTTATGCTGAGCTGAAATATCCCTCTTTGTAACTATTACCATTGGTTCTAGTTCTGGAATCATAATCCAAGCTTAATATTCTTCTGCAAGAAAGGCTTTCAAATGCAGAGTGTTCCAAAAGTCTTAAAGTTTAATAGTTTAAAGCTGCACTAAGACTTTTTGGGACCTAGTATTTAAGCATAGGAACCATGTGATCCTTAAGACTTAAGAGTATTAAAATATTCCTAGTTTTTTCATAGGATGTGATCTTGAGCCTCCTTACCTTCCTAGTCCCCTTTCCTCTGGAGATGTTCCAGCTTGCTTATGTCCTTACAATGAGGCATCCAGAACTGAACACAGTATTCTAATTATGGTTTGACCAACATGACATCTCCCTTTTTGAGCACTACATTTCTACTAGTGTAGCTCAAAGTTGCATTAGATTTCTTGGCAATTACATTATACTGTTGATTCACATTAAGCTTATAGTCCATGAACCCTTAAGTGATTTGCCAAGAAGTAACTAGATGGGCAACAGCTTTCAACTTTGAATCTGGAAAACCTGATCAGGTTCAAATACAGCCTCAGAGACTTACTTACTCCATCACCCTGGGCACGTTACTTGATCCCTTTCAGCCTCAGTTTCCTCATCTGTAAAATGCGGATAATAAGAGACCTAAGTCAGAAGGCTATGAAGATTAACTAAGGTAACATATGCATAGTGCTTTATAAACCTTGAAGTCCCATGTAAATTTTAGTTATTATTATTATTTGGCCACATTTTCCTCATCCTTTATTTGTACAGTTGATTAAAAAAACTATGAGCAGAAATGTATATTTATCAGCATCAAATTCCATCTTAGTAAGAGTCACCCCAATATTCCAGCATGTAAAAATCTTTTGAATCCCCACTAAGACTTTAATAGATTTTTCTCATTAATTTATTTATTCACAGAATGAATTAGCTTTCCCTTCAAGCTTAATTGTCATCTGCAAATGTGATATATATGTATATATACATATATATCTCATCTAGATCTTTATCCAAGTCAAAGATTAAAAAGTGAGACATAACAAAACAAAAAATGAAGACTTGTTTTTCAGTCATGTTCTTCATGACCCCATGTGGGTTTTTTGGGCAAAGATCCTGGAGTGGTTTGCCATTTACTTCTCTACCTCATTTTACAGATGAGGAAACTGAGACAAAGAGAGTTAAGTGCCTTTCCCAGGGCCACATAGCTAGTAAGTGTCTGAGGCCAGATTTGAACTCAGGAAAATGAGTCTTCCTAACTCCAGGCTGGGCACTCTATCCATTGTGCCACCTAGCTGCCCACTAGACTTGTAACCAACCACTAAAATCTTACTTGTAGTTTAGCTTGACATCGATCATTTAACAAGCATTGTTTGGATATGGTAATCAAATCAGTTGTGAACTGACCTCACTTTGCTATCTAATGAACATCTTTCCCTTTTCTCCCCAATGGTGTAATGAGAAACTTGCCAAATGCCTTGTTGAAATTCTGATATTACCACATCTATACCATGCTAATGATCTGTCAGTCTAGAAACCCCATTAAAAAGAAAAATGAGGTCAGTATGGTATGACTTGCTCTTAGTGAACCCATGGCTCCTCATTTCCCTTCCTAAGAGATCATAAATCATCCATTTAAAATTTTATTCTAAAATTTTCTTAGGGATTGATGTGAAAGGCAATGTGATGATCTCAAGGCTTGCCCAGAAAGAAGGAGGACCATCCAACACTTCATCTCATTTCACCAGGAACCATGTCTTAGGTCCCTCTCCCCTCTGCACAAATGAAGTACTGACATACAAGGTACAGAGTACCAGTAGATACTCCTCCTTGAGAGAAGTCTTTGGCCTAGCACAGAACCTTCATACCATGGGCACTTAATAAATTCTTGTTTTTGTTTGATTTTTTTTTTTTTTGAGAATGGATTTCTCTATCTTGCCCAGGTTGTACATGTAGTAGCTACTCATGGGCCTGATCCTACTCCTTGACTTTGACCTGCTCCATTTTTGACCTGAGTCAGTTTTGGCCCTCCTTAAATGGTTTGGTACAGGCAGCTCGGTGATGAAGCACGCAGAGCATTAGCCTTGCAGTCAGTCAGGTATTGTGGAGAGTGCTGGGCATGGGGTCAGGAAGGCTCATATTCCTGCTTTTAAATGTGGCCTCAGGCTCTTACTAGCTGTGTGACCCTGAAGAAGATACTTAACCCTGTTTGCCTCAGTTTCCTCATTTGTAAAATGAGCTGGAGAAGGAAATGGCAAACCACTCCAGTACCTTTGCCAAGAACACCCCAATGGGGTAATGAAGACATGACTGAAAAATGAATAAAGAACAACAATAATGGCTGGGTGCCCACCTCTTGCTGGGGTCAGACCTAGTGAGGACACCAGATTGGCTGTCCTCATCCTACCGAAGCTCAGAACTCCAGAGCTCAAGCGAGCCACGAGCCTCCGCCTCCCAGGAGTAGAGATTACAAGCACACACCCCATGCCCGGCTTTAACAAATGCGTGTTGAGTTGGATTGACTACAAACAAGTACAAATAATACAATTCTGGATACCTCCTGGGAGGAACCATACTACAGAGGAGAAGAAACAAGTCAATCAATCAACAAGCATATTATTAATTGCCTACTCAAAGCCAGCTCTGAGTTGTCTGGAGACCAGAGCTCAGTGAAGCCATTTAGTCACTCATCAGCCATCTTGGTCTCTCTCCCTGCACCCAGTTTCTCACAAAAACTCTTCCTGGGGAGCCAGTCTGATTGATCTGAATTTCTGCTTCCCTGAAGCAATCTGGCTCAGTTGAAAATGTCCTGGTTTGGGGTTTGAGTTCTGACTCTGATATTTGTTAGCTGTGTGACCATGGACTTAACCTCTTTCAAGTTGTCTCCTCCTCTACAAAATAGGAAGAAGGACTGGACTTATGTTTTTGGTATTTTGGGTTTGTTTTTTTTGTAGGCAGTCAGGGTTAAGTGAGTTGCCCAGGGTGACACAACTAGTAAGTGTATGAAGTCAGATTTGAACTCAGGTCCTCCTGACTCCAGGACCAGTACTCTATCCATTGCACCGACTGGCTGTCACCCAGCTGCCCCTCTGTTCTTGGTGAGGAACTCCTTCTACCAGTACAGGTACCTCCCTGCAAGCATAAAGACTTGCCCATGGCATTGAGAGGTGATATGACTTGCTTAGGGTCACACATCTAATATGTGTCAAAAGTCATGTCAAAAGTCCAGTCATGCCTGACTCTTCATGACCCCATTTGGGGTTTTCTTGGCAAAGATACTGGAATGGTTTGCCATTTCCTTTTCCCAGTTCATTTTACAGATGAGGAAACTGAGAAAAACAGGATTAAGTGACTTGCCCTGGGTCACATAGCTAGTAAGAGTCTGAGGTCAGATTTGAACTCAGGAAGATGAGTGTTCCTGACCCTGGCTCTTCCTCACTTTATCCTCTAGACCAGTGGTTCTCAACCTGTGGGTCGTTTGACCCCCAGACCCTCTCACAGGGGTCACAGGGGTCGCCTAACACCATCGGAAAACACATATTTCCAATGGTCTTAGGAACTGAGACACCGCTCCTCTACCCGTCTCCAGGCGGGTCCACCCACATGCAGATACGCCCACATATGAGTATTAAAGGGTCACGGCATTAGGAAGGTTGATAGCCACTGCTTTAGACCTTGCAACCTCTGTAGAATATGAATAACAACATTTCTACTACCTACTTCACAGGGCTGTTGTGATGAAAGGTCTCCAAACACTATAGAAATGTAAACAGCTACTGTTATTATTTCCTGACACACTTCTTGCTTGAAGTCCTATGTGGCAATGGAAGAAAGAGGGAAATCTAAAGACCTGGAAAGCCTGCCTGAGGTCCTTTTCAGCAATTGGGGGAATAGGACTCTGTATAGTCAGTCCCCCGGGGGAGGGGGTCGTCACTGGAGAGTGGGACAGTGCCCTTGATGTTTCTCCACCTGCCTGGTGAACTGCTATCAACCCCAACTCTCTGCCTCTTTGCTGTCAGGCAGGTGGACTGGTGACTGAGTCATTCTGGAATTGCTCATAGGCTTCAGTCCTGCAAAGAAGCTGCAATCAGCCCCTGCTGGCTGCTGCTTGCTGTAGTCACACAGCAATGCAGTGTTCTTCAGAGAACTCTGCCCAGCTCTCTGGATCAGCCCCTTCAGGCTTTAGTCCCAAATCAGTGGATATCCGAAGAAAGTGTCCTGGAGATCTGGTCCCAACTGGCTCTTTGCTTCTCCCCTTTGGAATTCTACAGAATTTCCAGACATTCAAGGCTTGATTTTAGGTAGCAGCCATGCCACCTAAAAAGAACAGGGAGGTCTCTCTGCCACACATTCTACCCTCAAAAAAAAAAAACAAAAACAACCCAACTTGATCATCTGAACACACTCAATGCTTTTTGACATCCATGCTTTTGCTCACACAGTACACTCTCTTCTCAGGCATTGGCTGAATTCTTATCCACCCTTTAAAATGCACCTCAAATGCCACCACCTTCATAAAGTCTTTCCTTACTGTTCTTGTGAGGAACATTCTTCTTCCTCTGATTTCATGCTGTTCTGTTTGGATAATATGCATATCGTATTATATTATGAATCATAGTTATTTTTAAGTGTTTTTATCCCATTACTAGATAGAGTTTCATAAAGGAAAGAACTAGTGGTCTGCTGGTAAATATTTAACAATTGGCTCTCTGAAAAAACAAAATGCATGAATGATACACTTTTACATTTTACATACATTTTAAACATTTTCTCTATAACTTTACTAAGTCTAGACAATCAATAAAACAATAAACCAAATCCCAATATGTAGCATTTGCTGATGTCAGAGGTATAAACACTCACACTGAAAATTTAACAATAGGCTTTTTGGGTCCGCTAGGTGGCACAGTGAATAGAGCACCGACCTTGGAGTCAGGAAGACCTGAGTTCAAATGCGACCTCAGACACTTGACACACTTACTAGCTGTATGACCTCGAGTAAGTCACTTAGCCTCAATTGCCTTGCCTTCCCCCATCAAAAACAAAACAAAAAAAAATAATAGACTTTTTTTCTGGTAGGAGCCAGCTCCAGCACACCCCTGGCAAGAACCATATTTTACCTAAAATTTACACCTTTCCCCTCCAGAGTGTAACATGGGCTGGATCAACATTCCCTATTCACTTCCCAGGCAACCGCACAAGGTAGCCTTTTTCTTTGCCACAGTCAACATCTCGACTTGCACAAATGATCCCTTTCCATTCCATCCTCTCCAGCAGATCAGCCCCTTCATCACCCTAACCCTCTCACTTGTCTTCAATCTCTCCCCACATATTGGCTGCATCCCTTCTGTCTACAAATACACCCATGTTTTTCTCATCCTCAAAAAGCCCTTCCTTCTATACATTAATTCCCATTTATGCTTTATCTAACTTATCTGTACATAGTTGTTTGTTGTCTTTCCCATTAGATTGAGATTAGATAGCAGAGACTGTCTTTTAACTGTCTGTGTCATCTCAGTACTTGGAACAGTGCTTCACACATAGTAGGTGCTTAATAAATATTTAGTGTCTGACTACTTCCAACCACGTGGCGAGCAGGCACTGAAAGGACTTGGTATTGTAGTATGATGTGGCAAACCCTGAGTAGTTTGTTAGTCATAGAATTGCAGAATCGGAGATGTGGAAAGCAGCTCAGCACCCATCTAGTGCACATCCCATGCCAAAGGAATCCCCACTACATCACATACTCAACAAGTGGTCAGCCAGTCTCTCACTGAATACCTCCAAGGAGGGGGAGACAATTGGTTCTCAAGGCAGCCTATTCCACTTTTGGACAGCTCTCTTTGTTAGGAAGTTTCTCCTTACGTGAAACCCAAATCTGCTCTTTTCAACTTCCCACCCTTTTTTCCTGGTTTTGCCCTCTTGGGTCAAAAAGGACAAATCTAAGATCTCTTTTACATGCTAGTTCTTCAGATACTTAAAAGTGATTATCACGTTTTCTGAGTTTTGTTTTGTTTTTTCCCTTCTGGGATAAGTTCCTTTAACAGATCCTTATGTCACTGACTCAAGATTTTTCACCATCCGGGTGGACACTCTATCTTGCCAATGTCTTTCCTAAACCATGGTACCCAGAACTGAGCAGAAGAGTCCAGATAAGGTCTGACGTTGAGATAATGGCCTCCCTATTCCAGGAAGTTCTCTCTCTTAATGCAGCCTGAGGGTACACTATAGGAAAGTTCTCCCTCCATCCTGTGACAGCAGCAGGCGGTCAGAGCACTGCATCAGTTAAAAGATTCCTTCTGGATCACTCTCTTGCTTCAACTTTCCCATGTGGCAAGTAGCAAGTCCTGTCTCTGAACTCTCTACAAGGGCATGGAGAGAAAGACTGTACTTTTTCCTTCTATCCTCCCATTGCTTCTAGGTAGAGCACAGGCTCCACCAAGTGAATTTGAACCTGGATCCCTGGCTGCCTTTTATTATTTTGAATTTCCCTTTTTTGAATATCATTCTAAAAGTACATATGTCCAGGCATCAGTTTGAGAGGTCCCAGATCCAATGAGTGAAGCTGGCTAGAGACAGAGGAAATTTCTAAATCAGAGAGCACAGCCACTCACAAAGGGGCTGACTAATCCAATCTTGGCTGCTTTAACAGTGGCCATGTAGTGAGTGTTGTTGGACAGTACAGAATCGAGGTGAAATGTAAAATACTTAATTGACAATCCCATGAACTGCTTCATGTTCTGATAAGGGTTAAGGATCAATTTTCCAAGAGAATACAACTATAGTGACAAGTTCTTGAATCCTAGTTTGTCTTACTGTTAACGTCTGAGTTGTGGGTTTTAACATTTCTTTCACGCATAGGAAAGGAATACCTATCCTTTATCTGATCGATATTGCATAAGTACATTTCTACTTTTTTGGGAGGGAACCCTAAATGTGAGCTAAAACTTAAGCTATAAATAAATAGACCCTGAGATACTACAATGGAGTTTTAATAAATCAAAGATGCAGGGGTGGCTAGGTGGTGCAGTGAATAGAGCACCAGCCCTGGAGTCAGGAGGACCTGAGTTCAAATCCAGCCTAGACACTTAAGACTTACTAGCCATGTGACCTTGGGCAAGTCATTTAACCCCAATTTCCCTGCCTTCCCCCCTCCAAAAAGCAAAAAAAAAACAAAAAAAAAAAAAACAATAAACCAAAGATGTGAGAAAAGGAAGTCTAGCATTTCCCGGCTCCCTCATTAGAAGCCAGCCTCCGCTAGTCAGACCATATGCCTGAGTCCATAGGTGAAGGGCCCCTTGGTGGAGAGGATAGTGCTACATCCCAGGGCCTCTAGGTTCAACAATGGGTCATCAAGGATAGAAAAGCACAGCACAATACTCTGTATGCAACAGATATTTAATAAACGTTTCATGAATTGCATTTAAACTGAAGGAGAAGAAAAGGATGGGCAGAGTGCCTAGCACAAGGCTGAACACACACTAGTTGCTTTATTCATTAAACATCTCCTCCCCGAATTCATGTAAAGGGGAGGCAGAGAGGTAAACTGAAAAGATTGCTGGTCTTGGAATGAGAAGCCCTTGGTTAAGTGTTTGCTTAGCCCTGTGACCCTGGGCAAGTTCACTTAACCTCTCTCCATTCCCTCTTCTGTAAAATGAGAGTGTTAGACCAGATGATCTCCCAGGGCCTCTCCAGCTCTGAATTTGGCCTCTTATGGGCACCTGACCTAACCCAACTTGTGGATTTGCTTTTAATATTTAATAAGATGATGCATTAAATGAAAGTGGTTTGAAGAAGGTAAAGTGCTCTGGCGACAATGTGAG
Source organism: Pseudochirops corinnae (assembly GCA_028646515.1). Lineage (NCBI taxonomy): Eukaryota > Metazoa > Chordata > Mammalia > Diprotodontia > Pseudocheiridae > Pseudochirops > Pseudochirops corinnae. Next base: position 74,766,699 of record CM053585.1, read on the forward strand.
GCGGTGTTATGTAGAAGAGAAGATTTTGGTTGGGAAGATAAAGACAAAGACCAAAAAGCTCAATAACAATCCGGTTGTTGTTGCATAACAACACCAGACAGAAATACAAGGCACGTCACAAGAACTGGGGTTTGATTGATTGACCAGAGAACTAAAGACGACATCTCTGCAGGAAATCACTGAGGCCTCAGGAGGCTGAAGAAAAGGAACATGACGTTGACAAATATGGTCAGGAATATAAGAAAATCAGGGAAGGTTCCTGGGCATCCCTGTTGTCCCGAAGGAGGACAGGGTTTAAACTTGGGCCTCACTAGTGCTTGACTTGATTTAACCAAATTTAGCTGGGGTCAAGTAAGGCTTCATTAGCTTCACTCCTTAAATCCAGCCTCAGACACTGACCAGTTCCGTGACCCTGTGCAAGTCACTTCCCTGCTAGCTGCCTCAGTTTCCTTAACTATAAATGGGGCAAAAAATAACACTTACTAAAATAATAGGTTGTTGTGAAGTTCTAATGAGATAGTATTTGTAAAGGGCTTAGCACAGAACTTGACACGTAATAGATATTTAATAAATTCTTATTTTATCTTTCCTTCCCTTGGTGCCTGCAAGAAAATGGCCTTCCTTGTACTAGTGAAAACTGTTAATTATTATTATTTATGTGTAGATAACAATTGTTCACCTTTAATGATAGGATTTTTCAAAGATCACATACTGGGGTGGGGGAGGGAAGAGAGAGGGAGACAGTGGGGATCTGCAGGGAAAATTATTAAATAGAACTTATAATAAAAATATCTATCATTAATATGGCTTCAAAGTAGGTGCTATTATGATCCCCAGTTTACAGTTCAACGAACAGGTTAAATGACTTACTTGCCTAAGATCACATAGCTATTAAGTGCCTAAGGTTGGATTTGAACTTGGGTCTTTCTGACTTCAGACCTATAGACTCATATGCAACCTGAGGACGTAGGGTAAAGAATGTTGACCTGAAATTGTTCTGTGACCTTGAGCAATTCCCTTGCTTTCTCTAGTCCTTTATTTCTTCTTCTGTAAATGAGAAGGTTGGACTTGGTAATCTCTATGGCAGGGCTTCCCAGCCTGGACTGGGAAAATATCTAAATGCTTTATCTGAGACCACTCTGTCCTCTGGAGCACTACTATGTTGGTTTTTAGAAGTTCAGGAGAAGGAATAGGGATGGGCTTGGGAGAAGCAAGATCGAGGAGGAAGGATAGGGGAAAAGGGATGGTCAATTTCTTACAATAATAGGTTTTAAGAAGTAAGAATCTTTGGCCACAAACGTAAAAATTGTATACATCAGTGGCTGAGCAACAAAAATGTGCTCAAGGTCCCTGTTAGCATTAACATCTTAAACAAGTAAAGCTGGTCACCTGAACTTCATCGCTCATTAAAGATTCACATCCCACCCAACCATCCTCCCAGGTCATCTTAATCTGCCCAGCCATGGCTGCTGCCTTTTTTCTCCTCACCTAGAAAACACTTGGCACTCTGAAATTCCAGAATCTATGGCCCCAATCTCTGGGGGGAAGTTAACCTACTTACTCAGCTTTGGAATTACCATCCTGGGGCTGACCTATCTTGAGTAATTGCAAACTTGATGAGCCCACTATATCATCTACCTTTTTCCAGACCAGATAAGTTGATGCTTCACATCTCATCCAGTCAACATCTTGCCATCTGCCTCGCTACTGAGCGTGTTTCAGTCTTGAGACCAATCCCTTGTCTCATATCTGCTTTTTGCCTCTTGCTCTCAGTAATCAAATAAACAGTACCATGGTTTCTGGAAAGGTATGCTAATTGACTTTTCTGTGAATCAACTCACTGTCTCAGGGATTCACCAAACAAAACTCTCTTCCTTAGCCACACTCTCCTTATTAGAATGTAAGTTCCTTGAGGTCAAGAACTATCTCACCATTCTTTGTCTTCTCCATACTTAACACAGAGCCTGGCACATAGTAGGCACTTAATCACTGTTAACTGAATGACTGAAAGACTGACTCATTTTTTATTCCCATTACTTATCACAATGCCTGTCCAAGAGTCAAAGCCTAATAAATGTTTTCTCATTTTTTCAGCTCAGCACCTGTTAAATATTTGCTCTGTAAATAAACTGAGAACTAGTTATCTCTCCAACTCCAAGAAATTTAGTGAGCAGCCCAACAGGGAGGTTGGAATTTGATGTGTAAAAGAGCCAGAACAATACAAAACTATTTATAGCATCTCTTTGTGTAGTGACTAAGAACTGGAAATCGAGAGGATGTCCATCAACTGGGGGATGGCTAAGCAAATTGTGGTATATGAATGTAATGGAATACTACTGTGCTGTAAGAAATGATGAACAGGCAGACTTCAGAAAAACCTGGAAAGACTTATATGAACTGATGCTGAGTGAAATGAGCAGAACCAGGAGAATGCTGTACACAGTAACAGCCACAGTGTGTGAGGACTGATTTTGATAGACTTAGCCCTTCTCAGCAATGCAAGGACCTAAAACCATTCCAAAGGATACACATTGGAAAATGTCAGCCATATGCAAAGAAAGAACTATGGAGTTGGAATGCAGTATGAAGCAGACTATTTTCTTTTTTGTTTTGTTTTATTTATTCTCCGCCCCCCCCCCCACCATGGTTTTTCCCATTTGTTATAATTCTTCTATGCAACATGACTAAAGTGAAAATGTGTTTAACAGGAATATGTGTGTTGAGCCTGTATCAGATTGCAAGCTGTCTTGGGGAGGGGGAGAAAATTTAAAACTTATGGAAGTGGATGTTGAAAACTAAAAATAAATAATTTAACAAAAGAGTCAGGACAGTCTATTTCTGGTATTTAGAAGGAACTGATATGAAGCTGACTGGCTACAGAAGGAGGACAGTCAAGATCACATGACAGCTGCTTGTGAAACTAGGCCCCCACTTCAAGTTTAGACCCTTTCTGAGCCCAAGTTTTCTTATCTGTAAAATGGCTATGATAAGATTTGTGCTATCTACCTTACAGGGTTGTTTTGTAGAAAGCTCCTTGTAAACTTTGAAAGAGTATCTAAATGTTAGTTATTAGTATTATTTCTAAGATTCCTTCCAACTCTAAATTCTATAATTCTAAAGTGTGTTTCCTGAGGAGTATAACAAGGAAATAATAAGAGTATAAACCACTCGCTGATGAATATGCTTCAGACAAATTGAATAGGCAAGAGAGAAAGAGAGGACAAGTGAGGGTAGGATTTCTAAGTACTACAGGCAAAGACACTTCCTAGAAAGGGCTGAAATAAGGGAACTGGATGTGAATTTTGTATCCTGGAGGGACTATGTGTCATCTAAGGCAAGTTGTGTCTAGATGCATAAAAAGATCTGTATTCTTAATTCTTCTTATGCTTTTATATTTTATTTTTATTGCTTTGATTATTTTCCTTCATTTGCTAGTAAATGTTCTTTTTAAGTACTCCAACCTTGCTCCTTATCTAAGGAGAAAAGGAGATTTTTTTTTTTTTTTGCATACTTTGGACAAGATAGTATCTTGAAATGTCCTGAAAGGTCAGACCTGGCTTGTTTTTGATTACAGATCTTTGGAAGAGCCCATAGAGTTGAGATAGACAGAGCTGAGAAGTCAAGGGCCAGATAGGAGAGAGTTGTGGACAAGTGTGGTTGCTGCCAACATATTTCCATGTGGTTTTTCTTCATGGTTTGGATTATACCTCTTTGGGGCAAGTCACAATACACTGATGAATGAGTCCATTAAGAATTTATAGAAAGTCCCTTGTTCACCAGTGCTATAAAAGGAGTCTGGTATTGGCCTAGAGCATAGTAAAGGAAGTAGTCATAGAATTGTAGCATTACAGATGTTGAGCTGGAAGGGCCCTTAGAGGCCCTATAGTCCAACAGTTCTATTTTACAGATGAGAAAACTAAGACCCAGAGAGGCTACGTAACTTGCCCAAGGACACACAGGTAATGACATAGTAAGGTAGTAAAATGGTAGAAATGGAATTCAAACCCAGATCCAGTGCTAAACTCTAAATCTGTTACTATTTCTACCACGCGCTGTTACCTTAAAGACGAACCAAGATCCTAAGGCTAGGTTTCCATGTTTGGGTGGTCCTGCTGAATGTGAGAGCAAAATCTCCTGTGGAAATGATGTCATTTATAGCCAGTCAATCAAGAAACATTTATTATTCATCTAGTATGTGTCAAGCAGAGGGCTAAGCCCAGCAGAACCAAGAGAAGACAAAAGGACGCCTTAGGGATGGACGCAGCTCCCATCCTACTTCCTGACCCAGCTCCTCGAGCCTGGTCTCCACAAAGAAGCAACTACTTTCCTCCAATGGGTTCTGGCTTTCATCCACACAGATGCCTCTTCATCTATTCTCCAGGGCCCCGGGATTTTTTCCCCTTACACCAAATGAGCAAACTCACCAATCAGCATCAAGGTCAAGCAGATTTTACCTTGGTAAAGCAGAGGAAGCTAGTAGTGCAGTGAATAGAAGACTGGACCTCTAGTCAGAAAGATCTGAGTTCAGATTTGACCTTAGACACTTACTAGCTGTGTGCCCCTACACATGTCAGCTAAACCTCTGTTCGTCTGAGTTTTCTGAGCTGTGAAATGTGGATGATTAACAACACTTACCTTGCAGGGTTATTATGAGGATCAAATTAGATAATATTTGTAAAAAGTGCTTAGCACATAGTAGGCACTATAAAAATGCTTATTCCTTCTTCAAGGGAATTATGATTTTTAAATTATTAGTGTATTTATTACACATATCATATCAATTAATATAAAAATAATAATTCATCTCCCATTTCCCTTGGCAATTTTCATGAATTTGACCTCATGTTTGCCTAGGAGACTGTGCTTGTCATTTAGAAATCTCCAACACCTTTTCCTTCTCTACCAAGTCACATCCTTCCAACCTCTAAAATTCTGCTCAAACTCATCTCCCCCAAGAAACCATTCTTAGTTAATCTTACTGGGCTCCAACTGCTCCATTCACCCCAGCATCCCCATCACTCCTACGTGTCCTCCACAGGACAGCTCTAATGAATTAGTAGCACACTTGTTTACCTATTTTGTTTGCATCTATGTCCTCAGCTTGCTTCATGGTGCTTGTGTCCTGCACCATCCTATAAGTGATCACCTTGATGGGAGAAGACCATAGTTCTTTTCAGTCCTGGCACAATCCATGGGTTCTGTTTAGTTAAAGGGGACTTCAACAAAGAGAGGGAATAAGGGAAATGTGTATTCTAGTTCCAGCTTTTCTACTAGTTGAGTAACCTTGAGGAAATCACTTACTGTCTATAAGTTTCAGTTTTCTTACCTGAAAAGGCTTTCTTTAGGTCCAAATTAAAATCCCTTCCTTTACTGGAAGTCTTCCCCAATCCCTCTTAATTTTACTGCCTTCCCTTCATTAATTACTTCCTATTTATTCCACACAAAGCTTGTTTTGTATATATTTGCTTGCAAGTTGTCTCTACCATTAGAGTATAAGCTTCTTCAGGGCAGGCATCGTCTTTTGCTTCTTTTTGTATCTCCAGCACTTAATATAGTGCCTGGCACAAAGCAGGTGCTTTCCAAGGGTTTGTTGATTGATTGACTATAACATGAGGAAGATAGACTGGATGATTTTTCTAAGGTCCCTTTTAAGAAAGCATTTTTTATCTCTGGAATTTTCTCTTCATTTAGGAAGATGGTTATCAATCACTGGGATCTTTTTGCATGCTACAATGGTATTCTTCTTCTTCTTCTTCTTCTTCTTATTATTATTATTATTATTATTATTATTATTATTATTATAGAGGCTATAAGGACAGGCTGACCTCCAGTAAACCAACAGAATCTAAGTCCCAGGCCAGATCATCCTCAGGTACGTATGGGTGAGGAGGGAAGGCATGGGACCTGGCATGTAGTGGATGCCTAATGAATGCTTCCTAGTTGATAGAGAAGAGAAAATTCTCTCTTTGTACCCCATCCCATAATTCTCTAGTAGTTATTCTACTTCTTAAACACTTCACAACAATGCACTTCTTTATGCCCAGTACTTCTGTGAGGGGACAGTTATCATTAAAGAAAGGAAACTAGTATATATTCATCAGGGCCAGGACAGATACCAATAGACCTATCTGGACCCCTTGCTCACGGGAATTTTGGCCCTTGGTAAGGAGCTTAATTTAGGCTACAGTCTCAATCTACCACAAAATAATTTGTAGCTCAACCACAGGAACCTAATTCACTGAATTTACAAATCTCCTGTGTGTGTATGTGTGTGTGTGTGTGTGTGTGTGTGTGTGTGATAGACAATATTTTACAGAGATTCTTAACCATTTTCATGTGTCATGTATCCTCTTGGCAATCTGGTAAAGCCTAAGGACCCCTTCTTAAATACATCAAATAAAATATGAAGAATTACAGAGGAAACCAATTATACTGAAATATGATTACCAATTTAAAAACATGTTCATGGATGCCAGATTAAGAAGAACTCCTAACCTAAGACAATAAGCTCCCTCTTTAACACTGGAAAGATAAACAAGAGAGATTTCCTCTCTCTTCAAAACCTTATTCCTTTACAGGTTAAAAGCATCTTTCTTAAAGAGCTCCAATGTGCCTAAACAAGGGCTTCCCAGTTGGAGAACATATGTGTCAGAGGAGAACTGATGTTTTAATATTGCCTTGACATTTAGGTCTTTTAACATCTCAGTTTCCTTTGTGGCAGAAACATTTATTTTTAAAAATCCACATTTATATGATGGGAGGGAAAAGTTAGTCCTTGTTATGAATCTGATGGTTGGATAATTAAGCATCCCTAATTCTGAAAGCAGCAAACTCAATTATTCTGTGCCAACCGTGACACCTCTCACACCTTCTTCTCTGAGTCTAGGATAGCGGCATGATTAGAAGTTCTGCAGCTAAAATACACTTCCCGAGAACTGAATAACAGGAGGCAAAAATATTTCTGTTTATAACAAGCTGCCATTTGAAGAAGATTTTTAAATATGTTCCTCTTCCACACACACAAATTTGACAGCAGTTGCATAATTAAAGTCCCAACAGGCAGTTTCTTTTAATCCATTCAAGTAAATCAGTGAAAAATTCTTTAGGAAGTAAAATGATGAATTGTTTAAATCATGCTAGATTATTTCAAACATATGTAAGTGAAGAAAATGCACAGGATTCCTTTCCTCCAAGATGCTGAGAACAAAGCTACCCTTATCAGTCTCCTTGAAATATCTCTGAACAACGTGGCTGGGGTTACATCCTTCATAGGATCATGGATTTAGACCTCAGAGGCTAACCAGTGTAAATCCTTCCTTTTACAGATAAGGAAATTCAAGCTCAGATAGATTAAGTCATTTGCCTAAAGGCACACAGGCAGTATGTAGCATTGGAATTGGAACCCAGGTTCCCCTACTCATCTGTTTGTTTCAGATTAACATTAATATATATATGTATGTATATATATATATATATGTACATATATATATATATATACACATACTATATCTGATGTTCTCTCTGCATTTCTGTTCACTCAAAGCAAAAGACAGAGAATTGACAGTTACATAGTTTTCTGAACCAGTGTAGACTTATTAAGTGCATAAATCAGATTTCCTTTTTGCATGAATTATACATTTTGACTATTTACACAACATTAAGTCAAATCAGTAATTTGACAAAAAAGACAGTAATTTGTCTTTTTTGATGCTATATTAGATATGAAATTTGCCTGCAAAAAGGGTCAGTTGACAAATATTTTCCAAATGCCCAAATGTTGGGCACTTTATAGAACAAATATTGAGGTGACTGACCATTTCCGTTTTTATCTGAGTCTTCTAGAATTGTGTCCATACAGTCTTCCTGAAAGAGTGCCTCAATCCTTCCTGAAGTTGATCTCTTGTGTCCCTTCTTCTGGGGGGATGATGATGATGATGATGATGATGATGATGATGATGATGATGACAGCATCTTCACGTCTGTCAAAAGTCTGAGCATCTCATTTTATGCCTTACTCCCATTAGAACCTCCCACACTAGGTTTAACACCTATCCCGTTCACTTTATCAGGAGGAAGTGTTAGGACTCTGTTTCTTCATCTGGGCTTCAAACACAAATCTGTAAATCCCTATCTATCCACAATGAGCAAGATGCATATAGCTGCTTGCTCTCTGTTCTAGGACCACAGCTCACTATGGTTTTCCATACTCTCTGGTCCCCATCTCTGAGTCCTTGACTGTCTAGACAGTTTTAGTTTATTGCCCGGTTGGCCTATGATATCTTCCTGATCCTTCTAACCTAGATCATAGGGACTTCAGATGCCGTTAAGAGCAAGTCCCTCTTTTTACAGATGAGGAAAATGAGGCTAATGAGTTTAAGTGACTTACATAGAATTACAAAGCTAGTAAGCACCCCAGGTAAGATCTGAACCAAGACTGACTTCATGTACAACACCCTATCAGTTATACCAAATTATCTCCTCTTAGAGCTTGGCTTACTATAGCCCAAAGTGGTGGAAGTGAGTGCCTGCTAAACTTCTGCTACCTAGTGGGACTCTAGATTCTCACCCCCTTTGCTACACCTACCCTGGTGCTGCCCATTGCTCTGCCTCTTTCTTTTTCATCTTGGTGTTCTGGTACTATGCAGACACAATATTTGGAACAAGTTAAAACAAAATTTATTCTGAAGATATACCTATGTACCTAAAATGGATTGATCAAGTCATTTGAACTCTCTTAACAAATGACCATGTAATTGACTGATAGACAATAATCAGAACTGATTGTATGTTAAGATGAAAAAAAAATACTTAACACATACAGTGCTTTAAGATGTACAAAGTGCATTACATATATGATTTCCTTTGATCCTCGTGAAAACTCTCTGAAGTAGGAATGATCATTGTTACCATCTTGCAGATAAGGGAACTGAAGCTAATAGTAGTTTGGTAACTTGTTGAGGGTCTTGTAGATAGTAATATAAGGCTGAGACCCAGACTAACCACAGCATTCACACTAGTGCAAGCCCTGCCATATGGAAAATAAGGTTTGACCTTTTGATCAAGAATTGTTGTTGTGTTTGTCCTTCGTTTTTGAAGAGGACCACGGCATTATGGAAATGATGACATGACTTGCAGTTGACTTTGATTTGAATTATTCTAGAGACTCAAGGGAACCATGAAACTGAGTCCACATAGCAAAAAGAAGAAGGCAAAACCTCATTTAATTAGTCCATGTAATAACCAAACCAGATTATCTAAACCTAACAAATTCTATATTTGTAAATGAATTATGTAAGTTGCTTGGGTGAGTCAAGCGAAAAAAAAAGGGGATATTTGTTCATTTTCTACTCCACTCAGTGCTGATTTGGGACATAGCTCTGGGCCCTCTGAACTGTTGGGCAGACAAAAGCAGCAGTGATGACAATAATGATCTCAAAACTAAGGGGATTTCAGGGCAAGGAGCTATGACGAGCAAGGAGCACATGAGATTAGTGCCATATATTTAGGGAACTGACATATTTAGGTTCTTGCCTTAATATAAGTCCATTCTCACAAAGACAAAGTCTCTTTATTTGGGTACTTGGATTGGATCTTTATGCAAAGAAGAAGAGTCTCACTAAAAGAGTAAATCATTTTAAATTGTGGCCTCAAACCAACATTGGCAGGGACCCTGGAACACTAGACCTTGCTGTTCATATGGTCGTTTGAACAAACCGTAAGAAATCATTCCACCAAGTTTCCTGTGGGTTGGTTCTGCGGCCATGAATATAGATTCATTCTAAAACTAAATTTTTCCTGTAGCACATTTTAGAGGTGATGTGTGGGAGGAAGTAGAAAGTGTACCGGATTTGGAGCCACAGAATCTGGGTTTGAATCCCAGCTCTAGTGTTTACTACTTGTGTGACCTTAGGTAAGTCATCAGCCTCTCTGGGCTGCAATTTCCTTTCTGGTAAATGAAGGGGGAGAGAGAGGGAATAAGCATTTACCAAGTGCTTACTATGTGCTTGGAACTGTGCTAAGCACTTTCCAAAAATTATTTCGTTTGATCCTCACAACAACCCTGTGAGGTAGGTGCTATTTTGATCCCCATTTCACAGTTGAGGAAACTGAGGCAGATAGAGGTAAAGTGTGACTTGTCCAAGGTCGCAGAGCTAATTCAATGTCTAAGGCTGGATTTGAATTCAGATCTTCTCATCATTAGGCCCAGCAGTTGATCTACTGTAGCACCTATTTGTTAGTGGTCTGGATTAGTCTATTTCTAAGGTCCCTTCCAGTTATAAATCCCATAATTCTCATCTGGGTAATATGAAAGTATAGCCATACTCTTCAATGCATTGCTTATGCAGATATATTATTTTCCTGGAAAAAAAAAGCTAACAACAACAACAACAAAAAACCCAGAACACTCTCAAACCCCGGAAAGATAATATAGTCCCTCTTGGCTTGAGTATGGAGCAACCCCAAACTGGTGAAGGTAGAAAGACAAGGTACAGAACAATTTTCAGTCATGAGATCTTAATTCCTTTTAAAGAGCTGAAGCACACTTTGGAAGGCCTGTTCATGAGATGTACTGTGCCACCTCTGAGGTAGTAGTAGGAGGGCTGACTAAGGCCTGCAGGACATCCACAGAGCACAAACACAATTACCCTCTCATGGGAACACACGGGCCAGAAGGAAAAAGGTGACTGCCAACACCCCCATCTTCAGACAAGAGGATTCATCAGGGAACCAAAGCATGTCATTAGGAGCAGAATGACATGTCTATCGCTTGTGTGCACAGGTGTTCTTTTGAATGGAATAATGAGGGTATAAAGGATAACAGTGCATTTATAACATTAAGGGCAGAGTCAATGTGAGTGTGTGTATGATGTCATTTTTCAGCTGGCAGTGCCAGCGCTTTCAAAGCACTTTAAAACTCTAGTTACTATGGCAACTTGATGAAGCTCTTAAAAGGAACTTTTTTTTGGTTATTTTGTATCTTTAATCACCATAACAACATAATATAGCTTTTAAAGTGTATTTTTATCCAATTTGTGTTTGTCTTAGACAGTCTGCATTTGCCTCTTCCCTTAAAGAAAAACACATAAAGCATGACACATGAAAAATCATTGTAGGGAAAGGAGTCATTTATAGCCTCTGCATATCTATATAATCTATACCTATACTTGTATAAAAATACATACATACACACAACCAGATCCATCCATCTCCTTAGCCCTACAAGAAACTTTTTGGTTTGTTTATGTCCTGCATAGAGAATCTTACAAAATTAGTCACCAGTCCATTCCCCTGCCTCCTTGGCAGTCACTGGCTCACCCCTAATCTTCCCCAGGGACAGAGATGTCACAAGTTCCTTTACCTACACATACCAGTGTATCCCACCCTTCAGAAACAGCAAAGGGCAGCAAATGAGCAACTCATGATGGTTGCTCACATTTTTCTTCACTGCAATGTGGATCCTTCCCATTGATCACTATGCAACACCAAAGTGCCACCCTTCTTTAGAACCTATGGGACAGGTCCGAAGTTCCACTGAGTTAAAGTTGAGCTATTTCTTCAAAACTCTTTGAAGAAGTGAGTGATGAAAAAATGCAGCAGCTGCCAACTACACTTTCATGTAACAATTGAACATAGGGTATATGGGAAAGCGATAGGAAAGTTATGGGGAAGAGTGGAAGAGGGGTGAGGGATATGAGCTGAAGGAGTTTAGGGTTAAAAATAGAAGACAAGAAGAGGAAAAGAATTTATCAAGAAAGTTAGAATGCAAAGGCTAAGGGAATGGAAAAAGGTACAGAAAAGGGAAAGAGAGTGATAGAAAAAATGAAGGAACTTAAGGAAACAGAAACAGAGTATAAAAATGTTTGCTGATAGACATTTGTGATCTTACAAATGTGGAACTTTCAAGTTTAATGAATGGAAAGAAGGAAAACCCAGTCTCCTAGAAGGACTTATGACCAAGGGGTTTGAGGTAAAGGATTGTAAAGGGAAGAGAAGTGAGAAAGGAGAAGAGAAAGGAGATAGAAGAGGGAAAATAAGAGGAAGTGAGGGAGGGACCAAGGAATTCTTAAGCTGAAAGAACTTTAGCCCCATTTATTAAAAAAAAAAATTTACAAGTGAGGAAACTAAGGCCCAGAGAGACAAAATAACTTGTTTGCAGGCCCTGACTCCCGACTTCCATGTTAGTCCTCTGCACCACGCAGGAAGAGGGGAAAAGATGAGAAAAGGGACGAAGGGAAGGAAAGGGTCGGGAGGGGTCGGGGAAGGAGTAGAAAGAGGTTAGAAGAAAGAAAGGAAAGGGAAAGGGAGAGGAAACAAGGAGGAGAAAGGGGGCAAATGAGAGGGGAAAGAAAAAGAAGAGAAGACAGAAAAAAGAGGAAAGGAGAGAGAGAATGATGGGGGGAAAGCAAAAGAAGGAAAGGATTATCGCGTGCGTTCCTTACCTATAGTTGACACCACGGTGCCCACGAAGTAGAAGGCTCCAGTGAAGTCCCAGCGTGGACGGAGAGCGTCGGCTCGGATACCCGCAGCCAAGGCAGCTTCATAGTCTCGAAGGAAAGCCAGCAGCTCCTCCTCGCCCACGCCGTGCGCCGCGCTGAAGTTGCGCAGCGTAGCGCCCCAGCGCTCCCGCGCCGCTGCCTCAGAGGGACTCTCCAGGGCAGAGAAGACAGTGGCACCAGCCACCAGGTAGAGGCCGATGAGCGCGGCCAGCAGTACGAAGCGGCCAGTGTCTTCGTTGAGGTGAGAGCGGCGGCCGCAGCAGCAGCAGCAGAGCAGGAGGCGGCGGCAGCGGCGGGACTGGGGCCGGGGACTCCGGGCTGACATGGTCCGGACCTCAGCCCCTCGGGGGTAGCATGCTCGGCCGGAGGCGATACATCCCCCCAGCGGGTGGCACGGAAAGGATCCCGCCCAAGGAAGAAGGAGAGCAAGGATGGTGACAATAAGGTTGGGGAGAGCCCAACCTCATCCCGTCTTTCCAGCCTCCCGCAGAGCCCCTAAACGCCACCCCCAAAGGGCCAGTCGGCTGTTGCCGGAAGGGCGGCTCCCGCCGTCTCCCCGGAGCCTCTAGGCACAGAACGGAGTCGACTGTCCCTTCTGCTCTGGCACAGGGGCTGTGATTTGCTTTGAGCGTTGCGGGGCCAAGATACTCGTCTCAGCTCCCCGACGCCTGATCAACTCACCACTCTCCTCTTCCTCCTCCCTTCGGCTCAGGACTCTCCAGTTAGCTCCCTGCCGCCCCGTGCCCGGGACTCGCTGACCTCTGTCCCTCATACTCCTCTCTGGGGAAGCCACAGAGCTGGGGGGCAGGGAGGAGCTCCCTACTTCAGGACCCGACTCCAGGCACCTAGGATAATGAGGCGGCAGGTGTAGGAGAGAACACCCAGTCACGTCCCATGAAAGCAACCCAACAAGCCAGATGGAGCCTACAGAGGTTCCTTGGCTCTGTATTCCGGGTCCTTTCTCTCCCTTGCTCGGCAACGGGTTTAGAGCCAGCAGCCAAACAAGGTCCAAGGAAAAGCGTCCTCTACCTTAGCTCCTGGCTGGGAACTGCTTGGTGTAGAGAGGCGGAGTCACCGCGCCTGGGGCGGGGTGTGTGTGGGAGGAAGGGGGGTAGGAGGAAGAGAACGAAGCTGCAGTGACTCCTCCCTTTCCTCTTGTCCGTTCCACACAGTGTACCTGAGTATCAGAACAGGTGTCTGGCACCTCTGGCCATCCAACCCTCTGGGGAGCTACTCTCTCCACCTCCTATTTGGTCCTTTCACTGAGCAATCACTGGTGGTCTCAGAACCAACTTCGAACTTTACACTCCTTGCGGATCCCTTGCGGACTTTGGAGATGGGACTGGGTGGATGGGGGTGGGAGCTGGTTTCCTGCAGACTTCTTGCATTCAGAGATAAGATCCAAAGTTCCATTTATCTTCACCGTCCCTTCTTCCAATTCCTAACCCGAGTGACGGTGCAGAGGGAGACCAAGCCAAGCCAAAATTTTTTGGATCAGCCTGGGGTAACCTCTTTCCCGGCTTGGTTCACTGATGATAGGGCACCCTTTCTCTAGAAGCAAACACACCCCTGAGAGCTCGAGAGTACTTTCGAGGGAGTCATAGAAGAGTACCCAAGTCAAGTCAGGTGCTAGTACTTTGCCTTCCACCCTTCCTTCCCATTCCTATACCCCAAATCCAAGCTTCACCAACTATTCCTTTTCCTGAGTCCCGCCTACCTTCAGTACCGCGGACAGCGCAGCCGGTGGGGCACCAGTCTCTGGCTGAATCTAGGCTAGTCCTTTCCCAGACTCCGCTTTTCCTAACTCCACTCCTTCACCTACGTGTCCCTACTGCTCTAGTATCTAGCTGGCTAGAGGAAAGAGGGGAATGGGGCCTCAGCGGGAGGTTATGTGTGTGGTGAAGGCAGGCTAGGATTTAGGGCCTGGACGTGGGGAAAGGAAGGGAAACGAGGGAGTGAGATGGCTACAGAGTAGGGAAGTGGGGAGGTAAAGGTGGTTGTACACCACTCTGCCCAAACTGCAGACACCCAGGAGGAAGCCCCCTTTCCCTTCCCGGTCAGTTTGGGAATGGGAGCCTAGAGTCAACAACGGCGGCAGGGGAAGGAAGTACTGCCCAGGTTCCCAGCCGCAGAGCCGGCTCTTGGAGGCGGGGGTTCCGGGGTGTGTGTATGGTGGTGGGGAGGTTGGGAAAGCAAAGGAGGAGAAAAAGGCGGGTGAGTCCTAGCGCAGTGTTACGAGAATTATCGCCCCGCCTTTTCCCCTCGGACTCTCCACCTTCAGTGTACCCTGAACCTCAGTGTTCAATGGCTGGAAAGGCAATCTTGTATCGGCTCCCCAGTTCCTCACTCTTTCTTCATCCTGAATCAGCCTGGCCTCCTTCGAGCTAGGGCCAGAGCCGGGAGTGGGGAATAAAGAGCAACCTCTGGTAACAAAGTTATATTCTGAATAGATTTAGTCCTCGGGACAGAAGCGAGATGACCCCCACCCCCACCCCGCCCAGAAAATTACATTCCCTGCTCCTTTCTTTCACCTTTCCCTCCAGCCCTCCAGAAAGATAAACACACACACACACACACACACACACACACACACACACACACACACACACGCAAAAACCAAACAAAAAACACCCCAATACCAAAACCCAGTTTTGAGACAACAGCCTTGCTATGTGATGGCTGTAGGGAAAGGGTTGCAACCCCAAGGTCAGTTGAAGCCCCAGGCAACATTTTCCTCATCCCCACCCCCCGCCCCCGGGCCCCGTTCCCCATTCCCCCTTTCCAGCTTCTATCCTTCAACTCAAATCTGACTTTTTCGAGCTGCAGTCAGCATTTCTGGAAAGATCCTGATCTGATATACCGCGATTCAGAGCAAGACTCCCCTAGAGCGAAGCTTCCTAATCTAGGTTGGAGAAGCTAATTTACTTTCTACGTGGATTTCCTTTTCGAGGTTTGGTATTGGGTCGGTGCAGGTATTTGTACTGCAGGAGGTAATATGTTGGACTGAAGAGACACACTCCTCTTAGCTCTTACTTCTTCCCAAGATCCACTCCAGATGCTACTACCATAGGCTTTATGCTATCGGTTGTCAGGCAGAAAGGAGCAGGACCCTTGCCTCTTCAAAATTTGAACATCACTGCATTTTCACTCTTCCTTCAATAAGTGATAACCCCTTTCGTTTGTTTAGTGCACCTAACTTTTTCTTAGTGCTTGGTAGAACAAGTATCATTATCTCCATTTCATATATGGGGAAACTCCGGCTCAGAAAATTTGGGACTTGTCTAAGATGGCGAAGCTGGTTTTAGACCTCTGGTCTTCTCTAAAACGATCACTGGAGGTTGGGGCATGTTCCTTTTTCAGCTCATATGCATCCTACATGCCCATAATTCAACTATCTCAGTTATAACTGCCCTAATCTTGAAAGAAACCAATTCTACTCATTTCCATTTCATACATGGAAAACTAGGTCAAGGCTACTTGTTCTCTTGTCCAGGCAAAAATCTTCAAAGGGCCCAGGTATCAAGATCTAGGCTTTTACCAGGGCTTTTGCTAGGAGGCATTCTCTTATCCCCTCTACATCCCACCCCCAACTCAGTGTGTATTAGTTTTTTTGAACGCCTGATATGAATGACCAAAGTCAAGATGTCTTTGCCTCTACTTCTATTTATCACTATTCTTCAACCAGCATAGGACTTATTTAAAATATGAAAATGCCTCATTCAGCAAACTGATTCTCTGGCTGGATGTGGGGTCTGGCCAAGAGCTCCCACTGTTCACTAAAAACAAATGTGCTGTTTTTCATATTAATTTATGTAAATTAATGTATTGCTTATTGAATATTATATTTATTCAGATCTACCCCTACCCAGCCATTAATCCTTCTGTTTGTCTTCAGTCTCCCTTATCTCAGTCCTGATTCTTACATTTGCTTCAGTTCTTACAACTAGCCACTCCTTTAGACTATCCAGCCACTGCTAGATGTCATTGACTTGATCCAGCCTAAAGAAAACAATACTCATTTGGCTATATTTCTTGTTGTCCAAATGTTTACAGACAGGATGGGTTTTCACTGGGCACTGTATTCAGGATGTCATAGAAACACACCAAAGGATAAAAGCAAGCTATTCATATGAGGTTTTAGCCCCTTTGTAAAGACACCTGAGAAAGGTCAGGAAGGAGGTGAAATTGCCCAGTGTTTCTGTAGCTATTGGCACAATCCTTTCTCCACTTGGCAGATTTTGCTGCTTTGCCCTCCAACTTGCTGTCCTAGCTTGATTAGAAGCAAATGCCTGCTATAAATCTTTCCTATGGATGATCTAATCAATTTATGTAATAGGGAAATGATTAGTTCTCTTTGAATGTGCAAGAATTTTAAAAAACCAACACCCATGATGAATGTTGTTTTTGCTTACTGAAATAGTATTGAAATATTGAACTTTCCAGCCAGTTAAACTCAAAGTTTATTTGCTTCATGTCTAGCTTATTACAAGAGCATCTTCCCAAGGTTTCTCTCTCCTAAAACATATTTTGCAGCATATGCTGCCACCAGATTAATTTTCTTAAAGCTTGGCTTTCATGGTGGACATTCTCTGGCTGCAAAACTTTTAGTAACTACAGGATGATGTCTAAACTTTTTATTTTTTGTTACTCTACTAAGAGAATCTTTTGCTGTAGGGGCCTCATTATCACCTAAATATGCCCTGCCATTTGTCAGTGTGAGAAGTCTTCGAATGGGAACTCCATCCTTTGAAGCAGATAGCAAACTTTCTATAGAACTCTATTCACTGCCCCACACCATTTCTCATCTTACAAATACTCTTGTTCAAATTTAAATTCAGGTTTTATTCATTTGGTGTCCCTTTCCATGAATAGATTTCTTTCCCTTCCACCATTCAAATCCTGCCCATTCTTCAAGGCCCTTCTCAAGTTTCATCTTGCACACAGATCCATTCTTAACCATTCTATCTCTACTGGTCTTCATCTCTTAGGATTCCTTTAGTATATCCTTTGGGTATCAATCATTTGTCATTTATACATTATCTTTTATTGTTATTTAAAAGTTTTATATGCATATAACTTACCTCTTCAACTAGACTGTGAGCTACCCAAAGGTAGAAATTTTACTTATTAGATTTTATATCTCTTTTAGTGCCTTTAGTACTTGGTACCTCATATATAGTAGCTGCTTGATAAGTATTTGCTAATCAGTTAGTAAGGGTTTATTAAATATCTACTCTGTGCCAGGAACTAGGTGCATAGCTAGGTCCTAGGGATACAAAACCGAAAATGAAACAGTGCCTACCCTCAAGGAGATCACATTCTATTTGGGTAAGAGGGAGAAGACATGTGTACATGTAAACACATATAACTTACATGTATAAATGTGAATATATTAAAAATATATACAAGGTGATTTGGAGAAAGAGGGAAACACTAGTGGGGGGTAGAGTAGAGGGACTGAATCAGGACAGTCACAATGTGGTGTTTGAGCTGAGCTTTAAAGGAAATTACTTATTCTGGACCAAATGGTGAGATCAGGGGGATGGGCAATGGTGAAAAAAGTTGTTCTAAGAGGAGATCCAAGGACATTTTGGGCAAGATTCATGTTCAGCTTCCCCGACCACACAACAATAGTACATGGTATCCAAGGACAGCTCTAATGGAATCATCTGGGAGACTACATGGGAGATCAAGTAAAGCAGTAGACCATGTGTGACAACATAAGACATGTCCTGAAAAAGAAAGAATGATGGGAGGAGATCTTGATATAAGAGATTAATTGACCTTTCAGGGAACCCATAACAGGGGGTGGAGAGAATTAGGTAGACTTTGGTGT
Organism: Pseudochirops corinnae; assembly: GCA_028646515.1. Lineage (NCBI taxonomy): Eukaryota > Metazoa > Chordata > Mammalia > Diprotodontia > Pseudocheiridae > Pseudochirops > Pseudochirops corinnae. Next base: position 74,785,032 of record CM053585.1, read on the forward strand.
GCAAAGTGGTTGCCATATATTGAGAAGTAATGGGTTCTAGTTGAAAGAACACCAGACTTGGAGTCAGAAGACTTGGGTTCCAGTTCTGACTGAATGATCTTGAGCAAGTCACTTACCTTCTCTAAGCCTCAGTTTCCTCATCTACAAAATGGGGAGTAATACCTGTACCACTTAACCTTACAGAGGTGGTGTCAAGAAAGTGCTTTGTGGATCTTGCACTATAGCAACATGTTAATATGGTATTGTATAATTGTCAAATTATCCGTTACCTTAAAACTTTCCTCCATGGCTTCATCATAATATGGAGGGTGTTCAGGACTAGCACCTCTGGTGTGAGGGCTTGCCAAGCCCCTTTCAGGGTTGTTCATTCACCTTTGGTGTCTACCTGGCTCACCCAACTGTCACTTGTGGCTCCAAGAAGTTGTAGCATGTGCAGGGACAACACCCCAGTAAATTGTCTCAGCAGATGGGCTAAACCAGGTTGAATGTAACTGAGGAGGCTTAAGCCCATCAATGAGTTAGATAAAGTCTTCACATGCTTATGGGATTTCTACCCCAAGCATATGAAGACACCCTCTGGCAGAATAGGTGGATGAGAACAATTTGTTCCAATTGTCATGAAGGTGGCTGAAGCACTTAGAGCTTGGTCAGACACAGAAGATGCCAAGGTCATCTGCTGCATCCTGGGCCATCACCAGTCATCTTGACCTTTGTCCTACACTGGATTTCAATGACTCACAAAGAGAGTGAGGTTGATGGCTGGGTGCAACTCTGCTTCACTTAAATCTAATTCATGAGCAAGTGAGGACATCATCCTCTGATGTCATTGGTCCTCTTTGAAAATGAAGGACAAGCAATACCTGTTGTCCAAGGAGCAACCTAGCTAAATTCAGAGTTTCAGAGTAATTGCAGGGTGATGTAATTTGTGGTTCCAGCAATTCATGAATATCATTTCTCAAGTTAGAGAGAGATCTTGATCTGGGTTGGTGGAAAGAATGCCCCTACTGAGGAAATTGTGGATCTTTGAAGTACAGAAATGTACAATTAAAACTAGAAGTTGTTTAGGGGCTTAAGTGCTGGCAAAAAAAGACAACTGAGAAGGACTTAAAAAGAGAGAGAGGTAGAACCTTTCTTCCTTCTCCTTTTATAAATCATAGAGTAGGCAGCAATTCCCAGTGGCCAACCATCTTCAACATAACTTTTCCCTCACCCAAGTCACAGGGTACCAGTCAAAAGTTGCTGTGTCATGCCAGCAAAGTGAATGTCTTTCAACAAGAAGCTTCCATTTGCTTACAAAGAGGGAAGACATGCTAGGGAGACTAGTCAGCTCTATTTCCCAGGTTTCTGAGTTTGGGTTCAGACTGTGAAAAGAATGATAAAGCCTACATGATAATCCTGCTACAGGCTGCCCTAGTACAAGAATTACTCCTCATACCACACCTGAAGGTTCTCTATTCCTCATCTAATCCCGCCTCTTTTACTGTACTTCCTACCACATCACCATTCTCATTTTCTGCTGCATCTTGCTGGAGCGATGAATGTGTTGGAGCCTCAGCAGCCGTCACCCCTGGCACCCAGCCTAGGTGCCAGTGAATAAACATAGAATGAAGATTAAAAAAACCCGACTGGATGCAATCCCCTTCTGGAGAGAGGATATTGTTTTGGAAAGGATTTCTGCCATGAAACAGTTGCCCTTTAAATGAGTTCTGTGATTGAATCTCCTTTGGATAATGACAAAAAAGTATCTAGTGCTAGCTATATCTATAGCAGGGGCTCAATTAATGTTGAATTGAATCCAGGAACTATATTGCATCATGCCGTGGCAGTACTATCGAAGTACATTGCCCTTTCATTAAGAAGGCTATATGTTTTCTAGAACAAGGAACGTTGTTAGTTCTGTTTTATAAGTATGAAAACTGAGACCTTACAAAATAACATCTGGTATTTACATAGCATTTTAAAGTTTATAACATACTTTACACATATTGTATCCTTTGTTCCTCTGAACAACACAGTAAGAGTGAATGACACAGGTATCACCATTTAAGAGATAAGGAAAGAGATTCAGAACTATTATGTGACTTGCCCATGATTAAACAGGTAGTAAGTGTCAAAGGCACACTTCAAAATCAGGTATCTCCTAATTCCAAATTTAAGATTCTTTCCGTAGCACCACACTGTCTTAATTTTCTGGCCTAGATTTAGCCATGGAAACAATAGTAGGTGAACTTGGGATGAAATCCAATTTTTGGACACTCTTCCCCTCATCTCCTCCTAATTCTTATGGTTCTAATGTGAACTAGATTTGAAGGAAAAAATTGGTCCTATGAAGAGTTCAGAATGAGCATACAACCTTTAGATGGCAGCACTGACAGAGGCATTTGGGATGTAGTGAAAACTCAGGATTTAGATTCTTGGGGGTCTCAGAGGTCAAGGAGTCTTTCATGAATGCAATTCTAATAATCAACAGTGCTGCTATGCACAGGGAGTTAATATGTTGTACCCTCTCCCTCTTCATTTTGGGAGGCACTCTTAGCTCTAGAACCTCACACACATAGACTAAGTTCAGTCCTAAGTAAGCCTGAACCTGGGATATTCTTGGTCTCATTGTCTCTGGCTCTTTATACTTCTACTCAGGAGACCTAGAGAAGAATTGCTTAAAGCTTAGGCTTTAGTTCATATCTAGGGTCTCCCCAAAGGGGAATATAGAAAGGCACTCAATGTACAATACAGGTCAGAAAAAAGATAGCTATTTACTTCTTCTACACAAAAGAAATATTAAGCATAAAAGATAGGGGAAAACCTTAGATTTACAGGAAAAAAAAATAGCAGTTAATAATATAACTATTGTTGCATTCTCTTGGGAGATTGAGACCTAAAATCATCAAAACAAAGCATTTTGCAGAACTGCTGAATAGACATTTTACTTTCCACCTCCACTTTGCACAGTGCAAATAATTTCTTTTTTTTTAAATTCCCTCCACTTAGTAGTAGTTTACTTTTCCAATTATTTGTAAAGATAGTTTGCAACATTCACTTTTATACTCCTCCCTCCCCCCTGTAATGTTAATGGGATATAAGATCTTCCCTACCCATTAATAGGCCTCATGTGGAGCCCATTAAGAAAAGCTTGCTTAGGGGACACTTGCTTATAGGAAGACTTTCACACCTCTTGTTAATTTCTAGTTAGACACTGAGACACAGAGGGTTGTGATGCCCTCTGGCTCTAAAAAAGTTTCAGAAAAAGTATTAATCTGCATTGGTGAATTCACAAATGCAGTTTAAAAAAATTTCTAGAGCACAAGAGCATTGTGTTCAGTTCATTTTAGGAATAGCATTGATGAACTGCAGACAGTTCAGACATGTTGAAGAACTGTAAGACCATGCCACATGAGGATTGAAGGATAAGGCATTTGTCTTTAAATCAGGTAGACCTGGGTTCAAATCCTACCTGTTTTAGATATTAGTAAGTCACTTACCTTCTCTGTGCTTTTGCACGTATTCAGTTACGGGCTACTTGTCTGCTCCATTGGATGTGTGAACTCCTTGAGGGCAGGCTGTCTTTTGCCTTGTTTTGTTTCACCAGCACTAAATGCTTATTGACTGACTGACTGTCTCAGTATCCTCACTGTGAAATGAAGTAGTTACGGGGTGGCTAGGTGGTGCAGTGAATAGAGCACTGGCCCTGGAATCAAGAGGACCTGGGTTCAGATCTGAATACTTACTAGCCATGTGACCTTGGGTAAGTCACTTAACCCCAATTGTTCTACCTTTCCCTCCTCCAAAAAGCAAAAAAAAAATTTTTTTTTTAAATGAAGTGGCTATACTTGAGGGTCTCAGACATTCCTTTCAAGTCTAAATCTATGATTCTATGATTATGTAAAGATTTAATTGGCATATGATAGCTGTCCTTTAGTATTTGAAAAACTGTCATGTGAAACATGGAGAAATCACTTACTGAGTACTTACTACAAGCTTGGGATACAAAAACAGTAACAACAACCCAACCCTCTCCCCCCCCCCCCCCCAACAAGATAATCTCTATCCTCAAGGAACTTACTTTAAAAAAATTATTTTTTCCCCAAAATTACATGTAAAAACATTTTCAAGGTTTTTTTAAAGTTTTGAGTTCCAAATTCTATACCTTCCTCCCTTCCCTCCCCCTCTCTGAGGTGATAAGCAATCTGATATAGATTATAAATGTATAATCATGTAAAACATATTTCCACATTACTCATTTTGTGGAAGAAAACTTGAAATAAAAAAGAGAGAGAAAAAAAATAGTATGCTTCAGTGCTGATTCAGATGCCATCGATTCTCTCTCTGAGGTGGATAGCATTTTTCGTCATGAGTCCTTTGGATTGTCTTGGATCATTGTATTGCTGAGAGGAGCTAAGTCATTCACAGTTGTTCATCATGCAATATTGCTGTTATTGTGTATGCTGTTCTCCTGTTTCTGCTCACTTCACTCTGCATCAGTTCTTTCCAGGTTTTTCTAAAATCCCCCTGCCCATCATTTCTTATAGCACAATAATATTCCAATACAATTATATTCCACAACTTGTTCAGTCATTCCCCAATTGATGGGCATCCCCTTCTAATTTTTAGACACTATGAAAAGAGGTGCTATAAATATTTTTGTGCAAATAGGTTCTTCCCTCCTCTCCCTCACCCCCTTTTTAATCTCTTAGGGAAATGGACCTAGCAATGGTATTGCTAGATCAAAGGGCATGCATGGTTTTATAGCCCTTTGGGCATAAGGAACTTACTTTTTTAATGGAGCAAGATAACATATAAAGGGGAGGTATGGTAGGGAGGAGTAGCTCTCTGAGTAAGAATAGGGCTACTGGGGTGGAGATAAAGTCAGGAGACTGAGTGAAACCCAGAATAAAGTGAGCATGGCTGAAGTCCCTCATGAAATGAAGGCTTGGGCTAGGGACTCATCAATCACCAGAGCAAGTTTTAGGACCTTTCCAGGCATTTCTAGGATGAGAAGTCTGCTGGAGAAGGAGGCAAAGTCTGGACAGATCAGATTTGCTCTGCTTGACTCCAGAGGGCAGAACTATGAGCAATGGGTATACAGAGAAAAATTATGGTTTGATACGAGGATAAATTTCCTAACAATTGAAGATTTCCGTAAGTAAAATGGACTGCTTTGGGAGCTAATGGGTTCTTCCTCACTGGAGGTCAAGATAGATGACCACTGGTCAAATATGTTGTGAAAGAGAATGCTATATAGGTACAGTATAGATTGGACTAGGTGGCCTCTAAGATCAATTCAAACTCTGAGCTTCTGTAATTCTAGTTCCAGGCCTGGTTCTGCCACTTATTTACTGTGTTACTCTCTTTTATTTGCCTTATCTGTAAAATGGGGGTAAAATGGACCTATTCACTGGCTGTACTAATAAAAAGCATTGTTCTACCCATCCCACAAAAATGTTTGAGGAAAGTGCTTTGTAAACCTGATAGCACTAAAAAAAAAAAAAAGTGAGCTGTTATCATTCTGACAGCAGTATGAGAAATGTTAGCATACAATACTTGTGAAAAGAGCACTATGATTTGTTTCTTTCCAGAATTAGCCTCAATTCTAAGAGATGTCATCAGCCACTCTAAAGACAACAGCCTAGTAGTGACTCATTCTTTGAGAAAAAAATGGCATTAAAAAAAAAGAAGTGTGGAATCTCCAGTATTTAAAGAACCAGGTACATCAATTGACACAAAATTTGCTTGGTCCTTTGAAGTATTCTTACATTGCAGTGTTTCTTTAAGCTACAAATTAGCTAGTGAAATGGTCCTTATCTATTTTCCATGGGCTGATATTTTAGGCTCTCTTCCATAAGGAAATTCTATTGCCTCTTGATTTAGCTACAGGATTCAGGGGAGAAGTGGCATGGATAATCCCAAAGAGAAGATTTAAATAACCCCAGGTATTTAACTTAGAAAAATGTTGGGATTTTTTTTTAAAGAACAGATTTGTTTTCCTATCTTTCAATAACATTCTTAGAGTGTTTGCTGTGTGCAGAACTAATAGGAAATAAGTTTCCATTCTCCAAATATGTCATTGTTAAGGTAGCTTGGAAGGCAGCTGGGGACATGCAGAGTAATAGGGGAAAAGTAAAGGCAGTCCAGGGTTAAGAATTTGCCATGGAGATTTCATAGATCTATGAATACTGACTGGCATTGCCTACCCCAGGGATTCCACACATTAGGAAAGCATAATAGTGCTCATCCCATTTCCTTAGTCAAGTGAGATTTTGGAAACCATCCTTTTGATGGCTGTAATGGTAATGGGAACTTGAATATCTTCCCTGACCCTTAATGGGCTTAAATGAATTTGAGAACCTTTCCTGATTTGAAAATAAACTCTGCCCCCTAACAGGCTGCATGTGGTCACATGGAGCCTGTAGTGGGAGGCTCGTTTTTCAGAAAGTCACAACTTTTGTTACTTTGTAGTCAAGTGGGTCATAAGGGTTGTGATGTTCTCTGACCCTGGAGAAGGCTATATATACCTCTAAGGCAAGGTTTTGCTTTGGAGCTCACTTTGGGAAGAGCTGTATGATTTGGCCAGATGAGACTCGAGGCAGCCATTGAGCCCCCATGGCTTTGAAAACCCAGATGTTGGTGCTTCTCTCTCTGGTGACTAACTGTATGTATGTGATAGTCATACAGCTAGAAGCCCTTTCTGTTGGTCTGCTGAACTGTGTTATTTTCTCTGTCTGTATTTTTGTCTGCTTGTAACTTCTGTTTGTATTCTCTGAAGTTCAGGATGCTGACTTTTTCCTCTGAACTAGGTAAATGATATATGTTTGATTGATTAAAGTAAGACTGTTAACCCTTTTTGATTTGCTTGCCTTTAGAAAAACAAATTTAAGAACCTGTGCTAGCAGCCATCCTGGGTATGCTAGAATGCTTGCTGCTACAATGACATGACCCCATCTTCAATATTTAGAAGGAGAGGTCCAATGAGATAGAGGAAAGAGTGATGGACTGGGTCAGGCGATCTCAGTTTGAATCTCAGCTCTGTCCCAACCATTTGTGAAATCATGGGCAAGTCACCTCATCTCTCAGTTTCCTCACTTATAAATTGAAGATATTGAGCCATGTGATTTCTAAGGTCCCTCTAGCTTTAACATTTGAGGGAAAATGTCAATCTGTAGTCATGTCAGAGTAGGGGCAATGGGAATAAGAGTGGGCAGAGTTCATGGAAGCAATTATTTGTATAATCAAACTGTGATATCTGTCTGGCATGACTATCCAAAATGAAACACAGATAAAGACAAGGGACTTGTTAATTAGATATTTAATTTAAATGCCCTGGTTGAAAATAGGTCACAACACAGAACACTATGTAGAGTATGAGTGAATTCCTTGCTAAGAGTCTTGGAAATCTCATTGATCTTTGGCTTATTCTAACTTCTAGGTATGCAACTTTGGAAATTCCTCCTCTGCTTTATTGGACTCTGAGGACTAGAGGTGAAAGAGACTGTGGAAAAAGGATTTGGGGGTAGGAGAACTGCATAATAGTGAAGCATAATCCTATCTCCTGTCTCCAAATACATCCATTTACTGGCATTCTAATAAAGAGCTTAATACTTTGTGCCCTAATACTAATAAAAAAAGAAAACAACAAATCATTGTTCTATCCATCTCTCAAGGCCAAACTCAAATCCCAACTATTCCAGGGAGACTTCATTGGTCATTCAACTAATTAGTTAAATTACCTGGCAATTAATTATTAAGTGCTGACTAAGCAGTCCTAATCTTGGCATTGGGGAAGACATAATAATGATTAAGACGTGGTCCCTAACTTTATGGAATTTAAAATCATTCAGTCGCAGTATTCTTTTCCTCCCCTAGGCTATTGGAGTGAGTCTTGATTTATCCTCCCTAAACATGGTAGAAATTACAAAAATATTCATTGATCATAGAATCATGTAATATTAGATATGAAAGGGATCTTATGATCCATCTATTATATCTCTTACCTCATGTAGGAATTTCCTTCTTCAACTAAAAATAGTCATCTAACCTTTTCTTGAACTTCTAGTCATGGGAAACTCATTTAGTGAAAGAGCTTGCTCCATTTTCAGACAGTTCTAATGATGTCTACCTTCCTGCAACTCATACTTATTGGTTTTAGGAGTTCCTATGGAACTACATGGACTCCCTGTTTTAAACAGCTACCCTTCAAATTTTTGAAGCTATCACTCTTATCTCTCCTTCCCCAGGCCCACCAATTCTTTTCTTTTTCCGTATTAAACATACATAGTTCCTTTAATTTTTCCATATGTGAAATGATTTGGGTCTTCCCACTATCCCATTGACCCTCCTCTGAGCACAACCGCAAAATTATGGTGAACGTGATATTCTAGAAGTGTCCTCATCTGCATGTGACAAGAGAATAAGGGAAATGACCAATGAGGACCCAGTCCTGGGAGCATGTGCAACAGGCCCTGCCTGCTGCCAGCCCATGTTCAGAGTTTGGTGCACCTGCTTCTGAGGTGTACACTGATAAAAAACAGAGGAAATCCCTGATTCAGAGCATGAGTATGTCTTCTTGTGACTTTTTCCTTTTTACGTACTGACTGTCCAGGAAAAGTCTCTTAATTGGCTGCTGAGTATGCATCCAAACTCTCCAATGACTGAACCTCTTGCTCCCCTTTTCCAAGGGGGGGCGGTGAGTGAGGCAAGAACTGCTACAAGTCTCAGAAGACTACTTCCCCACCCGGGATGATGTAAATCCAGGAGGGAATTGTGAGGTTGTTGCATTATCTCTGTTGCATTTCATTCTTTTTTAATCTTAGATGAGCGTGTGGTAGAGATAGAATAAATTATTAGGTTATTATGTTGTAAGCTCTGAAAGATTAGAATAGAGTCACCTGAGCTCCAAGAACAAGAGACCATACCGGAATTTGCCAACAGCCAATCCCAGGGAGTTAACAGAATCTTGAGAAGATCTGTTTGACCTAGCCCTGCAATGGACCCATCTTGTAGCTGTGTCTGGCATGGAAGGGAGCAATTTTTGTCCATTAGGTAGGCCACATTCTGAAGTAAATTTGGGGTGAGTTCTTGTAGCAGCTATTTTAAGTTTGAGTCCAGTCTTTCTAGAGGCTGAAATGGTAGAGGGTATGTTGTACCCTCAGTTGAAGGGATACGTTCATAATTCTGTTCTTGCTGTATCTTCTCAGTAAATATAATTTTATGAGAACCAATTGATCTTAAATGGGTAATTGGTACTGTTTCAGTAATAAATGACAATTGATATTGGAAGAAAACATAAGGTTTGCCTTCTAATGTTTTCATCCAAGTCAGTGATAAATATGCTAAACTGGACAGCATCAGAGATACAACTGTGTGATGCATCACTGAGGACATGAGTCTAGGGTCATAGGCTGACACTGATCCATTAAGTAACACCATGGTATACTGAAAACAGCACCAAACCTGCAGTCTGAAAACCTGTCTTCTGCCACTAATTAGCTGTGTTGTTGTTCATTATTTTTTAGTCATGTTTGATTCCTCATGACCCCATTTTGGGTTTCTTTTGTGAAGATACTGGAGTGGTTTGCATTTTCCTTCTCCAGTTAATTTTATGGATGAGGAAACTGAGGTAAACAGGGTCAAGTGACTTGTCACACAGCTAGTAAGGTCTGAACCTCCAGATGAGCCTTCCTGACTCCAGGTCTGACACTGTATCCGCTGTACCACCTCGTTGCCTTAATTAGCTGTATAGACTTGGGAAAACCCCTCAGCTTTCCTTCACACCAGTTTCCTCATCTCTAAAGTGGAGATAAATCATATTTTGCTGAGCTGTCTTATAGGGTTATTGTGAGAATCATATGACATATCACATGTGAAGTCGGTTAGCCAATAAACCTTTTAAAATCACCTACTATGCGTCTGACACTGTGCTAAGCATTGGGAATGCAAAGAAAGGCAAATGATAGTCCCAGTCCTCAGGGAGCTCACAGTCTACATAAGTAAGTGCTTTGTAATTATGAAATCCTACACCATTATGGGACATTGTTTTTATTTGGGTACCAGTCATACAGCTAGATTCTAAATCTACCTAAGCATGGTAGCATTTATACAACATTTCCCTATCTTGTCCATTAAGATAATCTGAGACTTTCATGTTTTGCCAAAATCCAGACACAGTAATTGATTGGCTGGTTGATTGATAATTAACAATCCCCAAATTTTTATTCAGAGTTTCATATTCTTCCCTTTTCTGTTATACTTTTTAAAGGAGATAGAGCAGGTAGACTTGGATGGCATTTCCTCTTTTCATGATTAGCCTGGGAGTTTGTTTGAGATATGACAACTGGATGGGGGTAGTTTATGTGAAAAACAGATCCTTTACATCAACTGAGATTTCTTCCTATTTCCCTTTCAGGACAAGCAACTCTGGGTTAGACCAAAGTCCTAGAGAAGAATAGGAGTGAGGAAGAAGACTTTCTTAATGGAACACTGATGGTCTTTTGGAGCAGGAATATTTCAATATGTTGATGGCTCTGTGATCTCATGGGTACCTTCCTCAATGGCACCAATAAAAACCCGGCTATGCTTTCTCATTCATTGTAATTTTGTACTCATCCTCCCATAAATTCTCCATAGAGGACTTATCTAACGTACCAGAAGGCTTCCTCTAGGTCAGGCTGTTGTGGGATTTCTTTTTTGTTTGTTTTTACTTTATGTTATGGACTACTTTGCCTATGTGGTGAAACTTATGGACCCCTTCTCAGAATGTTCCTTTTTTTAAATTGATTGAAGGAAATGCTAATTTAATGTTAGGTTAGTGAAAAGAAATACCCAAGTTCACAGATCCCTTGAAGTATGTCCATGGATTCCAGGTTAAGGACCTCTGATCTAGATCTTTTAGTCTTCTTTAAGTACTTTTATGGCACTTAGACCATCTTTTATTCTCTACTAAGGATCAATCAATTGCCTTTTCTGACAATACATTTCCTAGCTATCTTTTTTTGCCATTTCTTTTGTGCAAATCCTTGTTGGCAATATGTTGCAGCTTATGCTCACTATGCATTTCTCTGTTGCTCTTTTTAGAGACTGTGGTCCATGATGATATTACCTAACATTTCCATAGCACTTTACAGTTTGTTAAGTACTCTGTCAATATGATCTTTACAACCCTGTGAGGTGAGGGCTATTATTATTCCCATTTTTCTGATCAGAAAAGTAAGGGCAAGAGGTAAAGAATTTAATCCCAGGGTCACATAGTAAGCAAGTGTCAAAGGTAGGATTTGCACTCAGGTCTTTCTAAGTAGAAGTACAGGACTCTTGCTGCTCATGATCTACAACCAGTCAGTGTCACAAGAAAATCAGTGTCATAGTAATTAATAGAGAATAAGGAGAGGAGAAGCAGGGACATAGAGGAGGTTATTGGAATAGTGTAAGTGAAAGGTAAATAGAGCCTGAATTAGGGTGGTGGCTTCTTGATTTGGAGAGAAGGGAAAGGAGGATGAAAGAAAAGTTATGGGTATAGAATGGGTAATACCTGGCTTTTGGGAACTACCAGGTGACCAGCCAGGATTTGTGAGATTGAATCTTCCTAGCAGATTTCATTCTCCACCCATGGATGCAGAAGGAGAGGGGTAGATGTAGAAGGAAGTTGGGGTGCTTTGAGAAGGCTTCTTTCCTTTCTTGGTAGGAAAAGTCCTTGAGGTTGGTCTTAAAGGATGGGCAAGAGCTTTTTGGCTCAGGTTGCCCCCAAGAGGCCCATGCTCATTGTTATCACCTCTCTTCTCAAAGAGGAGCTTCATCTGGTATTTTGTACTCCATGAAGTTCAAACCCGTTAGGCTCACATTCAAAGCCTTCCACCATGTAATATTGCCCTTGCTTGCCAGATCGTTCCTACCATTCCCCTGTGGATGATCTACAGGCCAGTCAAATTGGAATTCACTCACTAGTCCCTGTACCTGCCCCCATGCTTTCCTCCTTTGTTCATGCTATGAGCCGGAGATGCTCTTCCCCTTCCCTTTCTAGCAATTGAAATCATATCTAGCAAATAGTATTCAGAGGAAAGCAGCCAGAAAGGTAAAGGGACCCAAGAACAGGCCATTCAAAAACTGGTTAAAGAAACTGGTGATGTTTAGCTTGGAGAAGACTTAGGGAGGACTTGGTAGCTATTTTCAAAATTTTGAAGGCTTGTTACCTGGAAGTGGGATTAACTTGTTTTGCTTGGTTCCCAAGTAGGCATAGTAGGTAGTAGCTGCCCAGTTAGTTTTGGCTTGATGTGAGGAAAGTCTAGCAAGTGGAATAATTCCTAAATGGAGTAGAGGGTCACTTAAATCCCTCACTGGAAAGTCTACAGCAAAGTCTGAGTGGTTGCTTGTTGGATTGTGTTGTAGAAGGAATCTTGTTCAGTTTCTGGTTGTCATCACCAGTTTCTGGGTTCCTTCCATCTCTGAATTTCTGTGATTCTGTCCAAATAGCTCTATTACAAATCAGAACGTAAGCACGGAGTGAGAGGATAAGGACAATGTCTCACAAGTTCCGATGAGATTTGCCTCAACTTGGAATTCCAGGAATGTATTTCCCCACATCTACCAAGCAGTGGGAATGGGAACTTGCTCAGAAAAAAGCCAGTGGTAGTAGTGGGGAGTTGGGGAGGAGAACTGGGAGATGGTGAGGGGCAGGATATGATGGGCTAAGGAAAAGGGGAGAGGGATGAGAGATGAGGTAGGTTGATGAGTATGACTAAGGGATACCAGGAGTCAAGGATAAGGAGCTGGTAGGGTCTTGGCTTTCTGCCACTCTTCATTCTGGGCTTTGTCCCCTTTCTTCTGAGATCCCAGGCTAGGAGTAACCTTTGTCCTGCCTTCCTATAGTTTCACTCAAATTGCTGCTCACCTTCGTTGACACAAAGAGATCAGAGGAGCTGAGTTTTAGAGCTGGGAGGGACCTTGGAGATGATGTGGTCTAACCCTTTATGTTACTGACGAAAGAACTGGTGCAGTCTAGACTTCTACAGGTGGAGAGATTGACAACTCCTGAGCTTGAGATACCTTATTTGCCTGTGGGCTTCATTAAGAAGAAAAGAAGCAAGGAAGGAAGGAAAGAAGGGACAGAGGAAGGAAAGGAGGGAGAGAGGGATGAAGGAAGGAAGGAGGGAAAAGAGGAAGGAAGGAAGGGAGGAGGGAAGGGAAGGAGGAAGGAGGAAGGGAAGAAAGAAAGGAGGGAAAGAAGAAGGGAGGAATGGAGGGGGGAACTATCCCAAGTGCTTTACAAATAATGTCTCATTCGATCCTCATCACAAGCTATTATTATCTCCATTTTATAGTTGAAGAAACTGAGACCAACAGGTTAAATGACTTTCCTAGGGCCACGCAGCTAGTAAATGTTTGAGGCTAATTTGAATTCAGGTCTATCTCCAGACCAGGAGCTCTATCCACTGCACCACCTAGCTGCCTCTACTAAGCCTCTCTCTCTTCCCGACTCCCAGAGCCCTGGTCAACCAAACATCACCACTGCAAGAAACCACACTCCCTGTGGGGTATTACAGGACAACAAACACATATTAAACAAATACTTTATCTGTGAGAGCATGTAAGACTCTGGCAATACAGAAGCCACGCTTACTCCTAAGAAGCTTACATTCTGCTGGACAGAAACAGAAGGCAGGGAAGATGCTGTTTAAGTAGGGGGTGACCTTTCATGTTTGGCCTAGTTTGGAAGTCATGCTTAGTTATTTAAGGAGCAGGGGCTCTATGGTCACTGGGAAGGTTACCAGATGATGAGTATTTGCTCTACAATACCATGAAGACCTTCACCAAGACCTGAAGGGGTTGAGGTCTCTCTCAGAGTAAGTTTTAGTTTACTCATTTCAATTGTGTCTGACCCTTTTTAGTATTTTCTTGGGAGAGATACTGGAGAGGTTTGCCACTTCCTTCTCCACCCCTTACAGATGAGAAAACTGAGGCAAACACGGTTAAGTGACTTACCCAGGGGTCACATAGCTAGTAAGTGTCTGAGGGCAGATTTGAACTCAGGTCTTCCTGACTTCAGGCCTGGCACTCGATCTCTGCACTGTCTAGCTGCCCCATTTCAGAGTAGGTAGTACCCAGATTGATGAACTCCTAGATCTTTTGAACTACTGAACTAAACAAGTATTAGTAGGGACAGAAACAGATAGAGAAAATGTAGTTCCATTGCAGAGAAATGGGACATGTCTATTAGAACCTGAACTTTTTTTTGGAGGGGGGAAAGCAGGGCTGTTGGGGTTAAGTGACTTGCCCAAGGTCACACAGTTAGTAATTGTTAATTTTCTGAGGTCAAATTTGAACTCAGGTCCTTCAGACACCAGGGCCAATGCTCTATTCACTGAGCCACCTAACTGCTCCAAGAACCTAAACATTTTGTTGAGAAATTTTGAGGTTCAATGTAATTCAATACACATGTATTAAATGCCTGTTTTGTGCTGGGCAATGTGCTAGGTGCTTGAGATATAAAAACCAAAATGAAACTTTTCCTGCTCTCAAGAAACTTACATTATACTTACTTGTTCCAAGTGTTTGGTTGATCATTATAATTGTTATTATTAATATGGAAAATTATGACTAGATGGAGATTCAATTAAGATTGATGATCTCGGGGCGGCTAGGTGGCGCAGTGAATAGAGCACTGGCCCTGGAGTCAGGAGGACCTGAGTTCAAATATGACCTTATAAACTTAACACTTACTAGCTGTGTGAGCTTGGGCAAGTCACTTAACCCCAATTCTCCTGCCCTCTCCCCTCCAAAAAGCAAAAAAAAAGAAAGAAAGAAAGAAAAAGATTGATGATCTTTTAAATTACATGGACATTATATATGTATATGTAGAAGCACATATACACCCATGTCAGACAGCATGCATGACTACATTTTATTTATAAGTTATAGAGGGATGGCAGGCTAGATCTGCCCTTCATACTCCTCATGAACAGATTTTACTTGGAGGGCTGAGGGAAGCCCTCATAGGATGACTTTTCAGGGGAGCAGACACACAATATGACTGTGGGGAAGTCAAGGACCTACAGGGAGCCTTGATAATAGAATACGATATTTGAAAATGTTCCATGGCCAGAGAATCTAAATATTACTGGGGCCAAGATCCCAAAGCCAGTTAACGCAAGAATTGCCGGGGTTCATGGAGTCACAGATCCAAAGAATTAAAAGGGCCCTCCAAGACCATCTCACCCAATCTATACCTGACCAAAAATCCTCTTTACAATATCAGTGACAAGTCATCATTCAACTTGTGCATGAAGATCTCTAGACCCTACTTCCTGAAGCCACCTCTTCCATTTTTGGACAATCTCATTGTTGAGATTTTTTTTCTGCTATAAAATCTACATTTACCTCTTTGAAGCTTCCTCTCTTTGTATGTCATTGTTCCTTGTGGAGTCAAACAGATCAAGTTTCATCTTTCAATGTGGTAGCTCTGCAAATTCTTAAAGGACTAGTATATCCTTTCTTAGTTATCTCTTCCAGATAACCCTAGTTCTTTCAATTGGTTTTTATATAGTATAATCTTTCCCCATCCTCATCACTCTGTTGTATTCATACTCTTTCTTTTCTATGTCTTTCCTAAAATTTTATCAAAAATTTTTTTAATGTATATGTTGCCCAGAACTAAGCACAGTATTTTATATGCAATCTGACAAGGACAGGGTACCATGGAGCTTCCACCTCCATTTTTCCTTCAGTCTAGGGTGACATTAGCATTTTTCTGTCACGTAAAAATATTAATTCTTATTGAACTTTCTGTCCACTAAGAGTCCCAGATCTTCTTTTTTACATTAATGTGATTAGACTCACATCCAGTGATGTGCTGGTAAACGTTTAACAACTAGTTCTCAAAAAAAATGTACATACAACTTAATTCTAAATTTAATCTGCATTATTAATATTTTATCCATAACTTTCTTAAGTCTAGACAATGAACAAAACAATATATGAAACTCTGATTTGTACCATTTGCTGATCTCCAAGGTATAAATGCTCACATTGAAAATTTAACCACCAGCTCTTCCTCTTGAGATGGTTTGAGCTGGCTCCAGCACACCCAAACACACATCCTCTACTCATGATTTTTTTGTAAACCAGAAGGTAGAATTCTTGTTATTTCCTATTAAATTTCAACTTCTTAAGCGCAGCCCATTGTTTTTTTTTTTTTTAGCTCTTCGGGGATCCTAACCCTCTAATTCAAAATCTTATGGATTTATCCCAATTTCTCAGCAACTGTGATTTTGTCAAGCAAACCTCTATAATTTCGTTTAAATTGTGATGCTCCCTGGAGCAAGCTACCACAAATCTGATTGTTTTATTGCCAAGCTCACAGCTCTCCATCATATACACTGGAATGGCCCGGGAGGTGACAATCAGTGCTTCCCTCTCTCCTAGACCAGTGCTCTTCCCACTATGCCATAGAAGGATCTTGGCCCTGGATTGGAGAGAGAGAACAGTTGTTTGATCTGTGCACGAGGTTATTTTTCTTTCCTCTGATATTCCCTTTTTTTAGTACTTCTATATACAATGTAGAATGGAAAAGGTGCTGGATACGGAATCAGAAAGTATGACTTTGAATCCTGATTTTGCTATGTACTCCGTAAGTGAATTGGGCAAGCCATAAGCCAAGTCACAGGGTGTATAGTGGAACCAACTCAGACTCTTGAGAACCAATTGTTAAATTTCCAGTGTGAGTGTTTACACCTCAGAAATAAGGGCTTGATTTATTGTTTTGTTGATTTTCTAGACTTAAGAAAGTGATGAGGAAAACATTAATATAAATTAAACTTAATTCTATTTCTTTCTGGACAGTGGGCCATCAAACATTTGTCAGCACACTCCTGCCACCATGATAGAGTTCTAGGCCTAGAGTCAGGGAGATCTCATTTTGAATCCTTCTTGAGATACTTGTGATCATGGGAAAGTCATTTAACGTTTCTGAATCTCAATTCTCTTATCTCTAAAATAGGGATAATAATAAGTACCTACTTCAAAAGGTTGTTATAAGGCCCAAAAGAGACGATATTTGTAAAATTCCTTGTAAATCTTGAAGTATTATATACATGTATCATTAGTTAGCCTTTGGGCTGCAGTTTCCTCATCTGTCACCATAAAGAGGTTGAACTATGTAAATTTTAAGGCCCTTTGTAGATATGAATTTGATGATCCTGTGTTCTTCATAAGTATCTATACTTTTTTTTTTACCTCCACTGGCCTGGAATAGCAGCAAATGACAGAACAGGCTCAGCCTGACCCTGGGATGGCTTCAATATTTATCCAAGCAGAGGCTCTAGGTTCTAAAAACAACTTCTTTTTCCACACTAATGAAGATCCAGCTAAAAACCATAAATTGTGTCATGCATAGCTTCCTAGGACTAAGCGTACCAAGGCCGAGGGCCAAGCTTCCTGTTGGCTGAAGTTAAACTTTGTCCCTGCAAGAGAAGGACTGGGATACCAGAGGTCTGGTGAGATGAGATGGTTGGGGTGGAGAAGAGTGTCTATTTTTCAGAAGAACCTGGAAGGCTTGGAATGTGTGGTGTTGTGTACTCTGGGAGCCAGGGATGTACCAGAAATAGAGAGATAGAGGGAGAGGGAGTGAGAGAAAGATACAGAGAGATATATAGAGGAAGACAGGGAGAGGGAGAAAAAGAAATTGAGAGAGAAAGAAGAGAGAAAAAAAGAAAGAAGAGAAAGGAGACAGGGAGAGAGAGGGGAAAGGGATTAAGAGAGAGAGATACAGAGAAAGGGAGAGGAGAGAGGAAGAGAGATTGAGGAGAGAGAGAAAGAGAAAAAAGAGATAAGACAGATGGAGAAAGAGAGAGGGGGAGAGAGAGAAAGAGAGAGAGAGAGGAGTACATGATCCTGCTATTAGTTCTGTCCCTCTTGTGTCTATTCTTTCCTGCTTTAGTGGAAGAAGTATTGGAAATGTTCCAGTTTAGGCTGTGACCTTGTGAGCTTTGAAACTCCAGGAGAGTTTCAGAAGATAGGGTTCAGAAGATGGAAGTCACATTGACTGGCAGCCAATCAAGCCCTGTGAGGGCTGACATCAGTTTTCTGCAGTAACTTCATCTAATAGCTATACCACTGCATTTGAAAATAAATTTGGTGGTGGTGATTTGCTTGGGGGTGGAGGTGAAGAGGGGAGTGAATATTTTGTAGCAACTGCTTTAAATTGGAGTCAACCATTCTTACAGATCAAGATAATAGCAGGGAGAATGTGCTCCCTGGTCCAGGGGTGATGTTTTGTGCTTCTCTTTGTATTTTCTCAGTAAATATTATTTTGTTAAAAAAAAAAAAGAGAGAAAAGAAACTCACATTTCCTACTCCAATAGAATCTTATTTTACAGGGACTAAAAGGAAGGAGAGACTGGATGGTATTTTGGAAAGAGAGGGAGAGTAATACTGGAGAAAAATTTGATAATGTAAAAAAAATCCAAAGGATATGCTTAAAATAATAAAAATAATTATTAACTGATAATAATGAAATAATTCATAATAATAGAATAATATATTAAATAATAAAAATTAATTTTTTTTTCAAAAAGAAGCATAGTATCCAGAGTTACAGAGAAAATAGTTCTGCTTTTATGCTATCCTGGTCAGACTACATTTGGAGCACTGTTTTGAGCATTGGGATTCCACATTTTAGTCAAAACATTAGTTAGCCTGAAATCATTGAGAGAAAGAGAAAGATATAGGGCTTTGTGTTCCTTCCAAATGAAGATTAGTGAAAAGGGACTGAGAATGGTTAGCCTGGAGAAGAAAAGACTTAGAAGGGTCACAATGAACTAAAGTTAGTAAGGAAAGTGAAGAACAACAAAAGACATGCCGTTTTTATTTTTTTTAAAGCTATATTGGGAAAAGAAGAGGAGAAATGAAGGCAAAAGACCATTAATAGTGCGGGTAGATGAATGAATGACAGCCACAGAAAGTGGAGCTGCTTGACTTTTATTTGTCTTCTGCTTTCTCTGCCAAGGAGAATGACCCCGAGACCAGAAAGGACAAATCCCAAATGGCTAATAGTGAGTTCATGCCCCAGCTAAGTAAGGAGATCATGATAGTGTTGTAATGAGAATTTAGTGAGTGAGACCATTAATCTTTTTAAGTGGAGTTTAATAAGCCAGGGACTGCAAGGGGTCAAGCTTACCCAAATCAAGCAGCCCCTAGATGCATTTTCTCGGGGTTTATATAGACAAAAGTCACAACATAGCTGTTACCAAGGGGAAACCACAACTTAGTTGCTTGCTAGCAAATGGGGAAAATACAGAGGCCAAAAGATAGCATTGATTAATGACTTGTCAGTTACCCAAACAGTAAAAATCCCTTGGTTGGTTCCTAGGTAAGGGTGAGGGGCTATGGTGTTCTGCTTGGCAGGCTTTTGTGGCAGGCTTGGACAGGCTTGACTTGGTGGGCCTTTCTGGTGGGCTAGGTCTGTTTTGTTGGTGAGTCTCCTAGGGGACCAAGAGTACAGGTGTCAGGCTGGATTCTTAGGTGTGCTTGATAGGGAAGGGGGTTGGGAAATGTTCCTAAAAATGGAGGTTACCACAATAGCACTTAGCAGTTCTTGATGAATTCAAGTCACCTGGCCCACATAAACCACATTCATAGGAACTGGAAGAACCAGTGGATCTGTTTGGTGAAGCACTGTTCATTATATTTTATTTTTCCATATTTTATTGATTGGTCTAGGGATTGGACCTTTGATTTTATTGGTATAGAGAACTCCCAGGTAAGGAAACTCATCAATTCAGGTCAACACTTTCTTTTTGACTTGCAATCTTAGAGAATTGCCTAGAGCCCTGAGAAGTTAATTGACTTAAGCAGTGAGGCTTCAACCCAGGTCTTTTGGGTTTGGGTCAGATTGGAAATTTTTAACCTGAAGTCTATGGACTTATTTTTTAGAAAAATAATTTGATAACTATATTTCAATATAATTAATTTATTTGGAACTCTTATTTGTTTTATTTCATACATTTAAAAACATTATTTGGAGGAAGGGTTCACTTTAACCAGACTAAAACACACTAAAAAAGTCAAGAATGCTTGGATCAGATAGTCTTTAAAATCCATTCCAATTCTGAGATTCCATTATTCTTTGATTCAAGGCTCCCCACAAATGAGCTCCAAGTTACCGAGGTAGCCTTATTTCACACAACTGCTCTTCATGTGCTTTATTTTTCCCACTAGACTAGACTTTTCATTTCTAATTTCTATCTTGCTTTCTCCCATTTCCTTTCCTTTGCTCATGTTGTTCCCTAGATTTGTGTTGAATTGCTCCAGCCTTCAACGTTCTTACGTTGAAGGCCCTTCAAGGCCTAACTCAATTGTCACTTCCTCCAGGAGGCTTTCCTTGACTTTCACTCCCTCTCCAAGGTAAAAGCCATCTCTCCCTCCTGGAGTTTCTCATTAGGCTTTGGGTTGCTTTCTATTTTCTATTTCCTATTATATTTTATCTTGTGTCTTCTTTAGGATCCCAGATCTAAAGCTGGAAGAATCTTCAGAGTCCCTTTAGCACAATCCCATTATTTTGCAGAGGAGAAAACTAAGGCCCAGGGAAGTATAGTCAATTGATCAAGGTCACACAGAGGCTGGATTTAAACCCAGGTCCTTTGACTTCAGAGACAAGGAGAAGAAAAGGCTTAGAAAGGTCACAATGAACTACAGGTAGTAAGGAAAATAAAGAACAACAAAAGACGTGTTGTTTTTATTTTTTTTAAAGCTCTATTGGGAAAAGAAGGGAAGAATGAAAGCAAAGACAATTAGTAGAGGAAGAAGAATGAATGATAGCCACAGAAAGTGGAGCTGCTCAACTTTTATTTGACTTCTGCTTTCTCTACCAAGGAGAATGATCCCCAGACCAGAAAGGACAAATCCCAAGGTAAGTAAGGAGATCATGATAACACTTAGCAGTTCTTGATGAATTCAAGTCACCAGGCCCATATGAACCACATTCATAGAAACAGGAAGAAACAGTGGATATGTTTCTTCCCCTCATTTGTATGTAGCAGAGGAGTGGGCCTCACACGTATAGAGTGTGCCTTCTTGTTTTTTGTCCTTCATTCTCAAAGATGACTGATGGCATCAGGAAGATGATGTCTCAACTTGCAAGTGAATTGGACTTAAGGGAGGAGGGCTGTGCAAAGTCACCAGCCTCACTCTGTCCTCCAGAGTCATCTTGGTCCAGTGGGAGGACACAGATCAAGATGCTTGGAGATGGTCCTGGATGCTGTGGGAGATCTTGACCTTTTTAAGCTAAGGTGGTTTCCATGTCTCAGTTTGTCTGAGGCAACACCCTTTCAGTGATTAAGTCTAGGTAAGAATATGGAGGGTAGATGTACATGTAGAAAGAAGCCCCATGTGTGGACTGTAGGTGTTTGAGTCTTTTGCATGTTTGAATGGAGTCAGAATAGACATCTCTAGCCTAATCATAGACAGATTTTTATCCCTAACTATAGCCTGAGCCCGTCATGAAATGACCCTGAATGACCCTGAATCTTGGCACACATTAAACCTTAATCACAGGCACACTCACTCCTAAACCCCCAGCCACAGAAGGACCCCTAACCCCAGTTACACACTAGCATTTGGCCTGATCACAAGCTAATCCTCTAACCTGAGCCATGGACTGATTTCTAACTCTAGCCAATCATCTCACAAATGCAACATATTCAATATATTCTTCATTGGGAACCTTTCATTCCTGCCAGGAGGGGAAGTAGGAGGTTGGGGTTCAGAGGTTCCTCTGTTCTCCTCAGAGAGAAGGAGTACTGGATTAGAATTATATCTGATCCCTTAAATATTATTAGTCTTGGGGATATGATCGGGGTTGAACTAACTTTTGATCACCTTGTCATTTCTGGGGGGAAGGGTACTCCAAGCTCTCTATCCGAGGCTTGACCCCTTCCTCACCAAATTCCTGTTTCACAATGAATACATATATGAAATACCAATAAACCTATTTATCTAAATTGTAGCAAAACAGAAACCAGAGAAGGTATACAGAAGAGAATGTATACTAGACAATCCAGAGTGATAGAATTCTACCATTGGGAGTAGGGTGACTCAGCTCAACCAAGGGGGAGAGCCTTGAATTTCACCCAAGGGAAAATTCTCCATAGTATCCATAGAGTAGTAAACTGGGAATAGGGACATGACAGATATTGCCAACTTCCTTCATGTCTTCCCAGTGTTTTTTCTTCAGTATCCTGAAGTAGAGGTGGCCTTTTCCATCTTCTCTCTTGAAGTTGAGAGCCAGAAGTGCCCAAAGTGTCTCAGTACTTGAAGACTTGAATCTTGATGAATCCCCAAAGTTGGGGGAGAGGGGTAATTCCCACCTGAGAAGTCCCTAAAGGGACTGGTGAAGGCTGGAGCTCTTCTGCTCTCTCCACCTGCCCCTCAACCAGATCTGGGCCTTCATCTCAACGAATAAGGAAAGAGTCCTCAACCAATGAGCTTTGAGACAGCAGTTACGTGATCATAAATCATATCGCCTCATTATATTGATTCATTTTTGTATCCCTTAGTGTCTCGTATGACACTTTGTACTGTCCTATGATTAATTGAATATATTGCATTTGTGAGATGATCAGCTACAGTTAGAAATCAGTCCATGGCTCAGGTTAGAGGATTAGCTTGTGATCAGGCCAAATGCTAGTGTGTAGCTGGGCTTAGGGGTCCTTCTGTGGCTGGGAGTTTAGGGGTAAGTAAATTAAGGTTCAATGTGTGCCACAATTCAGGATCATTTCATGATGGGCTCAGGCTATGGTTAGGGATAAAAATCTGTCTATGATTAGAATTAGCCAATAAATATTTATTGAGTACCTACTACTGTGCTAAGTGCTGAGACTTAGAGGTCAGTCTGTGGCCACACTTAGAGGTCAACTTCCAATGGACAAGTTGAAGGGTCAGTCCATTACTAAGCTAGGGAATCAGTCTTTAGCTGGGGTTGAGGGTTTGGTCTATGATCGGGTTATGGGTACATCCTGTGGCCAAGATTAAGAGTTCAATCTGTAGTCATCGTTTAAAGTTTAATCTGTGACTAAGGTAAGAGAGTCAGTGTATGACTGGGATTTCCAGTCCCTCCCCTCTCCTGCCCCCAATCTCCTAGTGTCTTCTCCTCTGAGATTTCCTTCCATCTACTCTGTATACAACTCGTACATACCTAGTTATTTACATATTGTTTTATCCCATTCCAATGCAAGCTCCTTTAGAGTAGGGGATGTTTTTGCTTTTCTTTGTATCTCCAGTGTTTAGCACAATGTCTAGCATACAGTAAGTGCTTAATAAATGCTTGTTGAATGTTCTATGACCACTTGAAGTGGGCAGTCTGTGTCTGGGATTAAAGTTCAGCATGTGACCAAGATTAAGGGTCAGTTCATGGCTAGCTTGGGGTGGGGGTCAGTCTACAGCTGTGCCCAGGGAACAGGATTCTGGTCCATACAGATTCAAAGGAACTACTTTAGCTTGCTCAGAACTATGCTCTAGCCTGCTAAGCACTCCTGAGACTCATTTCTGTTTAATTTGCCTCTCATCTCTCTTCTATGGGAGCTCAACTGTTTGTGTTCCCCTTACGTTTTGAAGGACAAGTGCAACCATTTCCATTGTACTCCAAGGTCATGTACATTGCTTCTCTTAGGGAAAGTAAAGAGATAAGACAGGGAAGGTTAATTAATTTTTCTGGTAAGTAATATTTCCCAGCGCTCTGACGGGGGGATCAGATTCACATTCTTGTGAAGTTTCAGGATAGGATTGATAATAATTCAAGGTGCCTTTCAGTCTGGGGCCTGGAGAGCCATTGATACACTGGCAAAAGTACCTGTTGTCTTCATTTGAGTACCATTGCTGCCCAGATCCTTTTCATTCTCCCTGATTTCCCTAGATTTTTAGAAAATTAAGGACTAGAGACTTTTTCATGTGGTGACAGGACCTCAAGCAAAGAGGAAACCATAATTCCAGTCTTTGGATAGCTTTCCCAGGAATACGGAACTGTAGAATGATTGAGTTCAGAAGAAGAGATTTAGAGCTGGAATGACCTTAAAGGTCCACTTGGTCCAACACCATCATTTTATTTTGTATTTTAAAACGTGTTTTACTGATGTCTTTTGTTTTTATATCACATCTAGAATAAAATCACCTCCAATCAAACTCTCACTTGTAACAAATGTAGTTCCCCTTCTGGGGTACTATTCCAACTTGTACTCATGAACATGATTTGGGTCCCCAGAGAGTGACTGCTAGTTCCAGTTTTTAAGGGTTCCCTTGGATCCACATTCCTAAAATGATAGCTCATAATACCCCCATTAGTAAGCTTCTCATTAACAGTCAGCCAGTAGGTACTATTAGCTTAAAGCAAAGGTATTTACTTAAATGGCATAGTAAGAAAAGTAGCTAGAAAGCATCCTTTGCTTCAAGCATTCTCCAACAAACACACACAGCTCCTGTAGGGAAAGTAGGTACAAATTTAGAGTACAGTATTAGTAAGGCATAAACATATGTGATCAAGGTAACTCATACCTTTGATACCACAGGACTCTGATGTCCTTTCTCTGCTTGAAGAATCTTCCTTCTGCTGCCTGTTGGGTGCAAGGTCTCTTCTAGGCTCCTTGAATCAGTTCATCTCTGCAGCTCAATTTTTGGCCATCATGGCTAGCTCTCTCTTAAATTCATAGTCAGGTTCTAAAAGCTGCTTCCTGCCACAAGTCAGTGCCTTTCTGTGTTAATGTCTGCCTGGAGTGTATGTTCCTCTGTTTCTCCCTTATCCCCCATTTGGTATTCAGGAAAACAATATGGCCAATGGTAGGGAGAGGAGAAGGGAGAGAAATCCCTTTTTTTTTCCTCTAAGAAGTGAAGAGGGATTTTTCTTTCAGATTTTTTCAACTGTTGGCTCTGTGTAGACTGACTCCAGAGCTGGTAAGCTCAGATTTTTAAGGGCCATCATGGGCAGGACCATTCTTTAGCAGGTCAATGGCTTGTCTTTTCTAATTCATTCCAGTAAAACTTTCTCACAAGTAGTAAAGGGATGACAGAGTATTAGCCAGTCTTTGCACTTTGTTAAGATAAAGATATTGAGTAACTCCAGTGGCTAGAAGGCTGGCCTCAAAGCCAGGAAGACCAGAATTCAAGTGTTGCCCTAGGCAAGACACTTGAACCTCTTAGGGTTTTAGGCATTTCTCTACAATTATAAATTACAGAGAAAGTGCCAACCTGCACTGCAGAGGGATCTTCCTCAACAAGAAATTCCCTGAAATCGCAGGCCCAGTCCCTGTCCCCATCCCTAATACCTCATTACTTCCATTATCTACTTTTTATTTCTTTGGAGGGAGGGGGAGGGAGGAAGAGGTAGTTAATCAAACACACAAAGAAAAAAATTAAAGAAAAATACCCATTACCATGATTCCATCTAACAACATATACAACATTGTGCCATTATAACGATGACTAAGATTTATATAGAGTCCATCTTATGCTAGGCACTTTATAAATCTCATCTCATTTGATCCTCACAACTATTCTAGGAGGTAGGTGCCATAGTTATCGCCATTTTACAGTTAAAGAAACTGAGGCAGGGGGTGTAGCCAAGATGGCAGTGCAGGAGCAGCAAGGTACCATAGCTCCCACATAGCCACCTAAACTACCCATAAAATATGACTCTAAACAAATTTTAGGGCTCTAAAACTCACAAAAATACACCTCCCACTGAAGGCAGCTCAACAGGAAGGGCTCATCTAAGCGCTGGGAGCCTAAACCAGCCAGCCTGAAACCACAGCTTGGCCCCTGGGGCGGCCAGGACAAGCTGCAGCTGGAGCCTTCAGGAGAGTGGATCAATGGCAGCTGTGGCAGTTTCCAGAATTATCAAGCCATAAGAAACAAGGGCTAAGTGAAAGGTCAGTGGAATTCAGCTAAACTTGGGGGAGAAAAGCAGTCTGACCAAATTGCTTCCAGGGCAAGGAAGCAGCAGAAGCAGTGGCCCTGCAACCACCTCCATATGGCTGCTTCAGAGTTCCCAGCCTGCAGACTGCAGGGGGGCCAAGAGATCATTCAGAGGCTAAGTGCTCTTGCATTGAGCAGCCTGGATTTGGATCATGGTCCTGGGTGGTGGTCCTGGGGTGTGTTTTCAGTGAGCCAAAGCTGGTGGGGGCAGCAAAAAAACGGCATCCCCCTAATAGCTCCAGCAGCTGTGAAAACCCCAGCGATTTGGAACAGAGCTTTCCGCTCTGGAAGCAGAGTTCCACAGAGCTAAAAAATCAAGTAATTGACTGGCCAACACGAACAGGCAAAGGAAGCAAAGTAAGAACAGCAACTGAACTCTAGATTCCTTCTTTGAGGACAAGAAGGATCAAAGCATGGAACAGGAGGAAGACAACACAGTCTGAACTCCCACACCAAAAGCTTCCAAGAAACATGAAGACTGCCTAAAAGCCATAGATCAGCTTAAGAAGGATTTTGAAAACCAAATAAGAGAAGTGAAGGAAAAATTGGGAAGAGAAATAAGGATGATGCAAGAAAATCATGAAAAGAGAGTCAACAACTTGACTGAAGAAATTAAAACCTTAAAAAATAGATTAACTCAAATGGCAA
>CM053585.1:74812114-74834439 GCA_028646515.1 Pseudochirops corinnae
GGGACAAGGACAGGGTAGAGAATAGAACAAGGGTGGAGGCAGAATAGGAAGGAGGGACATACAATCAGTCTCTCACAATATGCCCACTGTGGAGAGGTGCTACGTAATTACACATGTACAGCCTGTATTTAATTGCTTGTCCTTCTGGGGGTGGGGGGTGACAAGAGAGGAAAGGAAAGAATCTAGAATTTAAAGTTCTATAATCAAATGTTAAAAACATATATGTATATATATAATTATAATAATAATAAATATTATTATTAACTACATCCAACTGGGAATTAAGATATACAGGCACTGTGGTAGGGAGACCCATCTTGCCCTACCAGAAAGTCAGAGTGGAGAGGGGGGATATAGGAGAGACCAGATTGGGAGAGGGGTTATACAGTGGGATGGCTATTTTGAGGTGTTGGGTAGGAGAAAGATGGGGAGAAAATTTGTAACTCAAAATCTTGTGGAAATGAATGATGTGAACAAGAAAATAAATAAAGTAAAAAGAAAGAAAAAAAAAGAAACTGAGGCAGACCAGAAGTTAAGTGACTTGCCCAGGATCATATCTCATTTGAACTCAGGTCTTTCTGACTCTAGGCCCAGCATTAAATCTACTAGGCTGCCAAGCTGTCTTTAATAGTCCCCTGATTCTACATGTTTCATTATTTGTTTTCTTAAACTATCATTCATCTCTTTCTTTTTTTCCAGAGGAGGAAACTCAGACCCAGAAAGATGAACTAGCTGCCCAGCTTCACACAGGTAAGAAGAAGAAGAACGAGGGATTTGAATCCAGATCCTCTGACTCCAAGGTCAGTGCTTTTTTCATAGGACCTTAGAAATCATCCAATCTGATGCTAGCATTTTACAAGCGAGGAAAATTGGATGCAAGAGAGGAGAAAAGATTTGTCCAAAGTCACATAGTCAATTAGTTCCTTCCATTACTCCTGTTATGGTTTATGCGTAAAAGTACAATATGGCTTCCAATATGTTTCTTTCTGTTTGATCACCCAACAGCTAAGCATTGAGCAGCTGCTCTGTGCGCATCTCTGCTCTGGGAAGTGTAGAACTTAGAAGAAAATCACAGTCCTGCCCTTGAAGACCTCATGTACATAAAACAATTGTTGAGGATAGCGATAATGAAAAGAATAATAATCATAGCATTTAAACAGTTCTCTAAGGTTTGTGCAGTGCTTTGCATATGTTTATCTCAGACATAACCTGATTGAGTGTGGATAAGCCAAAAATGCAAGGGAAGGAGGGAAGTAATTGGGGGCTGGATTGATCAGGAGAGGATTCTTTGGAAGAAAGGGCCACGAGAGGGCAGTGGCCGGCATGCGCAGAGGTACAATTCTGAGGGCAGGGGATATTCAGACCAGGAGGAAGGAAGGATCATTCTTGTCTTTTTCTTCTCACCATTTCATATCCTATCCGGTGCCTCACTGACCTCCCTGCCTCAATTCATACAAGTCCTTTAAAGATCTCAGATAAAGTCCTATAAGTTTTCTTCTGGGCATGGCACGAGAAATTAGAGGCTTAGAGGGCACCAGTTCAAGGGAATAGCCCAGGAGAAGAGTGGCGTATTAGGCAATGTTATTTCATTCAGAATGTCTTTCCCAAGACTCCCAACAATGTCTCCAATGTGATAACTGTTTAGAAGAAAGGTGGTGACATGGTATGTGGAAGGATCTTTGACTTCTGAACGAAAGAATCTGAGTTAAAATACCGCCTCTCTCCCTCATTATTCCTTTGACCTTGGGCAAGTCAACTTCTATTGGCCTCAGTTTCTCCATGTGTGGGAAAAATTCAAAAGGCCATATTGTGTTATCTCTTGCTGTTTAGTAGGATCTCAAGGGCAGGAAGCATGAATTGAATTCAGAAGTCTCTCTCTAGCTAGATTGCAATGGGACAATTCAGAATGTGTATCATGACATGAGTGACAGAGTTCTGTCTCTTCTTTCTAAGCATACAGTCATGATCTACAGGTTCTCCAACTATAGCCAGAGGGAGAATTCTATCTGTGCTTGCTAGTTCCTCTCCCTGGACTATGTCACCTCCCCTATCCCCAAGCAGTTCTAAAAGTTAGAGAAGGAAAAAAATGGGTTTATGCATCATTTCATGTGAAGACATAAGGCAAGTTCCCTTTCAACCTTTAATTTTCCATGCCATACCAAGATTGATTTGTCTGCAATTCACTAAAGTAGAATGAGGTGCGTTCAGAGCCTCCTAGAATTAGGCTAGCTTACTATCTTGCTCCACTCCCACCATTTTCTCTCTTCTCCTCTTTGTCTCACTCCTGATTTTTTTCTTCACTTTACAGAATTATAGAATCTCAGAGTTAAAAGGGCACAGGAAGATTAGGTAGTCTAGAGATATTTAATCTGGGATCTGTGTACTTAATTTTTTATAGCTATATTTCAATATAATTGTTTTCCTTTATAATCCTGAGTAGTTCATTTAATGCATTTAGAAACATTACACTGAGGAGTCCATAAGCTTCATTAAACTCTCACTAGAGAGGGTCCATATGCAAAAAAGAATTTAAGAGTCTCTGACCTAGTCTAACCTCTCTTCTTCCTTGTGTAATAGCATGTATGCATCGCTTTTATTCCCAAGTGCATTTGCTTTCTGAATGCAGTCATCTTGAAGGCGTTGATTATTAATGCCAGCATCTTCTCTGGGCCATTATTCTTCAATCACCTGTAGGGCAGAAAAAGCAGCATTATTAAGGGCTGAGGGAAGATGGATGACCCTTACAACTATGGTTTATTGGTGTACCTTTTTGTCTTCTTCATCAGAAGCCAATGGGACCAACCTGTCTCTGTCATTACAGTCCATATCACTGGGCTCTGAAAATCCCCAAACATACACCAATAGTCAAGGAATTGTATTGTAGAAGCTACATTCATTCATGGACACTGAGTTATCCTGGAGCCATCAGCAGCTAAGTTTTCGTGATGGTTCTCTGTGAAACAGGTACTACTCAAATGCCCTGGGAACCTGAGATGGCACCTTAAAGATGCTTAGCATTATTTTACATTAGTCTGGGCAAAACTTTAGGGACTCCATTCTTTTTAAAAAACAATTTATTTATTTTAACAAAGAAGCATTTCAATAATGTAGAATTAAAAAAAAAAGATGATTGCACATGAAACTGCAAATCCATTATGTACAATTTGCTATTCCTTTTAAATATATAATAAAGTTATCATGTAACTTTTTCTTCTTTTTCTTCCCTCCCTTCCCTGACACCCCCGCCATGGTTATCATTAGACACATATATGTATATATATGTAAAATCATTCTATACATAATTTCTATTTATCAGTTCTTTCTCTGGATATAGTTAGTGTCTTCCTTTTTTTATCTCTTTTGTAGTTAATTTGGGTATTTATAATAGTCAGAATGGCTTAGTTGCTTAGAGTTGTTCTTAAAACAATTGCTATTACTGTATACAATGTTTTCTTGGTTCTGTTCATTTTGTTCTTCATTATTTCTTGCAAGTCTATGGATGTTTTTCCCACTCCCTTCTCATTAGCATGTGAAAGAACTAACACAACAATAGATGTTGCCTTGTACCATTCTCTCATTATTTTCCACATATCTGTTCCTCTACAAGTACCATACCATCTTCATATCCAGTCTTGTGCTGGGTATAATAGGGAAAAGAAGACTGTAAGATATGTCCCTGCCCCCAAGGAGTTTAAGGTTTAGTCAAGGGGAGCAGACTAATATATGTGAAACTATGAGATAAATGTATCCATTTTCCCCTCATCCTAGGATAAGTCAATTAAATTCACCACACATTTATTAAGCATCTACTCTGTGAAAGGTGCTACGTTACATGTATAATTCATATAAAATCACTTGCTTTCTCAGAGAAGGGGGAAGGAAAGGAGAGGAGGAGAAAATCTGGAACTCCAAATTTTAAAAATGAATGTTAAAAACTGTTTTTACATGTAATTGGGAAAAGATAAATTTTTTTTTTTTTAAAAAGAAAGGTGCTATGTTAGATGCTGGGGACAAAAAGCAGATTTGTCAAAGACTTGATTTTCAAAGAAAGCATAATCTAATAGAAGGGAGAAGAAAATTATATATAAATGATTACAACAGAAGGCAGAATGTGATAAGTGGGGGGGGGGAAGGATTGAGCAAGAGTCCAAAGTGGTATAAGAAATTTGAGGAGAGAGATAAGGCTTTCTCTTGAGGGGATCAGAGAAGGTTTTCTTGGGTGGATCTTGAACTGTACCTTAAAGGAAAGGATTTCAATAGGCAGAGATATAGAGGCAGTCTGTTCTAAGTATGAAGAGAGCTTAAGCAAAAGCAAAGATGGGAAGGGGAAGGATTCATATGGAGATGAAGAGTTGTACAGTGTGACAATGCCAAATATTTGAAGGGAAGAAGGGAGGTAATATGGGATTAGATTGGAAGGGTAAGGTGGAGACAGTTTGTTGAGAGCCTTGCATATCAGGATAAGAAATACACACTTTACTCAATAGGCAATGGAAAACCACTGATAGGTTTTTTTTTTATAGAGAGGCAACATGCTCAGAGCAGAGGATCTGAAAGAACATATGGGGGATACTTTCTGAGGCTGGGGGTCAGTTTGTGTCTAAAGTCAGGGGTGATATTAGAAGCAGTGAGAATAGAGTCCCCAAGATTGCTACTCTGAAATCTCTGGCTTGGGAAATGAGAGGGAGCATAAATTAGACAATTTAGCAAACATTTATTAAGTTATTTTCAAAGCATCATGCTAATCACTAGGGATACAAAGACAAAAATGAAATATTCCCTGACCTCCGGAAGCTTACATTCTACTAGGGGAACATGGCTAAGAAAATACAAAATACAGAGAAAGTTATACAAAGTCATTTCTAGAGTGAGAGTATCCTCTTGGTAAGGGAGAGATGCATCTCAACTGCCTCAAACTGTCTCCTCTCGTATGAAATGACTCTTACTAATGTAGCAGCAAGCACCCTAGCATACGGAGGATGGCTGCTAGCACAGGTTCTCTGATCTGCTTTTCTAAAGGAAAGGAACTCAAAAAGGGTTAACAATCTTACTTTAATCAAACAAACATGTATCGTTTCAGGGGAAAAAGTCAGCACCCTGAACTTCAGAGAATACAAACAGAGATTACAAGCAGACAAAAATAAAGAAAATAACACAGTTCAGCAGACAGGGCTTCCAGCTGTCTGACCATCACATCCATACCTAGTTAGTCACCAGAGAGGGAAGCACCAACATCTGGGTTTCCAAAGCCGAGGTGGTTCAATGGCTGCCCAGAGTCTCATCTGGCCAAATTACACAAGTCTTCCCAAAGTGAGCCCCAAAGCAAAACCTCACCTCAGAGGTATATACAGCCTTCTCCAGGGTCAGAGAACATCACAACCCTTATGACCCACTTGACTACAAAGTAACAAAAGTTGTGACTTCCTGAAAAACAAGCCTCCAGGTGAGCACACGCAGCCTATTAGGGGGCAGAGTATATTTTCAAATCAGGAAAGGTCCTCAGATTCAACTTAGACTTATTAAGGGGCAGGGAAGATCTTCAAATTCTCATTACCATTACAACTAGGTAGATAGTCCCAATGAAAAGCACCATGATTGATGGGGAAAGAGAGGAGAAGAATATCCTCCCTATGCCCCAAGAGGTGAAAATTCTTCTTTGATTCCTGGTTTCTACGCAGACAGATTGCAGAGCTAGAAAGCTCAATTTTTAAGTGCATGGTCAATCTTTTCCTGGAAAATGGTTAAGTTCCCATTCTAATTCAAGCAGAGTTCTGTAATTCTCAAGTGATGCTATGTCTTTGTACTTCATCAATAAACATTCATTAGGCATTTACTGTGTGCCACAAACTATGCTAAATGCTAGGGATACAACAAGAAGCAAGACAATTCATGCCCTCGAGGAGCTCACGATCTAATGGGGGAAACAACCAGGAAACAAATAGGTACAAGTCAGCTATTTACAGGATAAATAGGAAATTAGAGAAGGAAGGCACTAGATCATGAGGAGTTGGGAGAGGCTTCTTGTAGACTGGATTTCAGTTGGGACTTGAAGGAAGCCAGGAATACCAGGAGGTGGAGATGAGGAGGAAGAACATAGTAGATGCTCCTAGAAGAACATAGAAAATGCCTGGAGCTGAGAAATGGATGCCTTGTTCATGGAACAGCCAGGAGGCCAGTGTCTCTGGATTGAAGTGTACATGTCAGGGAGAAGGCATTTCAAGAAGACTTGAAAGGTAAGAGGGGGCTTGGTTATGGAGAGCTTTAAATGTCAAATGGAGAGTTTTGTCTGCTTCTGGAGGTAATAGGAAGCTAATAGAGTTTATTGAGTCCTGGCAGGGTGATATGATTGGATTTATGCTTTAGGAAAAGCACTTTGGTGGCTGAATGGAGCATGGATTGGAGTAGGAAGAGACTTGAGGCAGGCAGACCCACCAGCAGGTCATTACAAAAATGCAGCCATGAGGTAAGGAGAGCTTGCACCAGTGTCAGGATCAGATTATAGAAGGGATTGTATTCAAGTGATGTTGGGAAGGTAAAATCTATAGGCTTTGGTAACAACTAGATGTTGGGATGTGAGAGATAGTGAGGGGTAAAGGATGATTCCTAGGCTGTGAGACTCAGGGACTAATAATCGTTCCCCAATAGATAAGTGGTCAAAGGATATGAACAAGCACTTCTCAAAAGAAGAATTGCAAAGTAGTCACAACTGCATGAAAAAATGCTCCAAGTCACAAACAATAAGTGAAACACAAATCAAAACAACCCTGAGTTTTACCTCTCACTCTGCAAACTGGCAAAAAATTTAAAAATAGCAATAGTCAATGATGTTGTAGGGGCTGTGGAAGGATAGATACACTAATACATTGTTGGTGGAGCTGGTAAATGGCACAATCATTTTGGAAAGCAATTTGGAAATATAAAATGTCCATACCTGTTGAAACAGAGACTCTGTTACTGAAAGGAAGCCATTGATAAGAAAAAGGTCCTCATGTACTACAAAATATTTATAGTAGCACTTTTTATGGATGCTAAGAATTGGAAACAAAGTAAATGACCATCATTTGGAGAATGGATAAACAAATTGTGATACATGAAGACGATGGAACATTTATGCTATAAGAAATTATGTGTAATGAATACAGAAAAGCACAGGAAGATCTTCATGAATTGATACAGTGAAGAAAGCAAAGCCAAGAAAATAATATATGTATGTGTGTATATGTGTGTAGTAACTACAACAATGTAAATCAAAGAATAACACACCAAAAAAAAAAAGTAAATGCAGCAAAATTATCAAAATCAAGTGAGATTCAAATGAGAAATGTGAGGAGACACCTCCAACCTACCCCTTCATATAGATGGTAAGTTCACAGGTGCTACACAATGAACCTTTTTTTTCAATGTATCTTTCAGTTGTGCTTTAAAAAAATACTCTAAAAATACTATTTGTCATATGGTATGGCTCTCTGGGAGGGGGAAAAAGGAGGTATATGTGAAATATTATGGTGATGTAAGAAATGGAAAAGATCAAAAAAACTTATTAAAAATAAAACAGAAAACAGATCACTGGTAACTTTGAAGAGAACAGTTTCAGTGGAAAGACAAGGTCACAAGATGGATTGTAAGAGGTTTAGAAGAGAATGAGAGGAGAGAAAGGGGAAGCAATTATTGTAGATGGCCTTTTTAAGGAATTTAACTACAAAGGGCAGAAGAGATACAGGATGATAGTTAGCACTGATGTAAGGGTCACGTGAGGATTTTTGAGGATAAGGGAGACTTGGGCATGTTTATAGGCATTAGAGAACAAGCCAGTAGCCAGGGAGAGATTAAAAACAAATGATAGAGTGGGGATAACAGAGGAAGCAGTTTGTTAGAGGAGATAGGATGGAATGGGCTTGTTTAAGTAGGTAGAAGAGTCAGCCTTGGTAAGGTCACTTCATCATGCGAGATAGGGGTAAAAAGGAGAAAATAGTAGCAGAAGGCATCTGAGTGAT
Source organism: Pseudochirops corinnae (assembly GCA_028646515.1). NCBI lineage: Eukaryota > Metazoa > Chordata > Mammalia > Diprotodontia > Pseudocheiridae > Pseudochirops > Pseudochirops corinnae. Next base: position 74,820,109 of record CM053585.1, read on the forward strand.
GTGAGACGAGAAGAGGGGAGAAGAGGGAGGCCGTGGCAAATGGGCTCAATGTTCTCTATGAAATATGAGACAAAGGGAGGCTAGGTGGCGCAGTGAATAGAGCACCAGCCCTGGAATCAGGAGGACCTGAGTTCAAATGTGACCTAAAATGCTTGACACTTAACTAGCTGTGTGACCTTGGGCAAGTCACTTAACCCCAACTGCCTTGCCTTCTCCCCTCCAAATAATAAAATATGAGACAAGACTCTCAGCTGAGAGGGCAGAGGGAAAGAGAAGCCATGGGAAGATTGAAGAGGGATGAAAATGTTTAGAAGAGCCACGGTAGAGAGGGCATAGTGAGTTGATGAGGGAGATAGAGTAGGATTGCCTCTCAGTACTTAATTTATCTGTCTCTATTTTCTGTGATGACATCATGGGATGAGAGTTTGTTAGGGACCAACTCAGCCACTATATATACAATGGAGACAATGTCAGTTCTTACCATTCATTCCTTAGAGTGTTGTGCAGGAGTCAGCATGGGTTCAGGTTTGGGGGAAGGACACTGAATTTGGAGATAGAAGTTCTAGGTTTGAATCTAGGCACTGACACTCTGTGTGACCTTAGGCATGTCCCTTCTCTCCTCTGTCTTTCAAAACTGTTGTTCAAGTCTTAACTTAAGTGCTTTATCTTTCAAGAGACCTTTCTTGTTTCCCCCAGTTGTTAGTTATTGGTTAGTCATTTTTTGGTCATGTTTGACTCTTTGTGACAGTATCTTGAGAAAGATACTGAAGTAGTTTGAGATTACCTTCTCCAGTTCATTTTATAGGTAAAGGAAATTGTGGCAAAGAGGGTTAGGTGACTCGCCCAGGGTCACACAGCTAGTAAGTGTCTAAGGCCAGATTTGAACTCAGGAAGATGAATCTTCTAGACTTCAGGCCTGGCATGGTATCTGCTACACCACCTAGCTACCACCAGTTGTTAGGGGCACACCTTATCCCAAACACTTTGCATTTATTTATCTCAATCCTGTGGTATCCTCCCAATGGAATGTAAGCTCCTTGAAGGCATGGGCTGCATCCCTTTTGTAACTGTATCCTTAGTATGTACCACAGTGCTCAGCAGAAGGTAGGAACTTAATATATACTTACTGATCGATTGATTGATTGATTGATTGACAGTAAGGATTTAGATAACCTCTCAGGTCCATTCCAGCTCGAAAGCTGTGGTTCTACGATACCTTGTGCAATCATTCTCCTAAAGATATGTGTCAGAAGACACAAAAGGCATGCATTAGGATGGCAAAATTAGGGGTGTTCTAGGGGTGGGAAAGAAGACATAAGGAATGGTGGTTATTGCTGTTCTCTCAAAAAGGCATTGGGAATCCAAAGAGAGCCCCTGTCCTCAAAAAGCTTACATTCTACATTCATAGATTCACAGAATTTCAGAGCTCAAAGGGCTTTTGGAGATAGATCATTTAGTCAAACCCTTTGATTTTTACCAGTGAGAGAACTAAGGCTCAGAAAAGAACAGTGTATTGCTCCTTCCAGACTCCCTGTTATAGTCAAGGACACTCCTATCCTCCTAGTTCCACAGGCTGACAGACTAGGCATCATCCTTTGCTCCTCACCATATTTCATCCCCTGTTTCCAAGCTGTTGCTGAGCTCTGTCCATTTGACCTTTACAACATTTCTCAGTCTACCTCCTTATCTTTTCTTACACCACCATTCCCCTCATCACCTCATACCTGGACAATTGCAATAGCCTGTGGGTGGATTTGCCAGCCTCAAGTCTTTCCCTGCACCAACCTATCCCCCATTCAGTCATCACACTGATTCTCCCCCCTCATTAAACTCCAGTGGTTTCTTACCACCATAGTATCAAATAAAAAACTCTCTAGCTGGCATTTGACACCCTTTGTAACTTGCCTCCCCTTACCTTTCCAGTCTTCTTATACTTTCTCCCCATCTAACCCCTTCCCTCACATGCTCTTTGATCCAGTGACACAGTTTCCTTGAAATTCCACAAGCATGGCATTGCATCTCTTGGCTCCAGGCATTTTTTCTGGCTGCCCTCCGTGCTTGGAGAGTTCCCCCTCCTTATTTCCCCCTCCTTATTTTCCTGGTTTCCTTCAAATGTCTGCTAAAATCCCACCTTCTAATACAAGAAGCCTTTCCCAAATCCTTTTAATTCTTGGGTCTTCCCCCTCTTAATTATTTCCTATCCATCCTGTATACAGATTGCTTATTATTATTTGTTTGCTTGTGGTCTCCGTTTTTAGTCTGTGAACTCCCCAAGGGCAGGAAGTGTATTTTGCCTTTCTTTGTATGCCCTGTGCTTAGAACAGTGCCTGAAACATAGTAGGTATTTCATAAATGCTTATGGACTGACTGTGCTGCAGAGCCGCTAATCAAATGATCAGACTGACTTGTTCTTGTCACAGGAGAAGCCTAGGTCATCATGAAGTCCTTGGGCATTTGGAGAAGATTGGGACAGCACCCCCAAAGCAGAAGGGTGAAAGCTGGGAAACCCATGCACAGAAGACAGATTTCAACTACTTCATGGTTCTTGCTTCCAGCTGGGCTTTCAGGTGCCACTCATCCACTCAGAAAGCAGAGGGAGGGAAGGGGAGGCAAGAAAAGGAAGGTCTGATGTGACCTGCTGGCTGGGACTATTGCTGACAGTCTCAATTCAGTTCTGTTTGACTGGCTTACTGAATCAATGTTGGAAAAACACAGCGCTCTCTGGGGAGGAGAAGTATTGGGTATAAATAGAAGGCGTTTGGGGAAGTCATGGTGTTAGGTACAATACTGAGTTTGCATTGAGATACTATAAAGACCAACCCACTGAAACTCAGGGCTCATTTCCCCTGGTCCATTTAGCAACTAGCTTTGTTTTCAGAGCTTGCTATTATACTTTGGAAATAATGTCTTACATATTCCTTTATAGACAACTATGTGACCAGGACAAATTCATTCATGCCTTGGGCCTCTTTTTCTCTAGTTGTTCCAAATGGGAACTAGCCCTGTGAATAGTTGAGCTAGGCATCCACCTATGGGGTGGGATTTTATTTTTTCCAAGGTTTTTATTTTTTTTACTCCAAGGTTAACAAACATCAACTAAAATGAAGAGAAATAGAGTAAGAATAGAAAAAGAGCGTTATACATGAAACTGCAAATCTCTCTTAACTGAGGTTTGCTATACTCTTTAAGTAGGTAATAAATTTAACATGAATATTTTAAAGCTGTTCTACTTGTCTGGGATTCCTTATCTTCTCTTCTCCTCCCTTCCCCTTTCCTCTCTTACCCTCCCTTCCCCTCCCCTCTCTTGCCCTCCTTTGCCTTCCCCTCCATTCCCCTCCCCCTCCCTCTTCTTCTCCCCTCCTCTCCTCTCCCTTCCTCTTCCCTTCCTCCTCCTCTCCTTTTCTCTCCTCCCCTCCTCTTCCCCCTCCATTCTCTTATTTTAGCGTCTCCTCTCCCCTTCTCATTAAAAAAAAAATACTTCAATTAGCCTCTTCTTTTTTTCTGGCAATTCTTTCTCTAGCCTCTGAGGTCTCCCTTTCAACTCCCCCACCTGACCAGAAAAAAAATACCCCGAAATGTAACAAATATGCATCTTAAAGCAAAACTAATCATCACACAGAACGTCTCATTCTGCACCCTGAGTCCATTGCCTCTCTTTCAGGAAGTGGATAGGATGCTTCATGCTCAGTCCTCTGGGATTGTGGTTGGTCTCTTCAAAACCGTTTGTCTTTACAATGTTCTTGTTATTGTATAAATTATTCTCCAGGTTCTGCTCCCTTCTCTCTGGATCAGTTCATGGAAGTCTCCCCAGATGTCTCTGAAATCATCTCTTTTTGCCACCTTATGGCACAATAACAGTCCATTATATTCACATACTGTAATTTGTTCATTCGTTCTCCAATTGACAGGCACTTTTGGTTTCTGGTTTGAGGATTCTATAAAAAGAGCTGCTATCAATATTTTTATGTATACAAGCCTTTTCCTCTTTCTCTAATGTCTTTGGTAGCCCTAAATTAAGATGGGCACAATTTTATGAGGGGTCTATTTCCAAACTTCTTCCTAGAATGGCAGGACCAATCCAACGCCACCAGGAGGGCACGAGTGTGCCTGCTTTCCCACAGTCCTTCCAACAATCATCATTTTCCTTTTCTGTCATCTTTGCCAATGTGATGAGTGTGAGGTAACATCTCATTGTTTTAATTTGTATTTCTCTTATTATTAGTGGTTTTGAGCATTTTTTTCATACGGTTGTTGATAACTTGGATTTCTTCCTTTGAAAATTGCCTGTTTATAGCTTTTGACCATTTATCTATTGGGGAAAGTTCTTGTTCTTTTAAATTTGACTCAGAAGATGGCTAGGTAGCATGGTGAATAGAGCGCCAGCCCTGGAGTCAGGAGGACCTGAGTTCAAATCTGGCCTCAGACACTTAACACTTACTAGTCTTGTGACCTTGGGCAAGTCATTTAACCCCAACTGCCTTGCCTTCCCCCCTCCAAAAAGCAAAAAAAAAATTTTTACTCAGTTCCTTAAGAATCTTGGATATGAGCCCTTCCTCAGAGGAACTTGCTGCAACTAATTTTCCCAATCATCTCTTTCTGGGGGAGGAGTGTGATTTAAAGAGTTCTGTTCCCTCTCTGAGGCTCAGTTCCTTCATCTATAAAATGGGGACAGTATTATTTGCATCTGCCTCATGGTGCTGTAAACTCTAAAGCTCTAATGAAATAGGAGCTATTTTATGAGGGAAAATCAGGCTTCTAAGATGGTGCAGTGTATAAAACACCGGCCCTGGAGTTAGGAAGACTAGAATTCAAATTCGGCCTCAGACCCTGGGCAAGTCACTTACCCCTGTTTGCCTCAGCTTCCTCATCTGCAAAATGAGCTGGAGAAGGAAACAGAAACCCCTCCAGTATCTTTGCCCAAGTAATCTCCAAATGGGGTTATGAAGGGTCCAACATGACTAAAATAAGTGAACGACAAGACTTCTCCTAAGAGGGAGCATAGCATAGTGAATAAAGGACTACCTTTGAAGTCAGGAAAATTTGTTTTCAGATCTTGCTTCTGATGCATACCAGCTCTGTGACTATGGGCAAGTAACTTAACCTCTCAGCTCTGCTGGGTCCTCTTTAAGAATATCAGCTTTGTATGCCCAAAGGTCTATAAAAACATGCCTACCCTTTGACCCAGCAAAACCACTTCTAGGGCTGTATCCCAAAGAGATCATACAAGTGGGAAAAGGACCATATGTACAAAAATATTTATAGCAGCTCTTTTTGTGATGACCACGAACTGGAAATTGAGGGGATGCCCATCAATTGGGGAATGGCTGAACAAGTTGTGGTATATGCATGTGATTGTGCTATAAGAAATGATGAGCTGACAGACTTCAGAAAAACCTAGAAAGGCTTATATGAACTGATGCTGAGTGAGGGGAGCAGAACCAAGAGAACATTGTACAGTTACTGTCACTGTGTGATAGACTTTGCTAACTTTGATAGACTTGGCTCTTTTCAGCAATGCAAGAGCCTAAGACAACTTCATGATGGAAAATGCTATCCACATCCAGAGAAAGAACTATGGAGTTTGAATACAGATCAAAGCAGACTATTTAGTCTCTCTCTCTTTTGTTTCTTCTTTCTCATGGTTCATTCCATTGGTTATAATTCTTCTTTACAACATGACTAATGTGAAAATACTTTTAATATGAATGTATATGTAGAGCTTATATCAGATTGCATGCCTTCTTGGGGAGGAAGGAGGGGAGGGAGAGGGAGAAAATTTAACACTCAAAAGCTTGTGGAACTAAATGTTGTAAACTAAAAATAAATAATTAAAAAGAAAGAATACCAATTGCAGGTAACTTCTTGATCTTCGGATGAAGGGAATTTCCACACTGTGAGTTCCCCACGCTGAGGAAATCACAGGTCCAGAGCCCCACAAAAAAACAAAACAAAAACTTCTCTTGTTCTCTGTCAACCAAGAAGCCTTTATCAAGTGGCTAGTCTGCTGTGGGCCTGGCCCTGTTAGGCATAGAAGATACAGAGACAAAAACAAGAAGCTTACGTTCTATTGGAAGAGAAAATATGTAACTTATGTGAAATACATAAAAGGTGGTTGGGATGTGGAAGGGGCAGGCGCTGGCAGCTGTGGGGATTAGGAAAGGTCTTATGGAGGAGGTGGATTTGAGCTGAGTCTTGGGGGAAAAAAAGCAGGGATTCCTGGAAGCAGAGGTGAGAAAGGAGTGCGGGAGAACCTATGCAAAGGCTGTTGATAAGAGTGAGAACTCTGCATAAACACAGGCTATCTGCACTTGGCTAGGAATTTCTCAGCTCTGCATAAATGTTGAGAGCTATGTTTCCTTCTAAGTTTATTTCACTGCTGGCTCTAATCCAGATTTTCAGAACAAAAAACCTTGTGAAAAGAACTATTCCCATCTCACTACCTTTTTCATCACCTTCTCCCTCCCCTCCTCCCAACACACATAATAAACAAAAAGCAACCAAAAGACATCATTCTGGAGGGCTCCCCACCTCTGTCCTGAATCTTCTTATCTGGACCAGGCCACAAATGCCATTCCTGTCCCAGCCCAGGTTTCTATAGGCCACTCAAAATAACTATGAGCTTTTGTTCCCTCCCATGGGAGAGGTCTTTCTTGGACCTTGCCCCTGAATTCTGCAGAGCAACCAATTAACCAACATTTATTAAGCTCCTGCTACATGCCAGGTGCTATAGTGGGTGCTGGGATATAAAGGAAAAAGAAAAACCCAGCCCTGCCCTCAGGTAGCTTATATTCTATTACTGAAAAAAAAACCACATATGAACAAGCATTAGAAGGCTGGGGCCTGCCTGCTAGTTAAGGTCAATATTTAGTTCTTGGCCTCAGTAATTATCCACCACTTCCAGAATTTAGTATCATAATTCTGCTAAGAGGAAAACTATGGTTTTAGGTTTATAATATTGAATTGAGGCTGTCCCTGCTCTTGCTCTGACCTTATTTTCCCCAGAAGAGGTTCTTAGAATCTGACCCAATGCTAGGACTAGGCCTTGATGAGGTAATACCAATAATGTTGAATGATGTTTTGCAATCACAAGGGATGGGCAAAAGAGGCCCTGGGCCCAAGGCAGCTGATCGCTTCCTCCTGTCACCCCAGGCTGGCACTACTTGTAGCTACCCAGTGACCACCAAATTTAAAGTGCTTTGGTTTCTAACTTTAAGGAAATATTGCAATCTGGGTCCATTTGAAAGGTCATTTAAACTCCACCTTCTCTCTGTGATTATAAGATTAACCTGGTAGAATATGTGTCCCACATGAGCCTCAGAGAAGAAGAAAAATGAATCTTGTCACAGGTCTTACAATAATGGGAGAAATTGGAGCCTTGTCAGAAGTCACTTAATTAAATCATCCCTGCTCTCTGTTATTATTTTAACCTGCCCATTGGGCTCTGGGGAATCATAGGCTGATTTAAAAATAGTGATGGAGTTATCAGGCAGTAGGGTCATGATGCTGTCCATATGGTATCTGAACACTGGGAATGTATATGAGCCCTAATTGAATCCTAACCCTCGGAAGTAATTATGTGATGGCCCCAGAGCCTGTTAGACTCATAGGCTCAGACAGCTTGGTAGAACAAGGCAGAAAGAGACCAAGGTTACAGGATCATGGTATCTGAAAATCTAAGCAACTTTACTCAATGTCTGGTGACTGCCACAGGAGGAATAATGACCATCTTGGTGACATGTCCAAAGCAAGCATCCAACAGGGCAGCATCATTCCTGTTTGGAAATCATCCCCAGCCATGAGCCTGGTATCTAAGTAAATCAATAATGCAGATTATACTTTCTCACATTTTGGGGGGGTATATCCATTAAATAACAAAAGCCCATTCCCATTTACCCATGATTTTTCAAGCTTTTTATCTCATTTCACCCAGGAAAAGAATTGCCAATGAAAAGAGGATGATTGCTGCTTTTGTGCTTAAAAAAACCCTAAATCATTGATGTCACGTGAAATTCTGTCACCCTAGAAATTCTGAATTTGCCTGTTCCTCTCTAATATTACCGCCATCCGCCTCAGTGTATACATGGCTTACTCCTGCCTGTCTGCCTGCCCTTGGTCTTCTCTGATTCTAATCCATTTCACACACAAAAATGGGTCACTACAGAGTGCTGGATTTGGAGTTAGATCTGGTCTGAAGCTGAGCTTTGCTCCTTGCTCACTCTTTGACCTTTGGTTAGTCATTTCATGCCCACTCCGCTTCCTCATTTATTAAATGATGGGGCTGCATTACATGATCTCCAAAGTCCCTTCAGATCTGTGAGTCTATGATTGAGTGACCCAAACCATCAAGTTGTAGTGCAAGAGGCAAGGACTGGGACTGGGACTCAAAAGACCTCTCTTCTTGGCTCTGCCATTCGCTGCCCAAGTAACCACGGGTGATTTCCTTGACCTCTCGAGGCCTTACTTTATTCATCTGTAAGATGAGAGGTTGCCCTATGATTTCTGTTCATGGCTGTTCTAGCTCAGACATTTTATGTTGATTTGATCATAGTACCATACATTTTGGCACAGAATTGTGTCATCCTTATGTGCCTGAATCTTAGCCTCAGTATCAACTTTGGCAAGGGTTCCAAGAACATAGTCCATTAGGAAGAGCGGGGGGCCTACTTGTATCCCCAGGTCATTTAACTCATTTTCTCCAACCCTGGTATCTTTCTGAGAACTGGATCCGAAGGGAAAAGATAGGTTCCTTCCTTCTTTTCTTCCTTCCTTCCTTCCTTCTTTCCTTCCTTCCTTCCTCTTCCTCCCTCCTTCCCTCCCTCCCTCCCTTCCTTCCTTCCATCCTTCTTTCCTTCTTCCCTTCCTCCCTCACTTCCTTCCTTCCTTCCTTCCTTCCTTCCTTCCTTCCTTCTTTCCTTCCTTTTTCCCTCTCTTCTTTCTCTCTTCCTTTCTCCCTCCCTCTCTCCCTCCCTTCCTTCCTTTGTCTGGCACATGTACAGACTGGCTCAGAGGATATCTCTCCACATGGAGATGGGGGGAGCCTGCTTCCAGTACTAATGATGACATAAAAGGAAGTACCTTAGAGAGACTGAGGAACATGCATAGATGTTCTGTAACCAGTTCCCATTGTCTAACCAGCGGTGAATGGTGGAGAGGGGACTCTGACTGTGGATACATTTGGAAGGCCTCGCTGACTTCTGCCATCTCTCATTGGCATCAGTCCCTCTCATGAATCTGCTCCTGGTTTTGTGACTCTTTTACCCATGGAAGCCTTGGGGTCATCTTTCCTTAGAGATCATGTGACCAAAGAACTGTGCCTTGTGGCCTGGTTTCTGTGTTTGTTCTTTTCCATTCTAGGTCAAGGGAGTGGAGTAAAACCTTCACTACCTTGTGACTGAGAGTCACCTCCTGGTTTCCCAGCTGCTAGCCCCCCTTTCAGTTTCCCTTCATCTATTCTATATATCTATTTCTTGTGTGTACCTAGGTGTTTACATGCTATCTCTCCTATTAGAATGTACAGTCATTGAGAGAAGAGACTGTGTGCAGTTGGGTTCTTTGGTTGTATTTGGGTGTTGGTTTTTTTCATATCTTTGGTCTCAGCACAGTGCTTGGCATATATAAATAAATATTTAATCAATTATCTGACAGATTGACTACAAGCTCCCTGAGGTAGGGGACCATGCCTCATTTTTTCCCACATCCCCACATGATATCTACCACAGGGCTGGGTACCCAGTAGGTGCTCAATGCATGCCAATTGACTTGAATGGAAGGATCGTGGTTATTTTAGTAAGATGCATTTTAGTTATGGTCATAGCTGTTACAACTATAGGATTATTTAGTCTTCTTCAATCCAAATTTTGACATTTGAGTTAGAAATTCTTTCCCAAGCTGCTTGCCTGTGATGAAGGTTATAACCTTTCTTGCTTAGGGATGTTTCACTTTTCAAGCGTCTGGAGGGATGATTCCCGTAGTCTGTGATTTACACTAGCAATCTTTATTGCTCCCTTTCTCAGTTTCACGCCTTCTAAGTGAAAATCATCACCCTTGGATCATAAGTCTGACTAATTATGACTAACTCCAACTTGGAGAGAGCCAGTTATATATAGATGAATTATTTACACCAGAGTCCTCAGCTGACTCAGTGACTGTATCAAGCAGGTGACAAACCCTCAGGCCATAAAGGAAGTCTACAGGAATTCAATTCTTGTCCTAGAATCACCCCCACTCTGGTTCAGACCCCCCACATCCACCAACTAAAGAGAAAAGAGAAAGGCTTTAAGGAGAAATCCTATTCTGAGATGGAGAGGAACTCTTATTTTAAGATTCGTGAAAAATAGATGGGAAATGGACAAATGCCTTGATTTAAAAAAAAAGAATTAAGTGAAATCTGCAGACTATAGGCTTATTAGCTTGATTTAATAGAAAAATTCTAAAAAGTATGACTAGAGGGATACTTTGTGAGCAGTTAGAAAGGAAAGTGGTGATCCCAAAGAGCCTTCTTGACTTCATCCAGAAAAAGGGATTACATTGCATTAAACTCATGTTCAGTGTGTTTGGGGGGGGTGTGTATTACTAAACTGATAGGTGAGGGGAAGCCTGCAGAGATAGAATGCCAGGATTCCAACAAAGCATAACAAAAGGGCATCATGTCATTTTGGAGTAGATGATAGCATAGTTAAGTGGACTTGGAATCAGTTTAATGATTAAACATAAATAATAATGATAACTTGTGTAACCTGGGTTCCAGTTAAACCTGAAGAATTTTGCCTAAGACTCTCCTAATTGGTGACTCAATGCCGTATGCCTTTGTGGGGGGTAAAATTGATGTGAACGTTCTGGAGAAGAGAAACACTCTTCATTTCTGTTTTCAGAGAGGAAATGCATGGTTCCAGATGGTCTTGGGTACCAAATTCAGACACATTGAAAGAGAGAGAGAGAGAGAGAGAGAAAAAAGAGAGAAAGACAGAGACAGACAGACAGACTTTGGAAGGCAGACAGGTAAAGCCAGAGACTCAACATGACTCAGATTTCCAGCTTTTCCATTTAGAGATTTTAAAGAATTTCCCCATGGGTGAGATCAGGGACTCTCTTGGTTGAGAAAGACATCATCTTACTCCCATCTAAAAAGTTAATTTATTCTTGTGTATTTTCTGGTATATTTAATCTATAGAACTTTCCAAGATTTCTGTTTGCTATCAGTTTGGGTAAATGAGTTTATTCACTATTTGTGATAAACTTTTGTGTAAATAATTCCCCCTTTTGGTGGGAAGGAGTCAAGTCATTGCTTTTTGCACTTAGAAAATCACCCCCCTCAGATCAGCAATATTTAGGAGGGGCAGATAGCTATAATTCTAGTCTGATCCTCCTCTCAGAAGAGAAGAGAGTGGCCAGCTGTCCTTATAGCTTCTTCTCCTGCTTACTCAAAGTAGAAACCACAGTGTCCCTTGGAAAAGAGTGAGCAAGTTTCCAGAGAAATATTTACTCCTGCCTCCCCTCCAGCTGCTTGTCTTAGGTGGATTAGATACACTTTGTTGTTGTCATTCAGTTGTGGGATTATCTAGCTCTTCAGATTCATGGGGTTTTCTTGGAAATGAGACTGGAGTGGTTTACTATTTCCTTCTCCAATGAATTAAAGCAAACAAAAGTTAAGTGACATCCCCAGGGACACACAGCTAGAAATTGTGTGAGGCTGGATTTGAACTCAGGTCTTCCTGACTCCAGGCCCAGTGCTCTATCCACTGAGCCACCTTACATTAACATTTATATCGAGCTTTAAGGTTTACAAAATGTTTCACATTTATTATTTCACTCAATCCTCAGAAAATCACTGAAAGGTAGGTGCCATTATTATTGTCACCTCCACTTTACAAATGAGGAAACTGAGGCCGAGAGTACTGTTGAATAGTGTTAAGTGATGGTCCAGACGAAGTTTCAGAAGGTGTGTCCATCAAATTTGCAGATGGCTTGAAGCTGGGAGAGATGGCTGGAGTGTAGGAGGATGCAATCAGTATCCAAATACATCATGCCTTCTCAGTGCCTGGTATTCCAGCATGATAGGTGTTTAAGAAAAGCTTGTTGCTATTCCATCCCTCAGCCTCTCAGACAAAGCCAAGAGGAGTCTATATGGCATCCTCCACACCTTTGGGCCCACCCTGTCAGTGCAAGGTAAGGTTTAAACACACACACACACACACACACACACACACACACACCACCACCACCACCACCACCAACAACAACAACAACAACAACAACCACCACCTTCTGTTTCTTTCTCCTCTTTTGGGCACCAACACTTTTCTGGAAGGCCCTTCTTCTCCTCTGCCTCCTTCAACTTAGCTGCTAGACTCACTCATCATTGTTAGATTGTTATACTATGAAATCCTTGAAGTCAGGGACAGGTTTCTTTGACCTTTCTTTGAGTCCCTAGTGTTTAGTACAGCATCTGATAGATAGTAGTTGCTTAAAAAATGATCAGTGATGACTTATTGAATATGGCGGAACAATAGGGCACAAAATTGTGTTTAATAATAATAAATGTAAAGTTGGATACTTGAGTTAAAAAAAAACCCAACTAACCACCCAAGTACAAGATGGAGGAGGTGCATCTCTTTAGACCTGGGTTTTAGTGAAATACAAGCACAATATGAATCAATAGTTTCATATAGCAGCCAAAAATGCTAATGTGATTGAAAGGTGCATTAGGAAAGGCATGGTATCCTGAACAAGTGGAGGGGCCATCTGGCTGCACTCCGCCTTTCTCAGACCATCTCAGGCCATTGGGCTCATTTCTGGGTGCCACACTTTATGGAGGACTTTGACAAACTGGACTGCTATCAAAATGGTGATTCATATGGGGATATATTTAAGAAGCTGGAGTCATTTTACTTGCAGAAGACTTATGTTTGTTTCAAGTTTGTGTTTTCATTGGTATATGGAACTTCCCCCGTCCTCATTTAACTCCTCTGAACCTTACTTTCCTCATCTGTAAAATATGGAGATGGATGTTTTGTAACAATAATAAATATATGGAAGTTTTGAATTATAAAGTGCTTACCCTATTATACTCTGTCCTGACCCACAGCTCCCTGCCAGGCTCTGCCTCTTTCTACTTTTTCTTGCTACTCTTGACTTAATTGAACAACTATTTTATTCCTCAGTCTCAGACAAAGCTAAGAGGAGTCTATATGGCATCATCCACAGCATACCTTGGATAGTATTTTGTGAACTGTTCTGAGCCAGGGACAATCTTATGCATAGGTGAAGTAGGTGTACACCTACATGATCTGTTTTGAGAGGCTGAGAAAATCCTCCTTAATCCATAGCATCTTCCTTACTAGACTCTGTGATGTCTGAAAATCCACCACTGGAGAGTTTTATTCTCTAGGGCCTGTGCTGTTAAGGGCAGAGTGTGACCGATGAAGAGTGTATTTCACAGCAACCATATTTTCAAAATCAAAACTGGGGACAGTGGTCAGTGAAGGGAACCAAAGGAGAGTGGGGCAGGCACCTGGCTGCTCACAGTCTGCTCCAGGCTGGATTTGAGTTCACAGGGACCTTCAGGTTTCCTTCAAAATTGCTTTATTCAATTTGCCAGGCAAAGAAACAATTCAAGGCAGGCTCACTGTCTAAGAAGACAACTGTATTATTATTGGTTTTAGCTTCTCTTCGAACAGATCTCTGGGGAAACTTAGTGCAGCAGATGGTGGATAGCAGGACCATTCCTAGTCCCTTCAGCACAGTATGGATCCCCAGTGATCCTGCAGAGACAGAAAGCACCGGGGAGAAAAGAGATCACTTGTCATTGATCGGGCAGCACAGTGGAGATGAGTCATAAATAGCTAATGAGAAGCTCTGCTACAGAGATCCCAAAGAGACTTAAATATTCTCTCAGCAGATTGGAATTGTTGTATGATTCTTTACTGCTTAGTAAGTATTTCCTTTCTAATATGGAAATAAAATTTCCTACATGGTGACTGATTCAGGGGCCCTTTTTTAAATTTTGCCCCCCAAGCTGGCTGAGGAGAAACTCTTCATTAGAGCCCAAAACAGAATTTTTGCTCAAGAATCGAGGTGGGGGTTTAACTGGAGCACTAGGCAGCCTCCTGTTAAGGAGACTGGCAACCCCAGAGCAATGAACCAAAGGCAAAGCACAAAGGCAAGTAAAGGGCAGGGACTGGTGGAGGTTGCCAGCCAGTGTCTTTAGCCTAGCAGTGCCTGACAAACCACTCTGGGAGACTAGAATGAGCAACAGTGGCCCCAAAGATGTCTGTCAATGCCCATAGGCACTTAGAGTCTTGAGCATGAGGCTTCCTGAACAAAAGTCCCTCC
>CM053585.1:74834939-74863170 GCA_028646515.1 Pseudochirops corinnae
ATCACCACCACCACTACCACCATCACCACCACCACCATCATCACCACCACCATCATCACTCCCCCACCATCACCCCCCCACCCCCACCTCCATCATTACCCCCACCTCCACCACCACCACCACCACCACCACCACCACCATCACCACAAACACCACCATCACCATCACCACCAGCAACAACCACAACAGCAACTTTCTGTTTCTTTCTCCTCCTTTAGGCACCAATACTCTTTTCCAGAAGGTCCTTCTCCTTTGCCTCCTTCAGCTTAAACCCATCATCTTGCATATCCTGGTGGAATATACTAGGGCCAATAAATGTTTAACTGCTGTAATACTTTTCCTAAGATCTGATCTCCCTTTTTATAATAAATATAAGGCTAGGATTTTGCTTCTTAGAATTTTGTATTCCTTGCTATAGAATAGAGAAATGTTGCTGCTCTTCAGTCATTCCAGTAGTGTCCAACTCTTCATGACCCCATTTCAGGTTTTCTTGGCAAAGATACTGGAGTAGTTTGCCATTTCCTACTCCAGCTCATTTGACAATTGAGGAAACTGAGGCAAAGTTAAATGACTTGCATCTGAGATCAGATTTGAACTCAGGTCCTCCAAACTTCAGGCCTGGCACTCTATCCACTGTACTACCTACCTGTCCACTATATGTGTGTGTGTATATATATATATATATATATATATATATATATATATATATGAGTGACAATTTCACATACAGTATTCTAGGAAGAAAAAACAATGTATAAGCACCATAGCACCTTTTCATCTTCACTTAAGAGAATAATTCAAGGTCATTCTCCTGACACTTATCCTGAACTCTTCCAAAGTTGGTTAATATCCTATAAGTATATTTTTTGCTTTTTTTTTTTGGAGGGGGGAAGGTAGGGCAGTTGGGGTTAGGTGACTTGCCCAAGGTCACACGGCTAGTTTTGTGTTAAGTGTCTGAGGCTGGATTTGAACTCAGGTCCTCCTGACTCCAGGGTCATTGCTCTTTTCACTGTGCCACCTAGCCACCCCCATCCTATAAGTATTCATTGTCCCTTGCTTTCACTCCTAAAACCAGCTGAGATCTCCACTTCTTTTTCTAATAATGACCTTCTAGATTGTGTCAAGCTGTACCCAGATGGCACCAGGCACCTGGCATCATAGATAGACCCGCCATGTCTCCCTTGGAACTTTGAGTAAATCAGGGTACTATTAAAGTCCCATATTCTCATCTCCCTTGATCAATTACTATGCTCAAAGATAAAAAAAAAATAGAACTAGAAGTAGAAATAGTAGGTAACACCTTGGTTCCCACCTGTCACCATCTTGGAAGATTATATAAAGAGAAAACGTCATTTCCTGTGATAAAAAGGAAATCTTGGAAACTGAATCACAGGCAATCAATCTAGGCAACTACTACATCAGTCCACCAGTCTCAATGCAGATTTGGAGACCTCTAGTATCTCTCCTATTCCTTATCTCCAGCTGGCTCTGAAGAATCTCTTTTGTACATAATAATAACAAATGCTGATGTAGCAATTTAATTTTTACAAACTGCTTTTCATCTATTTTCCTTGCTTTGCATCTATTTTACCCTGGGAGATAGGTGCGATTATTGTTCCCACTTTATAGAAGATGGAACTGAGGCAGATAACAGTTAACTGACTTGTCCAAGATCACACACCTAGTAAGTATCTGGGACAGCACTGGAACCCAAGTTTTCTTGACTCCAAGTCCAAAACTCTGTCCACTGGGCCACATAGGTGCCTATCTGATGGGTGGGATTCCTTTTCTCCTCCCTCCTGCAGACACTTGGATGATCACATGATCACTCCTTTAGAGCCAAATGAAGGAAGTGAAAGGGGCAGGAGAAACTGACCAATGCTCTTAACTTTCCTAAATCTACGGAATCTTCATTCTAATTGCTTCTGTAAGTCGTCTCAGCTTAGAGACACATTATTTCCCCTGGTTAATAGAATGCAAAAAAAGGCAAGGGGAAGAGCAAATATTCCAGAACTTTGTGTAGATGAGCGGCTAGAATAAAGATCAAAAGCAACAAAGGGCTGGATTAGGATAAAGAAAAAATGTTCTGGCCCAGATAGGGGGGCCTGAGGCTCTCAGAGCAGCTGCCTGTCTTTGCCTGTAGTTACCATCTATGGTTGAACAGCAGGGATTTACCATCCCCATCCAGGAAATCTATCCAAAATTTAGTTAGATGCCTTCTTGCAAAAGACAGCTGCTGCCTGCTCAAGATTGCGAGGAAGAGTTAAAGAGACTGATCCCACCACCTGGTGACTGCACCTGTGGGTCTCTAACAGCTCTTACCTTGGGATGCTATTTATAGTGACAGTCGAGAAGACTTGGCTTCCTTTTTGGATACAGGGACAGGAAAGAGGAGGAAGGATTCAGGAAAGACACAGCACTGCTCTGGGATTTGTTGGACTCAGGACCATCACCCAGGGCTGCAGGGGAATTTCTAGAACAATGTTTGTTTGAATATCTGATATCTCAGCAACTCTCTTTACATCTCTCTTCTCTGTCTTAGAACTCACGAATGTCAGAATTAGAAAGAGAAAGCCTAACATACTCCCTTTATCTTACAATGAAGAAACTGAATTCAGGGGAATTATGCCCAAGGGCATAGTGTAGAGTGCCCTGTGTTGCCCCCAAACCTATCATCCAAGTTTGGCTTCTACCTCCCAGCCCTATCCCTACTTCTGTTCCCTTTACCATTAAAATTCTCATTCTCCATTCCTTTTGTATGTGGTTTCAGCTAGTTTTCACAGAGCCAGTAGAGAAGACAGCCTCTTTTCACACCAAGAGTAGTCAGGCCATGCCCTTCCTTCCTGGTCATCCTGTAGATCCTTGATGCCCCTCCAATCTGCTCTTTTCTCATTCCCTTCTAAACCCTCTTCAGTTTGGCATCTGACATCATCAATCAACTGAAACTGATCTCTCCAAAATTACCAATCATCTCTTTTTTTTTAAAAAAATAGATTTTTATTGAATTTTTTTAAACATCACCATACTTTCCTCTAGTACTCTTCTCCCTCCTAGTGAGCCATTCTGTATAATAAATAACATTTTTTAAACACTAGAGGGACAGAGACAGAAACAGAGACAAAGACAGAGAGACAGAGACATAGAGACAGAAAATATAACTTACTAATACTAAAAAGTCTTAAAATATGTGCAGTGTGCCACCGTCATGAACCTCCCAGCTCTGCAAAGTGTGGGGTGGGGGTATCATCTTACATCTCATATTTGGAGTCATGTTTGTTCTTTGTAATTTTGCAACACTCACTCTGGATTTTGTTGTGTTTGTTCTCTCCTTTTACACTGTTGTAATCATTGAATACATGGTTTTCTTGCCTCTACTTTAGTCTTTATCTGTTCATGTGGATCTTTCCATGTTTCTCTGCATTTATCATATTCAACATTTCTCACAGTACAGTAGTATTCCATTTCGTCACATTCACATATCACAGTTTAATTAGTCATTCCCCAATCTATGGACATCTACTTTGTTTCCAATTCTTTGCTATCAGAAAGTGCTGTTAAAAATATTTTGTGCATATAGAGACTTTAATCAGTGGCCTCCTTCAGAGTAAAAGCTTCATAGTAGAATCTCTAGGTCTCCTTAAAGGAGAAGGCACTAGCAATTGAGTGAACTGGGAAAGGCCTCCTGCTGAAAGTAATATTGGAGCTCAATCTTGAAGGAAGTCAGGGATTCTAATAGGTGGAAGGAGGGAGAGCATTTCAGGCATGAATGGACAGCCAGTGCAAACGGATAAGGACTTGGGAGAGGGAGCACTGTGTATAAGGAACATCAAGTAGACCCATATGGCTGTTCTGTAAGAATGTATGGAGGAGAGTAAGGTCTAATAAGACTGGAGACGTAGGAAGGGGCCAAGCTGTGAATAGCCTTACATGTTTACCAGGAGAATTTATATGGGATCCTGTAGGTAATAGGGAACTTCTGGAGTTTATAGTGTAGGTGTGACTTGCTTAGACTTTTGCTCTGGAGAATCACTTTGGCAGCTGTGTGGAAGATGGATTGGAGTGGAGAGGGCATTGAAGCAAAGAGAAATATTAGGAGAGCATTGCAATAGTTCAAGCAAGAGATGAGGAGCTGGATAACGGTGATGGTTGTGTGAATATCAAGAAGGGGACATATAAGAGATGTTGTGGAACTGATTGATATGTATGGTGAGGAATCAAGGATGGCACTGGGTGGGGGGGAGGTTCCTGGTTGAGATGACTGTAAAGATAGTGTTGCCTTTGTCCAGTAATAAGGAAGTTTGGAAGATGGGTGAGTTTTTTTTGGGAGGGAATAGCAAGCTCTGTTTTGGACATTTTGAGTTTAAGATGCCTATGGGACATCCTGTTTGAACTGTCTAGTAGGCAATTGTAATATAGGAGTGGACCTCGGGAGAAAGTCTACAGCTGGATATATAACTCTGGGAGTCATCTGAATAGACATGATGCCAACTGGGTACTGATGAGATCAACAAGTGAATGTAGAAGAGATCCTAAGACAATGCCTTGAGGTACACTCATATTGAGTGAGTGTGATGTGGATGAAGATCCAGGAAAGGAATTCAAGGAATGGTAGATCCAAGAGAAGGCAGTGTCAAATACAGGATATTGTTTCTGGTGTTATTATTTTTGCTGCAACCTCTCTGTCACAGAGTCCTATGATTCAAAGGGTACAGATATATTTTGAGAGATTTCCCACTTCTTTAATGTGTGGTCTTGACCTAGGGAACTAGAGAAAGCATATTTGCATAGCATCAACAGTATACTGAGACTAACTTTCAAGCATACAAGTACATGATGTTACAGAAAAAAGTTTTGTTAAAAACAAAACAAAACAAATGCTCTTGAATTAACAACCATTAATCTCAAAGATTAATGTCACTCTCTAGAATCACTAAGAGTCTTGAATTATGAGGACTCCTCAAGAAGGGATTTCTCTTCCCTTCCTTCTTCCCTCTCACCCCCAAGGTCTAATAAATATTCTTTTGATTAGATCTGTAGGATACCCAAAGGAAGCAGCAGGTTATAGCAGGAAGAGATCTGGTCTTAGAATCAGAAGATCTGGATGTCCAGTCCCTGACTAGCTGTGTGACCCTGGGCACTTAACCTCTCTGAATCTCAGTTTCCTGATCTGTAAGATGGGCATAATCACTCTTGGGCTACTTTCTTCACAGGCAGTTTGTAAACTTTAAAGTGCAATAAAAATATGAACTATCATTAATTATTTTCTTGATGAGTAGCTATGTGTCTTCCTGAAGACTTATGATTGTGTTATTGGGGAGTAGAGTTATCTGCCAGACATTCCTCCGAGCCACAATAGCAAGAGGGGGAGAGGAGCCAGCAAATTTCCTCTAAGACAAACAATCAAATCCTGGAAGATGATAAGCTATTGATGTGGCACATGCTGAATGCTGCAGCTGAACTGAGGAAGAACTGAGTTCAGATCCTACCTCAGACACTTCCTGGCTGACACTGTATTGCTTATGCTGATACCAAGCTGCCCCACAGGGCAAACTACTGCTAGATGGGAGGAGGAGAAGAAGGAGGAGGAGAAGGAGGAGGAGGAGGAGGAATACAGGAAACATAAAGTACTCAAAGAACCTATGAGAATCCATCCCTTTTTGGAATAGTTTTTTCACATAGATGATTTAGAGATTCATTCAATCAGATTAATGTTATCTGACTGGCAATAAGTTTTACATTTATGTTTAAATCTATGAGGTTGTTTTATGTTAGTATGAAGTTTGTACCTTTTTTGCATTATGATTTTTGGAATTTATTGTATAGAAGTACTGCTGATTTTGGAATAACAGGATTTATTTGTAATATCATTGCATGAATAAAGCATTTAATTAAGCACT
Source organism: Pseudochirops corinnae (assembly GCA_028646515.1). Classification (NCBI taxonomy): domain Eukaryota; kingdom Metazoa; phylum Chordata; class Mammalia; order Diprotodontia; family Pseudocheiridae; genus Pseudochirops; species Pseudochirops corinnae. Next base: position 74,840,837 of record CM053585.1, read on the forward strand.
TTTAAAAAAGGAATCTATCCCCTGCTCCTCGTAGGATAATGATAACTTGGGAAATGATCAAACAAAGCTCCCCATCCACCTTGGACCTGCACCATCTGAACTACTCAGAGCAATAGGTGGGGTTATTACTATCCAGATCTCTTGCCCCTGCCATAGCCTAGCTTTAGGATGTCAGCTGCAGAGGGAGCCTTTATTGATTGTCCTCTTTCTGAGAAAGGATTCTCCCTCTAGGCAGCCAGTACTTAACTCTTGAATGCAGGAGCAATCTCCTGGGAACATTCCACTTTGGGAACTCTCCAGTTGAGGATTACCCACCAGGTAAGACCTAAGTCATGGAAACATCCTTTTTTCAGACACACTCATTTCAAACCTGGGATAGTGAGTTTAAGTAGATTTAGAGCAGAACTATAGGAAAGGAAGTAGCTAAACTATCCAGGGACTCCATGAAATCAATAATAAAAAAAAAAAACCAGACCATTAACATGGACTTTCAAGGTACAGGATAGCCAAGAAACACATGAAAATTCCTTCCCAAAATGTAAATTATAGACACACTGAAAATTTACTCCCTAAACTTCTTAAAACTCTACTGATAAAAGAAAAAGTGTTACTTTGTTGTTGGAAACAACTGTGAAGGGTGTGTGTGTGTGTGTGTGTGTGTGTGTGTGTATGTGTGTGCGTGTGTGTATTTTGAGAAACCTGCCAACCAGTAGGATCGGACTGGTAGAGAAGTGACATATTTCTTGCCCTTCCCAATTCCTTCCCTATGCCCCAACCTAGAATAACACATATGCCATTTAGAGGTGTCTTTATGACTCAAAACAGGCCTTGGGCTTTCCTGTTTGGAAAGGTGAAGAATGACACAAAGTCCCTTTGATTCAGCTCCTGCCAGCTTTTCCTTTGGCCAGAGAAAGACTCTTCTGTGAGGTACATAAGAAACCAGTGAATTTAATGCCTCCTCCCTAGGCATTAAGAATGGAGATAGAAGTTGGATGGACAATTTTCATCTCTGACTTTCATCTTGACAAGTGGCAGACCACTACTGTGATGCTCTGGAAGCGATTGTATTTAGGGTGCAAAGATAGAGTATTTTCATGTTGTCACTGTGGTGTAGTGGATAGAATGCTGGACTTAAGAATCAAGAAGGTCTGGGTTCAAATCCCACCTTAGATGTGTCCCAGCTGTGTGACTCTAGGCAAGGAGGTTAGATTTTGTGACTTTTGAGGCCATTTTCCAGCTCTAAAATCTATGATCTTATCTTTCTTGTCTTCCTTGGTGTAGAATATGTCTAGAAATAATGATAACTCACATTTATGCATCTTATGTATGTACATGCATGTGTGTGACATGTTTGTCTCAGTGTGGAGGGAGGCAAGAAATGACATTTCTAGCACCTCTTCTCCCACCCTTCTCCAAGGCAGAGGGAAAAGCCAGGAGGGGAAGTAGGAGGTTGGGGCCAGAGGCTAGCTACTCTGCTCTTGGGAGAAAGAAGGGGTACCAGGCTAGAAGTTTACCTATCTGCTCCTTAAAATATTGTTAGTCTAGGGGAAGTAACTTTAAGATTCAAACTAAACTCCTGATCACTGTTCCTTAATAGGAAAGGGAGCCCCAAACTTTATGATTGATTACAAAAGCTGAGACATGGGGGACAATATGATTGGTTGAAAATTGGGAATGAGTGGCATTATTCCCTTTCCGCCCAATTCCAGTTCCACAATGAACACACATAATAAGTAATAAAAATTATTTATCCAAGCCAATAGCAAAACAGAAATCAGAGAAAGTATACATATGTATAGTGTAGACCAGACAATACAGATGGAAGGAGCTCTCCCATTGGGAGCAAGATATTTCAGTTCGAGAGAGAGAGAACCAGATCTTACCCAAAGGTAAAATTCTCTAAGTCTCTAGTGTAGATAGGGACATGGAAGATACTGCCAGTTCCTTTAATGTTAGCTTCTACCCAGAGTCTTTCTCCCTCTTAAGCAACCTGAAGAGAGATTGGCATAGCTCATCTTCTCTCTTAAAGCTGGAAGCTAGAAGCATCCAAGAGCTCTCTTCTCTCCTACTCTCAACAACTCTTCCTGGTCCTTCATGTAGTCAAGGGGCATTGATCTCCATCAATAAGGAGAGAATCCTATACCAATTTGGGGGCTCTGGGTCCATCTGCATGTATGCAATAAACCTTGTAGATTACAATCACCTATGAGATAGTTTCTGTAAGTATTATCACTCCTAGTTTATGGACGAAGTAACTAGGCAAAATTTTTCCAGGGTTATACATCTAGTAAATAGTAGAGCTAGAATTTGAACCCAGGTCTTCTAACTCCAAGTCTAACCTTGTTTTCTTTCTCTGGGATGATGGCTATGGAAAGACACACTCTTTCCTTAGAGGATCTTTAGATAGCTGTAGTGGTGGTGGTGGTGGTAGCAGTGGTAGTAGTAGTAGTAGTAGTAGTAGTAGTAGTAGTAGTCGCAGCAGCAGTATTAGTACTAGTAGCGCTACTATTACCAGTATTATTTATACTACTACTATTTAAAGATCTTTGAGAGAGTATGTCTCCTGTATTACTATTAGTACTGAAGTGATCAGATTGATTCTGTCTTTTTTTTAATTGATCTTATTTATAATCAATTGATTTTGTCCTATTACTCCCTAAGTCTTGGTTCTTTGTCTCTGAATTTAGTTCAAAAATTCAGCTGGCTTATAATGAGTTAAGTTTAGAAAAGCCAGTTTAGATTAAACCAATTCTCTGGCTAATCATTTTTCTTTTCTTGCCTCAAGGAAATCTGTTATCCTTGAGGGATGTGGATGGACACCAGGGAGTCTGGTCTAGTATCTTTATACCACCAAACTATCTTTAAAGGATGTCTAGTTTGCTATCCAAAGAAGTTTGCTCCATTATCTTTCACCTCGCAGGTGGACTCAAACCATGAATATTTCTCAGTCACAGAAGGGAAGAAGGAATGTTGCTAGTCCCTCATTCCCTATTCCAATCAATCATATTGTCCCCCATGCCTCAGCTCTGTAACCAATCATACTGATTTCCTCATTCATGGTGTTGAACTCTTTTAACCAATAATAACTCATTCCCCTCCTGTGAAGTGCTGTTCTTTGTTACTACAAATATAAACTATAAAAGAGAACTGTCCCCCTCATTTGGAGTCTTAGCTTTGCTAAGGAAGTTGAGATCCTACTTACTGATAAATTTGTGTTTTACTAATAAATTGATCATGCTTAGAACTTTGTGCCTCAATTTACCTTAACTTTAATTGTTACAGCACTAGTGTGAGTGCTAGTAGTAGTATTACTAGTAATTGACATTTCCATGGCACTCTAAAGTTTGCAAAAAAGCTCTACATATGTTATTTCATTTGAGATTCGCAACAATCTTGTAAGGTAGGTACTACAGGTATTATTATACCATTTTACAGATGAGAAAACTGAGGCAAAATGTGTTCTAGTGAATCACTTATGATCAAGCAATTAGTAAACATCACAGGCTGGTCTTTCTGACTCCAAATCCAATATTCTATTTATTCTTTTCTATTCTAACATGGTTGCATAATGGATTCTCATCAAGCCAGGTATAATTGGAAGGGAGACAGGACTCATGCTGACTCCATGTGGAGAACAGTCTCTTTGTTCTCTAACCCCCTCCTTCTTTCCCCAGCTAATCCATGAACAGTCAATCAAGCCTAACTGTCCTTTGAGAAGTGTCTAGGAGCCAAATTATCCAGACCATGGGATTTGTTTTGTTAAGGGCTTCAAACTATTATAAGAAAATGTGTGAAATGATATGTCATCTCATTTTTTCCCCTGATGTGCCTGAAAAGTTAGATCAGGAAGCACCAGAGCTTCTCCTCCTGTCTGACCAGAAGCTGAAATTAAAGGAAGATACAGAGATAGAAATTTCCTTCTGGACTTTGCAAAACCCCACATGGCAGACAGCCTATAGGAGTGTGCCTTTCCAGGGCTTGGAGTCAGGAAGACCAGAGTTCAAATCTGATCTCAGATTCTTACTTGCTATGTGACCTTGGGCATGTCACTTAATTGTCATCTGCCTCAGTTTCCTTCATTGTTCAGTGGGGACAAAAAATAGCACTTACTTCCCAAGGGTTGCTATGAGGATAAAATGTGATAATATCTGTAAAGTGCTTGGCATATTGTAGACACTTAATAAATGATTGTTTCTTTCCCACTTCAGAATCTGGTCCTCTAGTCACATATCCCAGAAATTATGATGCTGAGTCATTTATGAGAAGAAGGTAGAAGGAGGCCAAAGATTCATTTTTTCCTTCTTTCTGCACACAGGGAAAAGAACTTTTATTTATTAATTTATTAAAAATTTATTAAACAGCTACTGTAGAGAAGGCACATTATTAGACTCCAGACAAACTGATCTCAGATATTTTCCCAGGCTTCAAGAACTTGTGGCCCTGTTGACCCTTTGATTAGACTCTTGTCCATTCAAGATCTTTCATGTAAGGTAGAAGTTTCAAACTTTTTTTTTATCATGGACCCCTTTGTCTGTCTGGGATAGACAGGATAAGGTCTTCCAGAATAAGGTCTTAAAAAAATAAAATACGTAGGATTAATTACAAAGGAAACCAATTATGTTGAAATAAAGATGTAATTCCAGCTCATGGACCTCTTTTGGGAGTCTGTGAACCCTAGGCTAATAACCCCTATCTAACACTTCACAATGCATGTTATTTTGTAACTCATGTATTATTTCAATTCAACAACTCAACAAACATTTATTAAGTAATTACTGTTATGCTTAATACATTTTGCTAAGTGTCAAGGATAAAAGCATTTTTAAATGACAGTTCCTACCATCAAGGAATCACCTTTATTGGAGGTTCTAGGCTACAACTTTCACAGAACTGAGTATAATCTAATATAGAGATAGACAGAGGGCTAAAGAGTTATCCAGACAAAATGCTTTAGGAAAATTGGAGAAGAGAAAACACTTTCTATCTGGCAGTATCATAGAAGACTTGGTGAAAGAGAAAACACCTGAAGCAAGTCTTCAAGAAGAGAAACATATTGAAAAGAAATGGTGAAGAGGGAGTCCATTTCAAGCATGGGAATGGCCTAGATACACCAAGACAGGAGGTGGCATGTTGAATTTCGGGAATAACTGATAGGTTTGGAAGAAATGTAGATTGCACAAAAAGGAGTGAAATAAGGCTGGACAAATTAGGTTAGAGCCACATTATGAAGGGATCTGATCAACAGGCTAAGACAAGGAAAGAGATCAGGACCAAATACACAGATTTGGGAGTCATTTCTTATCACTGAACCGATGGGAGCAAATATGATTAGAGGAGTGGATGTAGAGGGAATGAGAGAAGAGGGAAGGAGACAGAGAGGGGGGGAGAAAGAGAGAGAGAGAATAAAGAAGAAGACCTAGAACAGAGCCTTGGAGACCCCCCCCCCCAATTAAAAAATGAGGGGGAAATAATGAACCAGTAAAAGAAATTGTGAAAAAAAGTCAGGAAAGTAGGAGAATAGAATGATAATGCAAAGAATGGGGTTCTACACTCCTACCTCAGCTGATATACTATAATCAATGTAAAGACTCACTGAAGTTTTAGATGTGTAAATGGAATGTTTTATAGCTTGGGTCCTTTATGAGGTATGTGTTTCTTTAATTGAACCAAGAAGAGTCTAGTGTTATTAGACAAGCAAACAGGTTGACTAGGACTCTATGGCTTTAAATAGTGGAGAAACTTCAGCCGTTCCTCAGTTCAGCAATGATTCAAGTTAAGCTTTGAGAAGTTTGAAGTTCAGTATGGATGAGGATTTTGTGCTTGGACCAGTAGGCATCCATCTAGAAGGAGGGAGCCCAGAGGGAGTTTTGCACTTTCCTCTACCTCCCACCAATGACCATGTCATCAGAGAGACTAGATCAGTAGGATCCCAGCTCCAACTTACAGCTGAGAAACACACAGGAGACAAGCTAGATGCACCAAGGATGAAGAAGAGATGGATTCAGGATGCTACAGGGACATAGATCTTTGGAGGACAGTAGAGAGTTATACCTAAGATGAACTTCCTGAAGAATCCACAAAGAGAGGAAAGGAGTTCTGGAAGCTCCCTTTGGCCTCATGAGCTTTCTAAGTTTGATCCCACTCTCCCTAGGGACCTTGTGCATGAAGGGAAGTTGATTGTACCTCTGATTCAGGTGTGTGTGTGTGTGTGTGTGTGTGTGTGTGTGTATGTGTGTGATATTTCTCTAACAACTGTCCCTCCCATATTTATTTAGTAAGTATCTTTTCTATAAGCTTATTAAATATAACTGATAATCAACAGGTAATAAACTGGTATTCATGTATGACAAGTTTGCACCTAGTGCCCTGAGGGAAGTAGGAATCAGCTGCCTCCAGGACACCCAACCCTCCAATAGGAAGCAGCCTGGAAGTTGGAGAGTGCCTTATCCTTGGTAAGTTTGTGGGCCTTCTAATTTATAAGGATGCCTTGGAGAGATTTTTCTATCTGTGACCCTGGTTTTTGGATGCCCTAGTTTAAAGAGTTCACTAAAGAAAAATTAGAATCTCTTCTCTTTTGTTTTAAACTGTAATTTGACAATCTATTTTCCAGTTTTTTTTCCTTACAAGTTCAGACTACTTTCTCTGTAATAACCTTTATTTGTTTTAGCACTTAAACACTATGATATGTTATATTACCATACCTTTATGAATATGGAAGCTATAAGCAGTATGGATTTTTATATCCCTAAAATATTGGTGCTTAGCAGTTTGCCTAGAGCATACCATGAGAGCTCATTAATGTTCATTTTTTTTCTTTTGTTACTTTTAAGCAGATAGGTATAATTCTAGTCTGATGCTACTCTTGGAGACTGTAGAAAAGTGCACCCAATTTTGATGGTTTTCCTAGATCTTGCCTGTCCCATCTTCACTCCCCATCCCCAGCTAGTATGCTTACAATGCAGGTACTGCTGTGGTTGTCCTTCTTTCCACAGAGGAAGACTAAGTCTCAGATCATGACCATGCATCTCCCCACTCTCCCAAGCCATGTTTATACATTTTGTCAACCCATAATAGGCATTTCTACATTCTTTGTCAGAAAAGGAAAATAATAAATGCTGGAGGAGATGTAGGAAAACAGGGACATTAATGCATCGGTAGAGTTGTGAACTGGTCCAACCATTCTGGAGAACAATTTGGAACTATACCCAAAGAGCTATAAAACTGGTCATAGCCTTTGACCCATTAATAACACTACTACATCTGTAGTATCCCAAAGAGATCAAAGAAAGGGGAGAATTTCATTTGTACAAAAATATTTATAGCAGTTCTTTTTTGTGGTGGCAAAGAATTGGAAATTGAGAGAATGTCCATCAGTTGGGGAATGTCTGAACACATGGTGGCATATAATTAAAATAAAATTCTATTGTACTATAAGAATAAAGAATAGGATAATTTCAGAAAAATATAGGAAGACTTATATGAAGTGATGCAAGGTGAAGTGATCAGAACAAGGAGAACACTGTATACAGTAACAGCAATATTGTAACAATATCAACTGTGAAAGACTTAGCTACTCCAGGTTCTTCACCATCCTGATTGCCCTCCTCTGAACACTTCTTGAGCTTATTGGCATCTTTACTAAAATGTGGTGCCCAGAACTCACCAAAATACTCCAGAGGTGGAATGACCAGGGTGGGCTATAACATCCTCTCTCTTATGCTGAACAATCCATCTCTTAGAAGAAGTGTAAGTCAGCCTTGACTGTTTGAGCAATATGGTATTGACTCGTACTGACTCCCTTTCCAACTTCCTCCCCTCAGTCAGGAGTTTCTTCTGCCTCTTTGGATTTTTTTCTTCTTTGTTTCTCTCTTAAGACTCTTATTCCATTTTCTTTTTTCCTGTTATTTGTTAAAACATCCATTTAAAAAAATTTTAGTTCCAAATTCTCTCCCTCCCACCATCCCCCATTCATTGAGAAGGTAAACAACGTGATAACAATCACACGTGTAAAGTCATGCAAAACATATTTCCCTATTAGCCATGTTGCAAAAAAGCCCCAAACCCATCACCAATAAAAAGTAAGAAACATAAGAAAGTGAAAAAAAGTATACTTCAATTTGTGCTCAGGGTTTCAGAGTTCATCAGTTCTGTCTCTGGAGGTGGATAGCATTTCTCATCATGGGTCCTTTGGAATTGTCTTGAAGTGCTGTCTTGATCAGAGTAGCTAAGTCCTTCACAATTGATGTTGTTATAATATTGCTGTTACTGTATACAATGTTCTCCTGGTTCTGCTCACTTCATTTTGAATCGTTTCATCTAACCCTTCCCAGGTATTTCTGAAATGATCCGGCTTGTCATTTCTCATAACACAGTAGTATTCTGTTATAATCATGTCACAGCTTATTCAGACATTCCTCAATTGACGGACATCCCCTCAATTTCCAATTCTTTGCCACCACAAAAAGAGCTGCTATAAATATTTTGGTATAAATAGGTCTTTTCCCCTTTCACTGATCTCTTTAGAAGTACAGACCAAGCAGAGGTATTGTTGGGTCAAAGGGTACGCACAGTTTTATAGCCCTTTGGGCATAGTTCCAAATTGTTCTCCAGAATGGTTGGACCAGTTCACAACTCTACCAATTATGGAGTGTCCCTATTTTCCTACATCTCCTCCCACATTTACCATTTTCCTTTTTTGCCATATTAATCAATCTGATAAGTATGAAGTAGTACCTCAGAGTTGCTTTAATTTTCATTTCTCTAATCAGTAGTGATTTAGAGCATTTTTTAATGTGATTGTCAATAGCTTTGATTTCTTCTTCTGAAAACTACCTCTTCATATCCTTTGACCATTTACCAATTGGGGAACTTTATTCCCTCTTCTTAAGGAACACCTCTTTCTTTCTGATAACTTTGGCAAAAGGAAAGATTGCCTTCTCCTCCAAGTCCTTTCCGTTCACTTGCCATGGAGATCCCTGCAAAATTCTTGATATACACTAAACTTGGTAGAAATGAGAACTTTAGGCTATAAAAAAGTATGTACCCTTTGACCCAGCAATACCACTTGTAGGGCTGTATCCCAAAGAAATCATACAAGTGAGAAGAAGACCTGTATGTACAAAAATATTTACAGCAACTCTTTTTGTGGTGGCAACAAATTGGAAATCAAGGGGATGCCCATCAATTGGAGTATGGCTAAACAAATTATGGTATATGAATGTAATGGAATACTATTGCGTTACAAGAAATGAGGAGCAGATGGACTTCATAATAACCTGGAGAGATTTATATAAACTGATGCTGAGTGAAGGTAGCAGAACCATGAGAACCACATTGTATCTGTGACAACTAACTTTGACAGACTGGACTCCTCACAGCAATGCAAAGCTATAAGACAACTCCTAAAGACTCATGATGGAAAGGGATATTCATATCCAGAGAAAGAACTACAGAGTTTGAATACAAATTAGAGCAAACAACTTGCTCTCTCTCTTTTGTGTTTTGTTTTGTTCCTTCTTTCTCGTTCCCTCTATTGGTTATAATTCTTTACAACCTGACAAATGTTTAATGTGAAGGTATTTGTAGAACCTGTAGTGGATTGCATGCTACCATGGGGGTGGCGGGGGGAGGGGGGAGGAGAGGAAGGAGGAGAAAATTTGGAACTCAAGAGACTGTGGAATTGGACATTGTAAACTAAAAGTAAACAAATTTTAAAAAAAGAAATGAGACCTTTAGCTTTTAGTTCTTTCTCATTCTTACTTTAGATCTTGTGGTCAACTATCCTGAAGAAATCTCAGTCTCTCTCACACTCTCTGATTTTCTGTGTAACTGGATTAAGGATTCAAACTTTATTTTTATGTAGATAGACTTTAGTGGTCCTGAGCCCTCAAGATAGGCATCCTCCCTGGTAAATTACCCGGCTCATACTGTTCCAGATGTGCTCCCTTCAGTGAAGTATGGGGAAGGATGGTGTGGTCATTTCTTATTTCATTCTGGAATTCAGTTTCCCTCAGTGACTGGGACCTTCTCACCCTGGACCTTTCTTCTGCTCTGGTGTCCCCTTTCTGTTAGTGAGTTTCTTCCTGGGCTTTCTTTTTTGAGGTTGGGCCAAATTATTCTTCCTTTCCTTTGGGGCTCTGTTTGTTATTTTATCACCATCTCCCTGTTCACACTCTGATACCATGCCCCCCTTCTAAACTCTTCTACTTTTAAGTTCTCTTTTGTATCTTGTCTTCCCCAATTAGAATGTAAACTCCTTGAGGGTAGAGGTTATTTTTAAAAAATATATTTATAAGGGTTTCCTTTTTGTTCGTTGTGGGGGCAGGTAGGTGGTGCAGTGGATAGAGTACCAGGCCTGGAGTCAAGAAGACCTGAGTTTAAATCTGACCTCAAGCACTTACTAATTGGAGGACCCTGAGCAAGCCCCTTAACCCTCTTTGCCTCAGTTCCTCATCTGTAATATGAGCTGAAGAAGGAAATGGCAAACCACTCTAGTATCTTGGCCAAGAAAATCCCAAATGAGAGCATGAAGAGTTGGACATGACTGAAATGACCGAGCAACAAAAGCTCTTTTATACCCCAAAATATTAACACAGCAACAACTACATGCACTTATACATGTATCCTGGTCTTTTGACACACTCTAGACAGCTAGGTGCCACAATGGACAGAGAGCTGAGCTTGGAGTCAGGAAGACCTTAGCTTAAATCCACTCTCACACACTCACTAGTTGGGTGACCCTGGGCAAGTCATTTTTAACTCTGTTTCTCTCAGTTTCCCCATCTGTAAAATGATCTGGAGAAAGAAATGAAAAACCATTCCAGTATCTCTGCCAAGGAAACCCCAAATGGAGTCACAAAGAGTAGGACACGACTGATATAAATGAACAACAACATAAAAAGGATTTAATAAATGCCTGTTGACTATTGCTTGCCTATGGAGCTCAGGAGAATAATGCAGCCCTTCAGAATCAAATGGGGATTTCTATAACATTTTTACTTTTATTGAAATCGAGCAGTAGTTTGTTTTGTTTTGTTTTGTTCCCATATTCAGACAGTCTCAGACTCTGCTGTTAAAATTTCATTTCCTCCCTTGGATTACGCCACTAATCACTTTGCTTGATGGTAGTCTTTAAAGAGGAAACAAAGTTCTCCCAGGACTAGGATGCTATTCTTGTAACCAGTCACACTGGGCTTGGGAAAGAGTAAGGAGACTCACATTCATTTCATTATTTCCCCCAGCACATAGCACAGTGCCTTGCAAATAATAACATGAAGTTTCCTTAGAAAAGGGACTATTAGGGACTTCGACTATTTCTTCCTCATTTACAGGTGGTTGTTCAGTCATTTCAGTCCTGTCTGACTCTTGGTGACCCCATTTGGGGGTTTTCTTGGCAAAGATACTGGAGTGGTTGGCCATTTCCTTCTCCAGCTCATTTTACAGATGAGGAAACTGAGGCAAAGAAGGTTCAAGGACTTAACCAGAGTCACACAGCCAATGTTAGACCAGATTTGAACTCATGAAGATGAGCCTTCCTGATTCCAAGACCAGTGTTCTAGCCACTGAGTCACCTAGCAATGCATTTGTAGGTACCAAAATGAGGATAGCTGGTTTTCCTCCTTAATCTTTTCCCATCATATAATTTTTCTCAAAGAATTTGAGACTGTGCACACACTCCTTGTCTCCCTCACTTAAAAGGTCTCTCTCTCCTTATTTAAGTCCTACTCATCTTTGAAAGTCCAATTCAAGTCTTTCCTCTTCCACAGACCCTTCTCTCAGTTCAGGAGCATGTCCTGTGCCATTCATTTAGCACTTGATTAATGATACAAGGTCAGAGAAGATAGCACCCTATTTTGGGAGGCATCTTATTCAGAGAAATGGAAGCTCCTGGAGGGCAGGGACCATTTTCATTTTGTCTCTGTATTCTGAGTGTTTTCTAATTTAGTACACATTTAAGAAAGGATTATATTTCCCATTAGAGATTATAAACTCTTTGAGGGAAAAAAGAAAGCCTCATACTTTTTTTGTTACTCTTCCCTCAGCCCTGGCCCAGCCCAGCACATTATTCTGCTTAGTCTATTCTAAAGAAATATTTGTTGAGTTATCAAATCACAGAAAGATTAGACTTTGTCAGGGGGTAGCTAGGTGGCTCAGTGAATAGAGCACCGGCCCTGGAGTCGGGAGGACTTGAGTTCAAATCTTGCCTCAGACACGTAACATAAAACCTAGCTCTGTGACCTTGGGCGAGTCACTTAACCCCAATTGCACTGCAAAAAAAAGAGATTAGATTTTGTCTTTTAGAAGGCAAGAAGTCTTTGGGCAGAGACCTCTTTGGAGGAAAACTGGGGAGTGAGGGAGTAGAAAAGGGAGAGAGAAAATGATTTCTTTGGCAAGGCTATCCATCAGCTTCTGGATTCTTAGAGATATCAGTGGGCAATCAATCAAGACCATTGATTAAGCCCCTACTGTGTGCCAGGCACTGAGGATGCAGTGACAGAAAAATGAAAAGAAAACAATTCTTGTAATTGTGGAGATTATATTCCAACAGAGGAGACTATATGTGTGCGTATGTGTATGTGTATGTACACATATATGTATATATATATATATAGTCTCTATTTGAAACTTCAAATATATATGTGTTTATGTATATATCTATAAATCTAGTTTTCCTTGTTAGAATGTAACCTTTATTAATTATGTTTATATGTATATAGACTCTCATACACATATATTTGCTATATGTATGTTATATATTTATTCTTTATTTACTTTTCACATATGTTGTCTCTCTTATTTATTATATATATCCTTTATATTTATTTTTTAACATAGTCTCCCATTATATATGTTATATACATATATGTATGCGAAAGGGGAAACAGTATAGGCAAAATAAATATAGAGAGAATGAATATAACATCATTACAATCTGACTACATAGTGAAGTTTTTCATCTTCATAATCTAACCCCTGATCCTATTCCCAATCCCATACTCTCTTTCACCTATACCCTTCCTTCCTTATGCTCTATGATTGCCTTATGGTGACCTGCCAGTACAAGAGAGATTCCCACAACCCCAAAGTCCTCTATAACAAAATTTTGACTAACTTCCTTCCTCTCCTTTGTCTGTTCAAATTCTATCCATCTTTTTAAGACCCAGCTCAAGTCCTACTTTCCCAACTAAGGTTCTTTACTGATGCCCCTTTTCTTTATTCTTCATCCATACAACCTCACAAATTAGGAAGTGGTCACTGGTTGTTTCATGAACTTTAGGTTGGGGCTTGACATAGGTTTGTAACTCCCTGTAGACACAACCCAGGGCTGAGGTTTTCAGTAGGAAAAGAAAAATCCTAACCCCTTCAAACCTTAAAAACAGAGGCTGTTTGTTGCCATCTAGTCCTTTCTAGTTTAGGAAAGGAGAAAGGCTTCAAGTCTTCTATCTTATGTTCCTTGGAGGGTCTATTTTAGATGTTTACCTAGCATCCCCAGGGATCATGGCACAGAAATAGAGATTATAAGGAATCATGTGCTAAGTTTAGGCAAGAGTCCATGTCTTCATGGAGTAGATGTCAATAGAACATATCCAAATTTATAATAAAAATAATAATTTTTTATTAAAATTAATATATGTAGCATTTCATACATTTTAAAGAACTTTTATATACATTGTTAGCTTTTTCTTCACAACAGCCTTTTGAATGACTTTCTTCAGGGATGCTGTAATCTCCCTGAGCCTCAGTTTCTTTGCCAGTAAAATGAGGATGATAATGCCTATAGTACTTATCTCACGGGATTGTTGTGAGGATCAAATGAGATAATATCTGTGTGACAGTGTGAGGTGGTACGGTAAACAGTGTTGCGTAGCCATTCTTAGTTGCCTTTCTCCCTACTGCTGACTCATGGGATTCCTAGTATAAACAGTCTCTCATTCTTTGAAGTTGCAACAAAAGCATCTATAATTCTCTCTATTTTTAGCTCTGAGCCCCCAGTCATAGAAAGCACTCTGACAAAACACCTCAATGTTAAATCTGTTTCTCTCTTCTCTAGGGATTCTTCCCTTCAGTTGCCTTTCCCAAAAGAAATTCTAGCAAGCACACCCAGACTAGCAAATGACTACAGTTAATATAATTTATAAAAACAAGTAAATATTTTAAAAGAAAGGAAAGTAAATAGACAAAAGATTTCAGGCTCCCATGAGGAAACCCAAGGGGAGGAAGAAGATTCAGAAGTACTGTTTGGGTTCTGCAATTAGAAGGGGGTTACAGAAACACGTCTGTCCTAACAGTCTTCATGCTCTATCAACCCACATTGCCTTCCTTGTTCTTAGAGTCCTGGCCCTGCTCCTTTATGCCAGATTCATGGAATACCTATTTCTTGAGATCTCCCCTTCTCCAGCTGTGTGCATTTCCTTAGAGTCTGACTTCTTGGCTCTTTCTTTTAAGAGTCAGCTGGGGGTGTGGTCCATCCTTATTTATCTATTTCCCTTTTGATTCACTCAAAGAACTTATTTATACCTCATAAAAGGATCATTTAGTCCTATTGCATTTTTAGTGTTAGTTTCACCTTGTTCTTGTACCCCTTTTTGGTGATTAAGTCTGTAAAAGACCAGCTGCCTTAAGAATTTTGGAAACTTTGTAAAGTGCTCTATAAATAACAAATGGTGTTATCATCATAAGGGATTCCTATATAAAATGCAAGGCTGTACTCAGGGCACTAAGAATTCATGGGTAAAGACTGGCAAGACAGAAATTACAGATGGGGATACTGAGACCTAAAGAAATTAAGTGACTCATGGACATTCCCACACCAAGATAGTAATAGACTTGGGATTAGAACCTGGATCTTCTGACTCCCATCCTCAAAGCTCATTTGACTATAATCTCCTAGTCTTATTGCTTCTGTGCTCCATGGTATTCTTAATAGCAACCATTAATGGATGAATTGCCACCAGCTTCTGCAGTCTTAAGACAGCCTAAGGCTCAGTTAGCTCAGTACCAGCTCTTCTGGTAAACTTCATTTGGGGTATACTCATCCAGGTTGCTGTGATCTGTGTTGAAATCATTCTCTGCCTCATTTCTTAACTAGCCTTAATCACTGAATGGATGTTGTTTCAGACTGAGATCTGTTAAAGAACTTAGCTTAAAAAGGCCAAGGTCTCCCACTGCATCCAGAGTCATTTCTAGTAGTCCTGATCTATATCTCACCACTGGACCCAGATGGCTGTGGAAG
The DNA here is from genome assembly GCA_028646515.1 of Pseudochirops corinnae. Taxonomy (NCBI): domain Eukaryota; kingdom Metazoa; phylum Chordata; class Mammalia; order Diprotodontia; family Pseudocheiridae; genus Pseudochirops; species Pseudochirops corinnae. The sequence continues at coordinate 74,856,069 of CM053585.1, forward strand.
AGAAAGTGAGGCTGGTGACTTTTCACAGCCCTCCCTCACTTAAATCCAGTTCACTTGCAATTCATGGCATCACCTCTCTGATGTCATGGTCCTCTTTGAAAATGAACAAACAACAACAACAAGCTTTGGTCAGACAGAGAGATAACTGACGCCTCTCTCCCTGGGCAGAGACAGATTGTCCATTCTGCAGGTCGTAGATACTGAGTTTCTGGAACCCTTGAAAACCAGCCATCAAAGGGATGGAGAGCCCCCTGGAGAAATCCTCATCCCTCAAAAACCACCTTCCTTGGCCCAAGAAGTGTGGTCATCTAGCCTAATTCTGGCCAGTGGAAATTAAACAGGGAAAAGATGATAGCAGTGTTCATCACTGACTTTTTTGCATTTAATTTAAATTTTAAGTTTAATTGTTACTAGGCAGTTGACCAAATCATTGTTTCATAGTTCTTTATAAGTGTTCTGTGTGTCTGTGTGGTTTCTACCTCAAAAGAGCTACTCTGGGGCCCATCGAAGGCTTATCTCCTCCATCAAAATCTGGGTTCCTTGGGACTAGCCAGAGGTCTTTTGCTCCCACATCTTCTCCTCCTGGTGTCTTCTAGCATGAGGCTTTGTACACAGGGGTTACTCAGTCTTCTTTCCTGACCTTCCTCTTTAAAGAACAACCTTGGCTTTTGTGTCTCTTGATAATTTACATCTCTGGAAAAAGTTAGTTTGTGCCTTAGAAGATCCCAGGTCTGACTATTCAAAACCTCTGAATTTGAAGGTGTAGTGCTCTTCCTATGGCATGAAGAAGTGGGACTGGCCTGGCTTGGCATGGTGAAAGACAGTCATCAAATCACATGAACTGTATACAAGGCACTCAGGCAATTTGCTAACAAGTGACAGGGATGCAAAACATGTGAGCTATCGTGGACAGCATACTGCTTACTCTGCGGTAGGATAGACTTCAGTTTGAGGCTTATTTCTGATACTTATCATTAGCTGTGGGACCATGGACAAATTATTGAACCTCTCTGACCTTAAGTTTCCTCATCTGAAAAATGGAGATAATAATATATCTTTATACCCCCATTTCATGGATTCAAGTAAGATGATGTTTATAAAATGTTTTTGCAAACTTTATAAAATGCTATTTAAATTTAGTGACTATGGAGAAAATAAATTAGAGGAGTTCCCTGAGCATTGATGAGTGGTTAGATTTTATTTGGGATTTTGATTGATTTTTTCCCTCTTTTTTTGGAGGCAATTGGGATGAAATGACTTGCCCAGGGTCACATAAACTAGTAAGTGTCTAAAGATGGATTTGAACTCAGATTCTCCTGATTTCAGGGCCAGTGCTCTGTCTGCTGTGATACCTAGATGCCCCAATTGGTTCTCTTTATGAAGAGTGATATGGCAGATGTAGATAGAGGAACCATGTGGCCTGGGGCTAGAAATTATCAAACCTCAGTTTCCTGGTTAGAAGAGGGAACACTTCCTAGGCAATGTCAGCACCATGTTTGTTCCTTTAGCCTAGCAACCCCATGCTTGAATTCTAGGATCTAGCCCTCTGTCCAAAGAAAGAGGTCCTAAGTAGAACCCAGGCTTTTGAATGCACCCCCTAAAGCTTGAGGACCAGCACAGGAGTCCACCCCACTCCATAAAGCATAGGAACAAAAGAGCTAGAATTTACCCTGCCCTATTAACATGAATTATTCAAACACTACAATTCCAGTGGGAATGGGATTGTCCCTCCAGCAAGCCCAAATTGGGATTGGGAATTCAAACTACAGAATTTTGTTATATATTTTAGGGAATTGCTCAAGAGGAAGGAGAATTTTCTTGATTGTTTATGGATCCTCATGTGTCCTTTTAATGTGTTTTCTCTATTATTTATGGATTCCTCTGAGCCCTTTGTGTTTTTTACATTTTCAGCAGGGTGAACTACATATGCATTGTTTCCTTGAGTCTCTGCATGGAATCTGGTGACCTTTTTGCCCACCTGTGTGGAGACCTAACCCCAATCCATTATTATAATCACAGTCTAATTCCCTGAGACACCTCCAGGCAGAGACAAAATGAGTGCAAGAAACAGTGATTCTTTTGCTCAGCACCCAAGGCTTAGTGGATAGAATGCTAGGCTCAGAATCAGGAAAATCTGAGATCAAGCCATCCTTCGGACACTCACCAGCTCTGTGACTCTCTGTAAATCATTTAACTTCTGTCAAACTCAGTTTCCTCATTTCTAAAAATAGAGATAATAATAGCATTTACCTCATAGGCTTGATGTGAGGATCAAGTAAGTGAAGATAAAGTGTTTTGCAAACCTTAAAATGCTTTATAAAATAAACTTTTATGATTGTTATTTTTGTTCAGTCTTTTCAGTCATGTCTGACTCTTTGTAAGCCCATTTGGGGTTTTCTTGACAAAGACACCAGAGTGTTTTGCCATTTTACAGATGAGGAAACTGAGGCAAACAAGGTTAGGTGACTTGCCCAGTCTGTGGCCAGATTTGAATTCAGGAAGATGCTTTCCTGACTTCAGGTCTGGCACTCTAACCACTTATTGCTATAAGATCAAATTCTGTCGATGTAAGTCCAGAGCTTGAAGTTATAGCAGGCCATTATAAAACAATTATAAACAGTTATATAAACAGTTAATAATTATAAAGAGTTGTCATATACAATGACTATAACAGTGTAAATGAAAAGAAAAACTCATATAATTAAATGCTATTTAATTATAATGGCCAAATTTATCCCTAAAAAAAGAAATGAAAAAATTGCACTAACCTCCCTTCACTGAGAAGTGGTAGGCTATGGGTGTGGAACACTGCATATACTAGCAGACTGAGGTGATGGGTTAGTTAGCTATGCTGAACTAATATCCCCTCCCCTCCCCACCGCTTCCTTTTTATGTTACAAGAGATAACACATTTGTGTGAGGGAGGGAGAAAGAATATATTTTAAAATGAAGGTGATCTAAAAACAAAAGATATCCAAAAAATTTGAAATGTAATAAATAAACTAGTTATTATAAAACAGTCTTTGTGTTCAAAGAGCTCAATCTAGTTACAGAGAAGGCACAAAGCAAGAACCACAAAAATTAATTGCCAATCATCACTACAGGAGTGAAATGAAATAGAAATAGCATCTTAAAGCCAGATAGAGGATGAGAGGCCACGCCATGCAGAGGGAGAGTTGAGAGGCAAGGGTTGGGAGCACAAGATGGGGAGGAAGTAAACCAGCCGGGCCAAAGGAGAGTGAAAGATAAAACTGGAAAATCTGAAGCTTAATTGTAGAGGGCCAAAAATGCCAGGCTGGGACTTTTGCTTCTTATTCTATTATCCAGGAGGAACTATATAAGAATAAATGAAAAATTGCATAGAAATTATTGAGACTTTGCTACCATTACTCAACCACCTTCTTATCCCAGACTTGCCTCACTGTGTGGGACCTTCTTACTCTGAAACATCCTTTCACCCATGTAGACTGCCTTCTCTTACTGGTAAATTCCATGGCCACCATTTTGGGAATAGGCCCTGGCTGGCCATACTTCATTCCTCTCGAGCTATATTTCTGACTCTCTGGACTTTGCCACCATGACCCTATTGGCTGTCTTCCCTCAAGGCTCCCCCAACCTTTTCAGGTCCTCAGTTTTATGTGTTGTCCTCCATTAGAATGTAAGTTCCTTGAGGGCAAGGGCTCTTCTTATTGCTTATCTCTGTTTCTCCAATGCTTAGTTTATGTTGTTGTTGTTTTCAGTTGTGTCTGACTCTTTATGACCCAATTTGGGATTTTCTTGACAGAGATACTGAAGTGGTTTGTCATTTCCTTCTCTAGCTCATTTTGCAGATGAGGAAACTGAGGCAGACAGTTAAGTGACTTGCTTAGAGTCACACAGCAACTAAGTGTCTGAGGCTGGATTTGAACTCAGGAAGATGAGTCTTCTTGACTCCAGGCTCTACCCTGCATCCCCTGTTCCACCTTACAGCCCATTTGGCACATAGTAAGCATTTAATAAATGTTTGTTGTCTCCCTGCTTGGCTCTTCAAAGACAGAGTGAGGCTAAGAATTGGGGAATTATCTGGTAAATTTCATCAGTGTAGAAAGTTCAGAAAGATCTCTTAAACTATGGATAATTTAAGAAAAAAGCCAGGTGCTTGTGGGAGGGCTCAATGAACTTTCTTTCCCCCTTGAATTATCTAGATAATTGTAACTTCAGTAAACACCCACCCTGAGTCTAATGGGAGCAGCTTAATCATAGAGTTTGAGTATTTTTTTGGGTGGGGGAGAGAGGGAGAAGTAATGGGGAAACAGGGAGAATCAATAAAGAGAATCAGCAGTTTTGTCTTTAAGCACATCTGCGAAGGTGGAGGGCGGCTGCCAGTGTGCCAGACAGTCATAGCCCAGGCTGGAAGGGAGAAACGTGTGAGTCACAGACTGGGAGAGACTCTGACCCACCACAGCACCAGCCTTGAGATAAATCCAATAGGTAGAAAGTATGGAATATTAGTGCTGATAGAGACCCAAAAGATCCTGGAATGGGAGGCAGTATGATATGATAGAGAGAATATTAGGTTTGGAATCAGAGAACCTAGGTTCAAATATGGCTTTAATACTCTGTGAGACTTTGAACAAGCCATGGATTTTCCTTAAGTTTCAATGTCTTTATCTCCATGAGATCAGGGGTTTCTAATCTTTTTTTTTTTTGGGGGGGGGGATGTGGCTTAGATCCCTTAGAGCATCTAGGTTGCACAGTTGATAAAGTCTTGGTCCTGGAGCCAGGAAGACTCCTCTTCCTGAGTTCAAATATGGCTCCAAACACCAGCTGTGTGACCCTGGGCAAGTCACTTAACCCTATTTGCCTCACTTTCCTCATTTATAAAATGAGTTGGAGAAGGAAATGGCAAAACACTCTAGTATCTTTGCCAAGAAAACCCCAAGTGGGGTCATAAAGGGTTGGACATGACAAAAAATGACTAAACAACCACATATCCCTTGGCTTTCAATAAATCTTGTTCTACCTCCTATTTAATATGAAAAGAAACAAATTGTAGAGTTTACCATGTGTATGAACATAAGAAATAAAATAGATTAATTTTTCCACAAAGAAAACTTGATTTAGTACATTACATTTTCAAGATTGCAAAGTTATTAGATGTTTATGGGAACAGAGCAAGTAAATTAATGAGACCTTTGATTTGGTTGCTTGTCAACCAACATTTATTCTCAGTATAATTTTTGGAATAGAGATCTACACTATTATGTTTGGTTTTAGGTTCAGTTGGAAACAGGATGGAGCATCCTGATTCACAGACAAGTTGTTATGAATGGAATTAAAGTCTCATGAGCACATTTAGTAAGAATATCAATGGTATACCCAAAATTTTGCAATTTCATTGATATGAAATCAATTTTTCAAAAAATCTAATCAAAATATTTCTGTACCCTTTTGATGAGTTTCTCCTATCACATGTTGAGAATCCCTGGACGAAATAATCATTAAATACCCTTTGCACTATGACCTTCAATTGACAGATGAGGACAAGAAGCAGAGTTAACAACATAACCAGGACTAGACTCAAGAGCTCTCTTTTCATTATATTATCCTGCTTCTGAAGTCAATTCCTTGCTCTCTTGGGCTGCTGGTTTCCCTCTTGTCGCTGAGTTTTTTGTTTTTTGTTTGTTTTGCAGCCAGGGTTAAATAACTGATTAACTCCTGTTAATAGCTTAGCAGTATCCTTAAGTCATAAATTATGCTTAGATAGTCACACTAGCCTGATCATGGCCTCAGGGCTGTGCTGCAATATCATCTTGAGGACTGAACAAAGTTAATTAAGTCAAGGACTGGATTTAACTTACAATATGGGGGCTCCTCATCTCTGAACTACAATAGTAGGTAAAAGCTGAGCTATCCCATATACATATGTCTATAGAAATATTGAAGAAGAAGAGACTCCAGATGATTGATGAGGAGACATCCTCCCCACTTTCTGGCAAAAGGATGATGGACTCAAGATAGAGAATTAAACACACCTTTTTGGACATGGAAAATGTTTAGGTTTGTTTTGCTTGATTATGATTATATATTAAGAAGACTGTATTTTTCTTTTTGTATTGAGGAGAATTTGGTGAGGAACAGAGGGTTGATAACAACAGAGACAGGAAGAAGAAAAAGAAGGAGAAGAAGAAGAAGAAAGGGTTGTTGAAGTGTTTTTTTTTTCCTATTGCAAAGAAGGAAACATAGATAAGCAGGACAACTTTGAAAGTAACACATTTGTGGGGTCCCAATTAGGGAAAAGCCATGTTACACAGTAAGAAGTGAAAAGTCATTAATTTGAACTCTGTGAAAGGTGGAAGCCTGGACATGGTAACCTGTTAAAAATCATAAATTAGCTACTGAATCATAATTTAGACAATAAGTCATAATTTAGGAAAGCCATAATAACATGGACACTGTGACCAGCTCATGTCCAGTATGGGACCAGTACACAATTTTGTGTTTGAGCATTTACCCATCAACATTGGCTTAACATCCAAGCTGGGAAATGAGCTCATTACTAAGGAGAAACCCAAAATATGCACCAATCTGTGGTGAAGCACTTCCTCCCTTTGTCTGATTTCTATAATTATCACAGCGATTTTGGGAGGTCTTTAGAGAGGATCCATTGAATTATCTGGCAGCCTCCCCAGATTGCCCACGTTTTGTAAGTATTCATAATGATTGATTAAACCTCTATCATCAGTCTGGAGCCCCTTAACCTATGGGAGAGGTCAGGGGAATTCTGGACCTTAAAATGTTGAAGGAAGTTCAGCAGGAAACACAGATAAGCAGGACAGGTTTGGGAGTAACATCTTGAACTTATTATATACTTTTAAAAAAAGAATGAGTGATTTGGCTTTTCATATGTGGTTTACTTTTTCTGTTCTATATAATACGGAAATGTATTCTTTTTTCTTTTTCTTGTATATTAAATCCAGATAAAAAATTAAATAATAAAAAAGAAATATTGAAGAGGAAAAAAGAAGGGATTTCATTTTGGCCAATGAGCTACCTGCCTTTCTTCATTTATTTGTTCTCTCTCTCACTGGTTTCTTCCTTGAAGAAGGAGTACTTGTACCAG
>CM053585.1:74863670-74879103 GCA_028646515.1 Pseudochirops corinnae
CTGTGGTTTCAGGCTGGGCTGGTTTTGGCTCCCAGTGCGCTGCGATGAGCCCTTCCTGTCCCACCTGCAGAGCCACCTTCAGCTGGAGATGTGTTTTTCTGTAATTTTGTGAGTTCTGGAGCCCTAAAATTTGTTTAGAGTCATATTTTATGGGTATTTGAGGTGGTTATGCGGAAGCTATGGAGTTTTCCTGCTTCTACACTGCCATCTTGTCTCTGCTCCAATACAAGATATTTTGAAAAACAAGAGAGATCTAACAACCAAGAGAGTTCTGAAAGGTTTTCAGTGAGATGGTTCCTGAAATGAGCATTGAGAGAAGCTGAGGTTTTCAGGGCTGCTCATTTACCTTTGGTGAGTTGGAGAAATCTTAGAGATCATCTCATCCTTTTATACCTTTTTTTCCCTTACATGTACTCTTTAATCCAGCAACATTGGCCTCCTGATACTCTATCTCCCTGCTCTGGGCATTTTGTCTGTTCCCCAAGCCTGGGATACTGCTCCTCCTCCATTCTGACTCCCTGGCTTCCTTTGAGTTCCCACTAAAATTCCAACCTTTCTTAATTCCACTGTCTTTACCTCTACTAGTGATTTCCCTTTCTCCTGTATAGAGATTGCTTTGTATATATTTGTTTACAAGTTCTCTCTCTCATCAGATTGCAAACTCCCTGAGGGCAGGCACTGTTCCACAAGCCTGCTGACTGGTCTCTCCACCTTGTTTTTTTTTCCCCACTCCAGCCCACCCTTCACTTAGATGTCCTGTGCAGGTCTGACCATGTCACTCTCCCTAGTAAACTTCAGTGGCTCCCTATTATCTTCAGCATCTAATATAAAATCCTCTCATTGACTTTTACAACCTAATTTCTGCCTGCCTGTCTAGTTTTCTTATGCTTTACAAAGATCCACATACTTGGTGATCCAGCAACAGCAGTCTCCTTTATATTCTTCACACAAGACGCTCCATCCCTCGACTCCACACATTTTCACTGATTCCCTCCATACATGGAATGTTCTTCCTCTTCCCCTTGGCCTCCTTGTTTCCTTCCAAGTCTCAGCTCCAAATCCACCTTCCTACCTAAAGTTAATCAATGCCTTCCCTTGGAGATTACCTCCCATTTTCACAGTCTGTCTCTATGTACACATTTGCTTACACGTCGTCTCTCTCATTAGAATGTGAGCTCCTTGAGGGCAGGCACTATTTTTGTCTTTTATTGCACTCCCAGTGCTTAGTAAAGCTTAGCACTTACACTCAGTACTTAATAAAATGCTTCTTGACTATTTGTATCATGAAGCATTTGGACCATTTCTCAGAATAATGTTTTTAAGTGTATAAATAAAATAAATTGAATGACAAAGCTCATTCAGACCTTAACAAATTATCATGAAATACAGCTATTAAATGTTTAAAAAAGCCACAAAACCCAGGTCAAGAATCCCTAACTAGAGAGAGATAACACATGCAGCAGTGGCACAGTGGATATGATGGGGTTATGGGACCTGGATCCTAAAAGGAAAAGATCACATTTTTTTAATGCAACCCAGCCCCTGAACTTTCCCACATATTTCAGCAGGTCAAGTCACTGGCATTTCCCCTGAGACATCTGGCCCATGCCAGGCTACCTAGATACTCAATAGTCCCTTTAACTGCCTTCTCACTGTGTCTCTCAGACCACTTAACTCCTTTCCTTGTCTGCATCAGGCCCAGCCCAGGCTACTTGCCACTCCTTAGTCCCATCCCATCTTCTCACAGTCTTTTTTTAATATAAGTATCAGTCCCATCCTCACCAAAAGCACAGACTTACTAGGATTCTGCCCTCTCCTATTGGTGATATAATACCACAGATTTACTAGAAGTCTTGCCTACCTTATTGGTTTTATAATTAAACCTCACTACTCTGAATGAAAGAAGATTTGAGTGGTTGAATTATTTTGAGGCAGACCCCCCATATGTATGCTTGCATTTTGGGGTTCCCAGCACCCCAAACCACAAAAGACAAAGTGCCAGACCTGGAGTCAGGAAGTTTCATTTAACTGGCTGTATGACCCTGCCCAAGTCACTTCACCCTGTTTGCCTCAGTTTCATCATCTGTAAAATGAGCTGCAGGAGGAAATGGCAAATCACTCCAGTATCTTTGCCAAGAAAATTCCAAATGGGGTCATGAAGAGTGGGACACAATTGAAAAACAATCAAACAACAACATAGATTAATGAAATTACTGTTGAACTGAAATGAACACAGCAAACTCTTTAAAAGCAGGGGCTATTTATTTTCTTTTTCTTTCTTTCTTTGGTCTTTTTTATATTATATTATAAGTAGTAGTGACTCCAAAAAGACTTCTTTAATTGAATGACTCTTGGTTAAAATCCAGCCTCTGATATTTACTACTCATGTAACTCTGAGTAAGTCTTTTTACATCTGGCCTCAGTTCTGTCATCTGTAAAATGAAGAGAATTTGACATGGCTGCTGTTGTCCCTTCCAGCCGTAGATCTACACTCCTATACCCTCAGTTCTAACCTTGGCTCTGTCCAAAACTTGCTATTAGACCCTGGGCAAGCCACCTTCCCTAAGTGGCAGCATCTTCATCCCCCTACTCTACAGGGCTAACACAAAGACTAAATGAGACAGTACATGTAAAAGCACTCTGTAAATCACCAAGCACCCTGGTAATGGGAGAGATTATTATTATAACTGCTCTTCTCCCTCCGACATTGAATTGGTGCGGAGCAGCTCTCTATGCTCTGAGCAATGCTCTCTGTAGGAGGCTGCCCAGAGTCAGACAACAAAGAGTGGATTTTTAAGATCAGTATGTGGGGGAGGAAAGAAACACAATAAATAGCAGGGGGCAGTCCCCTTCCCCTTCATCAGCCCTAACAATAGTAATGTTTCTGATAAATGCATGTAGGAAGATAAAATATTACCACCAAGAAAATGCCTTCCCCCATGCCTGGGCCTCAAGAAAAGGGGAAAAAAATGATAAATGGGTCACTCCCAAAAGAATGGACAGCTTTCTGCCTCGTGAGTTCTTGGGGGAATCTATAATTTTAGGGCTACTCTCAGTTGGAAGGCATGGAGCAAAAAGAATTCTACCCCAACCGGGTAGCGAGGACCAGCCTCCCTGGCCATGTTCCCAGATCCTCCTCTCTATTAGGAATGATTGATCTTTTCTTTCTAAAGCCTTAAAACCCTTCTCTCCAGGCTTTGGGAATCTCACCAAAAAAGCTTATTTCTCCTTGGCCTCCTGGGTGATCTAGGAGAAGTATCTCCCTTTTTCCTAGCCCTGGGTCAATTACTGGAGACTCTTTAGGATTAAAAGAATTTTTTCATTAAGTGAAAATCTGGGAAAGGTTACCTAAGCCAAACAAATAAAATGAACGCGATGCTCCCAAGGTTAGTATAATAGTGGGTTATCTCAGTGTCATTCCTTGTAACCTTAAGTTAGCCCATTATAATTTTCCCCTTCTATATTTTTAAAGACTCTGTCCTTGGGAATATTCCCTCCCGTCCCCTTCTGCTGGGGATTGAAGGCCCTAATACTGTTAGCTGCCCATCAGGAAGTTCCCAAATACTGACTGATCTCCTCCTCACTATAACAATGGGAAATCCTTAATTTCAAAGGGTTTCTCCAGCATAATGATTGTTCATCTATCCCCTGTTATGGCCTAATAGACAATCTGAATTGTCTACCAAGGAACCTCTACTCTCCACAGCCCACAGGAGTCAAGGAGATGGAAAGAACTGGAGACAGAGGAAGCAAAATACAGGAAGAAAAAAGATACTTTATTTTTCTTTAAGTTTATGGATTTTACCTCCATTTTACAGTTGAGGGAACCAAAGCAAACAGGTTAAGTGACTTGCCCAGGGTCACACATTTAGTAAATGTCTAAGGCTGGCTTTGACCTCAGGCCTTCCTAAGTCCAGGTCCAGCACTCTATTGCCTGTATTACCTAGCTGTTTGTAGCTTCTTTCCTTTGGTACAGGTTCTTGTGAGATCTCAGTAGGCAGCTGGCTTCTTTCCCTTCCTGGACATCTGACTATCAGGGTATTAGCTACCTGAGCACTTATGACAGAAACATCAGCAGAGGCAGAACCATCAAAAGAGAAAAAGTTGTCTACATGAAAAGAGAACAATGGAGAGAAAGAATCTGTTTGGTATTTATTGGCACAAAGTAAGTGCAGGTGAAATATAAATTGGGAAATTAGCAGTCCTTACAAAGACACTTTGCAAATGTTCCAATGAGCCTTGAATGTTAGCCTGTCAACTAACTGTAGTGATTCTATGATTCTTTATTGCATAGCATTCCTTTCTCTTTGTGGGACTAAATCTATGTGTTCCATATCTGATTCATATGAGTCCTCCAGGTAACTTTTTATATTGTTCATCCCCCCTCTTACCTTCCATCCTAGGGAACACTCTTTACATCAGGACCCAAACTAGAACTATTCCTCAGAAATCTAAGCTAAGGGTGGGACTGACACACTGGTCCCCAGCAAGGAGACAAGTAACCTCCAAGCAATGAACTGAGGGTGAACCTTGAGGACAAGTAAAGGACAGGATTGGCAAAGGTATCCCTTCCTTATGGGAAGCAGAGTAGGGAGTAAACTTTTAGTAAGCACCTACTATGTACCAGATATTGTGTCAAACACTTTACAAATACTTTTCTAATTTGATCTGCCCAACAACACTATGAGACAGTTGCTATAATGATCCCTATTGGACAGTTGATGAAACTGAAACAAACAGAGGTTAATTGACTTGTCCAGGGTAACACAAGCAATAAGTGTGTGATGCTGGATTTGAACTCAAGTCTTCCTAACTCCAGGGTCCAGGCTCATTTTGTAAACTTAATTTCCAACCCTCTGTGACTACCCACTATCCACTGTGACTCTTGTAGCTTCAACCTAGTTAATTGGTAAGCTAGACTAATGTTTATGCTTTCTGAGGAAGTTTGTAGGGAAGCATAAACTTATAGAATTTATCTTTTTCTGTGTAACTATTAACATATGGCTTGGGGGATTTGTTTAAGAAGACTCCATTATATGTCAAACTAATATTTACTATGATTGAGTTTTAAGCTAATGGTTAAGTTGTATTGTGTTAAGCTAATGTTATGCTTTTTGCAATTTGAAGTAATATTTCTATTTCATTAGGTTAAACTAATATTTATGTTGTATCCTGTTCCTCAGTAAGTGTATATTTAGTGTCTGCTATGTGCAAAGTTATTCTGCTAGGGGCTGGGGATAAAAGACAGAAATGAAACGTTTCTTACTTTCAAGGAGTTCACATTCTATCAAATGTTAAACTATTGGATACATTTAGTGGGAAACAATCATGGGAAACTTTAGGTCAACAGAATATGCCTATAAACGTGGAAAAGGACATTGACACATCAATAAAACTATGTAGTCCTAGACAAAGATTTGGTGCCCAACATCCAGAACAGAATCGCTCTGGTGACCTCCTAAACTAACTTACCCTGATGAAACCGTGGGATGGTCTGTCTGACTTCCAAAAGGATAAGAGTAAAAGTGATTCATTTTTGTAAAGGGACAGGAACAAAGTAGAGAATAGAACAAGTGGGAGGCGGAATAGGATGGAGGGAAATAGAGTCAGTCTTTCACAATATATCCACTATGGAAATGTTTTGTGTAACTACACAGGTAGAACCTATATTGAATTGCTTATCTTCCCAGTAAGGGTGAGTGATTAGGGAGGAAGGGAAAGAATCTGGAATTCAAAGTTTTAAAATCAAATGCTTTTTAAAAAATTATTATTATTATTATTATTATTACATGCAACTGGGAAGTAAGATATACAGGCACTGGGGTATGGAGATCCATCTTGCCCTACCAGAAAGTCATAGGGGATATGGGGGAGGATATAGGAGAGAGCAGATTGGGGGAGGGAGTATACGGTGTGATCACTGTTTTGGGGTGGTAGGTAGGGGAAAGATAGGGAGAAAATTTGTAACTCAAAATCTTGTGGAAATGAATCATGTAAACTAAAAATAAACATTAAAAAAAGAGTAAAAGTGATTATTTTGGTTTGATAATTGTGAGAGAGGAGTGGGAGATGGATAGTAAGGGTTAAATTTAGAAGAACTGAGAAATTGTAGTGGGAATTTTCTAAGATTTTACTGTATCTCTGTTCACAGAAGTAGACTGCATTTTTTTCTATGCATTCTTCCTCAGCCTTGCTGAAACCATGTGGACAGTAAATTCTTGAGATGCACAATTAAAGGCTCAGCCTCTACATTACTCTAAGATCCTAATCTCCTAGGGCAGGTAAGAGTGGGTGGTAACAACTGAAACACAGGATTGAGAGCTAACAGAAATTATATCAGAGGCTACTAGTCCAAACCATACCTTACCAAAAACCACTTCTTACAAATCATTGACAAGGAGTCTTCCATTCTTTCCTCAAAAATCTCCAATGAGTGGGAACCCACTCTCTTCTCAGGCAGCCCAGTTCACTTTTGGATAGCTCTGATTCTTAGGAAATGGTGATGTTGTTTCTGGTTTTATTTTTTTTTTCCCCATCTAGTCAAAATCTACCTCTTTGCATCTTCCACTCACTACTTCTCATCTTGCTTTCTGGATTCAAGCAGAACCAGTCTAATCCCTTTTCAAGATGACCTCCCTTTGATTACTTGATTTGTGGAGGAGGAAGTGAGGCTGGTGACCTTGCACAGCCCTCCCTCACTCAAATCAAAGTCAACTGCAAGTCATGTCATCATTTCCCTGATGCCATGGTCCTCTTCAAAAGTGAAGGACAAACACAACAACAATAACAACTAATTGATCTCTTCTTGGTCTTTCCTTCTCATGGCAAAGCATCTCTAGTTCTATCATTGATCCTCACATTGTATGATGTCTAGTATCCTCACCATCAAGCTTGTCCTGTCTTGTCACTATCTTAACTAAAATGCAGATTTTAGAAGAAAATCACTGGTATCAAAGATGGGGTAGAAATCCACACAACTGCCCAATGGATTTTAAATCTAATGCTCTAATCATTGTTACTCTATATAACTGTAATAGTTAAGGAAGTCTTCATCAGATCATGGATTTAGAGCTGGAAGAGATTATTGTAGTATTCTCATCCAATCCTCTCATTTTATAGGTAAGAAACTAAGGTCCAGAGATTAAGTGACTCAAAGATGATATAAGTAGGAAGACACAAAAGTGGAGTCTGACTCCATAGTCATTACCAAATCCACCTGGTATATGATGTTGTCTTTCTAGTAGTTGAAGTCTGAAGGACTGAGACACATCATTTTAGAATTCCTTAAAAAAGCAATCAACAAGTATGTATTGGTCAATGAGTGCATGCCTAATTCTGGGCAAGCCATTGTCAAAAAAAATATTTTAAAAGATGTTTTAAAAAGTCTAATACATTGCCTTTCTACTTGGATATCTTTTGATTCCCATGAATTCTGCTGGACCACATAACACTGTGTGACATGCAGTATTGTCTTTGTCCAATCACTCCCATGTCTAAGGATCCAGGACTTAATGGGAATTATAGTTATTTTTCCATTAGACACATACTTATTCTAACACCTTGAACAGTACAGATTGTATTAAATAAATATCTATTATATGAATGGAGCTCATTAAATCAACACAAATTCCTATCAAGGTGACCTCTAAAACATTTTGTCAAACAAATATTTTTGGGAGATTTAATTCCCAATTTCAGAAAGCAAGATCGTGGGCCTTTGTTTCAATGATAACTTACCTTATCTGGTAAGTTACCTTTCTTGATTCATTTGACCACTACTTGGTTCATCTGTGAACTTCTTAAGTCAACCATATCTAGTTTTTCATCATGCTAAGAGACCAGGCTAAGAAGTTGCATTGACCTTGTAAAGTATTTCATGGGGATAGGATTACAAAACAAAGCAATATAAAATATTCTTGATACCCATTCTGAAATGAGCATAGTCTTATTCCCATTTCTTCTAATACCACAACATTTCTGGTTATTCTGGGGCCACAACTCATTTAAAATTCATGGCTCTGAAATGAGAATAATATAATAATATCCTTGGCCTGGTTGGACTGAAGATTAGGAATGCTTGATCCAAGCAGTATCTGGAGCTCCACTTGGCATGTTCACTGGCTTCCACAGTTTCATTCATGACAGAAGGTCTCCTCTCTCTTCTCATTGTATACTCTATAGATGGCAAGAAGACTGTGCTGTTACTCTCTCTTCTCCACACATGGTATCATCCTCACTCTCCATCTCTATCACTGAAATCATTCTCTTCTGCTGAGTTTCACAATATTATGGGGACATAGCATATGGCCTTTGTCCAATCAATCCCATGCCTCGGAAGCCAGGGATTCATGAGAAATGTAGTTATCTTTCCATTGGATAATTCTTTGTTACACTTTGAACAGTATAAATTGTGTTCAATAAGTATCTGTTATATGAATAGAGCTCACTAATATCAACACAAATCCTCATCAGGGTGATCTCTGAAACATTTTTCCAAACAAAACATTTTCAGAAGCTTTAATTTCCAATTTCAGGAGGATTGCCCCAAGGTAGCGAACACTTTAAGTGCCCTAGGAACACTGGTGATTTCTACTTCTATCTCCTCCCATCGCACCTAGACTAGAGTGTTGCATGGAATTAAATCCAAAGCCTGGAGCAACCTGATATATCAACAATACTTGAAAATAGAAGAGCTTCCAATTGTCACTAAAAAGATTTTCAAATACTCTTCAACCTATCATGTAAGAGTTGAAGATTTCAGGGAAGGCTTCATAAACAATCTAATGGCACAGATACTTTATTACTGTCTGAGACTATCTCCAATAGATAACGAGATTTTCACCCTCGTCTTCCAGCATAACATAGTAAATACTATAAAACTTCCTAGGAGTATGAAAGAAAAATGTCAGCTAGCTGTTTACTTGCTTTATGGTCAGGGGAGGGAAATACAAGATTTATTGGGTTTTTAACACAAAAGCTATAAACACGAATCAGAAAAGCTCTCCATCTTTATTGCGGTTTATCTTACAGACTTTACATTGTAAGAAGCAAAGACTTAGATAAATTAATCAACTCTGCAATGATACAGCCCTGTGCTCCCCCCCCAAATTATCCAGCTTTAACATTCATGTTCCTGGGTTACTTTGCTTTCT
Organism: Pseudochirops corinnae; assembly: GCA_028646515.1. Classification (NCBI taxonomy): domain Eukaryota; kingdom Metazoa; phylum Chordata; class Mammalia; order Diprotodontia; family Pseudocheiridae; genus Pseudochirops; species Pseudochirops corinnae. The sequence goes on from CM053585.1 coordinate 74,872,823, forward strand.
ATATGAGTACACTACTCTCATAAATCTAATTAAAATACTAGAAAAAAATGACACCCCCCCCTCATCCCTCAACACATATGAACACCACCAACAGATCAAGTAAATGAAAATAGGTGCAGCCATTGTTTGGGGGGAAATGGAATTATTCAAAGGAACAGTAGAAAATAGATGAAGTTAGAACTAGTCCAACTATCCCTTGTGCTGGGGAGTAGACAAAAATCTAATAACCTTCTTAGGCCACTGCTAATGGAGTCCTTTTGTGGGACTTGAGTATTGCTTCAGTTGCTCTGATGGTAAGTAATAATAATAGCTAACATTTAGTGAGCGCTTGTTATTTTCAGTCATTTTTTCAGCCCTGTTCAACCCTTCATGACCGCATTTGGAGTTTTCTTGGGAGAGACCCTGGAGTGGTTCTCCAACTCATTTTACAGATGAGGAAACTGAAGCAAATAGCGTTAAGTGACTTGCTCAGGATCACACAGCTAATGTCTGAGGCCGGATTTGAACTTAGGACGGTGAGTCTAGAGCCAGCACTCTTTCCACCGGGCCACCTAGTTGCCCTAGTAAGTGAGGGAGGTGCTATTATGATCCCCATTTTATAGATGAGGAAGCTGCTAGCTCTCAGTCTATTCTCCTTCTGATAAGGACCTGACTAAATTCCTCTGATTGTATGTACTCTGAGAAAAACTTGACAACTGAATTCTGATGTATTTCAAATGATTTTGAAATATACTTTTGATATAGAGAGGCAACTAGATGTATGATACAGTGGATTGAGTACCAGGTCTGGAATCAGGAAGATAGGAGTTCAAATCCAGCCTGAGACACTACTTGTGTGACTCTGGGCAAATCACTTAACCTTTGCCTGCCTCAGTTTCCTCCATGGCAAAAGGAGAATTATAATAGCAGCTGCATTCCAGATGCATTGTGAGGTTCAAATGGGATAATATTTATAAAGCATTCAACACGGTGCCTGAAATGTAGCAGGTGTTTAATAAATGCTTGTTCCCTTGTCTCCCAGCCTCAGAAATGTCCAACATAAGTTAGGGGTTTGGATAGAAGGTGAAGCAAAAAGTCTCTCTGCCAAGGTGTAGCCACGAGCACTCACCCTCCAGAGAAAGTGTGGTTCAGTTCGCTTACAAAAAGAGGAGACAAAAGAGATTTGGGGAGAGGGTTCTTTCAAACATCCCAACAGAGGATTTGCTGGGCTGCTTCTCTTGAAACCTACAGTGGAGATCTCCAGAAAACAAAGGGAAAGTTACTCTGTCTAACCTCAGTGGTAATGATGGGAACAAACAGAACTAGCTCTGGGTAAAATTTTGAAACAGAGGAAGTTTGTCTTTAAGACCTTTCTACCTCCCTTTCTGGACCCCGCCTCTTTGCCCCTCAGGAATTCAGTGTGTTATCATAGTGTTTTCTAAACTCACTACTGTGATGTCCCATGCAACCATGCCCTCCTCATTCACTGTTTCAGGATCCAAAATCACCCTTAAGTCCCTCAAAAAAATTTCTATTGCCTCAGCAGAAAGACCAGTTTGCCAAGAAAGCCATTTAATGATAAAAATGCACACTAAGATGTGAATGACTGTGAAGAGGTATAAGTAGGGAGATGTCTATTGAGATCCTTTCTAGGTTTGGTGTCCGAAAGGAATTACTGGACTCAGCTGTCCTTGCAGAGTTCCAAGAGTTTATTGGTACACAGGGGTAAAAGGGGTAAGGAGACCTGCAAGTTGACAGGGATTCAAGGCGGGGGGGGGAGTGTCAGAGAAAGCCTGCAAAGTGTGACGCTCTGCAGCGGGTAGATAACCTGCAAAGACCAGGGTTTAGAGATGCAGTTTTTAAAGATACAAAACTGTCAGTCATAGCTTCGTTAGGCTAATTAGGTATACAGAGGTGGAGTTAGGGAGGGACCTGAGAGGAGCCAGGGAGTGACTAATACTTAAAGGAACATACACCCTTCACATCAACTGCACATGCGTTTTGACCATAATTCACTGGGAGAAATCTGGGAGGGGCTAGAGAAGAGGTGTGGTTTTTGCCTTGAAATGTCATAAAGTCAACCAGCGGTCAGATTTGAGGTCAAATTCCTTTGAGAAGTACCTCATCTAGTTTGCAAATAGATGAGTCTTGCTTCTGCAGGCTACTAGAACAAAAGGAGGTAGTGCCTTTAAAAGATTCTTGTTATCATAGCTATAGAGTTAATGGTTTCAGAGGAAATACCTCTAGGCTGGGGGCAGGGAAGGCACAGAGTTAATGCTTTGTGGCTGGGGGCAGGGGAGAGACAGAGTTAATGCTTTGAAGCTGGAGGGGGGGGAAGAGTGACTTTTACAATTTGATTGCACAGGCCTATGTCACAAATCGATATCACATACCTAGGTGCCCAAACACAAATGAGATTTTTATAGACTGAAGTTACAACAACGTTAGTTATAAGATCACCCCAAAATATTCAGAGGCACCTCATCAACTGCCTTTTCATTTTAATAAAGAGACTTGTTAACCCAAATTACTCTCTAATTAGTAGAATTATAGTGATGGGGTTGATGGAGGCAATGGGACCCCTAAAAAAAAGCTCCCTGAATTTTCCCACAAATTTCAGCAGCCCAGATCCCTGACATTAGCCTGAGGCATCTGGCCTACCCCAGTCTACCATTTACTTAATTAGCTTACATGACACTCCTTAATCCCATCTAGGCCCTATTCTCTGTTACCTCCAGACCACCCCCAGGTTACTTACTGCTCCTAGATCCCATCCAGATCTTCCCAGTCTTTTTCCCTATAAAAGTATCAATCTTGTCCTTATTAAGTGAGCAGACTCACTAGGAATCTTGCCCACCCAATTGGTGTCATAATAAACACACTACTTGGACTGAAAGAAGGTTTGAGTGGTTGAATTCTTTCCAGGTAGACCCCCATTCCATACCCTTGCATTTCAGGGTTCTTAGCACCCCTGGACCACATCAACATTTTTATGGTATTGTAAGCAATGCAGCCTGAGAAAGAAAGAGATTTGGTATTAAAGTAGAGAGGGGAAGGGACAGCTCCTGGTGCTCCTTAGGTCATTCCACATAGGCTACTATTACTTGTTCTGCCTACCTGTAAGACTGACCTTATATCTGGAGAGGAGGTGTGCAGTTGTGTTGTATAAGAGCAAACCCCTCTCTGTGAGCCAGGAATCCTGGGCATTCCATGGCTGTGTCATTATTTCACTTTATGATCTGAAGTAAATCACTTTGTTTTTCTGATCTCCATTTCCTTATCTGTTAAATCATGACATTTATCTATTAAATAGATGACATTTAGATATGACACTTTAATTTTTGTAAAGCACTTTGCATACATGAGCTCAACGGATATAGTTTTATAGTTATAAACTAATGTTATATCATTAATATATCAAATGAGATCATAATGTCTAAGGCTGCTTGCTAGCTCTAACATTCTGTGCCCTATGTTTTGTATATTCCTCTGGAATAAGATTGAATACAACTTGAAATCTGAGTCTGGGTTTGGGGGGGGGGGGCACAATGTTGTCTATATAGTAGTAGCATGGCATTCCAACCAAGAGATTTTTTTTCCCTGCTCAGCCAGAATCTTCATGTCTCTCTCTGCCCAGCAATACCCAGGCTTCCACCAGCCATGTTGCTTTTTCTGTACCATGTTTTTCTCTTTTTTCCCCTTCTACTGACAACAACCCCTCTCCTCCCCAATTATCTTCCATGCAACTGCCAAAATAATCTGCTAAATAAAGTTTGACTGCATAATTCCCTCCTTCTACTGCCTTACTCTCAACAACCTTAAATGGCTCCCTATTGCCTCTAGGATAAATACAAACTACACTTTTAGCTTGGTGTTTAAGGCCCTTTACCTTCAGGATCCAGTCTAACTTTCCAAACATTTCATATTATTCTTCTTTTTCTATGTACAGGCTTAGTTAGTTCACTTGCTATTCTTCTGCTAGGCATTCCATCTGTTATCTCCCTGACTTCACATAAGCTTTCCTGTGTATACTTCTTCCTCACCTCCACCTGCCAGTATCCCTGGCTTCCTGTGAGGCTCAGCTCATGTACAAAACCATTTCTGATCCCTCTTATTTGTGTTTTCTCCCTCCTCAAGTGATTACTTGGTTTGACAACATCTATTAAAAAACATTGTTCTTAAATTTTTGTGACTCATTGTTATAATATATTTGTGAATCATTTGTGAATCAAATAAACCAGTAAGGTTTATTTGTTGAGTTCTCAAGGGTATTTTGGGGTATGGATAAAGCACTGGGAGTCAAGAAGACCTGAATTCTAATCTGGCCTCAGATACCTATTAGCTGTGTGATCCTGGGCAAGTCACTTAACCTCTGTCTGTTTCAATTTCCTTAACTGCAAAATGGAGATTATAATAGGACCTACCTTGCAGGGCTATTGTGACAATCAGATGAGATGATATTTGTAAAACAGTGTCTGTCACATAGTTTTCAGGCATGTCTGACTCTTCATGAACCCATTTGGGGTTTTCTTAACCAAAGATACCAGAATGGTTTGTCATTTCCTTCCCCAGTTCATTTTACAGATGAAGAAATAGAGGCAAACAGGTAAAGTGACTTGTTCGGGGTCAAACAGCTAGCCTGAGGCCAGTTTTGAACTGTAGAAGATGATTCTTCCAGATTCCAGACCAGGGCTCTATCCACTGTGTCACCTTACTGATATATGGTAGGTACTATAGAATTGCTTATTCCCTTCCCTTCCTTTTGAGTGAGCTTCTGTGCGTAAGTGTAATCACCTAATCATTTCTTTCTAGATATTTGGTAGATGTTAAATTTTTGCAACCTATGATACTATATTTACAATTTCTACCATTTTATTATACAAGCTGCAGCAATCAACAAGACCAGGTTCTTCTGATGGCAATGACTTGATCATAAATCACCAAGATAAACAAATTTATGTGATTTTTGTTTGATTCTTCTTTACTGACATATTGTCGATTAAATTCATGTGGATGTCATTGAGGACAGCTTTTTGCTTCCACTGTGGGATTCTAGTTTTTTTCAAAAGCTCCATCTGGGGATAAACCACTTTCAGTTATATTTAACAGATCTAGTCGTCAATCTTTACTATTCCGTTGTGAAATGAGATCTGTCCCAAAAAGTGTATCTATAAGTTTCAAGCTTCTTATTGTATTCTAATATCTATCAATCTTCTTCCCCCTTTCTAATGAGGAAGTATTAATCTTTCTACAGCTGCCTTGGAAAGATGAGTGCTGTGTTTTATACATATTCTTAAGATTTTGCCTGGACACCTTTTAGCTCTATTAGTATTGTTAATGCATGAGTGTTAATTGCTCCAAATATGTTCTTTCCATTAAGTTTTCACTTCAGCATGACAATCAGTCCTTTAATATAGACAACCTCCATCATTTTCTTGGTAATGTTAAGCTCAGTTTTTATTGCCTGCAGAAGACCAAGTTATTTGTAAGTATCATCTTCATCAACTAGTTCAATTTGATCTTTGGCATTAAATTCAAGGCCTCCAGTCTCTTTTTTCCTCCCTTGGAATGCATTGAGTTTTACACTTATTGAGAACAAATGAAATTTTGATGAGTAAGGTTGGAGTAAGGTTCTGTGAGATGAAGTAGTTCTTTAATGTGTTTTTCAGTGGAGTCACATAATATCCACGTATATCAAATTATGTATGATTAATATGATCATGGAATCATCACTCTGGAGCAGCAGTTCTCAACCTGTGGGTCGCGACCCCTTTGGGGGTTGAACAACCCTTTCACAGGGGTCACAGGGTCACCTAAGACCATTGGAAAACACGTATTTCTGATGGTCTTAGGACCTGAGACATCGCTCCTCTATCTGTCTCCAGGTGGGTCCGCCCACACGCAGATACACTCACATACGAGTATTAAAGGGTCACAGCATTAGGAAGGTTGGGAACCACTGCTCTAGAGCTAGATGTTTTATTTTAACTCTCTCGACTGACCATACTCATTTTTATTTAGGAGAGACAATAATACATTAAAGGGAAGCAGAAACAGAGAACTTACATCATCTCCTTCGAAGATTACATTTTTATGACAATTTTTCTTGACAGTATTATGTTGGTGGTATGTTTAAAATAGACAACAACTTTCTATGTGAACGTTAAATATTCTAGTTTTGTTACAACTTTTGGATTTATTTTGTAACTCTCTATCATATGAATAAGCAATGAGTGCAGAACTGAGTCAAAGGCTTTGCAATCATCAATAAAGGCAGTACAGATGTTACGGTACCTTTAGGT
>CM053585.1:74879603-74910518 GCA_028646515.1 Pseudochirops corinnae
GTATTAAATTAGACCTTCTTATTTTAATGTCCTTCTCGAGCTTGATCAGAACAGCAAAGAACTATGGATAAACTAAATATTACTACCCTGAAGGACAAGAGGAAATTGTCCTGCACCATCATTCACTATGTCCTCTGGCTCAACACCAACCTTCTCCTTTGTTAGCATAAAGCAAACTCTCTTCCAACAATGGCACCCTTGGTCCTCCAGTTCCTCACTGAGGAGGAGTTATATAAAGATCAGGGGGTATTGTACTGATGGGAATGTGGATAAGATAATTAATTCTACTTTTCAGTAAGAAGTGAGCCATGATGATCCTGCCAGAAGCCACTCTTTTGCTACTGGGTCTTCATTGCTTCTGGGAGATAATCTGCTGTCTGCTGCCACTGGGACCCACTTCTGTGCCCTATGCCCACTCTGCCAGCGTCAACTGATAGCAAGAAGGAGAAGTGCTGCTTTTACAGTTTTTTTTCCCTATGCTGGGCCAGAGTGTTGCTACAGGTCTAACTTTATTTTGCTACTCCTTCTGGGGCCTGACCCTGCCCACTGTGGTAGGCATGACCCTTTTCCTTAGGCAGTAGTTTGCTGGGGGTCTGTGCTACCACATCTCTCCTCTGTCTGGCAGGAATGAGATGGGCGAAGCCATTGTTGAAATTTGACTCTGTCCCCATAATAATGCTTAGTGACTTAAATGCGACTGAGTTGTTGAAAGACAAATATAATTCTAATGTAGGACCTGACTGACAAATGGACTGGGTTTGGTCTTAGGGATTTCTCTCTTCATCACCATCATCATCACCATAAGATCTTCCTGATAACAAAGATTTGTGTCTTACAAAGGGCCTGCCCAGCACCCTGCAAGCAATGGGACCTACAAAATGTTTAAAATATAACAGATTTATTAAAGAAAGTAAGGAGCTGAGGAGACAAAGTGGTAATCATAGCCTCCCTTTCTGTGAGTTTGGTTTCTTAAAGGCTCAGTCAGATAGCTGGGGGGATGCAGTGAATGGAGTGCTGGGCCTAGAGTCCAGAAGACTCATCATCCTTGAGTTCAAATCCAGCCTCAGACACTTAGTAGTTGTGTGACCCTGGGCAAGTCACTTAACCCTGTTTGTTTCAGTTTCCTCATCTGTAAAATGACCTAAACAAGGAAATGGCAAACCACTCCAATATCTTTGACAAGAAAACCCCAAAAGAGCAGGACATGACTGAAACAACCGAACAACAGTGATTTAGTCACAGTACCCACAAACCTATAGCACAAACTGATGATGTCTCAGTTCTGTGTACTTGTCATTAGAGATTTTCTGATAGGTTTGATGTTAATTATTCCTTTCCTTCTTTCTGGGGCCTCCTTGACTTCAGGATCTATGTGCCCATCACCATTCCTACAATTTCTCTCATCTATCAGCATGGCTCCACATTTCCCACATCACTCAGGATGGCCCCGTTAGTCATCATGGTGCCCACAGAACCTCCCATGGCCCTGGAATTTGTCAGCATTTCCCAGCAGTGCGACTGACCCTCTTCTTCATGGCGGCTCTCCATCAGATTCTTTTTTCTTTTTCTTCTTTGTTTCTGAACTTCTAGTTTTTTTATATGCCTTGCAAGAGAGAAGACCTACATGCAGGGGTATTGTGATGCTCAAATGAGATTATGACTGTAAAGTACTTTGCAGACCTCAAGATGACATTTCTATAAATGCCAGTTATCATCATCGGCATTATTATTAGCCCCCAGGCTGTAATGACATCATTCCCTGAGCCTTCTATTACACTTCTGCTGAATCCAAGTAATGTTTATATAGAAATAGAAGAGTGTGCTACTAAATGTTTAACAAGGGGACTCCCTGAGGGAAAAAATCATGTGTGCTTTTAAGTTGAATCTGCATCAATAGCACTTTCTTAAGTCTAGACAAGAAACAAAACAGTAAATCGAGCCCTAATTTGTGGCAGTTGCTTACTTCTGAAGTGTAACTGCCTACATGAAAAATTTAACAATGGGCTCTCCAAAGCTTGTTAGAGCTGGCTCCCACATGCCTGCCTATGTGAGTCTCACTACACAAGCATCGTTTACCATTTTGCTTGGCTCAATATCATTAGACCTAAAGACATTAATGAGGGCAGGAACCATCAGTTAAGGAAAATAATCATTAGGTTAAGAACTAAATGTAAACAAATGTAGGCTTTGAAAATTATTGTTATTTGATGGATATCACATCATTTCTAGCCCCAAACCGGTAACTGGAATGTAGTAGGAGTTAAATAAATACTTGCTGACTTGTTTTGACCTATGATGTCTATGTAAGTGTGTATGTGTGTGACGTTGGGGCAAAGTTTATCTCCTTCCCCACCGGTGATTTGATACAGGCAGATGGGCTTCCTACCTCTACATTATCCTAGAAATATTCCATATAGAATCAATAGTTTCCACCACCTGGGCAGAATCATGCCACCAGATAAGGCCAGCTTTCCATAAAATTAGTGATGTTATTTAAGTGTATTTTTAACTTCAGTGTATCCTTTCTGGGTTATTTCCCCACTCTCTGAATGCCCCCTCTAATGGCTCATATTCCACTACCACCACTTCCGTTTCTTATAGCAAAACCTGCTCTTGATCTTTTTTGCAGGTCCCATATGAATAACTGTTAACAGCTCCATGTAGCTCATTTCCAAAGGGACTTGTGCTTTGGCAGAAATCATGAAGACCCAAGATGATCCAATATGGTGTAGTGGGAAAACCAGCAAACTTTAAGGCAAGAGATATGAATTCAAGTTCCAACTTACTTGTGTGATTATGGGCAACCACTGTGAGTCACAGTTTGTCTACTTACTAATATCACTTAGCCCCGATGAGTGACCGTTGACTTATCTGTAAAGTGGAGATGATAATAATGATAGCTAGAATTTATATAAGACCTACTGTGTACCAGGTACTTTACAATATTTTCTTATTTGATCCTCACAACAACCCTGGGATGTAGGTGATATTATTATTCCTATTATTTCAGTTGAGGCAAACAAAGGTTAGGTGACTTGTCCTAGGTCATGTAGCTAGTAAGTGACAAGTAAGATTTGAATTTTCCTGACAGCCCAGAACTCTAACCATTACACCATCTCGCTGCCAGAGAATAATAATTTATCTGTCTCAGGATTGTAGCAAGAAAAAATGCTTTGCTAACTAGAAAACACTGTATAAATGTCAGCTATTAAGCTAAAACAGGGATTCTTATCCTCTTTTGTGAAGAGAACTCCAGTCTGGTGAAACCTGAGGACTCCTTCTCAGAATCATGTTTTTAAATAATTGCAGGTAATACAACAAAGTTGTAAGTTTTTTTTTCTTGTCCAAGCTTATGAACCTCTTAAAATCTATTCATAAACTCCTCGCGAGTCAATGGACCCCAGATTAAGAAGCCTTATGATAAAGGGTGAAGGGTCCAATTTCCTTAAAACTATATTTTTGCTAAAAATGTCTTGTTGGGTCCCTTAAAGGTAAGATTTTTGTCTCCTAGCCCTGAACACCAGACTTTCAGGGATAATGCTAAAAGACTTATCAATGGCTGAAAACAGCCTCAGTTAGATCACTGACAGGGGAAAAAAAAAAGTAACCATCCAATTATTTGACCCAAGAAGTAATAGAATCTCAGAATTCTAGTGTTGTCTATTTTCATTTCTTTTCAAGGAAACCTCTCTCTGTTGCAATTCCAGCCAATTAAGCAGACACGGCAGGTTTCCAGCCTGTGTGGCCACTGTGGAGGGGCTATATTTAACTTCTCTGTGGAAAGCTGGCTGGCGGACACCTTGCCATGCTGAGCTGTGCAGGATTGTATACACAGCTCCATTTTAATGATGACACCTGCCAGCTCAGTTGGGCAGCTCGAACCAGGGGGCTCTGATTTTTGTTATCTTGCTCCCAGGTGTCCTACTCCTGAGGAAGAGGTCGAGCTCTGAGTTTGGTTAGCTGGGCCCCGATTAGGTGACTAAAAAAAAAAGAATAATCTTGAGAACTCCTTCACCCACTCTGGGACTTTGGTAAAAATCAAAAAGACAAAAAAATCTCATCTCCTCAAAGTAGTATCGTCATGGATTAGGATGATCTGAAGACTGTCTTTAATTGCCAGAAGACTCAGGTTCCAGAGACAAAAATAGCCATTTTTCTCTATGCCATGACTGCCTGAGATCCTTATGTTTCAAAAGTGGAGTGTTGATTAAATAAATTCATCCAGTCACCTCATCTCACTTAGAATAAATGATAAGATGCCCTGGCACCTTAAGCAGGTGAAAACCATCAACCAATCAATCTCAATCATAGGCATTAATTTCAATGAATCATCAGCTTTAGACTAAGTTCAAGAAGTCCTTGGAAAAGGACCAATATTGTATAAGAATCACGTTCTGATTGACTGAAGAAGTTTGGTCATGCCCTAGGAGGCTGTCAATAAAATATCAAGTTAATTGGGAACTGCAATTATTCCAAAGATTGGAGTGAGCGTGGCATTTGAATAAAACTCCTTGAAGATGAACCACTTTGGGAGGGGTGAAGGGTAGCCTTGACTCTGGCTTTAGTCTAGGTCTTCTTCCTCTCCTTCCTCTTTTGGTTAGAGTTTTGAAACCCTTTTGTGTTTTGAAAGGGCTCAAATGATTTTGGACTTTCAATCTTTCCATTAACTATCCATTACCTGGGGATATTCCCAGAGTAGCTGATAGCAGTATCTACTTTGGAAACCAACAACAGACTAAATGTAGATTGATGACTCCATTAAGAAGCTGTAATGGGAATGGGAATTTGAAGATCTTCCCTATCCCTTAATAGACCTAAGGGAATTTAAAGATCTTCCCTGCTTTGAAGATATACCTTGCCCCTTAAAATAGGCTGAATATAATCACATGGAGCTTGTGGTAGGAGGAGTTTGCTAAAGGGTGGAGCAGAGCCTACAGGAAGCTGGGAGTCAGAGTAGGTAGACATGGTGGGAGGAGAAGATGCATCTGAGGAAGACAGTTAGACTTGTGAGTAAATGTTGGTTTGTGGGAAGCCTAAGGATGGTGTGGCTCTCTCTACTGTTATGGCTTATTAACTTCTTTGCCACTATGATGGAATCAGCTTACCGATTTTGAGATTCAGTTTTCTGGTGTCTGAATAAATGTTTTGCTTCTGTCTTCTATTTGGAGAGTCTGTTATACTTTGGGATTGAGCACTATGCAGGCATATTTATAGTGACTGTTGGTGCTGTGAATATTGCATTGGCACTACAGGAGCCCAGCAAAAAAGCTATATCATAGTTAAGTAGAGCATCTTAAGCACCCCATGAGAGGGAAAAAAAAGACTTCTCTATCAACCAAGAGTTGTGTCAATTCCTTTGACTCTACTTTCCCATGGACCAGGGGTGGGGAACCTCTGGCCTTGAGGCTGCAAATGGTCCTCTAGGTCCTCAAGTGTAGCTCTTTGACTGAGCTCAAGTTTTATTCGTTCTGTGAAGTTTGGATTCAGTCAAACAACTATATCAAAAAGTTCAGAGGGAACGTGGCAACCATGCTGCTGGGGACTGGCTTATCAGTAGGAGTGGACATTGGGAAAATCACCCTCAAGCATTTTATATGTGAATAGGAAATGTTGAAGTCAGGCCTCATGTTAACATTTAACTGTCTGCTACTCTATAGTAGTGGTGTCAAACTCAAATTGAAATCAGGGCTACTAATCTGTACATAGAGACAGTAGCAAGGGAGCATAATGACTTCAGAACTCACTTCTTAAAGAGGCCTATTCACTGAATGGGCGTTACCTCACTCTAAGTGAGAACCTGAAAAGGCCTTACCCTAAATGAGTCAGAGTCTCCCATGGCATCCTGGGCCATCTCCGGTCATCCTGAGGAATATCTGGTCACTGAATCCAGATGGCTCTGGAGGAAAAAGTGAGGCTCGTGAGCTTGCACAGCCCTCCCTCACTCAAATCAAAGTCAACTGCAAGTCAAGTCATCATTTCCCTGATGCCATGGCCTGAAAACAAAGGACAAACCCAACAAACAACAACATTGACTTAGAAAACCACATATTATCCTGACCTTAGGACATGGGATAGTGGTCCCAACTAATATCATTCATTCCCAGTTGTTTTTTATGGATGAACAGGGCTTGCCACATTCCCAGGAAGTGGGGGTCCAGGGAATGACTTGGTTGATCGGATTGTCATTTCCAGCTTTGCTATATGCCTTTATCCACTAGCATAAGAAATTGCTGATTGACGCCCATTCTTTTCTCTCCTGATAAGCCTTACTTCACCCGATGACTGTAATCTTGTTTAATCACTTTTCTGCTCTTCTTAATTGAAGCCCAAGGTGAATCTAAGCACTAATTGACTTCTTTGTTCAGGTTAATAGAGGGTCAGTTGGAAACCAGTTGAAGGGTTTGCATTCGAAATCAACCAACCAACACAGGCATTAAACTCCAGCTGTGATTTATCCCCATTTTAGAAGCTGTGCAGGACAAAGAAAGGAAAAGGACAACCATTGTCCTCAAGGCTCTTCTAGTCTGGTGGAAGAAACCAGACTGATTAATATGAAACAACAAGATAACATAATTAAGTGCTAATGGGTCACGTTGTTCAGAATTGTAGAAATTCAGGGAAAAGATCAGTGGGGGCAGGAAGAAGTGGGAGGTGAGTCCAGATCCTGGAGGATAGGTAGGAGTTTGGTTGACCCTGGGTGCCACCAGCTCTAATACTACCTAAATTCATAAGCTGTGTCAACTGTGTTTGAGTTTCCTCATCTGTAAAACAGACAGTAAATTTCACTGAACCAACAGAGGTGCTTTAAAGGCCTTATGATTTATAGATGTGGAGAGTTTAAAAAGCAGTACAAATATAAAGGAATTATCTGAGTATTTTCTTATCATTTCAAGTATAGACAGTTGGTGGGGAAGGAATCCAGGGCAGAGAGACTTGGCATTATTGTGTGAAACCTGTCAAGTTTTCTTTGTCTCCTCCCTCTTGATTGTATGATATTTCCCATGAGTCTCTTCACTTTAAAGAAAATTTTTAAGATCGAAGAACCTTAAAATCCAAGGTATGATCTTCTAATGATGGAATAACAGGTAGTGGGAGGTTTAAGGGAAGGAACTCCTGCCTCTAAAATCACACTCTGTAAATGTTTGTCTACATACACTACCAATTTATAATTTTGTTTTCTAGTAAAAACCATTCCCTAAGTCTATGTCCTGTGGGATGAAAAACTCCTCCTTAGAGCATGAGAACATCTCTCTTTAGATCTATATAGTATCTAAATGTCAAGGTAACATGGGATAGTCTGTAGGGAACTAGCCTCAAAGGCAGGAAGAACTGGCCTCAAGTCCCCCCTAGGATGTGTACCAGTTGTGTGACTCTGGATGAGTGACCTAACATCTCAGTGCTCTAGGCAACTCTTTAAGACTATAAGTTTCTGAAAAGATGCTAACCTGCACTGATAGTTTTCTCACTTGAGAGTTCCCTATACCGACGAAATCAAGGTCCAGTCCCTATTCCTAACCCTAATGTAGATAAAACAAAATATTCTCAAGGCTCTAAGCCAGAAATACCTATCAGCACATGCTCAGGACTCAAAAGAAGTCAAGCATTGAATCTATCTATATTTGTTTCTCCCTTCCTCCTTCTCTTCCTTCCTCCTTCCCTCCCTCCCTTCCCTTCTTCCTCCTTCCTTCCCTCCTTCCCTCCCTTCCTCCCTCCCTCCTTCTTTTCCATCCTCCCTTCCTTCCTTCCCTCCTTCATTTCTTCTTCCCTTCCTTCCTTCCCTCCTTCCTCCCTCCCTCCCTCCTTCCTTTCCTTCCTCCTTTCCTCTCTTCTTTCCTTTCTTCCTTTCTCTTTGCAAGGTTCCAGGGCTTCATGTGATCCCCATCTCTAAAGAGAGTCATAGATCAAGACCCAGAAGGGACCTCAGAGGCCATCTAGTCCAAGTCTCTCATTTTACATATGAGGAAACTGAGACCCAGAGGGTTGAGCAGTTTAGCCCAGGTCACACAGGTAGCAAACATCCAAAGTGGAACTAAAGTCCAGGCTTTCTGATGCCAAAAAAAGTACTCTTTCCATTGTCCATCTCTAGAATGTCAAGAGGATGTGGCCGTCTAAAAAAGACATCCCTCTTCAGCTTGGGCTCTCTGAATTCCTCCACAACAGTGGAAAACATCTTTCTCAAGAATATATCTGGGGATGGCTAGGTGTTGCAGTGAACAGAGCTCTGGCTCTGGAGTCAGGAGGACCTGAGTTCAAATCTGACCCCAGATACTTAACACTTACTAGCTGTATGATCTTGGGCAAGTCACTTAACCCCAATTGCCCTGCCTACCCCCTCCAAAAAGCAAAACAAAAAAAGAATATATCTGGACCTGTCTGGACCTCATGCCCAGCCCTATAGTATTATATTAACAAGCCTACCTTTCATCTGTGTACCGCTTTACGGCACAGAACATTTAATCATGTCCTTTATTAGCATGGTGTAGTAAAACAGGAGTAGCTGTGTGGTACAGTGGATAGAGCACCAGCCCTGTAGTCAAGGGGATCTGAGTTCAAATCTGGCCTCAGACATTTTATTGGCTGTGTGACCCCAAGGAAACCCTGTTTGCCTCAGTTTCCTCATCTGTAAAATGAACTGGAGAAGAAAATAGCAAACCAGTCTATTACCAAGAAAACCCGAGAAAGGGGTCACAAAGAGTCAGACACGACTGAAAAATGGCTCAACAACAACAAAAGTAAAACAATGGCTGGATTCAGGACTGGGAAATCCAGGTTCAACTCTTGGCTCCCACCTTTACTAGCTGCGTGATTATGAGCAAAGCACTTAACCTCCTTGGCCAGTCTCATCTTCTATAAAAGAGGGTGGTAATGCCTGGCTTATCTACCTAATTGGTGTGGAGAGAGCCCATGGGGTGTAAATTGTAAAGCATTACAGAAATGTAAGGGATTATTATCCCAATAGAGATACAAGGAGCTACAACACTACGAGACCCTGGACCCTGCCCTCAATTAACTGGTACCCTAGTGTCAGAGTTAGACCACATCCTCATAGAAAGTAAGCATCAGCTTTGGGAAGGGGCTCACACTTGACAAGTTTCCAGCAATGACTTGCCTTTTCTTAGGGACATGAAGAGAGAAGAATAGAAAACATTTCCTATGTTGAAACGAAAGGTACCACTTAATCTTGTCTTTGTCTGTCTTTGCTTTGGGTTAGGAGCACAAGCTACCAGTTAGCTGTTTCCTAGAGACAGGCGTACCTTTTCTGTTAAGGAAAAAAGCCAACTGCAGGGAATTTGTGTGTGTGTGTGTGTGTGTGTGTGTGTGTGTGTGTGTGTGTGTGAGGAGAAAGAGAGACAGAGAGAGAGAGACAGAGAGATGCATGCTCACGCAAGTGGGGATGGGGCGGGGGAAGACTAGGGAACCACTAATAGAAAAGCAGAAGCCAAGAGGACACCCCAACCTTCCTTGGAAATTTGACCTAAACTAAATTCATCCTTCAAAATCATAGAGGAAGTGATGGGGGATGGAGGGAAGCTACTGTTCTAGACTTGATACTCAGTAACAAGGGTAGACATGATAGAAACCATGTATAGAGGTGACTATTCTTCCATAAGATTTATAATAGAGGAGAAGAAAGCTAGGTATAGTCTTAAAGAAACTTTAGATTTCCAGAGAATATATTTTGCAGGATTCAGAAAAAAAAAAAAAGACAGGTAGAATCCTATGGCCTAAATAAACTCCTCCATCCGTCTATCCCAGCCTGTCTGTCACTTTGTGTCATCTGTAGCCTCAGTAAATCTGTTAAGTTGGTAGACTTTGTCATCAGCGTCCCCAGTGTCCCATTTTAAGGCCTTTCCCCCTTACTTTAGCTTTTCCCCCCATGCACCTGTCACCACCCAACATCACGTACTGCCCATCCTGCCCTAATTCTGTCAGAGAAGTAACCACGTGGTAATATCATTCCTTGTTATTCAGTCGTGTCTGACTCTCTATGAACCAATCTGGGGTACTATCTGGGATTTAAAGGAAGCTAGGTGGTGGAGACAAGGAAGGAGCGAGTTCTAGCCAGGGGAGAGAGGCGGTGATAACATCCAGATTCAGGAGACTGAGAATCTTCTGTGAGAATTAACGAGGAGGTCAGTGTCATTGGAACAAAGAATATGTGTGAGGGGCATAGGGGGTAAAAAGACTGGAAAGGTAGGCAGGATCTAGAAGGTCATTCTAGAACCCAGGAAAGTACACAAAATATGATTGGGAAAACAGTACAAAAATACCCTCAAATTAAATCTTTAAGACAACTTCAGGGTGTGTAAGGGGGTAAATGAAGTCAAGAACAAAGAGAATGAATAACTTCAGGACAGCTACCATGTTTCCCCTGACTCTTGGGTTCTCCTGACTAAGCATCCCCAATTATTTCCAATTATAAATAAATCTTCTTACAATATGGATTCCTTTGGGGGCATAGGCCAGACTAGATAGATGCTGAGTTCCCTTCCAACTTGGAAGTTTTATGCTTCTATGATACAAAATCCAAGGGAAGGAGAGAGAGAAACAATGCTGTCATGACACCCAAAGGTCAGTGCTGTGGAAGGGAGTATAGTGCACCATACTGAGATGGATTCACCCAATATGCTCCCATTGGAGGATAGGGCTTAAGTCAAAAAAGACAGAGCGCCATCTAGTAGTTTTCTATTTTAACTAATTATTCTTGCTGATTAGGTGCTATGGGGCAGCTAGGCAGTGCAGGGGATAGAGCATCAGTCCTGGAGTCAGGAAGATCTGAGTTCAAATCTGGCCTCAGACATTTACTATCTGTATAACCATGGGTAAATCACTTAACCCTGTTTGCCTCAATTTTCTTATGTGTAAAATGAACTGGAGAAGAAAATGGCAACCCACTCCAGTGTCTTTGCCAAGAAAACCCCAAATAGTGTCATGAAGAGTCAGACACAACTGAACAACAATCACAAACAACAACTAGGTGTTAAGTTCACTTTCTACCTGCGGAAGGAGTGAAAAATGAGTACTCTCTATATTTTAGTGACCTGGGGCAAAGCCCCAGTCAGCCATCGTAGTTATGGATATGTTAGAATCTGACTGCAGAAGGCTTGGAAAGTTTGACAGGGAAATCTGAAAGCTAGCAGCGTCAAACAGATGAAACATCTGGACCAGGGGTGTGGAACCTGGGGCCCTGAGGCCACATGTGTCCCTCTAGGTCCTCAAGAGCAGCCCTTTGAATCTACACTAGGGCCACACTTCAGGACCTAGAGAGACATATATAAAGGACTGCACTTGAGGACCTAGGGGGACACATGTGACCTCGAGACTGCAGGTTCCCCACCCCTGATCTAGACATTTGACCAAAACTGAACTGAACTACAGGAGTGAAAAGGATGTTTTGAGGCTATAAAAACTGTCTTGACCAACGTGTATTGTCCTCGTCTAAATGCATTAGAAAATCCTGAACAAAACAACAATTCCTGTTCAGATCATAGAGCATTTTCCCCAGCAGGTTGGGAGGAATGAGTCAATTATTTGAAAATTACCTTTCTGGGCTTTCTAGTCTAGCGACTCTCTCAGTGGGCTATAAGATGTCTTATAAAACTGGAGTTCTTCAGGATAATGGTAAGAGTGACAGGCAATGAACAGAGTTGAGGAGGGGGAAGAAGATATAGTAAGCAAGTTGTTGAAGTTAATGCAAAACCTGCCTAAGACCTGTTTCCTTGATATTGAATTCTTCCTTCCCATCAGTGCTCATAGGCCAGGTAATGAAAAAGTCTTGGTAAAACTGGGATAATTTGTTTCAATAGGGTACATGTTTTGTGAGATAGAAATGTGGAAAAGCCTTCAAGCAGTAGTTACCAATCCAGCATATTAGCTCTGATTTAATTTAAAGACAGGATAATTCTTATAATGCTGCTAACATGGCCCAGTGCAAAAATTTGACCTTCCAGTGCCATTAAGCAAAGGGGTATATGAGGAGAAAGTAAGGCATATCTTTATAGAAGTCTGGGGCGGGGGATACAGAGAACGTCAGTTCAGTCCTATGTGAACAGACAGACACAGGTCATTTGATATCTTTGGGCTTTTCTTTTCTATCTGTGGTATGGGGGTGTCAATGTTTGCCTCCTGCACATCTCCCAAGAGTTGAAGTTGGATAACATGCCCAAGGGCTCCTTATAAATGCTACACAAATAACCAATGCCCCATATTTATTAGTAGCAGTGATGCTAATAAAAAATTGAAATTCATATATAACTTTCCACCTGATTTCCCTCCTCCCTTCTCCTCTCAGTATTATGTCCTTGGCCTCCTGAAAAACAAGTCTGCCTGAATGCCACTTGACATTCTTTCCCATAATGTGATTAACCGCTGCCTGTAAAGAGAACTCATGAGCCCAGAGCAGAGCTGTCTAGCCTAGGAAGAGTCACTTTTTCACTGAGAGTTATGGCTGCCCACAGGATGAGGAGCAGGAGGAGACAGGGCTCTAACAGAAAGTCACAGAGTCTCTGAGTTGTAAGGGACCTCAGGGATAACCTTGTAACCCCTACCCGAATAGGGATCCCCTATATAACATCCCAGGCTTGTGGCTGCCCAGCCATTTCTTGAAGACCTTAAATGAAGAAGTGAGTTCCCCTAGTTTTCTGGAGTCTCAACAAAATATCCCTGAATAACTACTGAAGTTCCCCATTTATTCTTTCCTGAGGAGTTATGACCACACTGTATTGCCTGATCAAAATATTCACTTATTCTGCTAAGATTTATTAAGCGCTATTATGTGCATAGTTCCATGCAAGGAATCAAGGGAAATACAGTCAGGAAAAGACATGGTCCCTGCCCCCAAGCAGTTCACAATATATTAGAGCAGAGAAGACAAAACTCCAATGAATCTCACGATCTCAGTGATTTGAATATTTTGTCCAACAATGCAGATCATAACTCATCCTTGCCTGCCCAACCCGTACCACTCTTGTCCTTGGACTCCATAAATTTGCCACTGGAGAGCCATCCAATGTGATGGAGTATCTTCCTCAAGTTCTCTTGACATCACAAGGATACCAATGGAGCCCTCAGTATGTCTGAATGTCCCTCACTTGTACCACTATGGAACTGGCTCTCCTTTCCAATTATGGTACAACGTTGACCATGGATTGATTCTACCTGACTAGGAAGGATTGAGGTACTAGGAACAGATCATAAAAACCCCACCTAGTGCTGAGAGGGTCATGACCAGTGGGTGCACATCTTAGTGACTAATTCTTTGGCCATGGCACTTGTGAAACAAGAATAAGACATGGACCCCCAAAAAGCTCATCAACAAGGAGAAGAAAAAATAGAGTAGATTTCATAAGATTAAATGCTAAATGAGTCTTGAAGGGACAATAAGTGCAGAACTGGTAAATCAACCTAGTCCTCTTCAAGACCATGAAGTTGGGTTGATTTGCTTTGGAGCTCTGAGCCTCTCCCATCTGTTTTTTCTCCTTCATTCTCTGAGGTTCTTTTTGCTTGCTTTACACACAGGAAATATTTGCTGCACCCTAGACACTGGAAATACAAAAATTAAAAAAAAAACCTAAGTATTCCCTGCCCTCAAGATGCTTCTAATCTTAACAGAAATTATAAATATGCAAAGAAGCATTATGCAAGGTATACTGGTGTAAGGGTGAAGGAAAGCTCTAGTCAGAGAATATAAGAAATTAAAGAAAGGAAATGTAACTTCCATCTGAGGGAAGGAGTAGAATCAGGAAAGGCTTCATGGAAGAGATTGGCACCTGACTTGGGCCTTGAAAGAAGACAGCAGTGCAGGAACATGGGGATCCCCAAATTTCTCTTCCAAGATGTATGTGATTTGAGAAAAGCCTTCTTGCCCCCTCCCCATATTCCTCACCTCACTCTTCTACAATTTGATATTCCTTCAACAGTAGATAAAGACACCCATTTCATAATTAATGGATGGTTTAATATTTAGGTACACCTGCTAATGAGGAAAGGTGACTTACATTGCCTAAGGCATATGTGACTTTTAAAGGAGTTGTAGATCTGGGAAGGTACCTGGGCAGTGGGGGCAGAAGAGGTTAAGAGAGGAAAAGCCAAGGATGGGGAAGGTGAACCTCATGGCCTTGGTGATTTTGCAATGCTAACCTTAGTTCCATAGCATAAGAGAGACCAAAAGAACCTGGAAAGATCCAGAAGGAATTGAACAGAATGATTTAAAGAGCTGACAAATGAAACTTAAGAAGCAGACACCAAGAAAAAAGTTGGGGGCGGGGCATTGCCAAGAACGGGGAAAGATTATGAATTAAAGGACCGTCTATTAATATCTCCATGGAAAACCTGAAAAAAGAGAATGGCCTCTAATAATAAAAGGGTTTTGTTATTGCTTGTCATTTGTCAGTCATGTCCAACTCTTTGTGACCCCATTTGGGGTTTCCTTGGCAAAGACACTAGAGTATTTGCCATTTCCTTTTCCAATTCATTTTACAGATGAGGAACTGAGGCAAACAGGGTTAAGTGACTCACCCAGGGTCACACCACTAATAAGTGTCTGAGGATAGATTTTAACTCAGGAAGACAAATCTTCCCAACTCCAAGCCCAGTGCTCTATCCACCATGCTACCTAGCTATCCCACATAAAAGGGCTCCAGGTTGAACAAAAGGAAAGACTTCTTGGCAATGGGCATGGTAAATGGGCAGACTAGGGAAAATATAGGATACAGAATATCCTGTTTCTTACATTGTTCTTCAAGATCAGGGTATAGATACACGTTGGTGTAGGGCTGTTGGATACAGTCTGCCCGGAAGCAGGGGGGTGGGTAGCCCATGCAGCTCCAGTGCCCTTCCGTTTCTTAGGCTGTTTTCTTTTAATGAGGGCTCCAGACACGAACAAACCTGGCCCAAAGTAGCAATTTTACTATGATGGCTACACTCTTGTATCTTCCCTCCCTCCCCATTCAATTTATACTGAAGATTATAGCTCTTTCTATGCATGATTTTTAGGATTTGGATTTTGCGTATGTTAACTCATTTGATCCTCACAATGACACCTGTGAAGCAGGTGCTACAAATGGCATCCCAATTTGACAGGTGAAGAAACTGAGGCTGAGAAAAAGTAAGAGACTTGCCTCAGATCATGTCTTGTGGTTGTTTGAAGAGAATTGAACCACTTTGTGGGGGTTCGGATAAAACACCAAGTTAGTTCAGGTCTTACTGACTTCAGGTGAGTCATATTATCAATTATACCAAGTTGCCATATTGATGAATTCCTTGCCCATCCCTTCCTTCCCTAGTCATAACTCTTCCACAAGGGCAGTCAGGTTTCACAGTTAATAGAGCACTGCAGCTAGAGTCAGGAAGACTGGCTTCAAATCCAGCCTCAGATGCTAGCTATATAAGTCACTTCACCTCTGTCTCCTTGGTTTTCTCATCTGTAAAATGCAAATAATAATAGCACCTACATTCCAGGGTTTTTGTGAGGATAAAATTAGATATTTGTAAAGAATATTGCAAACTTTAAGATGTTAGGTGAATGCTAGCTATGATGATGATGATGATGATGAAGGTCATATACAGACCACCCCAGCCACACTGGTGACACCCACTTCAGAGAGAACTTCCATAGCACCTTTTCTGGGCTCACTGTCCCAGCCCTCACTGGCATTAGCAAGTTGGGTCCTTAGAGGTTATTTCTATCCTCAGGGTCCTAAAGGTGATTTTCTAGTACTTTTGCTAGTATGCTCCTTATTGATTATAAACCAGCCAGACTTAATCAGCTTTTAGAAATGAGGTATTTCCTAAGCAGGTCATAGGATCATTCAAAAATCCTTCCTTGCTCCTCCCTCCCCTCCCAGTATGCTACACACCTTCCCCAAGGCCAAAGGAAAGTGAGCTCAGGCTTAGAAAGTACATCTGACAAAGGAGTAACATAAGGTTGTTGATTTGAAGGAGAGTCCTTTTCTCTCCTCAAGAAGTTCTCCTTATACTCTCTGCTGGGCTCCACAGGCCAGTGCTCTTGTAGAGCCTTTTCGTGGCACAGCTCATTTGTCTTTATCATGTCTTTCAGTCTCTGCTGAGCATGCTACTAACAGCCTTTGCTACAGACGCTGCCATCAACCTCTGCTGCTCTGAAGATACCATGACTGCCAGTCATGGGAAGTCCAAATCTTCCAATCTTTTGAAGGCTAAGAGCTTTTTCTTTGGTTAAATTTAGGGTGAGGGGAGGAGATAGGGATCTTCTCTATTCCCCCACCCCATTCAATGGGCTCTCATAAGCTTGGCTGGAATTGCTCCACCACTAGGGTGGCATTATTATTATTGGAATGCCAGATTCTGAACTAGCTTGCTGTTTTATCCAAGCCCCACAAGATAGCTTAATTCTCTTCACACAACCACAAGACATTTCCTGTACTGAGTCATCTGTTTTCATTCAATTTATACCTACTTTACGTCTTTGATTGACTGATTCTGAAACTCACTCAAAAATATATCAAGATTTAGAGCATTTTTTTCTATTTTAATTGAAGCTAAAGGGTGGAAGAAACCATTCTTATACTTAACATCCACTGAGTTCAGTCATTTTAAGTCATGCCTAACTCTGTGAACCCCATTTGGGTTTTTCTTGGCAAAGACACTGGAGTGATTTGCCATTTCCTTCTCCAACTCATTTTACAGATGAGGAAACTGAGGCAAACAGGATTAAGTGACTTGCCCAGGGTCACACAGTTAGTAAGTGTCTGAAGTTAGATTTTAACTGAATTTTTCTGACTCCAGGCTTGGCGCTGTGCCACCAAATTGCTGAGCATCCAATACCTATATCTCCTTGAGGGCAAAGATTTTATCTTATATTCCTTTGCCCTCCTCACAATGCAGAGCATGATGCTTAGTCCTTAATAGGTGCTCAGAAAATACTGCCTAGCAAAGAGGGCGGATCAGTGGCAAGATCTTGGACAGGGCAGTCCGAGGACAGGCAGGGACTTGGAGAAATTTGCTTGATTGGTGACAAGTATTAGTTGGTGGCAATCATTGATTCCTGTCTCTGATCTGATCTCACTCTTCTTTCTTCCTGATTTACTGCACGAATTGTCTATGCTAGGCAAACACACTCCTGTGTATTACCTGCTGAAAACAGTCAAATAGATTTTTCTGACAACCTTTTGGTTTGGTTTGGTTTTGCTTCTAAGTTATAACCAGGTGCTTTCTGGGGCTATTAAGTTTCAGACAGGAGCCAATAGTGATGGTTTCTCAAGTAATAAGCCTTTGGGGGAGTGACCATAAAAAAAAAAAAGAAGAAGAAGAAGAAAGCCCAAACTGCTTCTCAGTAGATAACAATGCTGACTAGCACAATCTGGGCTCTGGCCCTTCATCTATCAGACACAGTGAGCAGCACAGAGTTTTCTCACACAGAAATCCTATCAGGAAAAAGTCAGTCTTCATTGCTTTGATTTCCAAGACCCTATTATCTCACCACGGGAAACATTATATCTGTTCATGCAGGATTCTGGCTCCATTCCCAGTAGAAGACCCCCTCTTAGCACTGGGCCCTCAAATGCAGTGATGCAGCACTTTTGCCATAGTAAGCAATCCTTGCTAGCATGAGGAGAGGAACTGGAACAGAGGCAGGAGGATGTAAAGTCTTCTTCTTCCTCTGCTGAATGAGGCAGGCATCTTGTGAGACAGGGCCCTACGTCCTGGTTCTGACTGGGGCTCAGGCCTGGATCTATCTCTTCCCTTCCCTGTCCCTGCGGCCAGCACCAGGTGAGCCTGGCTAATGGCTACCCAGGGAGAGCCCCCAGCTATGAGGCAGCCTCTCTGCCATTTGGGCATGGAGCGATCTGCAGGGGCAGGATCTAGGGCACACCATGCAGGTTGTTGCTGGAGGCAGCAAATGCCCTGAGTCAGAAATTGGCTTCTCAGCTAGAGCTCCCGAAGAGTTTCCGCTAACAGCCTGTGACACCCCTTATCTCCGGAGACATCATTAACTCAAATGCTCCAGGATCACAATAAAAGGAGACATTTCTGACTGCCAGCTAAGCCCCTCCTCCCTTTTTTCAGCCTGCCACGGCATGGACAGGTGGGAAGAAGAGATGAAATTCTAGTTCACAGTACTCAGGGCCCTCCCATTGGGATGACAGGAAGCCCCCACAGTTGTCTCTCCTTGTATCCTCACAGTAACATAAATTCTCAGCCACAGTGGACTATGTTCTTTGTGATAGTGATTCAAGCTCAGAAGTCAGTCCTGAATTTATAGCCTGTGAACAGGGTGTAGGAAAAAAGAAGACTGTTCTGAAACCCAGGGAATAGTCCAGGCAGGCTCTGCCCCCAACTAACTATGTATGTGGTTCCTGACCAGTTTCCTGGACCAGGTACCTTAACAAACAATCAAACAAGTAAGGAAGCATTTCGTAACCACCTATTTTTTTGCACATTAAATTTAAGATTTGGGGATAAGAATTTATCATTTGGTAAAAATTATTGGGAAAACTGGAAAGCAGAATGGCAGAAACTGGGCATAGACCAATATCTTATACCATTTACCAAGACAGGGTCAAAATGGGTCACCTAGATATAAAGGGAGATACTACAGGAAAATAAGAAGAATACGAAACATATTACTTATCAGGCTGATGGATATATAAACAATTTATGAATAAACAAGAATAAACACCTTTTCTGAGCTGGGAACTGTGCTAAGTTCTGGAGGTAAAAAGATAAAGGTGACAAGTACCTGTATTCTTCCTTGCATTCCAATGGGGGGGGGTGGGAAATGAAACATGTATACATATATATGTATATACACATACATAAAACATATAACGTGTGTATAAACATATATGAAACCCATAAAAAGTAAATATTAAGTAACTTTCAAGGGGAAGCTATTAGGAGCTAGGGCTAGGGGTCAGAGGAAAGAGAGGAAAGACTAAGACTTCTTGAAGAAGTGGGGTGCTTAACTGGGTCTTGAAAGAAGCCAAGGTTATAAGAGGTAGAGGTGAGGAAGAGAGCATTTCAGGATGGGAGACGGTAACTGCATAGGGTGTCATGGGTGAGGAACAGCCAGGAGGCCAATGAGGTTGCACCTTACAGTGCCCATTAGGGCAGTAATGTATAAGGAGGGTGGAAGGGTAGGACGAGACCAGGTGTTGAAGAAAGTTTAATGCCAAAACAGAGTGTATGTTTGATCCCAGAGTCACCATGAAAGAAATTATCATTCCTTTTGTGTGTCATAGATGCTTTTGTGAAAGTCTAGTGAAAGTCTTCTCTCAGAATAATATTTTTACATGCATAAAACAAAATACATAGGATTACAAAGGAAACCATATATATTAAAATTAAATTTTCAGTGTGAGCGTTTACAACCTTGAAAACTAGTAAACATGACAAATCAGAGATTGATTTATTTTGTTCATGTCTAGACTTAAGAAAATATAGATAATGTAGCCTAAACTTAAAATTATATCATTCATGCCTACATTTTTTTCAGAGAGCCAGTTGTGAAACACTTGCTAACATACCTCTGAACACATCCATGTACTCATTTTGACACACACATGTATGAGCATGAACACATGTGAATACATTTGCAAAAGAAAGTTTGAGATGTGCACAGGAAGGAAGAAACAAGACTAGTTATTCATTTCTCTGTGACCTGCTAGCCTTACACTGCAGCAAAGTTAAAACCTACTTTAAGTGCTGGCAGTATACCAACTCTTGATTTCTGCACAAAACACCAGGTGCCAGAGAGAATCAGGGAAGAAGATTGTAGCAAAAAGAGCTCTGCCATTATTTTGTCATACAAACTTGGGCAAGTCACTTAACTTTTCTAGCCTTGGTTTTCCTAGTTATGATATGTCAAGTGGGGATAATAACCCCTTCTTAGCTCAAAGAACTACTTTGAGGATCAGTTTGATAAAATGGCAAACCTATATCAAGTGTCTTTCTGCAAGGCCTAAGACAGTGTTTGACACGTAGTAGCCACTTAATAAATGTTTGTTAATGTATTGATTGTGCATGTATCATTTCTTCTTCCCGCTCTCTCCTTTAACTGGCACTGGCAGGTTAAATCAGCAGAGGTTAAGCTGCTGCCTCTGGTGCTATACCCCCAACATTGTAGCTCATGGGCTCCCACTAGTATGTTTCCCCTTAACAATCAGCTAGAAGATTTCATAAAGTTTTTAGAAAAGGCATTTACCCAAACAGCACAGCAAGAACAATAGTTATAAAACATTTCATCAAAAACCTAATGTGCTCAGTCCTTTAAATACACAAAGAGTCTGTAGAGGAAAGAGTGAGCATGAACTTAAGGTCCAGTGGCAGTGAGGCACAAACATACATGGTCAAGGCAACTCACAGCTCCTGACCTGTAATGTCTAAATGCATTTCCCCACCTAGGGAAGGTCTTCACAAAGTTCACTGCAGAGTATGCCATCAGTGATAAGAGTCATTGCTCCACTGGGCAGGGTGCTGCTCCTTTGTAAAAGGGCATCTCAGCTACAT
The DNA here is from genome assembly GCA_028646515.1 of Pseudochirops corinnae. Classification (NCBI taxonomy): domain Eukaryota; kingdom Metazoa; phylum Chordata; class Mammalia; order Diprotodontia; family Pseudocheiridae; genus Pseudochirops; species Pseudochirops corinnae. Next base: position 74,900,091 of record CM053585.1, read on the forward strand.
TGGTCAGTTTGCTGTTGCTCTGGGTCCAGTTGATTGAACAACTTTGGCTCGGCAGCAGTCTTTTCGTTGGTTTCTTAATGAACATTTAATTTAATTAAATATAGTAGATATATAAATATATATTTAATATATAAATATAAATATATAAATATAGTAGATATATGTGGTCTATATAAATAGTCCACATAGTAGGGCTTCAACAATCAACAAATCAATCCCTCCACAAATATTTGTGGAGTGCCTGCTGCTGTAATGTTAGAGGCTAAAAGGGAAAGAAGAAACTCTACTTACCCTTCTAACTCTAAGTATATGATCCTAAGATCATAGGAGCATAAGTCCAGAATTAAGAGGGACCTTAAAGACCCCTTCATTTTATCATTAGAGAAACTGAGGCCCAAGGAAATTAAGTAACTTAGGACAAGGATCATAGAGATAGTAAATATTGGCAGCATAATGTGAACTATGGTTGTCTAACTCTAGAGTCACTGGTCTTGGTGCTACACTACATTTTCAACACCCCTACCTGCACCTACACACTCTCTGTACTTGTTGACTGATTGATTGGGAAGTCTGGGGTTGGGGGAACTAAGAGGAAGACAGAAGGGTAATTCTGGCCAGTTTCTTAATCAAGCAAAGAGTGATTCTAATTCATTTCATCTACAACCAACACTCCTGAAGGTCATTTACCTAAAAGCTATTCAGTTCAAGTAGAAAAGATTGTTTCTGTGAAATCAAAATGGCAAAAACCATTGACACACAAAAAGGCAAATTGAACTGGCAGGCATTTAGAGATTATCTAGTCTAGTCTGCTCATTTTGTTGAGGAGGAAACAAGCCCATAAAAAGGAAGTGACTTGCCCAAGGGCCACAGCTCACTGTGGCCATCTCCTGCTTCCTAAGACTATGCTCTTTTCACAACCTCATGCTATTGTGGGGAGGGGAGAATTACTGCTGCTAAAAAAAAAAATGATGTAGGCACACTTTTCTTTCTCAATCTCTTTCTCCTCCCTCTCCTAAGCTCTTGCTGCACAGACAAGGCTAATCATTCCCAAAACTGGATTGGTTATACTGATCCCATGTGCCTTCTAGAGCAGATTGAGCTGTGCTTTGTAACTGGTTCCCTGGCCCTTTCCAGGGAGACAAACTCCCCAGTGAAGAAAAGGGAAACAGTATTGCTGACTCATTATCCTGGGGAGTTGTCAGATGCTGGAAAACAAGGGCACACACATACACACCACTGCTCTCATAGCAGTCCCTTTCTGGTCCCTTTCTCATTCTGGGAATAACAGGGAAAAACTATAGAGAAAAAGTGTCACCTTCAGCCTTAAAGTATATAGGCCAACATTAATCACTTTTATCCCCTCACTCTCTTTGCCTCGTTTCCTCCAAAGACACACACATGCACATAAGTGATAGGGGACTGGCATGAGTGAGGCAGGGGCAACGTTTATGAGCCTGCTTTGGAGGGGGATGAGAATAATCAATCATAGTCTGTGTGAGCTGAGGAAGGTTCTGACTCAAAAATGAGTTGCTGCAGTGGAGTTTTAACATTCCAACCAATGCCTCAGTGTGCTGATCTAGGTTGCCTTACCCATCATTACTGTGCCTAAAATATAACTATAATTTAAAAAAAAAACAACCCCAAAGTCATATTATAAATCTGCAAAATACCAGTCTCCCCATGGTCCTTTTACTGGGTTGTCGGTCCATAGGAACCTTAGGAACAGTTGGCTGCTCACTGCTGTGATGTCGGGAGCACCAGAGAAGCTCTCCCCCCCACCCCGACCTCTTGCTCCAAGTACATTCCCCCAACACCAGGGTCCCAGGACTTGAAATTCCAACATTAGTGATTCATCCTTCTAAGTCTCAACTACTGTTAGAATTGAATTAAAATTCTCCTGAAGGAGAATTAGAGGGAATTTAACTATTTGCCATAAATACCTCTTGAAGAATTGTTTCTTGGAACCTTTCCATCCTCAACAGGACCCTGAAGGAATGAGAATTTGGGGCAAATGAAGGAGGATAATTTTGCAGCCTGGGTTGCTGCCCAGGAAGGAGAGGCCTGGAAAGGGGCACAGTATGAGGAAACTGAGGCATCTGTGCTAGAGTGACTTCATCATTTAGGGGATTCTTCCACCTAACCTTGTTCCCCACACACCTAGTTTATCTGCTTTAAAATTTTGCCCCAGGCTGGCCCCAGTTATCACTGTGGCATAAGACCCATTGAGTATTCTGGGTCCATTTATTTCAGTGGCTACCCAAGTTGCATGAGGTTTGAGTAATATTACTTGAGAGAGCCAGGCTTTTAAGGGAAACGAATAGAGCCCCTGAGAGGCAGGAAGAGACAATTCCCAACAACCCATGATCAAGATTGGAGTAACAAGTAAGGAATCAAGAGACTTAGGTTTCTAGGCCGAGCCTCCCTGTGTGACCTTTGGCAAGCTTCAGCATTCTATGTCTCAATTACCCTTTCTCAAGAGGGGCTGAAAAGAAATACCTACTGTGAAGTTGGGAGGATGCTAGAGAGCATAGGAGTTAGAACTTCTCGTAGAAAAATAGTAAGTTCCTGTTGTACAATATGCAGCCTTCAAGTCAAATTTTGGCAGCCTGAGATTTTTAGCACCTCTTCCCCCAAACTGCTTAATTAGCTAACACAAATGAATTTGTAGGCCAGCAGGAACTCACCACCTTACCCCCACGACTATTAAACCACCTACTGCTTCCACAAGTCATACTAGATTGTTAGGTTCTAATACTAATTTTAATCAAAGCTGAAAATAAGCAAATCTATGTGCCCTTTATAGATTTCTGATCAGGTGGCCCACTATTGGAAAAACTTGGATGACTCAGTTTTCTTAAACCTCCTTTTTGAACTCCGCAAATACTAGCACCGGGTTCCTTTATAGGGTTTTTCTCCATTTTTGCCAAATAGTCTAGCTGGCTTGATTAAAGAAGATGGTCAGCTAGGGAAGCCTCCTCCCATGAAGGTTTGGCATACCATTGTACCAGATCCTTTTCCCCTCACTTTTCCTTTCCTTCCTTTCTCATTGGAGAAAAGAACGGAAGCTGTCACTTCTCTGATTCTTCCACTCTCTTCTATTTCCTCCCAAGTGTTAAATTTTGTCCAAAAGTCCCATCTGGCCCTACTATCTATCTAGTCTGGGTATCAATACTTCTGGCTAGAGGTGGCTGTGTGGTACAATGGATAGACCATTGGCTCTGGAGTTAGAAAGACCTGAGTTCAAATCCTGCCTCAGATACTAGCTATATAGTCCTGTCACATAACCTCTGACTCAGTTTCCTCATCTGTAAAATGTGAATAATAATACCAGGGCCCCCCCCAGGGTTGTGAGGATAAAATGAGGTAACATTTGTAAAACATTTGGCAAGCTCTAAAGTTCTAAGTAAATGCTAACTATCGTTGTTGTTTTCACATTTTTCTAAAAGGCAGAAACAAAGCTTCCAGATCTGTGACATTATCACAAACATATATGACCAGAGAAGGATGCAGGATGAATGGACAGCCTAAGTATCATGCTGACATCCACAGAATATTAAAAGAACCAAAAGAAGTCGTCCAGCATGCTGGCTAAGTCTTCTACAAGGAGTTTTGGAAGGCCAGGGACATTAGCAGAGGATGCGAAGGCATGGATGAATTGTAAACTGCCCTGGGAAGTGGAGTATTCAAATCCATGAGATCACAGGTCCATTAAGGCAAAGAAGTGAGCATCCAGTGTTTATCAGCAATTTTGTGAACCTTTGCAGACTTTGGCTTTCTGCCTGGTGATTGTGTCTCCTGAGAATGACAATGCATAAATTCACTATCTAATCCCCAAAGATCCAAGAATGTCATAAGTAATTTGGTTTTGTAATCAACAAATCAAGCAGTCGCATTTACTGAATATCTACTATGCGTCAAAGTCAATGCTTAGGACTGGGTTAGGGGAGAGGGAGGAGATGCAGAAAAGAATAACTCCGGAAGTCAGGTTAGACGGTGAATTATCACACCACCCTATCCAGATCCCAACATTGGCAATCTCTATTACCAATATAAAAGGGATGTGTGTGTGTGTCTGTGTGTGTGTGTGTGTGTGTGTGTGTGTGTGTGTGTGTGTGTGTGTGTGTGTAAGGAGGAGAGCCCACCAGGAACCAGAACAGCTCCCATTTTCCTTCTTTCCTGCCCAGCTAAAGTCCTTGTCTGCTAAACCCTGACGGCACAAAAATGTTATTGGCAGGATAGGTTCATAAGCCATCAAACACATTTTTGGGAACATCTACTATTTGCAAAGGCATGCTGGAGATGCAGATAAAGAAGATTGGGTGATAGTATGACCAAGGGGTCAGAACCTTGCACCAGGGGCAGAACATATGTTGGAGAAAACTAAGATCCAAGGATTTTAAATGGGACAGAATTGGCATATGGTCAAACTAGTGAGGCAACTAGGTAGTGCAATGCATAGAGTACTGACCTTGGAGTCAGGAGGACCTAACTTCTAATCTTGCTTCAGATATTTACTAGCTTTGTGACCCTGGGCAAGTCATTTTTACCTCTCTGAGTCTTGGTCTTCTCATCTGTAAAATGGGGATATTAATAGCACTTACCTCCCAGGGTGATTATGATCACTAAACGAGAAAACACACATAAAGCACTTTATGAATATAAAAGCATTTTAAATTCTGCTGCTGCTAGTGCTGCTGCTGCTGCTACTGCTGCTGCTGCTGCTGCTGCTGCTGCTGCTGCTGCTGCTGCTAGTGCTGCTGCTGCTGCTACTGCCGCTACTGTTTCTGCTGCTGCTGTTGGTGCTGCTGCTGCTGCTACTTCTAAGGGGAGAGGGATTGGGAAATGGGACTCAGTTCTTGGCAGCCTGTCAAGTGCCTTCCTTCTCTGGTGGGGAGACTTGCCAAATACTAAGGGGTAGAGAAGCAATCAAATATACATACCTGATAGCAAGAAAGGAGGAAAACTGGAGCTATGGAGGCAGACACAATCTCTTAGGACAGAGGCAAACCCAGACACTTTCTTAAATAGTTTGTACTACCTCTGGGAGAGACCATCAGAGTACTCTGCATCCCTGCAAGCATCACTACAAAGGGAGGGAGTGTGACACAAATGATCAGTGAAAAGTCTGGGCGGAGTGACCTCGGCCCCTTCCAGCTGGGGGCAAGATCTTAACTTTCAGGCTTTTGCCCTGCCTGTCATTGGGAGGTTGGTGTAGGGACTGCATAGTTCACAGGCTGGGGAAGACACATGCTGAGCATATTGATATTAGTCTACTTTGATTTATTGCTACTGTTACAATTAAAATTTGTGCAGCATTATCTTACAATTGACCTTAAAGGAAAAATTGTCAGCAAATATAATGAAGGGTGTGTGTGTGTGTGTGCACGCGTGCTCTCCTAATCCTTTTCTAAGTAGGATAGGAGTCCAAACCCTGAGATCTGGTTGCATTAAGCGGACAGAACCCCTTTAGGAGTTCTTAACCTGGGAACTGTGAGTGTTTTTTGTTTTTGTTTTATATTTTGATAACTATTTCGATGTAAAACTAGGTGGCACGGTGGATAGAGCATGGGGCTTGGAATCAGGAAGATTTGTCTTCACTAGTTCAAATCTGGCCTCAGCTGGGCAAGTCACTTAATCCTGTTTGCCTAAGTTTCCTCCTCTACAAAATGAACTGGAGAAGGAAATGGTAAGTCACTCCAGTATTTTTGTCAAGAAAACTCCAAATGGGGCCATGAAGAATCAGACATGACAGTAAAATGACTGAACAAGCACAAAACTGATGGGGTAGGAGCTGTGGAAACCCACCACCTCCATCTTGAACTTTCCCATGAACTCTCCTTGAATTTTCCCACATGGTCAAGCATTCTAAAAGTCTTTATTGTTTTAAGCAATTAAAACTTTAAAGTGCACCAAGAGGTTTGGGACACTTTGTGTTAGATTAGTTTAAGGTTTGTGTATAGGACAGATTAGTGAGAAGAGTGATAAGTTCACTTCTACAACTTGCCTTTAAGAGAGCTGAGATCTGGAAGATAATCCTAGGAAGTCTAGATTGGGAATAAGATCTGTCCAGCTCACCTCTGACCAAGATAAGGAGAAAGCCTGAGACTCTAGGCATGCTTCTCCATGCCTAGAGTTTCAGGTTCCTTTTCCTGAACCAGTGAAGGTCATTTTCAAAGCATCAGATCTGAGCTTCTCGAGCTAAGACCATCCTCAACCCATCTCAGATCTTTGAACAATGATGAGAAGCTTGGACCCTATCCCTCCTAGAAATGTGCAAAAATTAGTTGGTTTTCATTTTTCATTGGCTGCACATGGCCTCCAACAAATGGAAGTTAGAAGGCAGATTTCAGCTCGAAATAAAGGAGATCTTTCTAACAGCTGGGGTTCTCTAAAAATGCAATGGGCTGTCTCTGTGGGATGAATTCCCCATTATGAAGGTCTTCAAGGACAAGCTAGACAACTACATGCCAGAAATGTTGTAGCTGGGATTACTAGGTACAGACTGATCTAAGAAGCCAACCAGATGCTCTTCCAACTTATAATGTGCACTTAGTACAATGTCTGGCACAAAGAAAAGACTTAATAAATGCCTATTGGTCAATTAGCAACAGACTGAATAACCCTAAGAAAAAAATTATATTGCCACTAGGGTGGGGATAGGATTAGCCATTTTAGTGAACTAGTCTTTGACCTTCATCAGGAGGATTTGATGGAAACCACTCAGCCTCTGGAGACTGCTTACATGTAAGAACACCTACCACCACTATTATAACCATCCTTTGATCTGGATAATAAATTTTTTTTAAAAAACTACTTTGTGCAAAGCATTATATTTTAATACTCATTATCTCATTTTATCCTTAAAGCCCCCTTAGGAGATAGATAGGTCAGATTATATTTTACAGATTATATACATTATATTTTACAGATGGTGAAAATTGAGGTCCAGAGTGATTTTGAACCTTACCCTCTATTATAGTAAAGAGAGTAGAGGAAATTTGACTAGGACCTGTTTCTGTCTCCTATGATCTCAAGACATATTTACTTCCATGCTGCTTGAGCTAACACCATCCTCAACCTATCTCAGAAAAGAAGCTTCCTGCTTTGGAAACAAGATGCATGGATGTGGCTCTCTACACAGCTTAGGAATGACGCTTATGCATTGGCCTCAGTTCAGGATCTCAGATTCTAGAGATGAAAGAGGATCTAAATTTATTGAAATTAATCTCTAATGGTGGAATTTCACACACTGTGGTCCTTGGATGGAAGCATGGCTTTTCAAGATATACCACAAAATGGTCACCCATTCTGCTAGTTCTTGATCTGAGGATTTGTAGAGATACACAATTCATTTCCTCTATCAAAAGCAACCTACTTTGCCCCTAGAGGAACATGGATGAAGGCACTAATGCCAATAAAATAATTTTTTTCCTTTATCAATAGCCTAGGGAAAAAAAGAGTCATTTCAAGATTGCTCTAGATTATGCAATTCATTTTCTGATAACTTTGTGCCCTAATTAGGTCAGACTCTTCACACTCTATTGCATGTTAAGTCCCACCACTGCCTATGATCATGGTCCAGTTCAAGTCCCATATTCTTCAACGACATCTTCCCCAATTATTCAAGCTCTCATTTATCTACCCCTCTTCTGAATTGCTACAGCATTTTTAGTCCCTGTCATATAATCAAGGTCCTGATTTTCATATTATTTGTCTATTTAATTCTTTATGTCAGTTGTTTCCTCAACCAGAGCAAAAACTCTTTGAAAGCTCCTCCTATTCCCCTCACAGAACCTAACACAGGACTGGATAACCACATGTTGAATTGAATTTAATCTTCAAGACTAGAATTTCTGAATTACTCTATGACTCCTGTCATCCAAAATGTAATTTCAGAGAGATTTCCCTGTCTACCTCTCATGTTATGTTTCTCGAGAAAAATTCACCCCAGGGAAGGAACAGCTTTTTAAAAGCATTATTATTTGGGGTTGTAAGGAACATAAAGCATTTGTTTTGAATATAATCTTAAAGACAAAATGCTAAAGTCTCCCAGACTCATTTACTTGAGCTGAGGTGAATTGTTGATTAGGATCCAGCATCTCCCCAGATAATTTTGTTTGTCCTTCCCAGAAAGAGCCCTAATCCCTGATAATTGTTATATTACCAATGTGACCATAGCAGAGCTCTGTTTGGATTAATTCCTCACCCTGCAGCGGATGTGGTCTTCATTTAACCTCTGCCGAGGCATTGTGTGGGGGCCAGCCCAATTAGAGATAGCTATTTAGCTAAAGGTATGGGTGGGGTGGGGGGAGGTGGTGAGGAAGGAGAGGTGGTAGAATGGGCAATTTAGACTAGCAATCTCTCTCATCCTAATAGGCTTTTTTTCCTTCCAAATTCTCCATTATTAAAGGATTTGAGAGAAAGACTGACTGATGTAGTATTTTGTATCCAAGGATTTTTCTCTGCAAATGTGTAAGAGGCATTAAATGATTTAGCCAATTAGCAGTTAGCAAAAGGCGCCAGTTTTTGGCATTATTAGCACCATGGTCAGCAATCATGGCAAAACTAAGAGGATTCAGCAGTCAGCTAACAAGCAGTATTGAACCTCTGGAAGCTGAGCAGTATTACTGTGTTTCTGGGGATATTTGAGGAGGAACTTTTGAGGGTCAATAGAGTCATTTTAGGCTAATCAAAAAACATTTATTAGACACCCATTATGTTCCAGGCACTGTTCTAGGTGTTGAGGATACAAGGAGTTAATAAACTAGCCAACATTTGCACCTTGAGGTAGTTTGGATTGTTCTCAGAAAATAGTAAAACCATGTGAGATTCTTTTGGGTTTCTCTGGAAGTTCCAAAAATAGGCCTGTCTTTGTGTTTTCCCTGATGTGCTAAATAGGAAAGCAGTGGAGAGTGTCAGCGTGTTCCTTTCTTGTGTATCTGCTGGATTTTGCCTGTACTTGGTACCAACCACCTCCATATGCCAAGAGGTTGGTGTTACAATAAAGACTCAATCTGTGCTGTGAAGACCCTTTGGGTCAGGGGCTCCTAATCTTTTTTGTGTCATGGACCCCTTTGGCAGTCTGGTGATGCCTGTGACCCCTTCTCAAAAAATGGGTTTTTTTGAGTGCATAAAATAAAATAGACAGGAAGGTATTTATAGGACAGCAATAATTTAAAGGAAAGCAATTCTATTGAAATACCATTATTAAACTATTTTTAAAAGCAAATTCACGAACCTCAGGTTAAGATCCCCTGCTTTTGAGACAATTTTGGCTGCATTTTGGATATGACGCTGGTTTTTAAGACCCTATTCTACTGCTCTAACAGTGTATTTTGAAAGCCCAACTGCTATAGTTTTGCCAGAAAGTCATGAAAACTGTCCCTTATTTATCTGTCACTCTAGAGGACCAGATAAAAGGTTGTTCACAATCTCAAAGACCAATTTCAATAGCCACATAATGAGCTAATATATAAATATGTAGTGCTTCATGTTTTAGAAAGCACTTTCCCTTACCTTTGTGAGGTAAGGAGTAAAGGAGTTTTTATTCCTGTTTTACAAAGAAAAAAAACTGACTTACCACCTGGGCATTTCCCCAGAATAGTCATGTCACAAGGGTCAAACCTACCTCAAATGCCTTTGCTACAGTGATCACATACTTTCCAGAGCCTTCTATAATGTCACTCCTCACCTCAGTGGAAACACTGAGAAGTCTGTAGCTTTGTGACAAATGAGGTGCAATTATCCTTTGAGATAAGAAGATTAGGAAAGGCTTGCCCTAGAATCTGTAGTTCTTTTTGTGAAGAGAGTAAGTCACCTAATGGAAAAATATAAGCGTTCTTGTACATTTAGGGAGTATTTCCAACACAAGTAGAATGTAGTTATAGCCATTCTGGGGCTGTACTGGACGGTTATTCATCATTACTTTATTAATGATCTCTGGTAGTCTGACTCTCCTGGTCTGGTAATGATTCAGGTTGATAAAACTTTTTTTGGAAAGGTTCATGTGAAGAATTGCAAGGCAGCGTATCCTATGCCCAAAGACTTGTAGGTCTTAGTTGATAGAGGAAGGCACCTATAATGCTGGAGAAAGAGTATGTGATCACAGAGGGGCCAGAGTGTCATCAGAAAGTCTTAGCCTTGATGACTCAAGAATGGTCATACTGTGGTAGGTTCAAATCTCATGTTCCTCTGATTATACTTCAGGAAGTATTTTTTCCAGAAACAAAGACAAGCTGGACACATACAAATCCTGACTGATACTGGAGCTTCAAAATATTATATATTTCATGGCTTAGTGCTAGGTTAGGTGGAAAAGAGGGGGATTTTAGTGGAAAAGTTTCCTGGATTAGATCTAGCAGGCTGAGTCTTGGCCTAGAATTTTGCCTGTAGGTAGTTTGGATGGCCCACCGAGTGAGAGTAAGAACC
>CM053585.1:74917720-74955884 GCA_028646515.1 Pseudochirops corinnae
TTAGGGCCAATGGGTCTTGGCAAAGGGCCCTGGGCTTGGTGAATTTAGAATCAAACTTGGTAACCTCAGCTTTGGACTTGCTGAATTTGGTGTCAAACTTGGTCACTTTGGGTCAGTAGAATTAGTGGATGTGGAAACATATTTCTTACAAAATTGGGACCAAGATCTTTTAGATGTTTATATACCTGTGATCTCAATTTCTTGATTTCATTTTTTTGATGTCATTTGCAGGAATGGTTACTAGTGGTATGGTTCTTAGGTGTGGCCATATTTATAGTGCCATCTACACTTCCTGGCACTTCCTGAACCAAAAGAAATTCCTACCTTCTGGAAGTCACGACAATCTGGAATTTCCTAAAATGTGTTTTATGGTGCCCTAATTTTTTGTGTAATGTAAGGGGTCTGTGAAGAAATGTCAGTTCTACTGGTATTTTCCCCTTTAAAGCATTAAATAAAAAATTGTGTACTTTAATGGATATGTGATTTCATCTATATGGACATACCCTCCAATGGTGCAGATCATAACCCATCCACGTCTACTAATCCCCACTGGCAAAGGGGAAGGTCCATTCATCAGTCTTCAGGGGAAGGGGAGGGGAAGGGACCTTCTTCTAGGTCTCTGAGTATTAGATCAATGCCATTATAGCACATAGGCTATTATTTGTGCTTAATTAATGACTGGCCTATTTCCTTTTCCAATGATATGTCTATCCCATTCTCTGCGCAATTCATCATCATCATCATTATTATTATTACCAATTCCATTATGTATCAATTAAATGGGGGATATGAAAATCACAGGATAATAGAATCTGAGTAAGAAAAGGTCCATTTTGTGCCAAAATTTCCCTGTATCCTTTGTGTTACACACACACACACACACACACACACACACACACACACACACACCCTCAAGCCTATGAGCATTCTGGGGCAAATCAGTTTGAAAAGTACTTCCTTAACCCAATGGAACGATCTGAACAAGGCCAATTTCAGGCACTATATAGCAAGCTGAGCGGAGACTTCAAGGAGGAGTTTGGAGGAGAGGCAGGTGCCAGTACATTACATGTATGTGGAACAGGTTTTGCCTATGGTTTCTTTCCTGTGTACCCTCTGGTTACATGCCTCATTGCCCCCAAAGGTCAAAGCTAGCGTACTAAGACTGGACCTGTGGGGAGGAGTCAAAGCCATCCCAGTATCTTCCTTTTCAAACTCTAATTAAAAAATAAATGTTTCATAGCTTTCATCTCCCTCAGAGGTACTTATAGTTAAATGATGGACCAATTAACCTGCTGGTGCACTTTTAATGCCAAAAAAGTAGAGAAGAGGTTTTTCATTCCCTTTGCTTCCTACACATAATGATCTTGGACACATCTCTCCAAGTAAGGACATGTGGCCCCACGGTTCTTAGGACCCCAAATTAATGCCACCCCTATGGGCTGAAGAGGATATTCAGCTAGAACAAACAGAACCCTGGCTGGCCCTAAATGCTTGCTGGGACTCTGAACCCCAGCAGTAATGAGCTGAAGGGAGAGGGAGGAGCGGCTCACAGTCTGGTGAGAGTGAGTTAGGAGGATGGACGAAGTGACCTGTTGGGTCCCTTCCAACTCTAAGATTCTAAGAATGGAGAGCTCCCCGAGCAGGGCAGCAATAACCATGACCCTTCTAAACGGATACCTTTCACTGACAAAACAAGAGCTCTAAGAGATTCTCCCTGGAAAACAGTTCAGTGAAAACAGTTCCGTTTCAAGCTCTGCCTAGGAAATGGTGAGTAACTTCCTGGAGCAGCCAGAAAGAGAAAGATCACACAACCTTCTCACATCACCCTCTGAGCTCCCTGAGGGCAGGGACTGTCTTTAGCCTCCTTCTGTATCTCCACGGCTTAGCATAATGCTCCCACACAGTAGGTGCTTAATAAACATTTTTTGACTAGCTGATTGACACGTTGAGAGCTAAGAAGGGATCTTAAAAGACCATCTCTAGTCCAACCCCTTTGTTTTACATATGAGGGAAACTGAGGCCCAGAGGGCCTTTCTGACTTGTCCAAGGGAGTAATTATCAGAACCAGACTTTGAATCTGTGTCTTCTGATTCTGAACCTAGTTCCATGGCCAATCATATCATCTCCCCTATCCCAGTGCAAGAGAAAAAGGGTCATGTAGGTAAAAATCCCTTTCTTTCCCCAGGTTTCTGTTATGGTCAAAAGGTTGGGGACTATAGTAGTATGTAACCACTCAGGGAAACTCAGTCCTAAGTTTATTTGTCTGAAACAGAATGGTATAGGGAAAGATTATGCCACCGTGAGACAGATCACCTGGCTTCAAATCCTGACACTGATACTTCATTTGAAAATAAAATAAAATTCAATTTTAAAAAACAGTAAGATCTCTATTTGAATAATACAATGAAATTTAATTTTTCAAAAACAAAAAACAACCAATAATTACCCCTTGATATAAGCAGAGTAGGTGGTGTGATGAGAATGGCACTGAGAATAACCCTATCTACTCCCACCCTGATCTTCCCTAAACACCTTTGAGAATAAGTTATCTACTTCTTGTATTCCTCATTTGATTCTACTAATGAAGACATCCTCCATGACAGAAGCAAACACCTTTGGGGATTGCCCATCTCTCTCTTTGATACTTCACTTGATGCTGCAACATTTACTATTAGTTCAAAATAAATTGTATGTTAGGCAAAGAATATCGATACATTTGGGGTCATCCAGGTTGGCATGGGCCAAGATTAAACAGCTGTGGGGGGCATAGCAGCACAGACATCAGAGCTTTCACCACCTGGAAAAGGACCAGATATAATTTGAGAACCACCATCCACGGTGAAGTGATGCAGGGGAATATTTTAAGTGTTGGCTTCTTGGTCCTTTCAAGCAAAATGAATTAGCGAAAGCCACAAATCTTTCACCAATTAGATTATGGCCCAATAGGAATTAAGCTTTCCGGTCTGACCAAACATAGGTAAGTATTACATCTTGATCAGTCCCACCAGGGAAATTAAGCTCTGTCTAATTACGGTTCACTGCATGGTGTTTTAGAGTACCTGGGAGAGCAAGAATAATTCTGTGTTAGAAAACAGACAATAAGGAAAAGTGTATACCTCTAACACTTTTATCACCCTCATTTCAGGGCATGAGAAGCAGTGTGGTGACTAATGAGAAGTCTAGGGAATGAAGTGCAAAGTGAGAAGGAAAAGGTTAGTATTTGAACTATTTGGACCATGCAAGTTCAGTGAAGAAGGTTGCTCCTGTAAGCAATTCCAAGTTCATTTTCCTTTAAGGGGAAAAGGTGAGGGAAGGGAGATTGAAGACCTTTAGGTAGAGCAGCAGCTCTCAACCTGTGGGTCGAGACCCCTTTGGGGGTCAAACAACCCTTTCACAGGGGTTGCCTAAGACCATTGGAAAACATATTTCCAATGGTGTTAGGAACCAAGACACCGCTCCTCTATCTGTCTCCAGGTGGGTCCACCCACATGCAGATACACCCACATATGAGTATTAAAGGGTCACGGCATTAGGAAGGTTGAGAACCACTGAGGTAGAGCTATAAGACTGAAGACCTATATGCATCCCTGAGACGAAAATAGAACTTCCTTGAAAGATTGCCAGAAATTCCCCTTTTTTCAAGACTGTCAGTTACCAGCAATCTGATCTTTCTATCTCCTTTTCTTCTTCAGCAGACTTACAGGCCTATACCCCACACCCTGCTTCATCACATCTGTGCCACCCTTCTTGGTAGTGGCCACCCTAGACATGACATAGGATATGCTCTAGACATTTGCCAATCTGCTAAAAGGTGAGTTTGCAGAATGGCTGGTATGGATTCTTGATGCTGGACAAAATGTGTGGCTCAAACTCTTCATAGTCAAAGGTCTGGACAAAGACATCAGAGTGCTTATCATGGTGGCTAACACATCAGGAGGCGCTTAACAGGTGCTGATTGATTGATTGATGCTGGTGCTCCTTGCTGCCAGTGTATTCCTGAAGGTATGGCAATCATGAGGGCAGTTCTTGACCTGTCAGTTTATACCTTACCTTGCCCCACCAGAACACAATTGCAGCTCAGGTGGTCCAGGAGAAAGGCTTGTTGCTATTGCTTACAGAGGGGAAGATAGCTTGAAGAGGCAGAGTATACTTACTTAAAAGTGTTATGGAAATTTAAGTAGTTAAGTTGTTATAGATAAAATGTGGCCAGAGGAGGCAGTAAGTGTAGATTCAGATCTGGTAAGCAAGAGGGAGTCATTGGAGACTCTTGAGCGAGGGAAGGATAAAATGAAAACCAGGCTAGGACAGGGAGAGAAAAGATCATGCATTTTAGAACTGAAACCCAGAACTTTCAAAAGTTGAAGTGAATATAGATAGTTACACTGTCAATATCCCTGACTCAGATCTATGGCTCTTTCCTATTACAACAGGTGGGGTGTTTGGGAGAAATGAGTGACATGTCTCCTGAGTGGCTCCAGGCTGGGCTTTAAGGAACACACTGACCTGGAAAATACAAGAGACAATTGGTGATGGGGACTTCTTTTGTCTCTCCCTACTGTGACTCCAGTGCCAGAGGCTGTGAACACAGCTAAATCAGCTTCCTGCAAGCCACTGCAGCATACCAAAATGAATGCTTCCCTCTGGTCCAACTACCTCAAGTAAGGTTAGAAGGAAATCATGGGGGCAGGGAAAAGTGTAGTGGATAGAGTGATGGGTCTAGAGTCTGGCCTGAGACACACAGTGACCCTGGGAGAGTCACTTAAGTTCTGTTTGCCTCAGTTTCCTCAACTGTAAGATGGAGATAATAATAGCACCTCACTCACAGGATTGTTGTGATGATGGAGTGAGATATTATTTATAAAGTACTTTTCACAGTACCTGGTACAGGGTAGGCACTTTGTTGTTGTTCAGTCACTTATTCATGTCCAACTCTTCATGACCCTGTGGACCATAGCGCGATAAATACTGCCCATGCGGTTTTTTTGGCAAAGATACTGGAGTAGTTTGCCATTTCCTTCTCTAGCAGGTTAAGGCAAACAGAGATTAAGTGACTTGCCCAGGATCACACAGCTAGTAAGTATCTGAGGCTGGATTTGAACTCAGATCTTCCTGACTCCAGGTCCAGCACTCTTTCCACTGAGCCACCTAGTTGCCTCCAGTAGGTGTTTAATAAATGTTTATTTCCTCCTTTTCTCTCCATTTGTTTTCCTTAACCATTCTGACCTGGACCATTCTGTCTCTATTAGCTGTTTGTGGAAGAAAGACTCAGACCATTTAAGAAAAACTCAGGTCATTTTAAAGGAAAGAACAGAGGATAAAAATGAACAAGAGGAGGAAGATAGAAGAAAGAGAGGCAGAACAAGCGGGAAAATTTGGAATTTCTGATCACTCACTCTCTACTCCATAAATTCTAGTGGCTTCCTATGATCTCTGGGAGCAAATACAAAATGCTTGGTTTGGCATTCAAAGCCCTTCGTGACCCAGCCCTTTCCAGCCTTTTTACACCTTACTTCCCCATATGTACTTTTTGATCCAGTGACATTGGCCTCCTGGCTATTCCATGAGCAAAACACTCCATCTCTCTGCTCTGGGCATTTTCTCTGGCTGTCTCTCGACCTCCTTGCTCCCTTTAATTCTCGACAAAAAGCCCGCCTTCTAAAGGAAGCCTTCCCTAACCCCTCTTAACCCCATTGCCTTCCCTCTATTAATTATCTCCTATATAATCTGTACAGAGCTTGCTTTGTATATATTTGTTCACATGTTGTTTCCCCCAATAGACCATAAGCTCCTTGAGGGCAGGAACTGTCTTTTGCCTCTTTTTGTATCCCCAGTGCTTAGCACAGTGCCTCGTACATAGTAGTGCTTAATAAATGTTGATTGATTGGTCTCAGAGTTCATCTAGCCCTAGTCCCTCAGTTGTAGGTGAGGACACTGAATGTAAGGGAGATGTGAAGTAGTATAACAAAGTAGAAAGAGAACAAAATTTAGAGCTACAGGACCTCGGTTTGAAGCCTAGGTGTATGACTTTAGACAAGTCATTTCCACAGCTGGACTGTATATCTAACATTACCTTCCAGCTCTAAATCCTACACTAAGTGATTCATTCAAGGTCATCTGACTAGTTAGTGGCACAGATGTAACCAAGCCTTCTGCCTAAGTTGTGGTAATATCTATTAGTGACAGGTTTCTTTGTGACCCTTGGTCAGAGCCATAACTAAGAATTCTGGCCCCTGGGGCAGACTTAGCTGAGCAAGAAATGAGAAGAGAAGGTCACCTTAAGTTAGGATCAAGCACATTTTGACACTACCACTAATTCTGAACACACCTTTTAAAAGTACAAGCATCCCTTGTAAATCTCTAGGCAGAATGCTGACTTGACATCATCCTACTTGGGTATGGTCCTGAAAAAGAAGTGGCTTGTGTCCCAGAAAGTCCAGCCTATGTCCCTTCATCAGGGTCAAAGACTCCTAATCCTCAAATCCCAAACTCCCAGTGGTTAGGAGGGGAGGCAGGAGGAATGGAAGTAAAGTAATTCCCAAGAGGGGGAAGTTGGCTCAGGGCTGGACAAAGGAGTGGAGTTAGCCACTCTTGTACCTTCGGCTCAGGGGCTGTCATAAGGCAAAGCCCTGCTCACCCCACGCTTGTTATGGTTCTGGTCCTGGTGAGGTCTTTCCCGTGCTCTATATCCCTAATCAAATTAATGTTTATAGACAGTCTAAAATGTTCTTAACCTGGGGTCCACTGAGCCCTGTCCCAACCAAGGGATCCATAAGCAGATCACAGGGGGTCTATGAACTTGAATGGGAAAAAAATTACATTTTCATTTTCACTAACCTCTAATTGAAATTTAGCATTTCCTGCTAACATGAATATAGGCAACAAACCACAGTAGTATTTACCTTAACCAGACTGACAAAGCGGCCTATGGTAAAAAAAGATTAAGCATCCCTGGTCTAAGAAATCTCTGATCTTTTAGCACCCTCTGCCCTTTTGCCCCTGACAGGATGAGAAGACGTGGAGAGTTTGCCTTGTGCAACACTGGAGGGAATAACCAGCAGGGAAGAAAGTGTCTACACGCCTGGCTCTCCTCCTTCCTTGGGAAATAGGGCAGAGATGAGGATATCTCTTCCAGAATCACAACCACAAAGTGAAAAAGAAATCGATTCCTTCCTAGAATTGAGCAGTGAGGGTGATCATCAGGCCTATTCTTTAAACACTGGAGTGCTCTTAATCCCAAAACTGCTAAGGAGGGGAGAAGCTTAATAACCTTCTCTGTCTTATGCAATTGCAAGTTTTCAGTTTATGGGTGCAATGGACCTGCTCAATTTTACAGCATGAGGAAACCCAAATGAGGGATAGGTTGCTACAGAAAATGGAACAATAATGCAGAGGTGATTACACTAATTACACTAAAATGCTCCGCATTTTGTTGTCAGCAAAATCCAATCAACATTGGATTCTTCACCCCGTGCCCCAGCATCCTGTCATTATGTTTGATGGAAACATTTCCTAGACAGAAAGCTAGTGCAGCAGCTTTGAATCAATGTGTTGCCCTTCCCACCAAAGAAAAAAAATGACCCTATAAATGCAACTTGATTTGTAGAACAGACATTTTCTTGAAAATAATATGTAAATTCAGTTTATGAATATTGAATTCTAATTTCCCATTGCTTTTTATTATAAAGTTAAAGTTATGTTCCTGGGGGAAGAGAAATTAACTGTAAGAGATACTAAACACATCTGCTAAAAAATAAGAGACCTTTTTTTAAATGACAAAAGCAGTGTGGAGTATTTCTAATAAAATATTAATTGCTCTACTCAAAATACCAAGCAAAACAATTAGAGTTAGCCTTGCATTTGACAAAACAGCTTTAAGTTCCAAAGTAAAAGCAATGTCCACTAGATAGATATTATCCCTCCTTGCCTATAGCAAGAAAATAAACCCTAGTTTTTCAGATCTTATTTCCTAGCCCATCATAGAAGCCTGTGGTTTTCAGAAATAAACAGACATTTATGAGTTGAATGCAGAGAAGATTTTGAAACCCAGCAAAAATGCAATCATTCAGAATGGGACAGTAAATTAACTACTCAGCCAGCATATCTACTGGCATGAAAGAGAAGAGATAGGAAAAGGTATCATGTACTGTGTGTATATCAAAGGAGGCTTCTGACAGAAATTCTGAAAATATTAAAGGTTAAATTTCCCTGCCACAAGGTATAGCTATGAAGAGTATTGTCTCAGAGTTGTGTCTCTAGAACAGTGGTTCTCAAACTGTGGGTCACGACCCCTTTGGGGGTCGAATGGGATCACCTAAGACCATAGGAAAACACATAATTCCGATGGTCTTAGGAACCGAGACACTGCTCCTCTATCGGTCTCCAGGCGAGTCCATTCACATGCAGATACGTCCATATATGAGTATTAAAGGGTCCCGGCATTAGGAAGGTTGAGAACCACTGCTCTAGAAAAAGGGATGGATTGTATTATCACTTGAATGCTTTGGTCCAGTCCCACTTGTGACCAAGGGCACCCATTTATCTGTTTGACAGATTTCTGCCTAGAATTAGGGATGTATTCTTGTAATGAACTTTGTCTCTATAGGAAACTAATTGGCCCACATAGAGAAACTATGCAAAACTATGCCTTTGACCTTATTAACTCTTGAGCTAACCAACAATAGTATATCAGTAATGATACTTGCAGCTGCTGTGGAGGTATAAGACCAGTAACACCAGTACACAGGAGAGCCACTAGCAGAGGTTCTTTGATCTGCTTTTCTAAAAGAAAGACAGCTGGGGGGAGAGGACAAGGAAGGAATCTTTAGAGAGGAGGGTGAGAGAATAGATAAATAGGGATATAGAAGGGTGTTTAGATTTATGGGAATGGGAGGATAAGGGAGGGATCCTTGGAGGGGGGTAGGCAAGTCACAGGAGGGCAAGGTAGCAGGTGGAAGTAAAGTAGAGGAAGCAGAAGGGATAGGAAATGAGATACATAAAAAACAAAGATCAGGAGTATAATTGGTTTGGGAAAGTATATGTCTATAAAAGTATGTGTATGTGAATGTATATATCTATAGCTATAGAAAAACATATGTAAACTTTATTGTAGCCTTATAGGAAGATGTTGGAGCGAGGGGAAAAAATAAAGTAAAAAAAATGCACATCAGAGAACAAAAGAAAAAGAACAAGGAAGCAAAGAAAAGATGAAGAATTCTCAACACGAATATTGTCTATCATACAGGCTTTCTTGAAATGAAAATCTATTGTTACATATTTTGAATCCTCTGTTATGTTCTGTGATAAATACAACATGGCTTTTTTTTTTTCTTTTTTCCTCTAATTTTATATTTAAGTTCCAATATTTAAGTTTATCATATGTTTTTGTTTCTTTTCTCTATTCTGCATTTGTGTTCTAGCGTTTGAGTCTAAAATAAAATTTTGAAAAAAAAAGAAAAGAAAAGAAAGATAGATTTAAAGGGGTTAATGATCTTACTTTAATTAACAGACAGATAAGGACATATAAGTAGTCCAAGAAAGAATCCAATAGGCAGGGCCCCAATTGTCTAAAGAGAGTAATAGATACCTAATCACCAGACCAGGAAGCACTGACATCTGGGTTGGAGGAGGGGAGGTCCTTAACAATGGCTACCCAGAGTCTTATCTGGCCAAATTACAAAGAAACATTCTTCCCATGAGTGAGCCCCAAAGTAAAATATCAACCTCCCAGTATGTATAGTATTCAACTAACAGGCTCAGAGCCAGAAAGCATCACAACTCATGTGACTCAGTGCCTAATTGGATCAGTACCAAAAAAATGTGAAAGCCTTCCTGAAAGCGAGCCTTCCCCTAGGCAAGCTTCCCCTTAGGTGTGTTCCTCCCCTAAGGCAATATAAATCCCCCTGAATCACTTGATGGGCTCTGTGTGACTCAGGATGTGTCACAGTTGTGAACTGAGCTAAAGTTCAAAATAGCAAGCCATCTGTGATTGAAATATCTGTGTACCTTTAGACCTGGGAACATGGCTCCTGTGGGAAAAAAGGGACACATGGTCACATAGGCCTATTAATGGACAGGGAAGATCTCATATTCCATTAACCCTGCACATAGAACCAGCTTTTCCCTCTGGATTTCCCCTCCCATCAGTAATCTAAAAAGTCTCATCGTTAGTGCTATTAAACTAAACCAGCTATGGTGCTGCTCATTTGTTCCAGTGCTATTTGCTCTTCATGACCCCATTTAAGTTTTTCTTAGCAAAGATACTAGAGTGGTTTGCCATTTCCTTTTCCAGACCATATTATAGATGACGAAACTGAGACAAATAGGGTTAAGTGACTTACCCAGGGTCACATAGTTAATAAGTGTCTGAGGCCAGATTTTAATTCAGGAAGATGAGTCTTCCTGACTGCAGGCCGGGCACTCCATCTACTATGCCACTTAACTGGCCTGTTGTACCAGCCAGGAAAAGTACCTGGGAGCAGACCAGGACACACTGGAGAAGACACTAGGCCTGTTGTCAAAAGTCCTGACTCTGCTACATAATACCTTTATGATTTGGGGCCAATCATTTAATGTCTATGGGCCTCAGTTTCCTTATTTGTAAAAAGGGGGATTGGACTAGACCATCCTTAAGATGGAGGTCCCCCTCTAATATACTCTAACTCTTCTGAATTTTCTTTTAATCTTTGTGTACATGCGTAATTGTTATCAGCCAATAAAGACTAATTTAGGTCTTTCTGTTACTTAAAATTACTTTATGTGTGCATTCCATGTATGGGCGGGGTCTACACGCTCATAATTTTTTCCTTTCTTTGTTTTTTTATTTTATTATTTTTATCTATCTCTCTACATGAAGACATTTGAGTCTTTTCCAATATGGGGTTTGAGTTCCGTTGGTTTTTTCTTTTCTATTTATAAATTATGCTGCATTGGACATCTTTATATAAATTACCTTCTCCCCTTTTGGATTTATTCCAAAAGATGTATTTTCCAAAGTGGAATTGCTAAGTCAAAAGTCATGGGCAGTTTTATAGCTCTGGTTATATATTGCCAGATATGTAATCTCCAGAAAGATTAAGAGGCCAGTCTAATGAGGTAGAAAGAACATCGAGCTTGGAATCAAGAGGCCTGGGTTCTAATCCTGAATCTGAAAGTGATAGCCTATGTCACAGAGTGAAGGTCATTTCCTCCCTTGGGGCCTCAGTTTCTTCATCTGCCAAATGAGAGTAAATTAAATAATCTTTAAATCTCTTCAAACTCTATGTTTCTCATTGACAGTACTACCAGTAAGGTATAGGTCCTGTTCTTATACCACAGCCAACATTAGACTTTGTTATTTTTATTTATTTCTTTACTATTTAAAAGGTATCTAAGGGATGGCTAGGAGGCGCAGTGAATAGAACACTGGCCCTGGAGTCAGGAGGACCTGAGTTCAAATCCAGCCTCAGATACTTAATACTTACTAGCCATGTGACCTTGGGCAAGTCACTTAACCCCAACTGCCCTGCAAAAAAAAAAAAGAAAAGATATCTAAGAGCGCCTTGAAATCATTTAAATTCTTATTTCTTTCACTGCTAATTAGGTTAATCCCTTTGCCCTTGTGAGATATATTATTTACATTTCTTTGAGTCTGATTTCTCTTAGTTTCTTTTGATCAGGTGTTCAATAGCTTCATTCTGGAGGCTCCCGAAATTTCAACCCCAAAAGCTGCAGATCTCAGAGTTGGAAGGAACCCCAGACTCCTATCTCATACTTGAGAAGTAGTGATCCAGCTTTTTCATGAAGACCTTTGGGAGGAAGAGCCACTGGAGACAGCCCATTCCACCTTAAGATGATGCTAATTTTCAGGACATTTTTTCCCTTTACATCAAGCCTAAGCATACCCCTTTATAATTTCCACCCATTGCTTCTAGTTCTGACCTTTGATACTAAGCAGAATAAGTCTAACGATTTCCCTGGTTTCCTTTAAGTCTAAGCTAAAAACCCACCTTGTGCAAGAAGCCTTTGCTAGACCCTCTGCATCTTAATCCCTCCCTGTGACATTACTGCCATTTTATCGGGCATATATCTTATTTGTCCATAGTCATTAGCTTGCTGTTTCCCACATTTAACTGTAAACTCATTGAGGGCAGGAATTTTTTGTTTGTTTGTTTTCTTTGTTTCCTCAGCATTTAGCATGGAGCCTGGCACATCGCTGACACTTACATTTTTATTGACTTGACTTAACAAGTGATAGCCCTTCAAACACTTGAAGAGCTATCAGATATTAGAGCTTCTATGTTTCCCACTAAATTTTTCCTTCTTCAGATTCAAAGTTCCCAACTTCTTCAGCTGATCTTAAATGCTATTATATCCAGTCTTCCTCACCCTCCTTTGGATACATTGACATTTGACAGTCTCTTCTAAAACATGACACCCTGAACTGAACGTAGTCCCCCAGATGTGATCAGGACAGCTGCCTTCTTAGAATGTGTTAAACTCCTGGATTTTACAAAAAAAACAACCCAACCTACACTACTCTAGACACACAGAGTATTCCCCTTGGCAAAATTTTGGAGTTGGTGTAATCTGTCTTTAACCTCTGCTTTTTCAGTCTCTTTGGTCCCTCTCCCTCCAACTCTTAAGACCAGGCACAGATCTTTCCCAGCCCTGCAACGTCTTCCTGTGAGCAAGTTGTCAACTAATCTCCCTTATTATTAACTGGAGAATGGTATTAAAGTATGACACTCTTCAGGCAATTTGCATTTAGTAGAGAATTCTTAGTCCTGAAGGAATGAGCGTCTGTGACAAGGGAAGGCAGGAGCCGGGAGTCTGTCTAGTCATCATCAAATGTCACTTAGCAGACAGCAACTTGGGAAGTCAGGGCAGCACAATGGAAAGAAAAGTGAATTTGGAGTCAAAGAACCTAGATTCACATACTGATTCTACTACTCACTACCATCGTGACCTCAGGTGAGTCACTTCACCCTTCATCCTGGCCTAAATTTTCCCATTTGTAAGATGAGAAAATTGGGTGAGATGTCCTCTAGGGTCCCTTCCAGCTCTGGATCTATGATCTCACTGTTTATATGCATAAGGACCACCCTGTCTGGATATGATATCAGTCTTTAATCTTCTCTATTGATTACCCACCTGTACTGGACCTGGTGTCAGAATCTCTCAAGTGGAAATCCCAGCTCTGATATTTACTAGTTATGTGACCTTAAGCAAATCATGAATACTCTTTGAGACTCAGTTTCCTCATCTATAAAATGAGAGTAATAATACACTATCTACTTCATAGGGTTACTACAGGGAAAGTACTTTGTAAATCATAAAGCCAGATAGAAGTATGAGTTGCTACATTCACTAATTTTCTGCCAGTAGGCTCTGTTTGTGTGATTGGTACTGCTCTTTAACATGCAAGCCCCCTGGAGAGCAAAGATCCAAATTGCTAGAAGGCTTTCATTGTACAATGTGACCATACAGAGAAATTAGCATGAGTAAGTGTTTTTTGATGATAGTGATGCTGAAGGCAAAGCCGGGACCCTGCTGGAATTGCTTGTTTTCTAATAATGAGACCACTTTAATCCTGGAAATGAGATAGAGACATGATGCCTGTCTGGGAAAGTTTGCAAGAGGGACACTTTCTGTTATTCCCAAGCAAATCTGTACTGATAAAAATATATAAAAATGTTATTTGTGTATATTAATTTCCCAAATGGATTTTCTTCCATTGTTATTCAGATACTTGCTCTGCTTTGCTGTTTCCAAATCCCGAAGATGCCTCAAGTCTCACAAAGGGCATGTCCTTAAGAGCCCCCTCGGGACATAGAATACCTTGTATATATTCAAACAGAAATGTGTAGAGCAAATAGGATATAAAGATGTGGAATGGAGTCTCTCTCCTGACTCCCTTTACTCTTTAGCAAGTTCAGAACTCCTCAAGGGGGCCCCAAACTGCAGAGCTGGGAAGGATGAGAGAATTGTCTCTGCACTGATGGGCTTTCAGTTTGTCATAGTTAAGTGATGGATTAATACTCTGGTGTTTTTTTTTAAAGTAGTTCCTATGAGCCTATCCTTTACAGGGAACCAAGTGAGAAGAGCAACATTTCAATTTTTGTTATTGTTTTTCTGACCAGCGATTATGCCCTAGACTTTGTGAGTGGTGAGAGTGATAATCTTAAGAAGGAAGGAAAGAAAGGAAAGAAGGAAAGAAGGAAGGAAGAAAGGAAGGAAGGAAGGAAGGAAAGAAAGAAGGAAGGAAGGAAGAAAGGAGGGAGGGAGGGAAGGAGGAAGGAAGATTATTTGGGAAGAAGGCCCTTTAGAAAGAAAGGATGAGTAGATGGGAATCCTACTGAATCCTCTTTGATCTCAATGTTTCAAAATATGACTGAGTAAATAGATGAATTTTGGGGGCGGTTACGTGGCGCAGTGAATAGCGCACTGGCCCTGGAGTCAGGAGGACCTGAGTTCAAATCCAACCTCAGACACTTAACACTTACTAACCACGTGACCTTGGGCAAGTCACTTAACCTCAATTGCCTTGCCTTCCCCCTCCAAAAAAAAGCAAAA
This sequence comes from Pseudochirops corinnae, assembly GCA_028646515.1. Classification (NCBI taxonomy): domain Eukaryota; kingdom Metazoa; phylum Chordata; class Mammalia; order Diprotodontia; family Pseudocheiridae; genus Pseudochirops; species Pseudochirops corinnae. The sequence continues at coordinate 74,932,271 of CM053585.1, forward strand.
AAAAAAAAAAAGAATTCTCCCTCTCAAATTCTTCCTACTCAGTCTAGGGGTTGAGCAAAGTTGGGGAAGGGAATGTTGCAGGGAAGTCTTGCCTGTATTTCAGCATTTATCTGGGTTATCTCCCTGGTTCAAAGAGAAGATAGATGATGAGGGAGAGAGATTCCAAAGGCACTGTGTGAGACCTTGGCCTTCCTGCTAAGGAACTCTCTCAAAATAATACTCTGCTAATTTAATGTAGTATTTGTGTTGCTTCTCCCAGCTCAGGCCAATTTCCAGACCAGAGGAAGGGAAGGGCAAAAGACAGAGACAACTTCCTCATTATTTGATGAATCCTGGCAGGCATCCATGGCAGTTGATGTCATGGCTGAGGAAGGCTCCGTCCCTGCTGGAATAAATCTTATTCACAGAGGTGTTTGATGACAGCTTGTGCCTCCAGCCAGTTCCCCTAATGAACCATACTTAACCACAGTTCTCAGACCCATTTTCTGCCTGGCTACCTTTGGAATAAGTGCCTGAGAGCAGTTTGAAGAACTAGAGTAGGGGGTAGGTGGGAGGGTGGGGAACTAGGATGAGAGTCGTGGTATCAGGATCCATGTATCCCACACAGGAGTGATGCACATTCCTGCTGTTTTATCAGAAGTCGCTCCAGTCCCTCCCCCACCTCCATCAGCCTCCTCCTCCCTGTCCTTACAATGTCCTCCCAGTTTCTCTGTATCTATTTATTTCCTATCCATCCTCCAAGGTCTTTCTCAAGAATCTTAGAAGCATAGAATGTCAGAACTGGAAGGGGCTGAGAGAATGTTTAATAAAATGCCCTCATTTTGCAGGTGAAGAAATGACTGTTTCCAGGAAAACTCTGCTGACACCCTGGTCCATAATGATGTCTTCCCCCACAAAGCTACACAGTTAACACATGGCCTGCGCTTCCTTATGACAGCTTCTATCTTCTTGACTTGAAGTCTGTCAATCAATAGCAATTTAGTAAGCACCTAATATGTGCCACACACTGTAGGAGGTCATAGCTATACAAAGGGAGAGAGAAACAGAGAGATAGACAGAGAGAAAGAGAGACAGAAAGACAGAGAGAAAAGAGAGGGAGGGAGAGAGGGAGAGAGAGAGGGAGAGAGAGAGGGAGAGAGAGAGGGAGAGAGAGAGGAAAGGAGAGAGAAAAAGAGGGAGGGAGAGAGGGAGAGGGAGAGAGAAAGAGAGGGAGAGGGAGAGAGAGGGATAGAGACAGAGACAGACAGACAGAGAAAAGCTCTCAAGAAGTTATATGTATAAGGGCATATATAAGGTATATGCACCATAATGTCTACAAAAAAAGTTGAGTATTTTGTGTCTCATTTTTAAAAGTTTAGTTGTCAATTTTAAAAATTAAAAATAGTAAAGTTCTAGTTTCTTTAGCTGGATGGATAAAAATAATATCCTTAATGATTGAACCTTCAATAAATATTTGCTCACCTTTTAAAAAAATTCTCTGGGTGTACGTCCTAACGAAATGTGCCATGCACAAATATGAGCATGTTTTGTGGTCCTGTCCCCCATCTAGGCTGTATGCTGTGTAGATTACACTCCTTTGAATGCCCCCCACGGTGCCAAAAAAGGCACTCAAGAAATATTTGTTGAATGAATGAATGAATGAGCTGTCCAACAATTGAATTAGAATGAACTAAAGAGGCAACAGTGTAATAGGGCCTTAAGATAATAAATTTAGAGGTGGAGAATACCAAAAATACCAAAACTGTCATTTAACCCAACCCCTTCATCTTTACAGATGAAGAAACTGAAAAGCATTCATTTTAGCGTTCGAAAACCTGCATTAAAATTGCTGTTAAAGTAGTTACTGCCTTTGAGAACTTGACCAAGGCACTAGACCTCCCTAAGTTACTTTTTTCTCACCTGTAAAATGGAAGTTGTGGAATGGGTTAGCTCTAAAGTCCCTTCCATTTGTAAATTCTATAAGCCTATTACATTTCACCCTAGCTTCTTAGTTAGGATTCCGAACTGGCTAAATTTTTGGACCCAAAGATTGATGATTAATCGATTTAAACCTGGAAGCTGGTCTTTAGAAGAGTACCACTATTTCTGTCTTCAGCCCTCTTCTGCTAAAAATTCTTATCAATGACTTGAATGAAGGCACAAAGGATATGCCTATCATTTGAAGAGATTATGGAGCAGAAAGGGATAACTAAAACATCAGATGGCAGAATTAGGATCCAAAAAGATATTGGCAAGCTAGAATAACAGGTTGAATCTAATAAGATGTTTTAAATAGTAAAATATATTTGACTATATTTGTAAATATATAATACAATATAATAAATATATGTATACATATAAAATAGTATATTTACTATATTATGTCCTTATGACTTAGTTTGAGAGTTCACAGAGATTTGGGGGGTCAGGAGAGTTGATCCAAGTTGGATGCTCTATAGGCATCCCAAACTCAAAAGGTGCAAAAGAGAACCCAGTATCCTTCCTCCCAAATTTTTTCTTCTTCCTAACTTCTCTGTTCCTATCATCCTTCTGGTTACCCAACTCTTAAGATCTCAACTCTTCACTCTTCGTTCTCCACTCCCCTCTCCATCTAGTTATTTGGCAGGTCTTATTAATCCTACCTCTACAACATCTCTGAAATCTGACCTCTTCTCCCCTCTTAGACAACTAGCACCTTAGTCCATGCCCTTGTCACATCTTTCCTTCACTATTGCAGTAGGTTAATTGATCTCCCTGTCTCAAGTCTCTGCCCTCCTTAGTCTGTATTTCACATAGCTGCCAGTCATATTCTTCAGATAGGGATATGAAGTCAGTAGTCTGTTCAAAAAGTTCCCTCTTGCCTCAAGGTTAAAAGAGTAAACTCTCCTGTTTGTTTAAGTGGTAAAATGGATAGAATAATGGGGCCTGGAATCAGGAGGACCCAAGTTCAAATCCAGCCTCAGACACTTACTAGTTGGGTGACTCTGGCCAAGCCACTTAACCACTATTTGCCTCAGTTCCCTCACCTATAAAAATAAAAAAAAGAGGATAATACTAGTTCCTACCTCCCAGAATTGTTGTAGGGATCAAATGAGATAATAATTTTAAAGTGGCTGGCACATAAGTAAGCATTATGTAAATGTGATTATCATTATTATTATGAATCATTACTCAAAGACTTACACAATCTGGCTACAGCTGCCTTTCCAGATTTATTTCACCTCAGACTTATTTCCATACTCTAGGGTCCAGCCACACTTACTTCCTTGCTCTTCCTCATGTTCAACATGCCATCTCCCAACAGGTGGCCTCCATAACTAGAGTGCGTTTCTTGTTCCTTATGGTCTTTAGTTCCCTTCAAAGCTCAGCTCAAGCACTGCCTCCCACCTGAGGCTTCCCTGATCTCTCCCAGCTGCACTCCCAGATGCTCAGACTCTTGCTAACTTATCTTGTCTGTATGTTGTTTACTTACATGTGTCCACATTGTTTCATCTTAATAGAACAGTATCTTCTTCAGAGGAATTTTGTTGCTGTCTTTGTCTGTATATTGCCTCAGTGTCTACCACGGAGGCTGGCCCAGAGAGCACACTTAGGGAATGCCTGCCGATGTGAAACTTTCCTCACCTTTTAGCAGCAAGTGACCTTTAAACTGGTGATTTGTGGTAAGCCAGGGGCCACATCAAGAGAAATGAAAGACAGCCTACAAACAAAATGTACCCTAGCAAGGTCTACTGAAGGAGATATGTGTGTGTATGTATGTGTGTATATATACATATATAGTTATGTGTCTATATTAACACATACAACATGCTATGTACCTATATAATATGTACACACATGTGTATGTGTATAAACACATGCATATACACATGTTTTTATAGCCAGCCAAATTCTCAGGGGATGGAAGGTCAAGGTATCACAGGCCTCCCAGAAATGACCAGAAAGTTTAATTTTTACTTTGTGTCTATAGATCAGACCTCAGGAAACTACCTTTGCTATATGATGCCAGCGTCCTCAGATCAATATGTGGGACACAGCAGCCCAAAGGATGGTGCCTTAATTCTCTCTCTCTCTGTATACATACATACACATATATATGTATATATGTATGTGTGTATGTATATACATGTGTATACATATGTATAATTTTGTTTATGCACATATAATCATAAGTGTGCAAAAATTTGTGTGTATGCACATGTGTGTGTGGGTTGTGTGTACTTGAGACAGCTCAAACTGGCTTACAAGACCCAATTGTTAAATTTTCCATGTAAGCATTTTATACCTGAGAAATCAACAAATACTGAAAAAAAGGGCTTAATGTATTATTTTGTGGATTGTATAGACTTAAGAAAGTGATAAAGAAAACATTAATAATGCAGATTAAATGGAAAAATGTCTTGCATGTATGTTTGTATACACACACATGTACATATACACGAGAAGTTTGTTAAAAATTTACTGGCACATCCCTGCTAGTGTGCATACATATGTGTATACATACCTACATACATATACATATATGTATGCATGCACATATTTTAAGCTAGATTTTTGAAGTGATCAGTGTTGTTTTTCTTTAATTTCCCAGTTATTGGAACTTCTAAGGCAGCTAAATTGGCCAAATAGGGATATAGAATTAGGATGACATGATCACCCCATCATCTCTGATGATCAAGGTCTTTTAGAAAGAGATATAAAAAATCATCACCTGTCTTCTCAGGAGCCAAGTTACCATAATATACTTCTCCAATGGGAACCAGATGGACCTTATCTATGCAGTCATATTTTTGGAAACCAGGAGAGAGCATCTCAGGAATATGAAGAAAAACAGTGGGAAGTAATAAAACTGCATAGGTGTACAGAAAAAGATAAATAAACACCATAAATTTGGGTAATCCTAAATTTAGTCTAGCAGAGTTTCTTTTATCTTTAATTACTTCATGAGGGGTGACCATTGCTAGGAAATATTTTTTGGGGGGAGGGCCATTGGGGTTAAATGACTTGCCCAAGGTCACATGGCTAGTTTGTTTGTGTTAAGTATCTGAGGTCAGAATTGAACTCAGGTCCTCCTGACTCCAGGGCCGGTGCTCTATTTACTGCACCACCTAGCTGCCCCTGCTAGGAAATAATTTTAAAGCCCTTACCAGTAGCAGAGCAGACAAAGACAATAGAACCTTTGATGAAGAGGGTTGCTGCTTCTCTTGAGGTTATGGGAATGGGTTTGAATAATAAGAAAGGGAATTCCAGCAACTGTAACTAACAATGAGAAAACTTTGCCTAAAAATATACAAAAAATCTTCAAACAGCTATATGCATTTTTATAGGGAAAATATGACACTTATACACATACAAACACTTATATTTGTCTACATACATCTGTAAAATGGGGAAAATATTATCACCTACCTCACAGGATTGTCATGATGTAACATAATAAAAGTGTTTTGCAAACCTTAAAGTGCTATATAAATGCTATTACTGTTAATTTATGTATATTGTATACATAAGTATATGTGTTTACACATATGCTTTGTATATGCATATACATTGTACAGTATGTGGATTGATAGATAGATAGATATTGGATATAACTTTGAGAAACTACTACTGGTTCACCACAGGACTATACTCACTCCCTGTTTTGTACCTAGGTATGCAATTCAGATGAGGTTCAGTCCTGGGGGATGTTGCCTCTAATGAAAAGGGTCTACCCTTTATACTCTCTTTGGCTAATTGTCCCCCCTCCTGGGACCCCAATATTATTTTACTTATGCTTCATATTTAAGACCCTCTTCAGAAAGAAGGAAAGATATTCAATGTATAATTACAAAATCAGGTATGAGACAGGTAATTTATTCCTACACACAAATGAATGCTAAACATAGGACACTTACAAGTGGCTCCAAGGGGAAAAAAAAGGTTAAAACAAGATTCAGTAATTTATCTTAAAACTACTGTTTCAATCTGTAGGGAGACCAATCTTAAATCTCATCAGAATATAAATCAGTTTTCTAGACTACTATTTAGATATTTTTTCATTTCATCTCAGCTCTGCACTGTCCAAACAACTCCTGGTACATGTCTGCATAGTAAAAAATAATTTTTTTTTTTTAAAGCCAGACCTGGGCCAGTCCTTCAGTGGCCATTCTCTCAGAATCCTTCTCTGCCTCCAACCCAAAACTTAAGAAAGTAGGATGAAACTCTCTAGGAGCTGATAACCTAAAGAGACATATCCTGGTCTTGCAAGACCAAGTTCAAGCCCCACATATTTCACATAGCACATTTAGGACATCTACATTCCAACTGTTCATATGGACTATTTGTGCTTGACCAATGTTAGAGCCTTCCAAGCTGGTATTGTTCTGATCAGCCACAGTTAGACATGTTGTACCTTGACACCAATATAGTGATGTCATTTTGATCCTCTTTGAGAATGAAGGACAACAACCAATGACTTCTCTGAACGCATAGTACTTACTACCTTGATGGGCAAGTCTTAATATTGTAACAAATTGTGATTGTTTGTGCTCTTGTCTTAAAATAACTTAATAAATGTTTGTCTATAACTGCCCGTGCAATGCACTGTTTCCAATATGAGACTGTAAATCCTTTAGAGACAGAGATTGTATCTTTTTTTGTAATCCTTACATTCCTTACCATAGGGCTGGATAGATAGTAGATTCATGGCTCATCTTTTTTGGTATGTATCAGAAAACAAGCATGTATCATAGACTACTACATAAGAAACTAGGAGGTAGAAGGAAGAAAATTTATCCTTATGTTGCCAAGGTCCTCCACAATTTGGCTCCAACCTTCCTTTACAATCTTATTTCACATGAGTACCTTTATCTACTCTACCTTTGCACCAAAGTGTACAGCTAGATATTTCAGGAGCTTGGCATTCCATCTCCTAGATGAACACATTCATCAAAGTCTTCTCTCGTGTTTTTGTACATTCCTCCTTTGCTACTTCCTCTCCTCCTCCTCCCCCAACACACACACTTATTCCCTGATGTACATTTGCATAGGCACGCGCAGTCACATAACCAGTAGCTGCTACTTACTCTCCTTGGGGTTCTAGGAGTAACCCTGAGAATCACTGAGGTTTCTAGTACTGCTGCTCACAAGATTCCACCTGGCACTGTGCTTCCCCACCATCAGTCAAAGTTAATTAGCTTTTAGAAAGAGTATTTACCAAGCAGGTATATCAAGTTGTACAGAAACATCTTCCCAAACAGGGAGCACACTCTCCCATTGTACACACGAGGTTTCTGGGGACAGTGGAATCAAACTTATAGAGCTTGAGTTTGGTCCTGTTCATGGTCATTTGGAAGTCCCTTCTTCCCTCCACGGAATCTTCAGGCAGCTCCCCTTAGGTATAGCTTTTTGCTGAGCTTCAAGAGTCTGTGGCCTTGTAGAATCCTGAAGTTTCCTTTTGCTAGGTATGTCTGGTTTGTTCTAAGCAGAGAGTAATTGGAATGAACAAGCTGATTGAGGTAAGTCTCAGAAGAAAAGGAGGAAGGATATTCCAGAAATGATGAAGAAATAGGAAGAAAAGGAGGAGGAAGAGAAGGGAGAGGATTTAGAAAGTAGTATAAAATATTTGTATTGTTAAGAACAGTAGGAATAATAATTTCTCTTCCAGGGAGTTTATAATATGTCTAAACCATCCCCCCCCCCCCAACCAATAAAGGTCCAGAGAATAATGACAATGAAAACAATAATATACATATAAAAGCATTATTATCTATGATTATATATGTATGTGTGTGTGTGTGTGTGTGTGTGTGTATGCTCTGACATCAGGAATTTCATTCCTTCCCAATTCAATTGACAATTTCTAGATGATCCCTGAGGCATGGCCAAATTTTCTTTTTTGGAGATCTTTTAGCACTTAGTATAAGGCCTATGAGTAATTGATTAAAACATGTTCTTATTTATTTGAAATATCAGGGTAAGGGGCAGCGAGGTGGCACAGTGAATAGAGCACCACCCCTGAGTTCAAATCTGCCCTCAGACACTTGACACACTTGCTAGCCATGTGACCTTGGGCAAGTCACTTAACTCCAATTGCCCTGCCTTCCCCCTCCAAAAAGCAATATATATATGTCAGGGTAAAAAAAAGGATGAGGTAGTTTCAGTCCCACTTTGTGTTAAATTTTAAAAGGTAGCAATAAAATTGTCCTGTTTGTATTCTCTTCTGAACTTTTGGGTTTTTTCTGTATCTTTATAATAGTTTACTGATGTTCTTCTCTTTCCTTTACTGCTTCCTAATTCACTTCCTCCCCTGAAGCCACCACTACCCCACAACTAACCTATCAATACAAATCCACCTTTGTACTAAAAATACTCATGCATAACAAATCAACACATTGGCCACATCTGAAAATGCTGCTAATTCTATTCCTCTAATTGTTCACCTCTCTGCCAAGAGCATAAAAGGCTCTTGGAAAGAAGATTCATTCCTTGGGGAATCTGTATCCAAGGCAATCAAATCATTAGAACAGTCCCACTACAAGAAGGGGTTAACACTTTTGCCAAAGTATTCTACAAGTAACTAAGAGTTTACAAAGCAAAGTTAGGAATTTATATTCATCCTGATAACTAGACTAGATGGGGTGGGTGGGGTGTTCAAGGAAGACTAGCACCTCTGGTGTGAAGGCTTGCTGAGCCCTTTTCAAGGCTGCTCATTCACCTTTGGTGTCTACCTGACACCCATCTCTCACCTGTGGCTCTAAGAAGCTGTAACATTCAAAGCAGTCATACCCCCACTGAAACTGTCTCCACAGACTGGCTAAACCAGGTTGAGTGTAACCACCAGGCCTCAGACCCATCGGTAAGTTAGAGGGATGTCTACCCCCAGCATGTGAAGACTTTCTCCAGTAGAACAAGCAGAAAAGAACAATTTGTTCCAATGGCCATGAAGGCAGCTGAGACCAGACTTGAACTCATGAAGAATTTTCTTCATTCCAAGCCCAGTGCTCTATACACTGAGTCACCTAGCTACCCACCCTGCCCCCCACCCTACTCACCCCCCAACACACAGTAAGTACTTAAACGCTTGTTGACTTGAATTGATTTAACTTGGCAAGTTAAGACAAAATCCCCTCTCAGACTTAGGGGAGTTAAAGAAAGAAGTCTGTGTCTTTCTAGGACTATTTGATTTCTATCAGAGTTTCTTTGTGCAAAAGATAATAGTTGTTGAGTTATGTCACCATATGGGGGGGAAAGTTGTTCCTTGATTCATCAGCATGAGGCACTTTCTGTAATATCAAGCAGTTCTTGACATCTGAGACTCTTCTATCATGAGTGTAAAGCATTATTTCTTATACCCTTGACACTTCTTCCTAAGGTACTGCATGTAAGGTATTCTTCTCCTCCTCCTTCTTCCTCTTCTTCCTCCTTTTTCTTCTCCTTCTTCTTCTTCCTCTTCCTCTTCTTTTGTGTATTTTTAACTTCTTTCTAGCTTATTTTTTAAGTATTTATTTATTTTTAATTATTTCTTTTCTTTTCTTTCCCTTTTCTTCCCCAGTCAATTGGATAACTAAAAAGAAAAAATAAAGGAAAAATAAAAATCTCATAGCAAATATGTATAGTCCAGTGAAACTAATTCCCACATTGGCCATGCCCCAAAAATGAATGTCTCATGCTTCATTTTAAGTTGTTGGACTCTTTTTGAATCATTATGTCACCAAGTAAGCAGCACCAGATTCCTTTCCTCGGTGCTTATGAACGCAGTTTTCTACATGACTAGAAGGATAATATCAAATGCAGATTCCCTGAGTCATCTATTATTGTGGACCCCAGATTATGCTGTGCCTCCTCCATGGGAAGTTCTAGTGTTGGGTAAACTCCCAGAATAGTACAGTATAATCAATCAAAGTATGAGATCAATGGTGTACAATGCCACATGACAGGTAGTTGACCTAGTGGGCAAAGCACTGGACATATAGTTAGAAATTATGGGTTTGGGGGCAGCTAGGTGGCGCAGTGAATAGAGCACCGGCCCTGGAGTCAGGAAGACCCGCGTTCAAATCCGACCTTAGACACTTAACACACACAAAAAAAACTAGCCATGTGACCTTGGGCAAGTCACTTAACCCCAACTGCCCTCCAAAAAGCAAAAAAAAAAAAAGAAATTATGAGTTTGAGTTTCGAGTCCTGCCACTTACTACCTGTGTGACCTAACATTTATTAAGTGCTTTCTATGTGCCAAGCACTGTGCTAAGGACTTGTATTATAGACAAAAATTTAAAAAGTTCCTGCCCTCAAGGAGCTAACATTCTATTAAGGGATACTAGATAGAAAAGAACATACATACATACATACATACATACACACACGTGCATACTTAAAAAGATAAAAATATACAAATGAATTACAAGGTCAGGGAGAGATACTGGAAGCTGGAGGTGGCAGGAAATCAGTCTTTCTGAGACTCAATTTCTTCCTCTGGAGATACTATCTGAGGATTACAATATTAGTATTCAGTACCTCATAGGGTTACTATGAGGATCAAGTAAGATAATGTATTTAAAGTATATTGTGGGTATAGAGTCTTTCTTATTATGATTATTATTTCCTGTATAGGGTGTTGAAAAGATATCTGGCAGAGACATTGCCTGAGGATTTCAAGTCATTCACAAGCATTCAATATGAATTATCTGCCTATAAAGGTTGCCTTTTATAAGGAAAATCGTGTTGTTTTTCCAGAAGGCAATCATCATGTTATCTTGGTCACACTACATGCAGTGCATAGGGGAACTGCATGCATAAAAACAGAGGAGAAGCTATGTCTGATGGCCTGGAATTGATTCCAATGTTGAAAAATTAGTGTAATAATGCCTCTGGGACTACCTCCCCCAACTCAACATTTGTAGGCAGTAGGTTGTGTTCTCAGACGCTGATGACTCCTCTCAGATTCACAGAATACGTTGTGGGTTCACAATCCTAAAATTATAGCCCATAACTCCTCTCCCAGACTACAAATTCACTTACCTATAATAGCCAGCAGAGACGATGAGCTCAAAACAAAAACATTTCTTAGGATGCCTGGTAAGAACAAGAACAAGAACAGTAGCTACAAAACATCGCCCCTCTGCCTCAAACCTGGAATATATGCTCCCAGTAACACAAATAGTATCATTGGGAAGAGGAGAACTAAACATGTAATCATTTGTGTGAGAGGCCCACAAATAGATAATATGTGTTGCCAAGGCAGCTCATGAAACTGATACTCCAAGGCTTGATGTCCTTTTCCTTCTCATATTAACATGCTCCTCCCTGTGATGGGTTTGGCATCTCTACTGGGTAGAGTTGCCTGGATTTGTTCTTCTCTTGAGTTTAATTATCAATCACCAGGAGTAGTTCTTTCTTAAATCTATAGTCAGGTCTCTTCTCTGCTGCCAAGGGTCATGCTTCTTGAAGCTGCTTTCTCCTCCAGACTCTATCTGTGACTCTCCATAGAGTATATATTCTTTCTTTAAAAGTCAGCCAAAAATTAGTTCTTTTCTAATTCCATTGAGCAGATAGATGGTGCAGTGGATAGAACACTGGGCCTGGAGTCAGGAAGATCTGAGTTCAAATCTGACCTCAGACACTTACTAGCTATGTGACCCTGGACTGAAATGATCTGGGAAAGGAAATCACAAACCACTCTATTACCTTTGCCAAGAAAATCCCAAATGAGGTCTTGAAGAATGGGAAGACATGAAGAATGGTAGGACATGACTGAATGAGTTCCATCAAAAAGAAAATTTATTTGTACTTTTTAACGGAGTAACAGGGTAGAGCCAGATCTTTGCACTTTGTCCTTTCTGTGATTTTTATCAACTTTGATGGGGGGAAATAGAGAACTTATTCTCCTTTACTGTATTTGTAAATGTTATTTTCACCTTTTTTGCCTATTTGGCATAATTTGCCAAAGGCATTCAGTTTTATTATGAGGAATGGCCAAAAAGAGTTTGGGTCAAGAATTCATTCTTATCTTTCAGGACAAAAACCTTTTAATTGAAGTATACGTCATCTTTTCAAATAGGTTCAGAGAACTTTTAAGACCATCAAGAAAAATTACTGAAAACATAGTTCTGCACTAGATATTTGCAACAAACAAGCAGGCAAACATTCACTTCTTCCAACTGATCAGCTAAATTGAAGGAATTTGTGGACAGAAACCTTTTCAGAGCTGTCATCCTCAAGGAAACGGTGGGCTGATGATACAAGACTCCTAATTATGCTGACTGTCAGAGCTAACTGTCCAATGAGACATGCCATTATATGTTCAGTAACTAAAGTCAGTCATATTGGATTACTAATAGGGGAACATCAGAAGAATTTCCATGTCCATGTCCATCCAGATTTAGCTGATGTTTTACAAAACAAGTAACAGTCTGTCCTGGGCACAGTTCCATTTGCACCTATGCTTTCCTCGCTTTTACCACAAGAATTAGTTAGATTTTTTTCCCCCTTGAAATCAAGGAGAAGATGGCAAGGTAAGGGTAGCAATACAGCTGCACTCTCACAAACATTGCCCTCCAAACAACTTTAAAATAACACATCAAATTGAATTCTTGGGAGGAATAGCCAACAGAAGGTGGAGTGATACGTTTTTTCAGCCAAAGACAACTTAGGAGAATGGTGATGGAGGTCTATGACAGTGAGGTGTGAGCTGGTTCTAAGTATATGCAGCACCAATACAAGTGATAGGCCTTGGAGGTAGCTGGGACAGCAGCAGCAGCAGCAGCTTTGGGAGCTCTCAATCCAAAGACAGTAAAGGGGATTGGATATGGTCAGAAAAAGATTACAGGAGACAGTGAGCTGACACTGGGCATAAGACCAGGCAGTGTTTGGCAACTCCACTATCTATACGCAGTTCAGGATTGCAATTCCAGAGTGAAGAGGAACACCAACACTTGTGGTTGCAGGAGACCAAGGGCCTTTCCTGGGTAAAGACTGGAGCATGGAGAATAGGGATCACACCTCTTCCACCATCTTGGAAGCACTGAAAATTTGACCCCCAGAACTCGCTCTAGAAACAGCAATATGAAAATGCCTAAAGCTTAGAACAATACTTTCCTACCCCTAAGTGAATAGAACCCAACTTTATTATAGAAGCCCAAAGGCAAAACAGAGACTGGAAAAATGAGCAAACAACAATAACAAAAGAACTTGACCATAAAAACTACTACAATGGCAAGGAAGAGCAAGACACAAATTCAGAAGAAGACAACAATGTGAAAACAGCAATAAACAAAGTCTCAAAGAAAAATACAAATTAATCACAAGTCCAACCAGAATTCCTGAGTTTCAAGAAAGAAATAAAAGTGGTAGAGGAAAAATTGGGGAAAGAAATGAAAGTGATGCAAGAAAATTATGAAAAGAGATACAACAATGTAGTAAAAAGAGGGACAAGAAAATACCTTAAAAAGGGGAATTGACCAAACAGAAAAAGAGGTATTAAAAACTCACTGAAGAAAATAATTCCTTAAAAATTAGGATTAGGCAAGGGGAAGCTAATGCCTCCATCAGTCATCAAGAAACAATAAAATAAAGTCAAGAGAATGAAAAAATAGATGAAAATATTAAATATCTCATTGGAAAAACAACTAACCTGGGAAATAGACTGAGAAGAGACAATTTAAGAATTATCGGACTACCTTAAAGCCAAGATAAAAAAAAAAAGAGCCTCGACATCATATTTCAATAAATTATCAAGGAAAGCTGCCCTGGTATCTTAGATCCAGGGGTAGAAAAGAAATTGAAACAATCCACCAACCCCGTTTTGAAAAATATCCCAAAATGAAAACTCCCAGAAATATGATAGCCAAATTCCAGAGCTCCCAGGTTCAAGGAGAAAATATTACAAGGAGCAAGAAAGAAATAATTCAAATATTGTGGAGCCAGTCGGGATTACACCAGATTTAGCAACTTCCATGTTAAAGAAACAAGTGCTTAGAGTATGATATTCTGAAAAGCAAAAGAGCTAGGATTACAAGCAAGAATAACCTACCCAACAAAGCTGAGTATAAACCTGTGGGGGAGGGGGGAGGAGAGGGGAGGAAGGAATGAATATTTAATTAAATAGAGGACTTTCAAGCATTTCAAGAAAAGACCAGGACTGAATAGAAAATTTGACCTTTACACACAAGACTCAAGAGAAGCATAAAATGGTAAACATGAAAGAGAACTCATAAGGGACTTAATAAGGTTAAACTGTTTACACTCCTATGTGGGAAGATGATATATGTAACTCTTAAGAACTTTATCGTTATTAGGGCAGTTTGAAGAAGTCTACATAGATAAGGGCCATGGGTGAGAGTTGATTATGTTGGGATAGTTTCAAAATAAAAATGAAGGAATGCAAATAGAGGGATACATTAGGAGAAAGGGAAAGGGAGAGGAAGAATGGAGGAAATAATCTCATGTAAAAGAGGCATGTGAGAAAGGGCTTTTACAATGAAGGGGGAAGAGGAGAGGTGGTAGATAATACTTGAACTTCCCTTTCATCAGAATTGGTTTAAAGAAGGAAAAATATATATTCACATTAAATTGGTAATAGAAATCTATCTTAGGAGCGGCTAGGTGGCACAGTGAATAGAGCATTGGCCCTGGAGTCAGGAGTACCTGAATTCAAATCCGGCCTCAGACACTTAACACAAAAACTAGCCATGTGACTTTGGGCAAGTCAATTAACCCCAACTGCCCTCCAAAAAAAAGAAAAAAAAAGAAATCTATCTTACCTAACAGGGAAGTAGGAGGGGAACAGGATAAGAGAAATGGGAGACAGGTGATAAAAGAGAGAGAGAAAGTAGGACAAATGAAAGAAAAGAAGATGTATGGAAATATACCATTTTAATCATTGTAGCACAATAATATTATAGCACAATAGTATTTGATCACAATTGCATAGCACAACTTGTTCAGCAATTCCCTAATTCATGGGTATCTCTTCAATTTCCAATTCTTTGCCATCACAAAAATAAATGGAAACAGAAATATTTTTGTGTATATAGGTCCTTTTCTTTTTTTCTTTTTTTTTGGTGGGGGATACAGACCTAGTAATGTTATTTGTGCTATATAATAACTGTGAATATGAATGGGATGGATTCATCCATAAAATGGAAATGGATACCAGAATGGATTAGCAACCAGAACCCAATGATATGTTTTTTTAAGAAAAACACTTGAAACAGAAAGACATACACAGAGTTAAAGTAAGAGGCTAGAGCAGAATTTATTATGCATTAGCTGAGGTTAAAAAAAAAAAGGCAAGGATAATTTTTATGATCTCAAAGCAAAAAAATTGACCTAATTAAAAGAGATAATTAGGAAAAACTACAGACTACACAGACAATTAAGTAGTATCAAAAAAAATTTTATAGGAAATTTCTCTGATAAAAGCCTCATTTCTCAAATATACTAGGAACTGAGTCGATTTTTTTTTAAAAAGAGCTGTTCCCCAATTGATAAATGAACAAATTATATGGACAGGCAGTTTTCAGAAGAAGAAATCAAAGCTATCTATAGTCATATAAAAATGCTCTAAATCACTACTGATTAAAGAAATGCAGATTAAAATAACTCTGAGATATCACCTTATACCTATCTGCTGCCAGAAGGACAGAAAAGGAAAATAAACAAAATAAAAAGTCAGTGAGGATGTGGAAAAATTGTGACACTAAGGCGCTGTTGGTGGAGTTGTGAACTGATCCAACCATTCTGGAGAACAATTTGGAACTATGCCCAAAGGGTTATAAAACTGCATACCCTTTGGCCCAGCAATAACATTACTAGGTCTATATCCCCCCAAAATAAAAAAAAATCCACAAAAATATTTCTATATCCATTTATTTTTGTGGCGGCAAAGGGCTGGAAATTGAAGAGATACCCATGAATCAGGGAACTGCTGAACCAGTTGTGCTGTGTAATTGTGATGGAATACTATTGTACTATAAGAAATTACAAGCAGAGTAATTTCAGAAAAACCTAGGAAGACCCATATGAACTGATGCAAAGTGAAGTAAGCAGAATCAGGATACTGTATACAATAACCGCAATACTGTAAGGATGAGCAACTGTGAAAGACTTCACTACTCTGATCAAGACAATGATTCAAGACAATTCCAAAGGATCCATGATAAAAGATGCTATCCACTTCCAGAGAGAGAATAGATCAATTCTGAGGACTAATTGAATGATAATTTTTTCACTTTCTTTTTCTTCCTTTTTTCTGTCACATGGCTAATACAAAAATATGTTTTTGCATGTTTTTACATGTATAACTGATATCATATTGCTTACCTTCTCAATACAAGGAGGGGCTGCAGGGAGGGAAACAATTTAGAACTAAGAAGATTTTTTTAAGAATGTTAAAAATAAATAAATAAATAAATAAATAGGATTTTAAAAGTGATGAAAAGAAAAGAAACTGAGGAACTACACCAGACTCCTGTCACTCTAACGGTGGTCAGAGGATTTGTGCCATATAAATTCCAGAGTAAAAATTAGGTAAGACAACAACCATATATCAACCCAGATGTCCTGACAACAGCAATTCCAATTCAGGGTTTGCCACTGGCTTGCTGTTGGAATGAAGATTAGTTAGGTAAGCACATGATCTCTCTGTACCTCAGTTTTCTCATCTATAAAACTTGAATAATAGCATCTTCTGATGTCACAATGTGATTGTTATGATCAAATGAGAGAAATGATATGAAAGTACTCTGACAAATACTAAACTCTTTACAAAGGGAAGATTTTTAATATGTTCTGGGGAACTTGGCCTTGATAATTATGATCCTGATGCAGATATTGGAACTACAGAAATTCATTATGACACTAGATGAAGATGAATTTTTTCATTTTAAACAAGCCATTGGAGGAGAATACAGAATCCCTTTTGGTCAGTCTTCCCATTGAGTTTATGTGGGGTTTTTCCTTAGATCTAATCTAAATTTGAGCCACTTCTCTCTTAGCTTGTCTTCAGCTCATATTTATGTAATACTTTTTTTCATACAAGGCACTGCACATAATTATTTCCTTTGATCCTCACAATCCTGCAAATTAGGCAAGTACAAATATCATTAGTCCCATTTTACAGATGGAGAGCTAAGGCTCAAGAAACCAGTGATTTTCCCAGCATCACAAAACTAGTAAGTGCCAGAGCTCAGTTTTGAACCTATATCTTTTGACACTAGTGTTTAGTTGGGTTCTTTCATCTGCCCTTTTTCAGAGTTCTATGAATAATTTACGTGTACCCTGTTACTCACCAGGTGCCATTCCTGTCAAGGAAATATGTGACCATGAAAACCCCAATGGGAAACTTAGCTAGACTGAGTCAGATACCAGGGACTGAGCCGCCAGTCACCCACAGTAGTGATGTAGCTAGCTGACTGTTCTCTCTAAATTCTACTGTTGCTTCTACCATACTAAATTATTCAGGTGCTTTCTTAATTAAGGCAGGCTTTCAATTGCTTCGTTCTCTTTGTGCTGTTCCCACTTCTATAATTGGTGCCATGGAAATTGGTGTCAATATTTGTAATCTGACTCAGTGGTTTTTAAAGCCTGCCCAATCCTTTTCTCTTAAGGAGAAACAGCTTGCAAAGCAATGCATTTCACTGACCTGAATTTCTAATTCTACAACGACCTTGACAAAGATTGTTTTCTGGGCATGCTTTTGAGGAGAGTGAAAGCAGCATGTTTTGAAGGCTGGAATCAGCACTCTACCCACACCCTACTTGTCCTGCTCCCCTTTCACACGTCTCCAGGCAAGAGCACCCTAACCCAGCCCAGGCAAAGAAGATTCTTTCTCACTTTTAAAGTCTTCCAGAGAAAGAGGTTTCAAAAGCATAGATGAGATTCAGGCATATCCTAGATGGTTGTAGTTTAAAGGGACCCAGGGAGGCATCTATTATAATGCCCTTTTTTAAAGATGGAGAAAGTGAGACCCAGAGAAAGGAAGTAACTTAGAGGCATAAGATTCTAGATTGAGAACTGGAAAGGACCTCTGAGGTCATCTAGTCCAACCCCCTCATTTTACTAGGGCAAGGTTTACTTTGGGCATATGCAAACTCTGTCAGTTTTCCTAGTTGATGTAACTTTCCCCAATGTGGTGGCTGAGAATCTGCTTCTAAGACAATTTTGATGACATGTAAGTAAAATGCCTTGGAGAGACTATGGTTCTGGTGGGCTCATCACATGGTGGATGGGAAGTTCTTGTGCCTCCTTTGCCCTCAGCATCAGATAAGAGATCATGCTATAAGGGTCGAGAGGCCACATGTGGGGTCCTCTCCTTTCTGAGGTCAAGTGAACTCTGAGAAACAGGTCTCAGCCCTTGGTGTCTGTATTTGTTATTTTCTGTGAGAGGTAAAGAAAGTCAGTTAGTCAATAAATAATAAGTGCCCACTATGTGCCAGGCACTATGCTAAGCGCTGGAGTAAAGCTTCCATGACCTTAAGAGTATTGAAAGGTTCACAGTGTTTCTCACCAACCCAGAATTCCAGAGTCTGGATTCTTGAGCCAATATGGAATCAAGGCCCTAAGGATCAAGGAATGACCTTGGGAGTGACCCTCGGGGTCATTGCTGAGACAAGGACTCATTTAACAGAGATGCTGCCTTTAGACATTAACTTGGTGGGATCAAGGATATGCAGGAACTGAGTTAAACTGTTAGCATAACCCCCCAGACACCAACACAGGGTAAGGGAGAGTATGTCCCTTGACATATGTGTAGTAGACAGGAGGAATGATTGTATTTCGTTGTTATTATATCTTCCAAGTAAGTATCTCTTCATAAAAGTTCATCAGTGTTACATGTTTACATCATTTGTACCTAACAGAGATGTGGAACAGAGCTGATGGGGAAGAGGATTCAATCTGATGGCAATAGAGAAGAAACACCCCATAACCCAGTGGTTCTCAACCTTTGTAATGCTGCGACCCTTCAATAGTCTTATGTAGGCGTGTCTCCATGCGGGCGGACCCACCTGGAGACAGATAGAGGAGGTTCCTACGCCCATCGGAAATATGTGTTTTCCAATGGTCTTAAGTGACCACTGTGACCTCTGTGAAAGGGTCGTTTGATCCCAAAGGGGTCACGACCCACAGGTTGAGAACCACTGCCATAACCCTTCAGGGTACATAAAACTCTGAGGGGGTGATGTGACCCACCTGGCTCCCAAAGAGGAGGTAGGCAATACTAGCTCTACAGATAAGAGGTTCACACACATAGCAGCCAGCAGAGCCCAGTTTCTAACATAGGTCCTCTGAATACAAATGTAGAATTCTTTCCACCAGGCCATGCTACTTTAAGATCGTATAGCTAAGAATACAAACAGCAAGTGTTTATTTACATGACACTGTAAGGTTTGCAGACCATACATTACCTCATAACAATCTTTGTAAGGTAGATGCTATTATCACCCCTATTTTACAGATAAGGACATAGCTTCTGAGAGGTTAAGTGTCTTGCCCATGGTCACACAGCTGGTAAGTGTTTAATATTTGAACCAAGGTCTTCCTTAACTGAATCTAGTCCC
Source organism: Pseudochirops corinnae (assembly GCA_028646515.1). Classification (NCBI taxonomy): domain Eukaryota; kingdom Metazoa; phylum Chordata; class Mammalia; order Diprotodontia; family Pseudocheiridae; genus Pseudochirops; species Pseudochirops corinnae. The sequence goes on from CM053585.1 coordinate 74,951,788, forward strand.
CTTTCCACTGTGGCTTGCAGTCTCTCTTGAATGGCAAAGCTAATGAATGGCAGAACTGGAACTCCCATCCTATGGTACTCACATGGTCTGACCATGCTCCTTCCCTACTCAAGAAACACCAGTAGCTTCCCAGTATCTCTAGAATCAACTATAAACTCCTTAATTTGACATTTAAGTCCCTTTGCAACCTAACCACAACCTATCTTTCTAGCTCTTTTCTTTATCACTACCCTTCACACATGTGACAATCCAGCCAAACTGAGTTTCTTGCTGTTCTTCAAACATGCCATGCCATCTCCCATCTCCATGTCTTTGCTTTGGCTGTGTCTTGGAAAGCATTCCCTTCTTACCTCTCCTTCTCAGAATCCCTAGCTTCCTGCAAGCATCAAATTCTACATGAAGTTTCTCCTGAGCCTCCTAGAGTCAAGGGTCTTCTTCCCCAGATTATCTCATGTATATATGTTTGTATAGATGCATATTATCTCCCTGGATAGACTGCAAACTCCTTGAGGGCAAGAGTTGCTTCACATTCCCCAGCACCTCATATGATGACTAATACATAGCAGGTATTTAACAAATGCTTGTTGATTGATTTATAGGTTCTGTATTCCGTCCAAACTGAACCACACTACCTGTTCCCCAAACCTTCACAATCCATTTCTCATTTTCATGGCTTCTCACAGGCTTTCAGATATGCCTGGAATATCCTTCCTCCTCATCTCCCCCCTCAGAATCATTGACTTCCTTCAAGGTTCAGCTCAAGTGTCACCACTTCCAGGAGGCTTTCTTAGGTCCTCAGCACCAATTAATACTCTTTGCATCAATTTACCTTGTATTTTATTTATATATGTTCCACTCTATACTATCTTACTTGGTGATCTCTTCAACTCTTATGGGTTCAATTATCATCTCTATACAGATGATTCCAAGATCTATATACTCAGCCCTAGTCTCTCTTCTGAGCTGTAGTCTCACATCACTAATACTTTTTGGACATCTCAATCTGGATATCCCATAGGCATTTCAAACTCAACATATTCAAACCAGAACTCATTATTTTTCTGTAAAACTCTCTCCTCTTCTAAATTTCCTTATTATTGTCCAGAGTACCATCTTCCTCCCAGTCACCCAGGCTCACAATCTTAATGTACTTCTCAACCCCCCATTCTCTTTCACCCCAATATCTAATCCATTGCCCAGACTTCCAGGTTCTGCCATCATCAAATCTCTCATTATACATTCCCTTCTCTCTCCACACACAGTCACCATCCCAATTCAGCAGCACCCTTCCCTGAATGCATGGAATAGCCAGGTCTCTCTGCCTCAACTCTATTCCTCCACTCCAATCTGTCCTCCACTCAGCTGCCAGAGTGATTTTTCTAAAGAATATATCTGACCATGTAACCCATTCCCCCTACTCAATCAACTCCAGTGCTTTCCAATTACATCTAGAATCAAATGTGAATTCCTTTGCTTGGCATTTAAAGCTTTTTATAACCTTCTCATTTTTCTAATCTTCTCACATTTGACTCCACACTCTCTATAATCAAGCTATACTGATGTACTTGTTGTTCTCCTCACAAGATATTCCATTTATCATCTCTATGCCTTTGTGTTGGCTATCCCCAATGCCTGGAATGTTCTCTCTTCACTTCTGCTTCCTGGCTTTCCTGATCTCCTTTAAGATTCAAATCTCACCTTCTCCAAGAGGATTTTCCTGATTTTTACATTCCCCCTCCATACTAGTTGTCCTGCCTTCTCTCTGAAATCACCTTGTGGTTGCATTGTACAGATTTTGTATGTAACAAGTTCTTTACGCATTGACTTTCCCCATTAGAATGTGAGCTCTTAAGGAGAAGGTTAGTATTTTTGCCTTTCATGGTATCCCCAGCACATAGCATAGTGCCTAGAATATAGTAGTACCAACAACTCATATTTTCCTAGGTCTTTCATTTTAAAAAAGAGAATGCAAGTCTATTTAGCATATGGAGCTTTAATTTTTTTATTTCATTAAGTATTTTCCAATTACATGTAAAAAAAATTTAACAATCATTTTTTAAAACTTTGAATTTCAAATTCTCTCCCTCCCCTCTCCCTCATTGAGAAGGTAAGCAATTTGATTTCAACAATACAGGTGATGTCAAAGCATATGAAAATTTTAAAATACATTGATCATATGGAGGAAATTTTTAATTCACAGACACATATACAAATCATTGTTCATCAAGATGAGAATGAATTCATTCAAATGATTTTTGCTTTTGGAATATAGTTTTTAACAATTTCTAATAACAAATACATTTGAGTAAAAAAGAAAGAAGGGAGATAAATAGATTCATGCAGGAGAGAAGACACACATATACTCACACACTTGCCCACACAGAGATAGAATACTGGGGGGCTAGATATGGAGGCTGCAACTTGTAATGAAATGCCCCTGAGAAGACAAGGAAACCCAATAAAGATACCTTTCTCAGAGTCCCATTGGACCATTTTTACTGGAGTGTATTTTGCTCCTACCTAAACAGAAAAATAAAAGATATCTTTGGGCCTCTCAGCTCTCAGAAACAGAGAAGGGGGAGGAGAGCACCTGTCCTCTGAGCTGCTGTACCCAAGGAAAGAAAAAAAAAATTTAAACACATTAAATCGCTCTCAAAACGAGAAACAATATCAAGGCAACAAGCAAAGGAGAAGAGAACAAAAACATAAAGTCCTCCTTTTTCAAATGAGAAATGAGATGGGGAAACTGCCTTTACTCTTCAGCATAAATGTGTTTTTTAAACTGTAGACTATATGAACATCATCAACACTCCCTATTTGTCTATAGTGGAGATGTATATACAACTGTTTTTTGTTCTAACGCATTCTATTTTAGTCTGTCTGGCCTTGCAAATGTTTGCTTCTTCCCTCTGTTTACAAATTATATGGCCACACAAAAGATCATCATAGGGCACTTAGGCATTTTCTTCAAGGCTCATCCTAATTTATTGTGGGGGCTAGGAAAGGGAAAAAATGGAAACATCTTTAGGGACCTATATAGATTCTGTTCTGCCAAGTTTTTGGTTTGGGTATTGCAAGGACTAGAAATGCAAGGACTGACCTGAACAATATTTTTCTGAGCCCAATTTCTTTTAATACTTGTAGTGGGAGAGGAAGTGGGAATGGGTGTAAAATGATCTCCTCCAGTGGTGACCAGAATACTCTTGAGCAATTGATTTTCTATCCTCCACTCCCTGCCTCCATCCTACTATGTCATCTCAAAAGGATGTGCTAAAGTCCTAGAGGAAGTCTAAAGATTCTGATTCTTCATTTATAAAATGAGTGAATCCCTAGCCAGTATTTTCCCTTGTACCTCTAAATTTATGATCTTATGACCCCTTTTTGAGATGTGAAGAATACTGTAATAAAAATCTGATGGAATGAGGGTGCAGATAACAGGACAAGGATTGGTCACACACCTTGATGACCTTTAAAAAAAATTGAGACACTCTCTAGGGAGTCAGTTAAGGATTCAAGGCAGTTGAGGCAGGGAACAATTCCAAGTGTGACCTCTGGCTTCAAGAGAGTCAGTTTCAGAAGAAGAACCAAGCTGTAGAAAAGGAAACTCTTTGGGTGAGAAAGGTATTTCTCTCTCCTCCCACCATGGCAATGGTGTCTTCCAGTGGTACTATTCATTCAGTAGAAGATATCACAAATAGCAGGGAGAAGACCTAGTCAGTCAAGGATAGAGAGAGTTCTGTGGAAAATGAACTCTGAGTAAAGAAGAGAATTAGCCTTTGACACTCCAACACAAGAAGCATGAGAAGATAAACACGAAAAAGAAATCATAAGGTACCTATCAAAGATGAGCTATTTACATGACAACATGGAAAAGTGACAATTGTAACTGTTGAAACTTTTCTCAGTATGAGGATAGGGCAAGGGAATACAAATATATACATATACATAAATTTATATAAGAGGGTTTACATATGCAAACAAGCACATATCTGAGTATATGTATGAATGAATCCATAGAGGGCATAAGATCAATTGAATAGGGAGGGATAATATTCCAAATGGTGAAATTGTGAGGAGAGAGAGGATTAGATTGAGAG
>CM053585.1:74956384-74979056 GCA_028646515.1 Pseudochirops corinnae
GTAGGCAGCTCTCAGCTCCTTGTCCAACTTCTTGTCTGGTTCCCATTCCATATTGAAGTTCATGATGTCCAGTCCACCTCAAGCCCTTCACAGTTTCACAGTTTCTGGAAAGATAAAACTGAACAGAGCCAAAACAACATTCATGCACATTGCCAGCACCATCATCAATTCACTATCTGCCTGTGAAATCAACACAGACCCACATACAAGGTCTGAGAACTCAACACAAATTGTTAGTACAGCCCTAGGACTTCCAAATCCCTCTTCTAGGACTTCTGTAAACAGACAATAAGAAAATCATCTTTCAGGGCTTCCGGTAAGGTCCCAGAGCTTCTTTACAAAGTATCACAAATAAAAATCAACACAAACAGAACAGACAAACAGAGTGCCTGGCCACCAACTACAAAGTTCCCCTTCTCAATTCTGCTCTTTCCTAGCTTGGGCTTCTTCTTATGTATGGACATTAGTTCCTCCCTGTTCCACCCCTTCCTGTTGCATCAGCAAGTTCCTCCCACTGAGTTCACAAGTTCTGTTTCTTAACAAAGACTTGATATGATCACGGGCAAGGCTCAAAGACACTCGAATTGAAACAAGGTGCTAAATATTTAAATAGCTGAAATAAGACACTAAGTACTTCTTTGTTTGCCATTACAGACTCCCTCAGCCAGCTGGTAATACTGATCTATACTCTACAAACCAGGACCCTACAGATGGTACTGCAAGGATCCACCACATTCCTCATACAACCTACCTAGTCTAAGAATCACTGAGAGCAAGCTAAGTAGAAAACCTATTAATATATCAAACAGCCAATGGCAAAAGAATTGTGAGAGGAGAGAAGAGGTCATATTTGACCATGATATAAAAATATCTGCAAAGTCTGAACAAACACCAGAAAAAGAATTAAAATGAAAAAATAAGCATTCAATTTGGAGCAGAATCTAAAACTAAAGAGCAGAGATTGATCAAGGAGTTTGGAAGAGACTCATAAGGAAGGGTTTGGTTCTCTCTAGGCCACAAATTCTTTTGTGTGGTGGGATTAGAAAGGAAACCAATTATTTTGAAATAGTTATTTTTAAAAAAACAAGTTCAAAGACCCCGCATTAAGAACCCTAATTTAAGAGCTCTGCCTGCCTTTTTTCCTCTGGAAAGTTCACTTTCTCCCTCTGTCTCTAAGACTATAATCCCTCAGACTCTTTCTCTCCCTTCTCTTCACCCTAGGAAGCCAGATGACACAGTGGATAGAGTGCTGGAATTGGGGTCAGGAAGAATTCAATTGAAATTGGACCTCAGCCATTTACTAGCTGGGTGACCCTGGAGAAATCCCTTAACTTTTGTTTGCCTCAGTTCCCTTATCTGTAAATAAAGATAATAAAACTCAATACTTTCCAACAACCAAGGTTGTTGGAAAGGTTGAATGAGCTAATATTTGTAAAGCACTTTGTAAACTTTAAAGCTCTGTATAAATGCTAATTATTATTGTCATTATTACTTATACAGAACCATAGAATCATAAGTTTTAGACCCTGAAGGGTCCTTAGAGATCATTTAGTTCAACTGAATTTCAATACAATCAAGAAAGTTCTAAAATGGTTCCTTAGCTTGGGTGGGAGGTCTAGTGATCAGTTTCCAGGTAATATCTCCTGCTCTTATTACTCCAAAGATGTGAGAATACACCCAGGTACAGCTGACTTACAGATTGAGGATAGGGCTGTCTGTCTCCTTGTACATTTTAATACGTACATCTCCCTAAATTTTATATAGCCATGACATAAGGCATTCTTAGTTTCTCTATCCCCCATGCTAACAGGAATTTCTATAATGTGGCCACTATGAGAACTAAAATCTAAAGCTTTGCACCAATGTTTCAAAGATTTAATTGTCATTTTATTTATTATAGTTTAAATCAACCCAACAACTGTGGATACTTAAGCATACAACCATGCAATGGTTATAGAGGAACAACTGATTTAACCTATAAAGGTCATAGTAGAAAACTCTACTGTACAATAACAACCAGAAAAGCAGAGGAGAGGGGGAAGTGTATATAAAAGGAGGAAAAATCTTCAGTTAATCTCTGCCACATTAGAGTAACCAAAATGGTTGGAGGAAGGGACCCCTAGAACTTAGTATGTGGGGTACCCCATCATACACAAGCATATGCTTCTTCAGATTGGAAGCATTCTGGACCAGCACCCAATTAAAACCATACCTCACAAGCCCCTACTAATGTTTTTACTCTTATGAGTCAGTCAAAAGAACCAGTCAAAGCAACATAGCAAATAAAATAACAGGAAAAGATTTCCTCTTGACACACACATAGGATACATTATCCTAAAGACTGCCCCTCTACCAGTAAGAAGGGCACACATGTAGAGGACCCATGTGACCAGGAAACACCCATGTAGGGCACACACAAAGAAAGAAGATACTACTAGGAAAATACAATAAGTGGTTGTCCTCGTGATGCTATGACATGAAAGTGAATTGGATTTAAGTGAGGAAGGGCTATGCAGGGTCACCAGTCTCACTTTCTCCTCCAGAGTCATCTGGGTCCAGTGGTGAGATATAGATCAGGTCAACTGGAGATGGCTTTGAATATAGTGGGAGACCTTGGCCTTTTCAAGCTAAGGTCTTTCCCAGGTCTGTTTGATTAAGTGGTGGATCATGTCACGAACCCATGCAGCCAGAGTGTATACATGAGGGCTCACAAATTAGGAGTCTGTATGACCAGAAAACTCATCTAGGAGAAATACAAAGGGATACATGTGATGAGGGTGCACATATGGCTAGTAGCACCTCCTTCCTCCAGTGCTGGGGAGTTCACTAATGTTACTCTTTACTGTTTTCTGCTGGATATGGCATTTCTCTTCTCTAACAAACCATTTGCCTTCACGTTATCTCTGTTAGTCTTTTCTTTATTGAGCTTCTCTCTCTCTTCTTCTCTCTTCTCCTCCTCCTCCTCCTTCATCTTTTTCTTCTTCTCTCTTTGTCTCTCTCTCTCCCCCTCCCTCCATTTCCCTCTCCTCTTTCTCCTCCTCCTCCTCCTCCTCCTTCTTCTTCTTCTACTTCTTCTTCTCCTCCTCCTCCTCTTCCTCCTCCTCTTCTACCTCCTCCTCCTCCTTCTTTTCTGTCTCTCTCCCTCCTTCCATTTCCCTTTCCTCTTTTCTTCTCTCTCTCTCTCTCTCTCTCTCTCTCTCTCTCTCTCTCTCTCTCTCTCTCCTAAAAGCAGAATCTGCCCATATGACCAGAAGCAATACCAGCCAACCTATTTGGCACCACTGGTTTCTTCTAGGAGAACACTATGCCAGCTTTGAGACACTTCAACGGCCTCCTTGATGCAAATAACCAGGCCCTCTTGGAAGATAAAGCAAAGATATTGTGTCCTGACCCTCTATATTTCTTCTTCAATACGGTCTTCTTTAATTTTGTACTTCTGAAAGGTTAGAAGGTTTGGTTAAAGTGGGTGTTGTGGATGTATAAGATACCCTTGCTAGAATCTTAGAGGTTCTCTGATAATACATCAAGGAGCAAACACAGCCACAACTCGGGTTTATTATAAACCTCCTTGGACATTCTGATTGTCACTGAAAAAGATAATAATTAATCATTCATAACTGACTTTTATATGTCAAGTAGAAGGTTTCAAAGTGTTTTCCATACATTATCTCAATTGTGCTTGACAGTAACTCTGTAAGGTTTCTTGGCAGGGCAGCTAGGTGGTCTGATGGATGGAATGCTGGGCCTGGGGCCAGAAAGGCCTGAGTTGAAGTGTGGCCTCATATACTTCCAAGCTGGCTACCTTCGGTAAGTTATTTAGCTTATGCTTGCCTCAGTTTCCTTATCTATAAAATGGATATAATAATAGCACCCACCTCTAAGGGTTGCTCTGAGGTTCAAATGAGATAGCAATTGTAAAACACCTGGCGCATAGTAAGTGTTATATAAATGTTAGCAAATATATGTATTTTATTTAAGGTAGGTACTAGAGGTATTCTCAGGGTCACCATTTTACAGATAAGGAAACTGAGACTTAGAGCAGTTAAGATTTGCCCATGCTCCCATAGTCAGTAAGGTCAGAGAGTATAAACAATCAATTTGGCTAGTTACAATACACACTATTACATGATAAGCACTTAAGAGAGTCACCAAAAAATATGTCTGAGGTCTGAAGGAGAAATTGATCACCAATGGGGAAATCAAGGAGAACTTTCTGGAGGAACTGGCATTTGTACTGGGATTTAAAGTGCAAAATTGGTTCATACAGAGCATGTACACTTAGAATTCCCTGGAAACCTCCTGGGATTCTAAAGACAAGATGACTCATTGTTTGGGTCTTTGAGGGTGATGAACTTCCTGAATGCTCCTGACCATTGGGATAGACACTGAGTGGTTATGCTCCCCAGTTGATTGAGGTTGGGATAGGACAGTACGGAGGCTCATAATTCTACAAAAGATAAAATGGTGTTCTAGTGAGAGATAGGGAAGAACCACATCTTTTCTTGGCTTCAAGGGTCATGGTCAAAACCGGGCAAGCTGTCCCCAGCAACTCTGCCTCAGTTGTCTTTCCTTTCTTTTGTGTGTCTACAGATCATCCAATGGGAACAGTATTGTCTACCAGAGTAATTGTGTTTGTAGCAGTAGTGGCCACAACAAGAGCAGGTTAGGGGCAAAAGAAGTGTCTACGTTGAAGAGAAGAGCCAATAGGAAGAAGACCAACCTTGGCTATTTGAATGGGAAAAAATGTCCAGAACTGAGATGAAATGTTAACACCCTAATTAGTAGTATGGCACAACGGTGCTATCCTCTGATGAACCTTAAAACTTTAGCATTCAAACCAATTTAATCATGATTACACATTGTTACTGAATGCTTATTCAGGGGTTAGCTATTCTAATCATTCTGTTAATGTATGTTTATATCCTTTTAGATTCAGTATTATCTTATGTGTAGGAATAAATTACCTGTCCCATATGCCTTTTACTTGTCACTTTAAGGAGATCAAACCATAAGCCGTAATTTTTACTTGCTTTAGCCTCATATATGAGATTCCAAGGTGGAACTTTGTTAGCAACCTGAAGAGTATGAGAATGTGGAACCTGACTCCCTTAAGGAGAGGTCAGGTTTTCCCATGTTGGAACCCAGTAAAAAAAATCTCAGAGCTGAATATAGGACTAGGAATGAAAGAGGTCTTCAATTCCTATATTCCCAGCACTGGTTCCACTATGCTCTAGATAAGAAAAGAATAGGCAGTCATTCAACCAGAAAAGAAAAGGATGAAGGAAGACCTTTTCAAGCATGCCCCTTTCAGAACCTGGATGAGTTGCTTCCATACTCTCAGACTCAATCCCATCCATAAATATTATCTCTCTTTTCTCTACCTCTAGCCCAGACAGACAGAGGGGTATGATGATGGTGTCAAGTCCTGAAACAAATCAAACTCATAAGGGGAGGGAAAGCATCTTTAATTGGGATAACAAGGTTGCAAGCCTAAGTTCTGGGGTCACCCACATCTGAATGCATGGATGTCCAATCAAGAAACTTACAAAAACATATCTTTTGGAGGAAAGGGGGAGGGGATGATATGACATATCAAGGCCTAGTCATGAGAACCCAGCTGGCCCCGCCAATTCAGGCAAGAATACCCCCTTCATTCTAGTTAATTTACTTTTTGATCTAACTGCCCCGAAGTCTCAACAAAAGAGGAAAGGACATTAGGAACTGAGATTTGTTTACAAGGTAAGGTCCCAGAGTAGGGACTTAGGGTGGGGGTTAGCTTAACTAAAATGAAAATAAATACCTTGTAAACAGAAATGAAGGAACATTACTAGAATTCTGACATTTCTAGGATTATTTAGAGTGGTGGTTGATAGGTAATATTACATTTTATATTCATATTTTCTGTCAATGGTAGCTATGCCCTTAAGGACATCAGGACTGCTTCTGTCCACTCCACTCAGACAAAAGAAGGAAAGAAGGAAGGAAGGAAGGAAGGAAGGAAGGAAGGAAGGAAGCAATGAACGAAGGAATGAACAAATTGTTATTGCAGTCTAAGCATAGCCCTATGCTAGGAGTTGTGTAGAAGGGAGGGGAAATTGATTTTTGTATGTGTGCAGAAATAGGAAAAGGGAATTGGCTTTTGTATGTGTGTAACTGCCACAACTCTGCAGGTTATTTCCAACGATAGGAATAAGGATCCCTGCCTTTCATCTTGCCCTAGTAGCTGTGGCATAAAATCTTCACTCCCATGTTAATAGCATTTCTGATTTTGCTATTACTACCAAGTTATTAAAACCTTCTCCTGCCTCCCTCTTCCTTCCCTTTAAATCCCTCCCTCTCTACAGCCCACTCTCCCAATTTAAAATGAGCAAAATTCTGCATCAAGAATCAGTCAAGTGCATGGTCTTGAGTAAACCATGTTACCATGAAGTAGTAAAGGTTGATTCTAAAAGAGCCCCAAGATAAATGGTGAGGGAAAGCCCCCCACCTTGTCTTTCAGTAATTGCCAACTACTCAACTTTTTAGTGGGGACACTCCTCCATCATATGGGTCTTCTTGGGCAATGTTTCCCTTATAGCAGAAAGGATGTAGGCAACCAGCTGGCTCTCAGCTGACCCCTTTTACACTTTATCTTTAACCATCCAGAGCCATGAGAGTAATGAGCAACAAATAACTTGACTCACTAAACTTCAGAAAGGGGAATTATGCTTAAAAAGTTCTAAGCTTCTCCAAACCTTCCAAGGTTCAGTGAAATGTGCATTGTATAGAAATGAGGAATGTAATGGAGTCTTAAGGGTGTGTCTGAGAGAGGAGTAGGGGTCATCCCACCATAGCTCCATTGCCAGGAACTACGATAGGTGGGATTGTGGCCTCACCAAATCTTACTGGTGTTATATAAGTAACAGCTGAACCAATTCTCATGATTCTTTATGTTTTCTTACCTCAAACTTCTCCCTCTTAAGTTCTCAAACTGCTGAGCTCTGATTTCTCCTTGGAGGATATTTCTCTAGCTTTTAAACCATTTAGTAGTCTTGCTGTCATCCCGCCAAGCCCTCCAGGAAGATGAATAGCAAAGATTTTTTCTCGTCTCAGTCCGGTCATTGCCTCTTAGATATTACTTTCTATAGAAATTGCTTTGAAAGCTATTTAAAAAAATGTGACAGGAAGGTCATAAGCCAGACCCGAGCTGAGCTCCAACTGGTACCACCCAGAAATCAGAGGAGGAGATGAAGTTTGGTTTGTGACCCTATACAACCCAACTGAATGTAGGATCTTAAAGAAGGTGTGTTTTGGAAAGTGTTCTCACTCATTAAACCAGAGCTCCCCTAGAGGGAAAATCTTCTCTCCCTAGGAAAGATGCTAAACAGAGACGGTTTTCTGTACTATTTATTTTTGATGGAAAACTTTCTGAAATGAATTACGTATTTACCTGTCTTCTTAAACAGAGTTCATTGAACATAACTTGATATTTCCGTGATGGTGAAGGGTCACTAGGATGCAAAGCTATTTCCCTCTACTCTAAACACTCCCAGTTGATATTTTCCTGTGGCTTTATGTTTTCTGTTTTATTTTCTTTTTAAAATTATCTTAAATATTAAAGATCAATACAACCTACTAAACCAAACATATAACTGTTTTTAAACAAATGAATTTTAACAAATAAATGGTATATTTAGACTCAGTTTCTATCAGCTTAATTTCTCTATTCATACCTATTGATTTTACCTCTTATGTGGTTACAGTTATTGTATCCTATTCTCATTCTTTATTTAAGGTACATTAATTCATAAAGTTCTAAATGTATTTGATATAGCAATCAATCAACAAGCATTTACTCAACACCTACTATTTGGAAAGCACTTACAAGACAATAAGGATATAAATTTTTTTAAAGATGAAATAATCCCTATTCTCAAGGAGTTTATATTCTCTTGGGGGAGATAACATGCACATCTAGAAAGAATAAATACAAAATAAATTCAAAGTAGTTGTGAAGGAGGGCACTCACATTTTGGGGAAACAGGATGGCTTTGTATAGAAAGTAGTGCTTGAGTTATATCTTAAAGAAAGCAACAGATTCTATGAAGCAAGGGGCATGGAGGAGTATGGGGTGGTGGGGATTGGCCTGAAGAAAGTTCAAGGCATGGAAGGTGGCCAGTGCAAAGGCATGAAGTTGGAAGATGGAGTGCCATGTGTTTGAACCAGAGAGGACAGTTTGGTTAGAAATACTCTTTACTTGCTTTCTATATCCTATGAAAATATATTCTATAGAGTAGAGGAAGGAGAATAATATATAGTGAAACTGGGAAGATAGAGTGAGATTAGGCTGTGAAAGGCTTTAAAAAACAGAGAACTTTACATTTTATTTGGGGAATTTATTGAATAGAAGAGTGTCATGGTCATATCTGTCCTTAGGAAAAATCATTTTGACAGTTGTTTGGACAATGAGATGGAATGCGGAGAGACTTGAGGCCTCCAATTAATCCACTGTAATAGTCTAAGTGAGAGGTGAAGAGGGTGTTAAATAAAAGGATAGCTGTGTGATTTGAGAGCCAGAGGTGAGAGAGAGTATGGAAGCAGAAATGACAAAGTTTGGCAACTGATTGGATATGTGGCTGAAAGGAGAGTGACAGCAAAGCCTAGGTGGTTTCCCCTGATTTAGCACATACTTCTAGGACATGATTTTTAGTAAACATATGATACAGTTTGTAAATTATGCTCCTATGATCTTTGGGACAGTCTGTACATGACTTCTAGGTTCCCCTTTGCAATCTTACTTCCTATTATTATTTTATATGACTATTCATAAACTTACTAGATTGACTAGAAGGGGGAATGGGGTGGTCAGGGAGACTAAAACAAGACACAATGTTAACACAACCATATTGTTGTCATTGTATAAACTATACCCCTGCATCTGTTCATTTTACTCTGCATCAATTCATATAAGTTTTCCCAGGTTTCTCTACATGCATCTCCATCATTTCTTATAGCACAATAGCATTATGTCACATTTATATGCTGTAACTTATCTATTCTCCATTTTATGGATACCTCTTTAGAATCCTATTCTTTGCCACCTCAAAAAAGGCCTGGTTTACACTCCCTTTGTGATCACTGATGATAATAGGATTCAGAGGGGACACATGCATCATCTTCCCATACTAGAATGTAAACCGTTTACCCTTGTTAGTCCTTTATCATTGTTCATTCATGTCTGCCATTTTTTGTTTCTCTTCACTCCTGTATTTGAACTTCAAAGTTTCTATGTAGCTATGGACTTTTCATCTGAAATGCTTGGAAATCCTCTACTTCATTTAAGATACATTCTTTTCCCTGTAGTGTTATACTCAATATTGCTATGCAAGTTATTCTTGACTATAAGACTATATCCTTTGCCTTCTGGAATTTTGTATTCTAAGCTCTCTATTTCATTATGGTAGTGGCTGTCAATCACTTGTGATCCTCACTGTGGCTCTTTTGTACTTGAATTCTTTCTTTCCAGCTGCTTATGATATTTTTTTTCTTTGACCTAGAAATTCTATGATATCCCTGGGAGGTTTCACTTTTAAGGTTTATTTCAGGAGGTGACCAGTAGATTTTTTTTTTCCACTTTGGTCTACAGCTCTAAGAGATCTAGGTGGTTTTCCTTTATTATTTCTTAAAATATGATGCCTAGGTTCTTTTTTAGATCATAGTGTTTAGATAGTCCTATTATTCTTAATTTTTTTTCTCATCAATCTATTTTCCAAGTCAATTGTTTTTCCTCTTGCCCTGGTGCACAGCTTCTCCTTGGGTGCTGGAGCATTCCACTCTCAATTTGCTTGTGGGCTAACATACACTCAGTATCTGAAAACCTGTTGTAAAGCCAAGCACGAACAGCTTTCCAGAGGACTGTTGCTGTGAATAGCTTCAAGGTTCTGATTACATAGTATAGTGAACTCTCTATTTATTCAGTAACAAACTAACACAAAACATTGACAGAAACCAAAGTACAGCATTCACAATGTTATGACATAACAATTTATCACTAAAGTTGCTACATAGTTTTCACCAAAGTGGTCACATAGTTTTAAACAAAAGATATCATTTAGTAAGTCCTTAACTCAATCATCTTTAAGGAGTAAGCCTCCTTAAGGAACGCAAAGTACAAAGGTCAAAGTTCTCCACCTCTAGGTCACAGTAAATCATGATCTTCTCAGTCAGCATTAAGTACTCAAGAAGAGGTCTTTTCATTTTGACTCAAAGCTCACTCTCAGCTTCCATGGTTCCTCTTCCACGGTCCCAGCACCTGCCTGAATCTATCCAACTGTCACCTGGATTTAAAGGCAGGCAGCTCTCATCTCCTTGTCCAGTTCCTTATCCAGCTCCTGTTCCATATTGAAGCTCACAGTGTCTAGTCCACCTCAAGTCCTTTACAGTTTTTGTTCCTGGGAAGACAAAGCTTAACAAAGCCACAATAACATTCATACACATTGCTGGCACCATCACCAATTCACTTTCTGCCTGTGAAATCAACACAAACCCAAAAACAAGATCTGAGAAATCAACACAAATCATCAGTATAGTCCCAGGACCTCTGAAAACATCAATAAGACCCTCCTCCAGGATTTCTGTAAACAGAAAACAAGAAAATCCTCTTTCAGGGCTTCTGAACCAGCAGTAAGGTCCCTGGGCTTCTATAACAACAGCAATGTCCTCTATCAGCAGACAGATCTGAAAAAGTAGCATGAAAACAGACAAAGTACCAGCGCCACAGCCATGCTTCCTCCCAGTTTCTCTTCTCTCTCAGCCTTGTACATATATATATATATATATATATATACACAATCTCCTCCCCATTCTGCCTCTTCCTGTTGCGACAGGAGTTCACAAGTTCTGTTTCTTAATAAAAGACTTGATATAATCATAGGCAAGAAACTTGAACTGAAACAAGGTGCTAAGTACTTCTTTGCTTTCCATTACACCTGTCCGTCTTCCTACGCTGAGCTGGGCTGGACAAATGACTCATTGTAACCTGTTCTGTATTTCCTCATCAGGATTCAGTCTGGTACATTTTCTAGAATTGTTCAGAGGAGTTTTGTGGAGGGGAACTTGGCTGTACAACTTCTTACAACTCTGCCATCTTGGCTCCACCTCCCTTTGGTAACAGCTGATTAGATAATACAAGGGCAGGGAAAGTAACAGGTGGTAGAAATTTGCTAGCCATTGGGATAATAGTGATTAACTGATAGAGATCTCCTAACAGAATGTGGTAGGGTCCTAGACTCCAATCACTTCTCTGTTCCTCTAGGCCAGCAGTTCTCAACCTGTGGGTTATGTTCAATTTGTAACAATGAAAATACATCCTCCATATCAGATATTTACATTATGATTCATAACAGCAGCAAAATCACAGTTATGAAGTAGCAACGAAAATGATTGTATGGTTGGGGGTCACCACAACATGAGGAACTGTATTAAAGGGTCACAGCATTAGGAAGGTTGAGAACCACTGCTCTAGGCTGATGGGGGGGGGGGGGAGGGAAGGAAGGACTTTTTAATCTACCTATGTCCAAGCATTTGATCCTCAGAACAATCCTAGGAGATAGGTGCTATTATTATCCCTACTTTGCAGTTAAAGAAATTTAGGTAAATATAGCTTAGGTGACTTACCCAGAGTCACACAGCTCGTAATTTGTTGAGGCTAGACTGAACTCATCTTCTTGACTGATGGTCCAATGCATTATCCACTGTATCACTAGCATTACTTGTATCTAGGAAATTGGAACAGTTTGGAAGGGGCAGAGGGTACATATTCCTCATATATTTTTAATCATATTATTTTATTCTATTACAATTATTACCAATATATATTTAACAATTGGCCTATTTTTGATACCTAGGTTGCTTCCAGATTTTTGCAGTTATAAATAATGTCACTATATGGAAATCTTTGAACAGAGAGCTCTTATTTTTGTTGCTATTTTATAATATATTCAAGAAATATTCACAACAATGAAATAACTGGATCAAATATTTTTTTCCTATTGCTCTCTACAAACATTCTCTAAGTTTGCAATTCCACCAGTAATGAATGAGTGTATCCATTTCTTTACAACCCTGTCATCATTAAGTCTTGTTGCTTTCAATCATATTTTTTTTTTCCATTTTGATGGGTGTGAGTTGGTACCTCAAAGTTGTTTCCATAAGCATGGATTGCATGCAGTTTTGGTTCTCCCGAGGACCTAATGTTTCATGATTCATATAATTGTTAAGAAGACAGGCTTTGGCAGCAGGGAGCAGCTTGTGGTCATTAAAAGCACTTTATAATTTTTCAAATGTAATATAACCTAATTTCCTTCTCCTAATCATGCCACAGGAACCTGTCTCCTCCCCCTGTTTATAGGACCAGTTTTGCCTAAAATAGTGACAATAGGTTGTTTGGAATGAGTGCAAATGTTAAATCCTAAATTCTTATTATACCTCTGTCAGTACACATACTGATTAGGTACATCAATTTTCCAAATGCACCCTAAGGAGAAAGAAATGCTTTTAACCTGATTATATTTTTTAAAACAATAATCAGGGTAAAAAAATAAACAGTATTACCATAGAATTGTCTTGATAATTGAGTATAAACTAGAAGGATAAAGAGATGTAATATTTCATTACCAGTAAGCTAAACCAGTTATATAGAAGGCATAAAAATGAATCATGCCATCAATGGGTCACATTTTATTTCATCTAGGGAAATAGTTTGCCTCATTTCATTTCCTGTTACTTATTCCAAATAGGAAGTGAGCTCATCAATACTCTGGAGATTGACAAAACAAAAAGATAAGTCAGTGTTCTGGAGAAATGCTGAACCAAGAAACCTGATAGAACTAAAGATAGTCCAATCCAAGCCCTATCGTGAATGGAGGAGTAATGTGGAAGTTCTGGGTCGCTATCTGGCCAAGATGTCCCCAAAGAAATCAATAAGGAAGGAAATTCAATGAGAGGCACCAAGGAAGGATCCGAGTGGGGGCTCTCCCAAGTTCAAGCTAAAGTTTTTGTTGGAACACAGTCATTGGAGGTATAGTCATTACAGTGCAGGAGGGAAAACACAGACTCAGTTTGATGAGAGGATCAGACAGGATCATTTACCAATTCACCAATTTTGGTAAGTAATCATCAAGGGTCCAGAGGAAATCTGTAGAGGGGAAGCAATGGGAAAGACATTTATCTGAGGATTGCTAGGAGACGATTACTTTTTGAGCCTATCTAACCCATGCAGGATCCTCAGCTGGCTCTGACAAGAAGAAAACTTTGACTTGAAAGGGTAAGGAAAGGATGATAGGCAAATTAAAATTTAACCTTCTGTTCCCAAGATCAGTTGTCTGAGTAAGGAGTTTTATACTGATTAGGGATATTGACAACTGAAAATATATTTAAGATCTGAGTTCAAATCAGGAAAGTGCCAGATGCAGCAGGTCACAAGCCAACTCTTTAATTCAGTATGAGCATTTATACATCAGAAATTTTCAAAGGCTATGAACCAAGGCTTGATTTATTGTTTTATTGACTGTCTTAAGAAAGTGATGGGTAAAATATTAATGATGCAGATTAAACTTAAGAGTGTGTCCTGTGTACGTTTTAGTGGAGAGAGTCAGTTGTGAAGACATTTACCAGCACACTTAGTATGAATCCTGGTTCTACTATGTATAGCACAAGTTCTGTGACCTTGAAGCATAATCTAGCAATAAAAGCACTAGGCTTGGAGTCAAAATATCTTGAAGGAAGGCTAGCAGTGTGAGCCTGGGTGAGTGACTTCAATTCTTTAGGCCTTAGTTTCCTAACTGTAAATAAAGCCTAGGTTAATGATTTCTGAGATCCCTTCCACCTCTGAAACTTATGAAGTTGTGTTTTGTTTGTTTGTTTTCGCTTTGTAGGTTAGAATCATAAGATAATTCATTGAGAACTGCTGGGAGGAGAACTTAGATATATTTACCTAGCCCCCAAATTTTGCAGATGAGGACATTGAGATATTAGAGAGGTTAAATGATGAGTCAGTAAGTGGCAGATGAATTTTCAGAGAAGAGGAAACTGGTGCCCCCTCCAGCTAAATTTGCCCTCTTTCCCCTCTATCCTCAGTTTTCTCAGAGGCTGAGGGGATCAGGGGAAGAAAACAACCAAATTAGAACACATATAGTAATTTTCCACTCCTATGGAGCTAGTGCCCTTACTGCAGCATCTTTTTAGCTCAGTGAGAGGAGAGAAAGGATCCTCTGTGCTCTCCATTGCAGTTCTTTCCCTTTCCTTACTGAACTCTCATTAGGCCATGTGGCTTACAGGATCATAGATGCAGAGCTGGAAGGTAACTCATGGTCCAACCTCCTCATTTTCAGAGGAGGAAATTGGCTATCTGGACAATCATTGGAATTACTGAAAATCAACAGAACAGAACCGTGCAAAATTGCAATAGTAAACTAGGAAAGAAGTGATCTTGCCCCAAGTCCCATGCCTGCTGGATATTTTGCTTCTCAGATTTGGGTTCACTGCTCTCTGCCTTCAGTGCTTGGTCTTGTTCTAGCCACCATCTCTTTACCTCTGGTGGCTGCCGAACTTTGTCCAGGACCCCAGCAGCCTGCCCTTCCCTTGTGTGAGTTGTTCTGTTCAGTCATTTCAGTCGTATCTGAGTTTTTGTGATCCCATTTGGGTTTTTCTTGGTAAAGATGCAGGCATGATTTGCCATTTCTTTCTCCAGTTCATTTCACAGATGAGGAAACTGAGGCAATCAGGATTAGGTGACTTTCCCAGGGTCACACAGCTAATAAATGTCTGAGGTCAGATCTGAACTCATGAAAATGAGTCTGTCAGACTTCAGGCCCAGCACTCTATCCCCTGTGCCACCTCCGCTGCACTTTATGTGAGTACCTCCCCTCAATAAAGCTCACTTACTTCACTTTCTCTGTTGTGATCCGGGCTTGTGCTGTATTTTGTCTGGCCCCTGCTCATCCCCGTAGCCTGGCCAATTCTTTCCAGAGAAGCAGTCATTGAGGGTTGTGACCAACTATCTCAGCAGCCACACATATTCCAAGCTTTTGACCAAGGGAACGTAGAATACAAAGAATGAATCAGGAAATAAGTATCCCAAGCTCTGGATCCCCCTCCTTCTCCCTGACACTGAGGGGTTGTGGTTAGGGACTCTGCCCCTAAGGCTTTTTCTCCTAGCAACAAAAGTGGCAGAGGAGGGAGACTGAAGGTTTTTCCTCTGCTGGACTGCAGCATCCCAAACTTCCTGAGTTGGTGCTGAGCCAGACACAAAGAAATATGGTAGCATTTCAGGCAATATCAAATTGACACCTTTGAATCAAGGCACACTCCCACCTCCAACACCTCAAATGATGTTGATGTAGGTGTCTGTCTATTTCTCTGAAGACCGGAATTCTCTTTAGCCTTGACTTTCCTGCTATCTCTCAGACCTCAAACTCAGATCAGCATCATACTTCCCAATCAAGAATCCCTCCTACAATATTCCACAAAGGTAAGGAGCAGGCTTCTGATTAGAGATCTCCAGGGAGGAAGAGTGCTTATTATTCAGTCTTATTTTGCACCAGATTCTTCATGACCCCAGCTGGAGTTTTCTTGGCAAAGATACTGAAGTAATTTGCCATATCTTTCTCCAGCTCATTTTACAGATGAGGAAACTGGGGCAAACAGTGTTAAGTGTCTTGTCCAGGGTCTCACAGCTAGTAAGTGTCTGTGACCAGATTTGAACTCAAGAAGTTTGGGACTCTATCCACAATGCCATCTAGCTGCCCAGTGTTTATTAATGATGTTGAACATTTTTGAAGGCTTGGGAGCTACCTCCTTGAGGTACTTTCCAAAGGTAGCTCATTCTGCTTTAGGGTAGCTCTAGTTCTCAGAAGCTTTTCTTTATATCAAAGCTAAGTTTACCACCTTTGAATTCAGCAGCTTCTAATTCCATCCCATGGGATCAAATAGAGAAAGTCTAATCCCTCTTTCTGTGGCAGCTCCTCTAATAATGGATGACAGCTATCATGTTCCTAAGTTTTAGCCTTTTGAGACCAAGCATCCCATATTTCTACAAACGATCTTCTTATATCATGAATTCAAACAAATTCAAGGCTCTTTACTATCCCAGATGTCCCCATCCAAAGCACTTCCAATCTTACCAGTGTTCTTCCTCAAATGCAGAATATAGTATTTCTGTTGTGATTTAACTAGGGCAGAGTATGGCAGGTCTATCAGCCTCTTAGATCTCTCCTATTTAGTCTAATATTACATTAGCAGCTAAGTGGCACATTGAATACAGAGTTGGGTCTGGAGGCAGAAAGACCTGAATTCAAATCTAGCTTCATATACTCATTAGCTGTGTCACCTTGGGAAAGTCACTTAACCTCTGTTTACCTTAGTTTTCTTAAGTACAAAATGAGAATAATAATAAGATCAACCTCCCAGGGTTGTTGTGAAGATCAAATGAGATAATAATTGACAGATATTTAGCAAAATGCCTGGCACAGCTTTCTTGGCTGCCATAGCACACTGTTGACTCATACTGGGCTTGTAGTCTACTAAAACCCTCACATCTTTTTCAGACAAATTGCTGTATAGACATATCTCCCCGTCCTATCTTTGCAATATTAGTTTTTTGGACCCAAGTATAAGACTTTACATGAATTCCTATAAAAGTTCATCTCATTAGGTCCTACCAAATTTCCTATCCTGGGGAGATCTGTTTGCATGCTGTCATCCTACTGTTTACAATACCTCCTCCAAACTGTGTGTCACCTGCAAATATGTTAAGCTTGCCTTTATCCAAGTCATAGATAAAAATTTTGACCGGCATTGATCTTTAGCTACAAAATGAGAGGGTTGAGCTAGATTATTTTAAGACTGCTTTGAGCTGTAAATCCTATGGTCCTAGGAAATCAGTGCAAAATCAGTGCCCAGTTTCTTGTCTGAAAGAATTTCATGACCTACAAAAGCACTCTGTGTGTGACCACTATTTACTGAGAGGATCACCTCTATCTATGGATAAGCAGCAAACCTCTGATAAAGAGAGATGAGTACTTGAAATGACAGTTACAATATTCCAAGCCAATCTAGAGCAAATGAGAATGACCTTGGAGACTCCTAGCCCCAGAGCTTTTCTGTAAGACTATCCCAGAAACAATGTAGCCATACAAAGTTGGTCAGACTAACCGTAGGAAGAAAAGGTGGCAGAAAAGTAGAATGGATGACTTTCCTGGAGCCAGTATAACTCATTCCTGGAATGCCAAGCCAGGAGGGTCAACTCTAGAAGTGATCTGAGCTTCTTTCTGCTGCTTCCTCCCCTCACTGTATTTCTTCATAAAGGACCACTAGGGGAAGATAATTTCCATGTACCTCTAGGTCATCTACAGTTTCCTAGGGACACATGCCTCATTGCCTTAGATGGGGATGGGACTGAGGGACCCAGGAAATAGAAGTCTTACCAATGGTTTTCTGGGAGGACACAAGCATAAACAAAGAAGTCTTTCAAGTAGAAATTGTTAGCTTGATGTTACTAAAGCAGCACCAGAAAGACCCTTCTCCCACTCTCAAAAAAGAAAAAAAAATACAAAGTGTTCTTGACTTCTTTCATCTTCCCTCTCCAAGTTGGAAGCCAGGAGTGACCAAATTGGCTTCAGGGTCCAAAGAGACTCGGGTACTGGAAGACTGTCTCCAGAAGTACAGGAGAGACCTAAATCTCTGACCAGCCAACTCCTCATACAAAGCAGGGCATCCATTTCCACCAATGGGGAAAGAGTCCCATGCTTTGTGGCTGTGCAACTGGGGTTACACGTTTTCCCCATAACTTTTTACTATGCCAGCAATTCCACATTACAATGCATTCCTTGGAGTCATAAGTTTTCCAGACTCTAAGTCTTCTACCAAAATGGCAAACACCTGGCAAAGGTCACACCCTAGATTACTTGTGTCCTAACTTGGTTGACAGCTTCATGAGGGGAGAGGCTTCAGGTCGTAGGATAGAGGATCAGGAAGGAACCAGACAAAACTGTAGGGAAGATGGGAGACCCTGAAATGGAAAGAGGTAAAACCAAAACCCAATTAGCCCACTAGTAAGTAGTCGGGAAGTGGGAGACAGAGGAAATACAAACGAGGCTTCACACAGGCTGTACCCTGGGTGAATTGTGACCTCTTGTGGTGATCCCTTTTCTCTACAGCCCAAACCTGAAGTTTGGTTGGGAGACCTCTCTAACACTAAGCCACCTTTTAGGGGCAATCCTTCTCTGTCATGACTTTTGGAACCACATAGGAATGTCCTTCCCCGCCATGCTCACCACCCCCACTGCCATTCTGTTACGTTAAAGGATGAAAGAGAAATGGAAATCATGCTTTCCCCCCAGGTGTGTGTGAGATCCAGAGCGCCCAGCTCAGGCGGATGTTCCAATTTGTTCAGACACTAATTATTGTTTGGTTTGACAGCTTACAACAGTGGGCTTTGCCACTGGCAGTCTCCTGAAAAGCTACCAGTGGTTCTCAACCTGTAGGTCTCGACCCCTTTGAGGATCAAACGACCCTTTCACAGGGGTCACAGGGGTCGCCTAAGACCATCGGAAAACACATTTCTGATGGTCTTAGGAACCGAGACACCGCTCCTCTATCTGTCTCCAGGCGGGTCTGCCCACATGCAGATACGCCCACATACAAGTATTAAAGGGTCACAGCATTAGGAAGGTTGAGAACCACTGAACTGGACAAAAAACTCAAGTGTTTGTAAATAAACTCCAAATCCATCATATAAACCCACCAGGGGAACTCACTATTTAAAGGAATCCTGTGGTCAATCCATTAACTTTTGGATACATTGGGTTTGCTTAAAGGAGGGGTCACAGGTAGAAAGCAACCTCCATTGCTCGTTTGAAATAAGTATTCACTGAGTACCTGCTGTGTACTCCTGGATGAATCTGCCCTGTTTTCCCTCTGCTTAAGGAGGCAGCTGTTGGCACAGTGTACCTGGGAGTCAGAGAGTCCTGAGCTCAAATTCAGTCTCAGACACTTACTAGCTACGAGTCCTGAGGCAAGTCACTTAACCTCTCTTTGCCTCAGTTTCCTCAACTGTAAAATGGGGGTAGTAATAGCACTTGCCTCAGAGGATTGCTGGGAGGATCAGATGAGATAATAATTGTTAAAGTGCTTAGGACAGTGTCTGACTCATAATAGGTACTATAACGTGAGTGGGACAGATTGGAGAAGGAACCTGAGACCAGATATACCCTAGTCAGGGTCCTCACCTTCTTGGGGGAGTGACTTCATCACTCTGGAGCACATCACCCAACCCTCCTATTCAGTTTCTGTTCTTTAGTCATTTTTCAGTCATGTCCAACTCTTTGTGATCCCTTTGGCAAAGATTCTGAAGTGGTTTGCCATTTCCTTCTCCAGCTAATTTTACAGATGAGGACACTAAGGCAAACAGGGTTAAGTGATTTGCCCATGGTCACACAGTTAGTAAGTATCTGAGGCTGGATTTGAACTCATGTCTTCCTGGCTCCAGACCCTGCATTCTATCCACTATACTACCTAGCTGCCCCTCACTCAGTTTCTAGCTCTGAATTAATCAGTAGAACTGTGGGACAGTTGTGACCACACCTGACTTTTCAGGCTTCACAACTCAAAAGAAATTCCTCTCCAAGTACACAGGGCCAAATCTCTAGCTATGGTGTATAAGCCCATCACACACAATGAGAAACTACCTATTTATTTAGTAACAATAATAATAATCATAACAATAATTGCTCTGGAAGGAGGAGCCTCACTGAACCAATATTATTTAAGTCAATTGGTATTTTCTGAATGTTATCTGTGTGCTAGGTACTGTTTGAAATACAGAAGAAATGTAATTCCCAAGGGGGATACAGGGTAGATGGGGGGAGGGGGAATAAATCTAACACACTAAATGGAAAAAAATACCAAAAATTATGGTGTAGCATAAAGGACATTATCCAGGGTGTCAGGATACCTGGGTTCTTAGTCATTCAGCTTGATGAACTACAAGATCACTTCCAGCTCTAAATCTGTGACCTTATGATACTAGTTCTGGCTTTGCTACTAACTCGGTGGTAAATTACTTCCCCTTTTGGGACCTCAATCTGTAAAGTTAGAGGCCTGGCCTATGTAATGTCTAAGGACCCTTTTAACTCTAAAATTCTATAGTTCTAAGTAGCCAAACAAATCTTACAGATAATCCAAATCAAGAAAGATCAGCTCAGTATGCATTCTAGGTATTCTAAGTACTGTGCTAAGCACTGGAAATATAAGTAAAAAAAAAGAAAGCTTGCCCTCAAGGAGCTTATATTCTAATGACACAAGACAACACATAAAATGAAGCTAAAAAGGTGGAGAGGGTGTTCCTGGTATGACCCAATGTATGAAGTGGGGGGTGGGGAAAGACGAAATGATTGACCTTGGTTTATTAAGATGGAAGTTCTGGAAGGAACTGGTCAATCAGAAGGAGAAGTTGAAGCAACCATGTACCATGTGTTTCCAGGATGAAGAGATTTCTTAAAATCCAGAGTCAAGAATGCAGCCTGGAGAGGAATGAAGACTACAGTGAAGAAGCATGAAGGAGGGAAAAAATTCAATGAGGCAGATCTGAGAAGGGGTATGAGGTGATGAGTGGATGCAGGCTGGAATAGCCTTGACAAGATTTCAGTCTGAACATTGAAGCAGATGGTCAAGCAAGGCAAGGAAGGACAGGGAAGTAGAGGACAGCTGCAGGCCAATGAATGTTTCTGTTCTTGTGAGGCCCTGGGACACAGGATATCTCTTCAAGAAATTATGATTTTATTGATGTGGGTGTTCATTCTACTCACTTAGATCAGTCTCTCTCTTCCTTAGTAGACAGGGTTTGTGAGCTACTGTGGCTAAAGAAATTAATTACCTGGGGCAACTTCTATACCAGCGATTCTCAACCTTCCTAATGCCGCGACCCTTTAATACTTGTATGTGGGCATATTTGCACGTGGGTGGACCCACCTGGAGACTGACAGAGAAGTGGGGTCTCGGTTCCTAAGACCATCGGAAATATGTGTTTTCCGATGGTCTTAGACGACCCCTGTGAAAGGGTTATTCAACCCCCAAAGGGGTCTCAACCTGCAGGTTGAGAACCACTGCTCTATACCAAGTCAGGAACCTCTCTGAATTTGGAATGCATACTGTTCATACTCAAAAGCCTTTTCAGCTTGGGAGAACCTACCAATACTTGACTTTCATTGACATAACCTTCTAGAACCAACTCATCTCTGTTAACAGGTTGTTTGCTGGAGTAGTCATGAAAAACATGCTAAAGTCATCCTAATACTGCCATATTTAAATATTGAATTGGTCCCAAGTGGAAATATGGCAACACTAGGAAGGATTTAAGAACTGGCCTCACAAAAGTGGTGGCAGAACTTTCCTGAAGATCTCACTCTTTTCCTTCTTTCAAAGATTTTTCCATCTTTCATTTATCCTGAAGCCATATTTCATGAAATAATAATTATGGACCAAACTTTACCCAAGAGCAAAATAGGAATAAAAGAAACTAAGCCGGGGGTGGAGTCAAGATGGCAGTGTAGAAGCAGGAAGACTCCATGAGCTCCCCCCATAACCACCTCGAATACCTAGAAAAATATGACTCTAGGGGTAGCTAGGTGGTGCAGTGAATAGAGCACCAGCCCTGGAATCAGGAGGACCTGAGTTCAGATCCGGCCTCAGACACTTAACACTTACTAGCTGTGTGACCTTGGGCAAGTCACTTAACCTCAATTGCCCTCAAAAAAATGCAAAAAAAAAATTTTTTTTTAAGAAGAGGGGAAAAAAAAGAAAATATGACTTCAAACAAATTTTAGAGGTCCAGAACCAACAAAGTGACAGAGAAACAAACCTCTTGCTGAAGGCAGCCCAGCAGGCAGACAGGAAGGGTTCATCACAACACGCTGGGAGCCGAGACCAGCCGCGCTGCAGTTTTAGCCCCAGGGTGGCCAAGAGCGTTCAGAAGAGTGGATCACCGGCAGCTGTGGCAGTTTCCAGAATTATCAACCTATAATTGACAAAGACAAAGTGAAAGGTCAGTGGAACTCGGCTGAATTTGGATTGAACAGAGGAGCAGGTCCAGCCATCTGCTCCCAGAGCCAGAAGCCGTGGAAGCAGCAGCCCTGCAGCCATCTCCATGTAGCTTCTTCAGAGCTCCTGGCCTGCAGATTTCAGGGGGGCCAACCCACCATTCAGAGGCTAATTGCTCTTGCCTTAACCTTCCTGGATTGGGATCATAGTCTTGGGTGGTGGCCCTGAGGTGTGTGACCAGTGAGCCAAAGCTGGAGTGGGCTGTAGAGATGGTGGCCTCCTAACAGCTCTGGCAGCTGCAAAAATTCCAGTGATTAGGAACAAAGCCCTCCCCTCTGGAAGCAGAGTTCTACTGTCACACAGAGCTACAAAGTCAAGTAATTGACTGGCAACGTGAACAGGCAAAGGAAGAAAAGGAAGCTCAGCAATCCAACTTTAGATTCCTGTTTTGGGGACAAAAAGGACCAAAGCATGGAACAGGAGGAAGACAACACAGTTAGAACTCCTGTACAAAAAGCTTCCAAGAAAAATATGAACTTGTTACAGGCCATAGAGGAGCTTAAAAAGGATTTTGAAAACCAAATAAGAGAAGTGGAGG
>CM053585.1:74979556-75003154 GCA_028646515.1 Pseudochirops corinnae
TGACATAGGAGAGAATAGACCAGGGGAGGGGGGACACACTGGGATGGCTGTTTTGGGGCAGTGGGTGGCGGAAAGAGGGGGAGAAAATATGTAACTCAAAATCTTGTGGAAATGAATGATGCAAACTATAATAAAATTTTAAAAAAAAGAAGAAGAAGAAAAAAGACTAATCCCCTTATCCTTCCTGTCCTCAAAAATAAGGGTGACACAAAGATAAGCAGGAAGATTATGGGAAGAGCAAGTTTGTATATTTGTGATTTCACCTTTTGAAATAAATATTCTTTTGTAAAGACCTCAGTGTTACACTTAGCATTTAATTATTTTAAAAGGGAAACAGGAAGGCTAGATCTGACACGTACTTTTTCTCATACTCCCCTAATTTACTTATTTTTTTAAATGTCTACATTAGTCATGTTGTGAAAGAAGACATAGACCAAAAAGAAAAAGCTGTGAAAAAATAAAGTGAAAAATAGAATGCTTTGATCTGCATTCAGACTTAAGTTCTTTCTCTAGAAGTGGATAGCATTGGATCATTGTATTACTGAGAATAGCTAAGTCATTCACACTTGATCAGAATATAATGTTGCTGTTACTGTGTAAAATGTTTTCCTGGCTCTGTTCACTTCACTTTGCATCATTTCATGTAAGACTACAGGTTTTTCTGAAATCATCCTACTTACAATTTCTTGTAGAACAATATGTATTCCACTGTCTCCCCAAATCTGCCCTGCCTTCTATCAGTCTCTTCCCACCCCACTGCCACCCCCTTCTCTTAATCCTTTCCCTTCCTACTTCCATATATGGTAAAAATAGATTTCTCTACCCAACTGAGTGTGTGTGTTATTCTCTCTTTGAACCAATTCTGATGAGAGCAAGGTTCAAGTGATGTCTGCCCATTCCCATATTTCCCTCCACTGTAAATGGTCTTTCACTCCTATTCAAGTAAGATAAAATATTCCTTTCTACCCCTCCCTTCCTTCTCCCAATGCAATTCTCTTTCTTACTCATAAATTTTGTTTTGGGTTTTTTTGGAGGGAATATCATCCCATAGAAGTCAATTTATACCCACACCCTCTATGTATGTATACTCCTTCTAACTGACCAAATAGTGATACAGTTCTTAAGAGTTACATATGTATATCATCTTCCTGTGTAGGAATATAAACAGTTTGACCTTATTGAATCTTTTATGTTTTCTCTTTCCTGTTTACTTTTTTATTTTGCTCTTGAGTCTTGCATCTGAAAATCAAATTTTCTGTTCAGTTCTGATCTTTTTTCATCAGGAGTGCTTGAAAGTCATTTATTTCAATGAATATCCATTTTCCCCCTGAAGTATTGTGGTCAGTTTCACTGGATAGGTGATTCTTCGTTATAATCCTAGCTCTTTTGCTTTTCAGTCTTTTATTGTAGAAACTTCTAGATCCTGTGTAATCCTGACTATGGTTCCATGATATTTGAATTGTTTCTTTCTGGTGGATTACAGTATTTTCTCCTTGACCCGGGAACTCTGGAATTTAGCTATAATATTCCTTGGAGTTTTCATTTTGGGATCTTTTTCAGGAGGTGATTGATGAATTCTTTCTGTTGTTATTTTTACTTTCTGGATCTAAGATATCAGGATAGTTTTCTTTGATAATTTCTTGAAATATGATGTCTAGCTTCTTTCTTTGATCAAGGCTTTCAGGTAGTTGAATAATTCTTAAATTATGTGTCCTCAATATTTTTTCCAGGTCAGTTTTTTTTTTCCAATGAGATATTTCACATTTTCTTCTATTTTTCCATTCTTTTGATCATGTTTGATTGATTCTTGATATCTCATGGAATCATTAGCTTCTACTTGCCCCATCCTAATTTTTGAGGAATTATTTTCTTCAAGTAACTTTTGTGGCTCCTTTTCCATTTGAACAATTCTACTTTTTAAGAAGTTGTTTTCTTCAGTGATATTTTGTACATACTTTTCCAGTTTTTGTGCTTCCTTTACTAAACTGTTAACTTTCCCCCATGATTTACTTATATCATTATAATTTCTTTTCCAATTTTTCCTCTACTTCTCTCCTTTGCTTTTCAAAAACCCTTTTTGAGCTCTTCCAGGAGTTCTTTTGGGGTTTGAGACCAATTTGTACTTTTCTTTGAGGTTTGCACGTAGGTATTCTGACATTGTTGTCCTCTTATGAGTTTCTGTTTTGATTTTCCCTGTTGTGTGGGATGGCAAGAATTCTTACTCAAAGAAATAATAGTCTTGGTCCTAGCAGTAAAAAGGAAAAGTCTTTTGTTCTTTATAGAGAAAGGGCACTGTCCACCCATCTAAGATGGGGGATCTCAGAGAAGTACACAGGTGTTTTCAGCAAAGCGTAATTTTCAGATCCTAACTGCAACCCCTCCCTAATCCACCCCTTCTCCTCAGCCCATTGGCTGGGCATGTTGGAGGTACAATCTATTCAAGGAAACTCTAGTTTTCCCCCAGCAGCAAAGAAATAAGAAGGTAGGGGATTCAGGGCCCCCTTGTGTTTATAAAATATTCTGTATCTCAAAAAAAAAACAAAACCACATATACAGTTTGAACTGGTTTGAACAGGATATGCTCAGGGGTCCAGGAATGGTTTATAACAATTGCAGGTTATGTAAGCACTCAGGCAAACAGCCAAGCTATTCCCTGAGGGGGCTTCACATTCGTCCCACTCACTGTCAACATAGTAACTTTCTATGGTCAGACTTTTGGGGGAGGTTTTTTTATTCATTTTCCTAGCCTATTTTGTGACTTTTAATTTTGGGCTCTGCTCCTGGAGTGGAGGGAGCAGTCTCACGGTTCTTAGGCCAGAGGTTTGAAGCCTTGCAACTGGCCTCCTGTGCTGCTGTCTTGCTGCACTGGGGTCTTGGGGCCTCACAGTTGATCTGTGCTAGGGATTGGGGCCTCCTGCTGGTTTACTGGGACCCAGATACCACCTATACTGTGCTGCATTCCCCCTTTGTCTGAGTGAGACAGAATTTTCCTGCTAACCTGTTAGGTTGTCTTGGACTGGAAAATTGTTTTACCCTATCTTTTTTGTTGGTTCTGCTGGTCCAGAATTCATTTTGAGGAATTATTTTTATACTTGTTGGGAGATGAATTTGGGAGAGTTGAGTTGAGTTCTTGTCTTATTCCACCATCTTGGCTCTACTCACCCCCTAAATTTGCTGATGATATTTCCCTTTATGTTTAAATCATTTATCCATCTTGACCTCATCTTGATATATATGGGATGAGATGCTGGTCTATACCTAGTTTCTTTCAAACTGCTTTCCAGTTTTCCCAGAAATATTTGTCAAATGGTGAGTTCTTGCCCCGACAGCTTGGATCTTTGTATTTATCAAACAATAGGTTACTATGGTCATTTCCTACTGTGTATTATGTACCTTATCTATATCTGATCCTCCACTCTATTTCTTAGTACCAGATTGTTTTTACGATTACTACTTTGTAATATAGTTTTGTGTGGGACAGAGACCCCTACCCAAATAAAATAAGTAACTCAGAGGTTTCTCAAGATAGAAACAGAAACCCTTTTATTACAATCTCACGAGAAGAGGTGTCATCACTACCAGAAGCAGTCTGGTAGGAGAGGCAAGTGTCAGAAAGCAAAGCTTAGTTATATACCCTAGCACAAAGAAACCCCCTCCCCATCACTGACCTTTACTCCCACTGGTCAGGAGCTCAGGCTCACAATCTAGAAACAAAGAACAAGGAAATACATTTACCCAGTGCAAGGAAAGCCATATGCTTGTTTGGTAAAAATCTCAACATGACAGGAAAGCGGGGGTTTCCAACTATCTTTAGTTTCATATTCCCATAAACCTTTTGATCTTCAGTAAATAGAAACCCAGGCCTAATGGATGCTGAAGCCACTCCAAATCTGAGAAATATTCACTTGGGTTTACTTATCCTACTCAGTCCCTCCTCTTTACTTTGTCAGATTGAAGACTTGCCACACCATCCCTTCTGTGGTTTTCTCACTTTTCCTAATTCTAATTCCCATCTCCCTTTTTAAATAAGATGATCGCATTGACAACATACAAGGAGGTAGTCCCCTTTATGAGTACAGATACAGAGATTCAAAAGAGAACAACACCAAACAGCTGTCTCTTCAATAGTCCCAAAGTTTCTTTTTATACCACTGTCTGGCTGGAGTATACCATCTGACAGAAGTCCTCTGGTCACTTCCCAGCCATCCATCCTCAGCATTGCTTCCCAGGTTTCTAACAAAAGTAACCTTGGAACCAATTTAAATTACCACTCCTGAACCCTTATCATTCTTACAAAATTAAAATTGGAATCTTGGTCCATTATCATGATCACACATTAAAACCACTTATATTTTGCATTAATCCATTATTAATTCCTCTACCAGGAAGATGGAATTTCAGTAAGGGATTTGCATTAAGCCAACAATCAAAACAATAAAAATATTTACTAAGTAATCTAGAAACTATCCTACTTTTTTTAACTATCCTACTTTTAACACTAACTTATCAATATTCCCACAAACCTTTGACCTAATTGTCCCCATACTATTACAAGGAACTAGAGGACCCTTACTTATACAGGAATACCTATAACAAACCCTGAGCCTAATAATTTTATCTTATAGTAACTTAAGATGTTCTGGAATTAAGTACTTAATAGATTTGTTGTTATATTTTCAAAACTTTTGATTATTGAAACTTCCCACAAAAAATAGGGACAAAATTGTAATGAAGGAACCATATTTCCCAACTTCAGAATGTCAATTTTGGGCAAAATGTATACCAGGCTGCAATCTGCATTGAGCCAGGCTTAAAGTCTGCCAGGTGCTAGCAGGTAAATTGAGTCAGGAGAATCCTGCCTCACTTCATGCAGAACAGGCATTCTCCTGATCTTCCCCATGGATTCTATACCTGTATTTCACAGGGTCAGGATCATGGATCAGTGGCTTGGATGGCTTGGATAGCCTTTCTTAATATTCATTCCTGGAGTTAGACTCAGAGAAGTCAGCTAACGGTCCCATCAAATCTTAAATAACAAGTTGCAACAATTAGCTTATGATATGATCATAATCTCACATTGATTAAGGAACATCTTTAAAGTGAGCTTTAAATAGCCTGTGTTCATTTCTATATTTATTCTTGTTCATACAAATCAAATCTTCCATCAGGATTAGAAATTATTGCTCTAATAGACTTCTGTCTATTCCCCAAGTGTCCCTATATACCTCAGGCTATGCTAAATCTGAATTCACACTAAAATCCCTCCTCTTGATTTCTCTCCTCTGATCTCTATAACTGACATAATTGTTCTATACTGAAATCCCAGAATAAAGAAAACATAGAGATTAATGTCTAGCTTCACAAACTGATGAATTATGTACCTAATTATTCTCATAACATTCAAGAAGAATATCCTTAAAACAACAAAATTTCATACATTTGCCTTATGCCTAACTTTTCCATTGATTTGTCATAATGATGAAAAGTAAGGACCTGATTAGACAATGCATCCACATGCAGTATGGTCCCAAAACCTTCTTAACTTAACATTAATTTGCTCTCATTGAGTTGCAATATACAATAAGGGTTTATCAGGACTCACATACATAAGGGATTCCCCTTAACATCTTGCTCTTCACAAATTTTAAACTTGTCCTGGTATAAAAGCCACTCATTGGAGATCCTTTTTAATCTTTATACATAGACTTGCTACTTCTCAGCAAGTTAAGCTCATTATTTAGGAGCTTCATAACTAAAACAAGCTCCCTTCCCAGAGCTGATGACCTTGCCTACACAGATTGTTTCCAGGGGCACCCAAACTCTCCTTTCCATACACATGAACAACTTTAGGTTTTGCAAAACTCGCAAGAGGATTCACAGGGTCTTTTCTTCACATAATTACTAATAATTACTTTTCACAAGCAGATCTTTGTAAATAATCGATTTATGCAACCAGATAGCTTGGTTAACAATCACATATATTTTGTAAATGATAGCAAAATAATCTTTATTGAAACTTCCTTTTAAACAAAGACAAACTTGAATGGTCATACTTCAAAATATCATAACACATGGTCAGAATGCCCCATTTATCATTTTTTTCCTCTGACAGTACAATTCTTGATTTAACAACATTTAAACTATAAGTAAAACCACTTCTCTTATAACACAGATAATTATATACCTAAATTTACTTTGAAACCAAAATCTAATGATTACCAATCCAGTGACCTTAATTTAGTTGTTTTCAAGTTACTTTACACAGAAAAATCATTCATCCTATAACCATTGGCATAAACTTCACACCTAAAGAAAAATTTCACAGAAGATTAACAAACATAAAGCAACTAAGTTTAGCCTACCTAGTTCTCACCCAAACACCATTTTGTTTAATACATGCTATTTGAGTGAAAACTGTGCAATCCAAAGTCCCAAACAAATCCCTAGGATATGGATCATCACAATCCTGACTAGAAAATAAACTAAGGTAAATAAAACATTCTGGGGGGATCCATGCAATGAATCAATTTCTTAATGCCAAATAACAATATATACCTTTTAATCATATTACTCTACATTTCTGAATTCTAATACCCTTGGCCCTTTAAAAGGAAATATTATCCACAAAGTTATATATTTCCTTAATATTTCAGTTTCCCATTCATGTTCACATTTTCCTAAAGAAATTCAGAAAAAGTTTGAAATCACCTATTACAATCAGGTCCATTTAAAGTATGCTGAATCAAAATTCTAACTGCCTTCTTTGATTCTAATAATAATTACAAATCATCTACATCTTTTACCATAATCTATGCCCATCTTTAAATTCAAATTCAATAACCACTCAATTTCAACCTTTCCACCTAGAACAAAAACTTTCCAATCTTTCAAACCCATTACTGAGACTACCTACATTCCTTTATATTCCAAATAGTCATACCCCAATTTTGTGCAACTTTCATGCACCTTAAAAACTAGAGGGAATTAAATGCCTAACAATTTACATACAAAGAGAGCCACATTTTTCCCTCTTCCCTTCCTTTTCTGGAAGGCTTACAAAAAAGTATAAGCAAAGACAAACTACCAGATTTATGCACCATCCTGACTCTTATGGTCTTTTTACATTCCCAATACTTTGAAGTGGGATGAGGGATTGCTCCCTTCCAGACACCTCTTTTTCTTTTAGATTTTCACTTTTGCTCCCACTTTTCCTGTTAGAAACCAACACTTAATATGCCTCAGATACTCTAAATTAGAGATTTTCCCCTTACCTCTCTCCTTATCAATGGTTTTCAGTGGAATCTACTCAGATATTCTGAAAGATACTCAGTCCCAGACCCCTTCACTCTCTTTTACCATGATAATGGCTGTGCACTTCCTAATCTGATCTGGGATGGGAGGAGTTAACAGAAAAACTTCAGGTCCATATAAATCCAGCACTGTGACACCCTCTTCACAAGGTGGGGGGAGGGACGTCTAAATGATTTATCTTGAAACCTCCAGAATCTGAATTCATTAAAACTCAACTAGTGTAAATGTTCTTAAGTAACACAAATAAATTTCTGAAGTATTACAACAAACTTAATTTCCAATTATTACAGGATTTCCAGATATTCAACTTTCTTAGTCTAAATTAGCCTTCATAGAAATTTATTCCAACATCTTTCTTCCTTTATTCTTTGATATAAAATTGGAACTCTACATAAATGTGATATAGTCCACCAACCTTCAAAATAACATATACTAACATGTATTGTGAAAACCACACCTTTAAAATTTAAGGTTTCTCATTTACTTTAACAAGAGTTTCCTTAGTATCAACTTAATAAATTCTGACCTATCTAAACATCAATTAAGAGTAACACATTTCACTTAAAATACTACCAGAATTGATTTAGTTACCTTGTGGTTACATTCTGATATGAATTTTTGATATAGCAGCATTTAGAGTATAAGAGAGACTGCTTCTCTTTTAGGTGAGGTAGGAAATGGTTAAAGACTGGTCAGGCTCAGCAGGTCTTTGATCTGAGAGGAGAGGAGAGATTCCCTCTCACTTTTCTTATCTCTCTCTTTCCACACCCCAAATTTGGCCTGGGCTTACAATGTAAAAAGAGAAAGAAAATTTTCTAAAGTTAATCTAAACAGTAAAACATTTTTCTCTCTTCCACTTTCTTTCTCCCTCGTGCACCAATGGAGGAAGGAGGAGGAGACAAAGAGAAAGTTGCAATTTCAGAAAGTTCAACAGTAACCAATGCTGTCCTTGAACACACAGAGAATGTTAGTTACACACACAGACAGACACTTTACACAGAAACACAAAGAACAAATATTCAGTCCTATTTCACTTAGTCACTTTCTGGACTCCTCCTTTTCCTTCCCCTCCTCCAATACCAGCTGCTGCACCCTCAACAGCCAAAGTGTGGTGTATGAGCTCTTCTCCACACTAAAGGGATCCCTTGAATTTACATACAAATTCAACTTTTGGCATACCCAATCTTTGGAAGAGCCATATATTGGCCAGAAGACATCTCCGCGTGAAATCCCACCCCACACAAAATAGCAATATTCTATCATGTTTTTCTTATCCTTTCACCTATACTTAGGTAATTCATCCCAATTTTGGAGACTAGTTCCTAATGGATTATCTACTGGCATATGCATTTTTTGCTCCAACATGTCAGGTTTAGACTGTGCCTTTCCCATAATTTAGCTGAGGAGTCTCACTCCTCTCAACCCAAAACAAACAGAAGGGGTTGCCCCACTTCCTTCAGTCACCCAGGTGCCTCACTTGATTTTTCCCTTGGCCAAACTCTGGGGTCCAAGACCCAAGGAATGCTTCAGAGTCCAGATTAGTCGATAGCTTTCATTTGCTCCAATCTAATTTTGAAGGAATTATTCTCTTCAGTGAGTTTTTAAAATTCTTTTTCCATCTGGCAAATTCAACTTTTTAAGGCATTCTTCTCCTCACTGGCATGATTTGGGCCTCTTTTGCCATTTGAGTTAGTCTATATTTAAGGTATTATTTTCTTCAGTCAGGTTGTTGACTCTCTTTTCATGATTTTCTTGCATCATTCTCATTTCTCTTCTTTTTCTCCACTTCTCTTGATATTCAAAATCCTTCTTGAGCTCCTCCATGGCCTGTAATCAATTCATATTTTTCTTGGAAGCTTTTGACACAGGAGTTCTGACTGTGTTTTCTTCCTCCCATTCCATGCTTTGATCCTTTTTGTCCCTAAAAAAAGGACTTTATGGTCTGTTTGTGCTTCCTTTGCTTGCTCATATTGCTAGTCAGTTACTTGACTTTTGAGCTCTTTGCCATGGTAGAACTCTGCTTCCAGAGAGGAGAGCTTTGTCCCAAATTGCTGGGGGTTTTGCAAATTTTGTCAGAGGTCTGAGGAGGGTGCCCTCTCTACAGACACCACACTGGCAAATTGGCATTCCTCACTCAGGACCACTGTCCAAGAATGTGACCCAGATCCAAGCAGGTTCAAGCAAGAGTGATTACCCTCTGAATGGTCGCTTGGTGCCCCTACAATCTGTAGGCCAGGAGCTCTTGAGGCTGCCATGGGCAGCTGCTGCAGCTGCCAAGCCTCTGCCACCTCTTGCCCTGGGGGAAGGGGCCAGACCACACCCTTCCTTTCCAACAGAGTTCCTGACTAACCTTTTACTTTCTTTTTGGCATTTATGGGTTGAAAAGTCTGTAAGCCACCACAGCTGCTGGAGATTCACTCTCCTGAAGTCTGCTCTGGCCATCATTGCTGCCCTAAGGCCAAAACCATGTACTTCACGTGGGCCTGCCCTCTACTCCCAGCACGCTGCGATGAACCCTTCCTATCGGCCTGCCATATCTGCCTTCAGCAGAAGATTTGTTTTTCTCTGTCACTTTGTGGGTTCTGTAGCTCTAAAAAATTTTTAGAGTCATATTTTATAGGTATTTGAGGTGGTTGTGGGGGGAAGTCATGGAATTTCCTGCTTCTACTCCACTATCTTGGCTCTGCTTCTGGATGTTAGGAATGTAACAGTGGGGCTCAGGTGGCAGAAGACTAGCTTGTTTCTGTTACTGTTCTTTTCCGTTGCTTCATATTCTGCTTTAAGTAAATGTCTTGTACTTTGATATCAAATGATTTTTTTTCTGACTTGAATTGGGGAATATTCAGTAGAAAGGGGAATTCACAAGGAGTGGCTTCAAATAAGTGGTTTTTTAAAAAAAATTATCTGATTGAATATTGTGTATTATAATTACCATTGTTTTCACTTTTCTAATAGACTTCACTCCTCTCAAGGCTGTGCTCCAACTATTCTCTCTTTCTCTAAAATGCTCCAGAAATTCACCTTTGAAACTCACTCCAGCCCTCGGTTTGCACATAGGAAGTACCCTCTGCTCCTCCAGCCACATCCTCTGATGGAATGGATCACTCCAGAACCTCTTCCTCCTGGATTTTCTCTACAATACCTCCCATACATACCTCCTTCTCCACTCCAGCTATACATTCTAGCTTCCTTATAAGTACTGGCTTCCCTTGTTAGAATGTAAGCTTGAGTGCAAAGATGGCTCTTTTTTGGACTTGTGTTTGTATCTCCAGCATTTTTCACTTAATAAATACTCTATGACATGTAATATTGTGTGTCATTGTTACCCATCTTTGTGCCTCTGGGTTTGTTATTATCATAGTTTATTATTATGGTTGTTTTGGTCTGTGATTTCATTGATATAGAGAACTTCAATTGGGAAACTACCTCCATCATCACAGACTAGCACCTAATCTAATTTAAAGTCTGAGAGTTGTCTGGAATATTGAAAGGTGACTGATCCATAGTCACACCATAATTGATACATGTCAGGTTTGGTTTTTCTTAGTTGTTTTCAGTCATGTTCAATTCTTTTGGGGTTCTTTCAGCAAAGATACTAGAGTGGTTTACTATTTCCTTCTCCCATTCATTTTTACAGATGAAGAAACTGAGGCAAAGAGTGTTAAGCAACTTACCCAGAGTCACACAGCTAGTATGTGTGTAAGACTGTATTTGAACTGAGGTCTTCCTGACCCCAGGTCCAGTACTCTATCCACAGCACCACCTTCTTGCCATCAGGGGCAGGACTTAAACCCAGTTCTTCCTAACTCCAACTCTCTATTGACACTATACCACAATGCCTCTAGTTTTTTTGTGTTTTATCAGTCCTACTAAATCATGAGTTCTTGATGTAAAACAAAGTCCTTAACAACTGACAAGTCAAGTTCTAGACCTGGTTGATATTTCTTTCAAATTCATAGCAGGATGTTTTTTGCTAATCGTTTCTGCTAATTGTGAACTACCCTACCACCAAAACAATAGTGTGAGGCAATGGAAAGGGGACTGGGCTTGAAGTCAGGGAAGAATTGCCTTCCTATTAGATCTCTGCCACTTACTAACTGTATGACCCTGGGAAAATCACTCAATCTCTTGGACTTTAAATTTCCTTTTGATAAAAAAGAGATAGTAAGAGGAACCATCCCACAGGAATCAAATAAAGATTTATGTGACTGACTTCTGCCTAGCGACAATGAGAGCTTTGCCTAAAACTAAATCTGCCAAGTAAAAGGGGGCTCTATCTTTTGACAAGAAAATCTTGTTATTTTCTGTATATGTGACTAAACCCTACAGTTTGTGCCCATATCCTTCAATGTTGCAAGTTAAGTTGTCTGCTTTGTGACCACAGATCTGAACTGTTTTGTAAAGTACCCAGCATACCTGCATCTCCTTTCCTGCCTCCTGTGTGGGACAATAAAGATCCTTGCCCAAATTAAACTCAGAGGCTTCTTAAGGTAGAAAGTAGAAAGGAGTTTATTATGATCTCTAGAGAAAAGCCATCCCCACTCTGACAGAGGGCCAGAAGAGAGAAGCACTGTACAGAAGGCAAAGGCATGATTATAAAGCCCTAAAGTGGGAATTCCACACCCTCTGAACTACCCTACCTTACCATTGGTTGGTAAGGCAAGCTCACAATCTTCTTATTAATGCCAACCAATCGGCGCAAAGCAATCTCAATCCATTACCATAATTATTACTAATGAGGCTCTAATTTTGTTAGATAACATATATAATACATGAGGTCCACTAAGCAAGCGCAGTAACAACCCCAGAATACTGAACCCCCTTCAGTCCAAACTAGATGTGTCCTTATCTGGGCCTGAGTGTCCCAAGGCCACTGTCTGCTTTCTGATTGGTCAAATCCACCTGCTGCTGCCACCTCCTTTTATTCTCCATTATTTCATTTTTAGTATTATCTAGGAGTTTTCTGGGAACTGGGAACCCAACTTCTTCCCAAGGCTACTGCCTCAACTCCTCCCAAGGCTTCTGAGTGGTACTTTTTATCAGTAGTCTTGTTTGAGCGATTCTTGCAGTTCTGTAGAAACTTAGCCCTTTGCTACCTCTCACACTCCCTTTCCTTTCCCCAAACTAAAAACACCTCTAATTTGGTCTCAAAAGTTAATTCAATCAATCGTATTAACATCCAATAGCTCTTACATTCCCTTGAAATACACAATGACCCCATATATATGGGAAAATGATACTGAACTTAGTTACAAAGTATAAAGAAGAAATAAGAATCTAATAGGATGTTCAGAATGGGGTAACTTCATTGTAAGTTATCCCTCAAACTCCCCTCATACACCTGCTTCCCTCTTCCTGACATCCTTCCCAGTGGTTAAGTGCCCACATTAGAGCATGCTCTACCCCCATGCCTAGCTAAGTACCCAAAACTTGGGTACAAAAGTAATCCCCTCTCTTATTTCGGGCTGCTCGTGTTCCTAAGGACTAGCCTACTGTTTTGCTTTCTTGACTAGGAGAACCTTTGCCCCCTGAATTCTTTCCAGACAACCTGACTGTGAACACCATCAACCTCTTCAAGGATCAAATGAGATAAAGAAACAGGCAAACTTTGTTGGTTCAATAAAATTCCATACGTACTTATTAAATGCCTACTGTGGGAAAACTTTAATGCATTGTTTGAACTTAGCCTTGCGTTGCTGAAAAACCAGAACTGTTGTTTAGAGAATAGACTTAGTCAATTCTTAACTTAAGACCTTGGTTACACTAACCACAGTCAGATCCTAAGATTAATGTAAGGATCTTTATCCTGCTACACATCTCGAGCAATTTATATGGAAACTGTCTCCATGCAGGCCAATCTCATATTGTTTCCTTGCTCCTTTGTTTGGTTCCTAGATGATGTGTAATTTATAGACACTGGAGTTAGGGGAATGGGCCACCCCTATTTTGGCTCTCCTTTCTTTTGGATGACAATAAATGTCTTTCTAAATTATTTCAGTTTTTGAATTTTGTTCTCAGCCTACCACTACTATGTGAAAGGCAGCATTAGACACTGAGGATACTAAGACAAAATGAAAAAAAGGTCCCTCCCTTCAAGGAGCTTACATTCTACATAATAGCTACATTTTTTAAAAAGCTATATGTCTATTATTATTATAACTATCATTATTAAATATCTATTATTATTACTATTACTACTACCACTACTACTACTGCTATGGCAGACCAAGGTAGCCATAGAAATCAAGAACCAAAATTAAGAACAAAAACAATATGGTGTTTTTTTTTATATCTTGTGAATATACCTGGAACATATTCTCACACTTGTCAGTTCCTAAGAAGATAGATATCTTAGGACTGAAGTACTTTGTAGGTTTGTGTCTAATCCAAATATAGCTCAAATATACAGCTCACAAGTTTCACTGAACTCTTTACTTTTACTAATCAGCCAGGGGACACCATTAGTTCAAAACAATACACTTAATAAAGTTAGTAAGATAAAACAGCACGAGGTCATCCGCTCCTGACCTCCCCCATAAACTTGGGGCACGCTTTCTCACAAATACACTTAACAGTCAATGAAAAGAGCAGACTCCCCTATAACTAACAGGGCGCACGTTTAAGTAGTCCATACAGACAGGGCACTTGTGTGGGGTGGTCAGTTCATGTTTCTAACCCTGCCAGGTCATGGCTGTCCAATGGTGTTGTTATGATGCCGTTCTTGCTAGGTTTATTCTCCTCTAGAAAAGGCATTCTCCTGTTGTTGTTGCTTCTCACTGCTTCCACCTACTGGGATTCAGCTAGAAAGGAAAGGATGGACATTTTCAATCAATCGGTTAATCAAGAAATATTTATTGAGCACCTACTATCTTCCAGGCACTGTGCTAAGTTAGAGGTGGATAACAGTTGTATTTAT
The DNA here is from genome assembly GCA_028646515.1 of Pseudochirops corinnae. NCBI lineage: Eukaryota > Metazoa > Chordata > Mammalia > Diprotodontia > Pseudocheiridae > Pseudochirops > Pseudochirops corinnae. Next base: position 74,993,784 of record CM053585.1, read on the forward strand.
TACTGGCCTGTGACAGTTTGAAAAACCACAAATCCATTAACTGCCATTCATTTGTATTTATGTTGTTTCCTCCAAATTGAATATAAACAGTAATAAGAGAATTTCTGGCTTAACTTTGTTGAACATGAATTTTTGAGAAAATATGTAATTGACTCCATTTTATTTTGTATTTGTCAAGTAGATAATCCCATGAATGGTAGGACCCGCTACAACGGCTGGGTTTCTTCAGTGTCTTTCTTTTCTCCCCTAATTGGTACAAAAAGACTCCACTAATGTCATAAAAGAATTCTTTTGGCTTGGCTTTATTACTTCCATTTACTTAAGATGACAGATCACATAACTCTCTAGAGCTTGCAGAATTTAGCTGAGACTCAGCTTTAGTTCAGGTGATTAATTGGTTTGTGATAAAGAGAATTTCTGCCTCAGCTTTATCACCTCTATAATTTGAGCCTTGGTGAACTCCATTGCTAATGGTTATTGGGCAAATTCAATCTATATTCCCAGTGTTTACTGTCCAGTTTATTATTTTACTTGATATAGATCTTTACCTTTTTGCTATCTGTTCTTTGATGTATAAATCTTCCCCTTCCCTTTCTGTCCTTTGTAAAATTCCATGCTATCCATCCTGCCTATGTAACTAACATCAATATAAAGTATAGCTTAAGACTACTTCTCTGGCCCACTGGTTTTTGTATACTGTGGTCTATGCTCTGAGCATATAATAAACTTTTAAAAATATTTCTACACGTTGATAAGTATGATGGGCAACAGTGTGAATCCTTGGATGATTTTTTTTTTATATCATTGTAAAGGGAGAATTTCAGGCTCTGGAATGTTCCCTCTCTCTTATCTAACTCATCAGATAGTCCTGATTTAGTAAAACCAGCTATATTAACAATTATACATCCCTTATCTCCCTCCTGTAGCTAATTATATGAATTCTCTTTAACAAACATACTTTATTACTTTGTATAATGCACAGCAAATTTTTTTCTTGTAATGTATAAAAACTACTAGCTGAATTGTGAAGGTTATACATTACCAACACCTGCTGGTAGGTTCTCTCTCTCTCTCTCTCTCTCTCTGTCTTTCACATACACACACATACACACACACATACACACACGCATGCGTACACACACACAAACAGAGCATTTCTCTCATGCACACAAACAGGGAATAATAAAATCATAAAATATATTCTGATTCATTCTGTCTTAATGAGCATTAGCTACTTCAACTGATGTCTAAATTAATGCAACACTCCCTTAGTGCGGGTAATGTTTCATTTTTATCTTTTTATCCCCAGGTCTTAGCACAGTTCCCTGCTTGAAATACTCTAAGTGTTTAATTCGGTTTGTCCTTCATTCTTGAAGAGGACCATGACATCAGGAAGATGATACTATGACTTGCAGATGAATTGGATTGAAGTGAGAGACGGCTGTACAAGGTCACCAACCTCACTTTCTCCTCTGGAGGCATCTGGGTCCAGTGGTCAGATATAGATCAGAACAACTGGACATGGCCCAGCAAGGCTTCAATAAATATTTTTTGAATTGTATTGAACGACTGAGTTTGTACAGTACAGTGGAAATGGATTTTTAAGTCAAGGGCAAGGACTATAGGGTTGCTTTTTTGTTATCAAAAAAAAGAATTTTTTGTGCATAGTGCCTAGCACAAGTAATGTTGTTGAGGTTTAGGGGTTTTGGAGTACTCAAGACCCCAAAATACCAATATGCCAGGTCCTGCTGAATGAATTCAACTCAAGCCTTCTCTTAGCCAAAGTAAAACAAAGTTTATTAAAGATTGGCCATAATGGGTAGACTCTTAAGGAGACTAAGTATTTGTGATGCTCATGTTAGACAAGCAGGCCAGAACAATCTGACACAGACTGAGTCTGCATTAGATTGAATCTCAGCCCCATCATGGAGGCAATATGGATCTTATATACAGAAAGACTGTGGGAGGGATCTAGGGGTGGTCTGGAGGGTCTTGAGGAAGAGTCTAAGGAGGATCTTTGATGGAACTGAGGTCAGACTCCAGGAATGGGATTAAGGGTGGAAAATAGCTGAAGGTTACCTGGAGATGACAGACAATGGAGGACTAGGCTAGTTTAAGGGTAACAGGTTTGGGTATAAATATTTTGATAGGATCAAGGGTAGGAAGTAGCTGGACAGTGGAGGTCTAGCGTAGTTTAAGAGTGAGTGGGATAAAAAATGATGACTTATCAAAAATGTAATAATAAATTACCTGGACCCTAGACTTAAATTTCTATTAATTAGGTGTGTGAAAGAGGTAAAAACTTCTCAGACTGTACCCTAAGATTTAGTAATGTTCACAACCAGTAGCCAGAAGCCTAGGCTTGAGTTTAGGAATTTGGGACACTTGACCCACTTTTTGGTAAGTTGAAGTTTTGTCAGCTAAGCAGATGTTTAGGAGGGAAAAGTGAAAACTTTTCAAATTTGACCACAGACTCAGACTTCCCAGACTTGAGTGTCCACTGACCACCATCTGACCTGTACAAATATAAAATTGGAAATCCTGTTGCCAAACTCCAGACAGGTCACCATGACCTAAAATCCCCATGATTCACAAAATATCTTCTGCTATCCATTTTTCTTCTGCTTTCATATCTATATTGATACTTGCTGACATTTTACTTGCTGTGTAGGCAGATTTTTGTGGTTAGATTGTGAGCCTAAGTTCCTGATTAATGGAAATGAAGGACAGGTGGGGAGGGGGAGAAAAGAGGGTCTTTTAGGTATATAACCAAGCTTTGCATTCCATATCTTGCCTCCCCTACCAGACTGCCTCTGATGGCATGACTCCCCTCCTTGCAAGGTTGTAGTAAATAAAAGTCTTTCTGTCTTTCCTGGAGAAACCTCTGAGTTATTGATTTTATTTGAGTGAGGGTCTTTTGTCCCACACAAAAGTAACATAAATTTGGGCCTAGCTATAATGAAAGGCTTATGGCTTCAGGCAAATGCCTCATCAAGTGGGAAGATTCAAGGGAGTTCCCAGAGCCTGTACCCCATCATTCCCTCCTCAAACAAATGGGACCCAAATTCCTTTGGGGTAAAGGGTGAAGGTCACAGTGCTTTCTGCTGGCAAGGGGTGTAGAGCTGTCTTTGCCTCTCTGGGTCTCATTCCAGGGCTGCATAGCCTGAGCAGTCATATGGAAGTTGACAGCTTGAACCCTGGAAGAGACAAACCTGGCAAGGAGATTAAGCAAATGAAGACCAAACAGGCACAAAAGGAGTATAGAAAAAGGACAATTTTCCTGGAAAAAAAAGACAGTTTTCCTGGTTAAAATTAAAGATGACTATGGCAAGACCAAAACATAAAAGGGCATGTTTGATGGGGGAGTTTTTTACTGTCAGATATCCCTTTCCTTTCCAAATTGCTCCATGGGCATGTAGAACAAGAAAAGCAGTACCAGCCATAGAGTCTAATTGTTTTGAAAAACAGGCAACCAGCATGGGGTCAGGTCCTAAGGAATGTATTAGGACTCCCAATGCCTATCCTCTCCTTTATTCAACATACAGAGTGAAAGGTTTTTCTAGATTGGGTAGAGCTAATGCTGGAGTGATGGCCAGTTTAGCTTTCAAAGTCTCAAAAGCTTTAGCCTGGCTGGGGCCCCACTCTACAGGGAGTGAGTCAGGGCCTTGAGTAGCAATTAATGGTTGCAGTCCCTCCCAGGCCTTGGGCTCAGTTGGATGTACAAGATGATGGGGGGACATGTTAGGATCTAGGAGTCAAACAATGGCTATCATGACAGAAGTAGCTTGTTCAGGAATTCCCTAATCCCAAACAATTGGCTCAGTTATCTCCCACACTTCTGGGGAAACATAGGGAGGTCTGGGAGGCTTAACTAGAGAAAACTAGCTTCCCAATTTTACCATTAGGTCCTTTCCCAACAAGGAGACAGCAAAAGAGGAAAGCATAAGGAAGGAGCATTCAAACAACAGATCCTCAAGTAAGTAGGGGAAAGGGTATGTCTGGAGACATCCCTTAGTTTTCCCTTCAATGCCCTTGACCTGACAGGTCAAGGGGAGGGTAGAGCCAGAGTAATTGGTTAAAACAGAGAACTTAGTGGGTAACCTTACCTTCAGCCTTGAATTTTGCCCAGGGCTCAGCAAGAGAGGTTGAGAAAATGGGAGCACTACCAAGCCCTAGGTTCTCTCATCATTCTGAGTCTTGAGAAGACTGGAGGACAGGGTATTGAGAGGTAACACTTTTCCAACCTCAGGGACAATCCTTCCTCCAATGTCCCTCTTGGTCATATGGACACGGTCCCCCTGGAATGGGTTCCTGGTGCTCCCTCTGGGGTGTTCCATGGAGGGTCACTGCTCGGGTCTTTTACTGGCTATGCCAGCAGCCAAGAATTGAGTTCTACTGCTGCAGCTAGGTCTCTGTTGTTAAAAGACTCCAAAGACTGTCTCCAGTAGTTGGGCCTGAGGTCCTTGGGGTCCCACTGCCAATGTCTGCAGTTTCCCCCTAATATCTAGGGCAGACTGATTAATGAAATACTTATTAAGGATTATTGTCCTTTCTATAGAATCAGGAGCTAAATTTGGATACTTTTTAATAGCTTTTACCAGCAGGTCTTGGAAAAGGGAAGGATTTTCCTTTTCTCCCTGAGTAATTTCCCTAACTTTTTGAAAATTTATTTGATTTTGAAATGCGGTTCTTAGGCCTTCTAACAGGCAAAGTACCATATTGTCTCTCTTTCTCCTATCCTCACTCATTTGATAATTCCATCCTGGGTCACTAGTGGCAACAGCAGCTGTTCCTGAGGGTTATTTTGTGGGGTCATTGCTAGCCAAATGATCCCCAAACTTTTGGGCTTGTTCCCAGATTCTCCTCTTTTCCTCAATGGAACAATGGGTGGAGAAGAGAGTATGCAAATCACCCCAAGAAAGCTTGAATCTTAGGGATATGTCCCTAAAACCCTCAGTAAACTTAGTGTGGTCTTTGGAGTTTCTCTCCAGTTTCTCTTTAACTTGAGATCCAAAAGGGAGAACAGAACATTCTCTCTAATTGTCCCACTGGGCAGGGCAGGCACTTCCCTCAGGGGAAAAAGTCCTGAAGGTGCTGTGAGGACAAGGGCTTGAGAAGGGAGATAGGAAGTCTCACTTGTGAGGGAGGGACTGGGGAGTGCTGGCTGAACTGGATTAAACTACAAGGCTAGGAGATTCGACTGGCAAGGGGGAAGGTCATTTGGCACCAGAGGAGGGGAAGGGGTCAGAGGGGGAGATACCCCAGAGACTGCTGTGAGGGTAGGGACTGAGGCCTGAGTGGGTGTCACCTCAGGGGGAAGGGCCATGGTGGGAGATGCAGGGTAGGAGATGTAGATAGTGAAGGAGGCAGGAAATGAGGGGGTGTTGGGCTAGAGGAAAAGGGAAGGGAAACCAAGGGGGAAATGGGGTAGCCAAGGAGTGGGGAGAATGAGAAACAGGGGAAGCTAGGGGAGCTTGGAGAGCAGCAGGAGAAGCTGGGGGAACTGTCTCGGTGAGACTCGAGCTGGGATCTCAGCAGGAGTCACTGAGGGGGGAGCAGTTAGGGCGCCATAAGATGGGGGTCATTTAATTGTCCCCCATTTTCGCTTTTTGGAATAGCTCTAACTACAGGCATCTCACAATCTTTCCCGAGAACCAATTCTGAGAGAGCCTGGTGAAAACCATTATGTAGGAAACTTCTATCTATTTTCCTTCTCAGAGATAGCATAATTCTAACTGCAAGGAAGTATTATGTTTTAAAGTCCCCAAAATGGGCCACACTTTATGGCCCTCTAGGTGATACTGAGACCAAACAGTGTTACAAAGGAACACCAGCTTTTTCTTTTTAAGTTCTTTAGAGAAACTAAATTTTTCCCAATGTTGTAAAAGACAACCCAAAGGCAAACTTTTTGGGATTGAAAAGGATTGACCATTATAGATAGGCATAGGGGCTGGAAGTCTCTTCCTCCACAAAGGAATATCTGGGAATAAGCCTCAAAAAAACATACAAAACAAAACAAGACCAAAAAAACCCCACAAAAATGTACCTGAAGTTTTCCCAATTCCCTAGCACTGAGAGAATTGAAAGAATCAGGCATACACTTCCCGACGGGGCATCTGTCCTTGTCCTCCATGCTTCAGAAGCTACACCAGGTCTATGGCCTCCAACATAACCACTAGGCCGAGAACCTGAGAGGGTCAGGCTGAGTATGAGACAGGCTCCTAGCTGTCTGACCTAAAGGGACCACATGGTACTTTGCCTGTTAGAAGGCCCAAAAAACACCTCCAAAGTACTTGGAGAGCAACAAGGGGATAGGGAGAGGGGGAGGCTTAAGTACCTTGCAGTCCTGGTTGGAGAAAAACTTGACATTGGCAGTGTGTCCTGGTCAGGGAACCATATGTTGAGGTTTGGGGACTTAGGGGTGCTCAAGAACCCAATAATGTGACATTTAAAAAGTTTGAGAGACATACTTTCTGGGTAATTAGTCACTTTATTAATAATGCTAGTATTTTAATAAAAGAGGTCAAATACCAAAGACCCTCATGGTGGCAGGCTCAAGGCTTATATGCCCCCATAAAAGTGGATGTTCCAGATTAGTTAACTCTGATTTGTTAACAAGTAATGAGAGTCACTTACCAGCCTTGTGACTTTGTGCAAGTCACTTAATCCCAATTGCCCTCCAAAAAAAAAAGAAAAAAGAAGAAAAAAAAACAAGTAATGAGAGAATAAATACCCCAATGAGGGACTGGAGCCATTGTAATGAGCCTGGATTTTGTCATTTACCTCTGAATCACCCTCCAGTCTTTGACAATCTAATTTTTAAAAGTGTATACTCACCCAAACCTGAGCAGAGAACAATGGGCTTCCTCACCTTAGATTAAATTCCTTGTAAGGTTGGGTGGGTTCTGACTGTAACTGAGGAGAAAGTTAATTCAGCCTTCAGAGACTGACTCCTGAAATGAGGACTCTAGAAAAAAGGAAATTCTGGATCTCCCCAAATCAGCAGTCGACAACAATCATCTCTCTCAGTAATTACTGTTTCTTCATCTATAAAATGGGGGTTATAATATTTGCTCCATATTGCTTGTTTTGAGTGAGTTTGAATCCTGCCCCGACACAGTTTCAATATGACTTCAGGCAAGTAAATCCCTTAATCTGAGGAAAATTAATTTTAATGCTATGTCATTTAATTACTAATATTAATTTGTAATATTTCCTTCTCTGTTCGAAAGGTCATTTCTTACATTAATTTAAAGAGAAACCACACCTAGCATATTTTGCCTGAGGAATGTAAACTACTCCCAGTTTCCAAGACATCTATGTGGGCAGAGACCCTTACTTCTGTTTATTCTTTAAGCAAAAGCCAGTTGGAGCCAGATCCTCCTCTAGGAACATGCCTCCTCGTCCTTGCTACTCCACTCATCAAGATTTAGGGTGACTTGATCTAGAAAAGGGAGACTAAGCCAGTGAAAACTTGATTGACATAGTTTATGGGGTTTTTTTTCCTAGTCAAAGATTGCTAGAGGAAATCGGGTTTCATCAACCAGCGAACATTCCACTTTTTAAGTGCCAGGGAGGGGTGGTCAGCCACATTTGAAAGCCATGTTCCTTAGCTCTAGTGAAACTGTAGGGATCTGCCCACCTGAGGAGTAGTCCCTTCCACCACTCCTATTCTCCTCCCCTCATTAGATTATAAATTTCTTGGGCACTGGCACTGTCTTAGTTTCTATTCGTCCTTATATTCCTAGTGCTTAGCAATGCACATATAGTAGGAACTTAATAAATATGTATTGTATTGTTTTATAAAGGAAGGGGTTGGAACTGTGGACCACTAAGGTCTGTTTTAGATCTTAATCTTGGGGACTAACATCATCAGATATTCATAGCTGCAGGTTTTCTTTTCTGCCCAAATTTCTGTTTCCTAGGAATGAGCTTTGATCAGTTTCTGACCTTCTCACCAGAGACAGGGCAGGTATCTACAGTATAACTTACATCTCCTTCTTTCTGCAGTTGTCTGGTGCAAGGCTGTCCAGGCAAAACTTTATCTTGACACAGTGAGAAAGTTCCACCCTTTGGGGATGAGGGTCATCAAAAATCCCCAGCAATATCAACACTATTCCATCAAGCCCCTGAGAAAGGTGTAAAAATCTCTTCCCTGTGATGGGGATGGGATCTGAACCCCCAAAAGGAAAAGACAATGTCTTTGGGATCTAGACCCCAAAAAGGAAAAGACCTGAAGATGGCAGCAAAGAAGCAGGAGAACTAACTACCTCAAATACCTATAAAATATGACTCTAAACAAATTTTAGAGCTCCAGAACCCACAAAATTACAGAAAAACACATCTCCCGCAGGGGGCAGCCCAGCAGACGGGATGTGAAGGGCTCATTGCAGAGTGCTGGGAGCAGAGCCCAGCCCGGCCTGAAACCGTGGCTTAGCCCCAGGGCAGTCAGGACAAGCTGCAGCCGGAGCATTCTAGAGAGTGTATCACCGGCAGCTGTGGCAGTTTCCAGAACAATCAACCCATAAGAAACAAGGACAAAGTGAAAGGTCAGTGGAACTCAGCTAAATTTGGGGGAGAAAAGAGGGTCCAGCTGGCTGCCCCCAGGGCAAGAAAGCATCAGAAGCGGCAGTCCTGCAGCAACCTCCACGTGGCTGCTTCAGAGCTCTGGGCCTGCAGATTGTAGGAAGGCCAAGTGACCATTCAGAGGCTAAGTGCTCTTGCCTTAACCTGTATGGATCGGGATTGCGGTCTTGGGTGGTGGTCCTGAGGTGTGTTTTCAGTGAGTCAAAGATGGTGGGGGCTGCAGAGACTGCACCTTCTAATAGCTCCAGCAGCTGTGAAAACCCCAGTGATTTGGGACAAAGCTCTCCCCTCTGAAAGCAGAGTTCTATTGTGGCTCAGAAACCAAATTAATTTACTGGCAACATGAGCAGGCAAATGAAGTGAGCCAAGCTCAGCAATCCAAATTTAGATTTCTTTTTTCGGGAAAAAAAAAGATCAAAGCATGGAACAGGAGGAAGAAAACACAGTCACAACTCCTGCACCAAAAGCTTCTAAGAAAAATACGAACTTATTACAGGCCATAGAGGAGCTTAAAAAGGATTTTGAAAACCAAATAAGAGAAGTGGAGGAAAAATTGGGGAGAGAAATGAGAATGATGCAAGAAAATCATGAAAAGAGAGTCAACAACCTGACTGAAGAAAATAACACCTTAAAAAATAGACTAACTCAAATGGCAAAAGAGGCCCAAAAAGCCAATGAGGAGAAGAATGCCTTAAAAAGTTGACTTTGCCAGATGGAAAAAGAATCTCAAAAGCTAACTGAGGAGAATAATTCCTTCAGAGTTATAGTGGAATAAATGGAAGCAA
>CM053585.1:75003654-75020084 GCA_028646515.1 Pseudochirops corinnae
GGAAAATACAGTCATTCAATGAGGTGGAGGACTTTCAAGCATTCTTGCTGAAAAAAACAGAACTGAATAGAAAATTTGACATTCAAATAAAAGAAGCATGAGAAGGTAAACATGGAAAAGAAATCATAAGGAACTTATCAAAGTTGAACTATTTACATGCCAACATGGAAAAAAGATTAATTATAACTTATGAAACTTTTCTCAGTATGAGGATAAGTGAAGGGAATATAAATGTGTATCTATCTATCTATCTATATCTATCTCTCTATATATGTATACATACACATATGTCTATATAGGAGGGTATATATATGCATATGAATACATTTGTATATATGTGTACATAGACAGAGGACACAGGATCAATTTAATAGGAAGGGATGATATTTTAAAAGGTGAAATTGAGAGGTGGGAGAGGAATAGAATGAGAGGAGACAGGGAGAGACAGAATGGGATTATCATCTGATATAGAAGAAGCAAGGGATAACTGTTACAATGGAGGGGAAGAACAGGAAGGTAAAATGGAATGGATCAACCTTACTCTCATTGAATTTGGCTTAGGGAAGAAATGATACACACTCTAAATTAGGTATCTTGCCCTACAGGAGAGTAGAAGGGATGGGGATGAAAGGGGGGATGATGGAAGGGAGGGCAGGGTCGGGGAGAGGGTTATTAGAAGCACACACTTCTGTAAAGGGACATGGACAAAGTAGGGGATAGAACAAAGGGGGGACGGGATAGGAAGGAGGGAAATATAGTCAGTCTTTCACAATATGTCCATTGTGGAGGTGTTCTGCGTAACTGCACATGTACAGCCTGTATTGAATTGCTTGTTGTAATAATACTGGGATTTGAAGATTTTCCATGCCTCTTGAACTTGTTGACATAGCAGGAAGGGGTGGAGCAAGAGAAAGCCAGAACCAAGCTAGTCTCTATGCGGTAGTGACTGGAAGCAGCGGCACAGGCAGTGGCTGTGGTTGCTGCATGAACTCCTTTTTCTTTGAGCCAGCTAGAATCTCTGCTAAGGACTCCTGCTGAGGACTGCCAGGGACTGGAACTGCAGGGGGGCTGGAGCTGCTGGGAGCAAGCTGTCTGGACACTGAGCAGTTGTCGTGAGTGAAGAGAGGAGGATCTTTGCCTGAGGTAGCCTGTCCTGTTCTTAAGGCTTGAGAATGTGGGTGTTTACTACTTTAACTACATGTGCCAACTTCATAACTACTGTGTTGGCTTTGACTTTCTGGTTTTGAGACTCAGTTTTCTGGTATTTGAATAAATGCTCTAGCTACATTTCTTATGTAGAGAGCCTGTTACATTTTGTGATTAATAATCATATCAGCATACTTATAGTTACCGTAGGCATTGTGAATGCTGCATTGCTGATATACTTGTCTTTCCAGTGGAGGTTGGTGATGAGGGAGGAAGGGAAAGAATCTAAAATTTAAAGTTCTATAACCAAATGTTAAATATATATATATAATTATTATTATCATTATTATTTACGTGGAACTGGGAATTAAGATATACAGGCACTGGGGTAAGGAGATCCATCTCGCCCTACTGGAAAATCAGTGGGGTGATGGGGGAGGATATAGGAGAGAGCAGATTGGGGGAGGGGTATACAGTGGGATAGCTGTTTTGGGGTGGTGGGTAGGGGAAAGATGGGGAGAAAATTTGTAACTCAAAATCTTGTGGAAATGAATGATGTAAACTAAAAATAAACAAAAGTTAATTTTTAAAAAAGAATAGGAAAAGCCCCTGGATTTTCCCACTTGGATCCCTAGCTTTCACCTGGGGCAATAGGTCCTTCCCTGTTAATTAACTGCTTTTCATTGTCCAATACCTGGACCCACCCTAGACCCCTTCTCTGTTCCCAGTCTTCTGTATAAAAGATCCATCTTGCCTCCAAGAAAGTACTCAGACTCCTTAAGAGTGTGGCCAAGGTTGAGATTCCTTAAGAGTCTAGCTGATGAAAAGTCAGGGAACCACAAAAATGATAAGATATAGGGTTAGGGGTGCTCAAGACCCCAGAATACCAATATGCCAGGTTCTGCCGAATGAATTCAACTCAAGTCTTCTCTCAGCCAAAGAAAAGCAAAGTTTATTAAAAGTTCACCATAATGGGTAGACTCTTAAGGAGCCTCAGTATCTGTGACTCTTGCATTGGACAAGCAGGCCAGAATAATCTGATAGAGAGTGAGTCTGTGCTAGATAATTCTCAGCCTTCTCTCTTTTCATGGAGGCAAGATGGGGTCTTATATACAGAAAGGTTGTGGGAGGAATCTGGGGGCGGTCTAAAGGAAGAGTTTGGGGAGGGTCTTCAGGAGTCAGATTAAGTTACAATCTGGGAATGAGCAATTAAGGGTGAGAAGTTGCTGGAGGCTACCTGGAGAGGACAGACAGTGGTGGGCTAGGCCAGTTCAAGGGTGGAATAGGAGGAGCAAGGGTGGGAAATTGCTGGACAAGAGGGTTAGCTAAAGACTTGGGCAGAGCCACAATGAAAGGCCTATGGCCTCAGGCAAATGCCTTATGTGGGAAGATTCAAGGAGAGGTCAAGGAGCTCACAGAGCCTGTACCTCAAAGATTCAAGGAGAGCTCAAGGGGCTCCCAGAGCCTGCACCTCAGCACAAGGAGATTAAATGACTTGCCCCAGAGGTAGGATTTTAATCTAGGTCTTCTGACTCCTGAGTCAGTCCTCTTCCCATTTTACCAGGAGCCACCTGATTGAACAAAGCCAAACATTGCTTACAGTGTGGACTAATATCAGACTCAGTGAGGAGGTAAGAAAATGTACTTCCCATCTTTTCTTGGAAGTATATGTCAGAAGGGAGGGGGATTATGGATAAAGGATTTACAAACAGCATGTTGTGGTTCAATTTGTTCATTTTTTGTTGTTGTTACAAAGGAAAATTCACTTTGTAGGAGAGAAGGAGATGGTATATCTGGAAATGACTGTAATAATTTTCAAAAGTCTCAGAAAAACATAAAAAAGAAAAAATCAAGACTTAATGGGGCTTTCTGCAACCTTAGAGGAGTTACATGACACTTGGAGATAATGTTTATGTTTAATGAGAAAGAATTGTGGCCTCAGGCCAACAGGATGTGCCTGTTTCTGTGTAATTTGTCAGAATAAGGCTCAAAAGGTTTTGCTTAAGGGGAGGGATGCACAGTATGCCAAGCTAATGTTTATGCTTAGTGGGAATGGGAAGGCTTAGGCCAGTAGGATGCATCTGCTTTTGTGGAAATGACCAATGTCAATCAAGAGGATGGAAAACAGATTCCCTTAACCAGGAGGTATACTGCAGAGCTAATCTAGGAGAATCTACAGTACCATATCCCTGAATTAGGTACAAAAGTGCTGCCAAGTGTCCAGTACACACTCTTTTTCTGGCTATCTCACAGTCAATTCTATCATTTGGGAATTATGTGATGATTTGAATACACAGGAAAAGGGGTAAACATTTTAAACAACTTCTCCTGCTGATGGGGTGGAGGAAAAGTTGAAAAGGGAGGATCTAGAAGGATTGTGTCATTGTCTTAGAGACAAAGGATTTGCAAAAAGTCTTGCCAGATCTCCATGCAGGGACCCATCCTGCATGGTGCAATGCAAGTGTCTTCCCTCAGCTTTGCCAGGCAAATCGATGTAAGCAATAAAACTTCATAAGATGAAAAAAATATCCTTGTTTCCTTACAATCTTAGCTCTCTCTAAGACACAGTAAAAGGAGACCACAGCTGAAACACAGGCATGAGAAGGTGCTACTAATAGACTTATGCCTATGCCTTATAATTTTGGAATGAAATAAGAATATATTAGATGCCTATTTATGGGCCAGGAACTGTGCTAATTGCTTTACAAATATTGTCTCATTTGATTCTTACAACAACCCTGTGAGATAGATGCTATTATCACCCCCATTTTATAATCAGAGAAGCTGAGGGAGAAAGAGGTTAAGTGACTTCACTGAACTAGTGGCTAAACCTAGATTTGAATTTAGGTCTTCCTTATCACTGGCCCATCGCCTTCCCCTTTATGCCAACTAGCTGCTTCTACATTAGCAATTTTTAATTATTATTATTTTCTTCTGAGTAGTGATAGTATAGGGAAAGAGACTAGTAAAGTGATTTCTGATGATCAAGAAGTGAACAAGAGGTTTAATGCCCTTCCACCTTCAGGAGGCATGCAATCAGTGGGAAGCTAATCAAAAGGGTAAAGGACCACCAGATTGGTATACAAGTGTCCAGAGTTACTTGCTTCTTCTTCTGCCCATTGCCCTTAAGGTTTGAACTTCTCATTCATCATGGACAAGTAGTGGATAGTGCATCTAGACAGGATCAGAGAGACTTGACCAGTAGGAAATAAAATGTTCAGCCAGGAGCAATAGTCACCAGAGAAAAGACAGCTTTAGGAAATGTGGCCCCTCCTGGCAGAGAGGTATCAGCTATGAGCTTTACAAAGGCATTGAACTTCAGTGTTCAGAAGAAAGTTACACCTGAGGGGAATTTCATGAGGACTCTACAAAATGAGAAATGGACTTTGGGTAAGCAGAAGCTGAGTTACCCCTTTGTCAAACATTCTCTAAATATGTGCCCCAATACCTTTGTACTTTAAATTTTAATACATTCTTCCCATAAACTATATTTGTGGGAGAGTGTAACTCAGACTTTTTTTGGGGGGGGTGTTTTTGTAATTATAATTCTTATACCATATTAGCAAATATCTCTGCTAAGATGCTAATTAAGTCTGCTTGATTGTTAGTGGGAAGAATATTGATGTAGGCCCCAAAATGTCCAATCTGCAATAAAAGCAACTGAGGCAGAGCTCCAAACCAATAACTATTTATTAAAGCAACCTGGCCCCCTTTAATAAGTAGGATCCTCATAATTTGAGGGGCTCCTTTTCTCCAGGGCCTTAGTTTTATACTGCTTTATACCAAGATGATATCAATGACACAAAGTAGAACACAGGACGTCATTGGTTGATAGACCTTACCTTGACCCTCCTGGTGGGCCAGTAGAAAGTGGGCAGCATGACTAAGTGCTTCTAGCTGTTCCCCCAAGTTGGGCAATATAGAAAGATGATGAAGAGCGGAAGGGCACTAAAAATAGCTGGGGAACTTTCCGTATTGTTAGGTCATCTCTGCCATTCTGTGCTTGGCTATCTACTCATTAGGAAAAAAGTGTGGAGGTCTAGTTAGCTTCCTATAGTTAAGAAAGTAAACTTATAAGCAAGTATTTAAAGTGCTGGGGCTTAATATAAGAAAGAATCTCTCTAAATTTATCTAATTATTCCTAAGCACGAGCTATGTAAAGTGTGTACTGATATTGGTTGGATATGTAAAATATGTACTGTCAATTCTGAATAAGTTACCCAAGAACCCACAGAAATTATACACCAACTGTCAACTCAGAAAAATAAATGACCAAAGAGTCACAGAAGTTATAGCAAAGTGTCAACTATGAAAAATATAATACAATACCAAAGAGCTTGCAGAGGTTATAGGCAAAAGGCCTTCTTTCTTCCACTGGAGGAGACAAAGGAGATACAAGTGGCATAATGGTAAGGGAATCTGAAGATCTTCCCTACCCCTTACTAGCCCTAGGGAATTTGAAGATCTTTCCTGCCCCTTAATGGGGACTCATTGGGAGCCCAACAAGAGAAGATTGCTTAGGGGAGGCTTGTTTTTCAGGAAGGCCTACTTTTTGTTACTTTGCAATTAGGCAGTGGGTCACAAAGGTTGTGATGTCTTCTGACTCTGGAGAAGGCTGTATATATCTCTGTAAAGCCAAGCATGAGCAGCTCCCTTGAGGACTGCTGTTGTGAATAGCTTTCAAGGTTCTGATTACATAGTATAGAGAGCTATCTATTTATTCAATAAAAATCAGAGCAAAACATTCAAAGAAAATCAAGGTACAGCATTCACAATGTTATAATTTATCACAGAAAATCAAAATATAGCATTCACCATGTCACAATTCAACAACTTATCACTAAAATGGCCACATAGTTTTCACCAAATGGTCACATTGTTTTCAACAAAGTACAATCATTTAGTAACTCAATCACTCAATCATCCTTAAGCAGGCTTTTCAGATTTCCTCAGTCACTACTCAGTACCCTCTTAAGGAGTAGTTGAAAGTACAAAAGCAATCCACTCCTAGGTCACAAGTAAATCACAATTTCATCAGTCACTATTCAGACAATTTCATCGATCACTACTCAGTATCCATGGAGAGGTCTTTTCATCTTGACTGGAGGCAGATAGCTCCTACCTGAATCCACCCAACTGTCACCTGGGTTCCAAGGCACCCAGTGCCTTGTCCAGCTCTCCATGCAGTTCCTGCTCCACGTTGGAGCTCACAGTGTCCAGTCCATCTTAAATCCTTCAGTCTCTGTTCCTGGGAAGACAAGGCTTAACAAAGCCACGATAATATTCATACATATTAAAGTCACAATAACATTCATACACATTAACAAAGTCACAATTACATTTGTACAAAGTACCAGGACCACAGTCATGCTTCCTCAGCCTTTGGCAGCTCCAGCTGACCCTCAGAAGTCCTCAGCACCATAAGCTCTGTTCTCAAAATCAAAATCACTTTATCCAGCCTCTACATTGGCTTGATCCAAGAAATTCTATCTCGGTTCTCAATTCTCATTCTTCTTCTCAGTTCTTCTCAATTCTCAGTTCAGTCTTTAGTCCAGTAGCAGCTGCCCTGCCTCCCACAATGCTTATTCTAGGAAATTCTGACTGTCCAGCTTGTGTTCTTCCTTATATAGATATTAGCTCCTCTCTGTTCAGCCACTTCCTGTTATGTCAGCAACAGAGGTTCATACCTCCTGTTTCTTTACAGAGGCTTAATTTGAAACGAGGTGCTAAGTACCTGTCAGCTTTCCAATACAAAGGGATCTTTGAAGATTGTTGCTGATGTAACAGGAAGGGGCTGAACAGGGAGGAGCAATACTGTATATAAGGAAAAACCCCAGCTGGGAAAGTCAGAACTTCTTGGGATGAGCAACTGAAGGCTGGGCTGCTGCTGCTGGACTGGAACTTCTGTGGAGAAAGTGATTTTGATTTTGAGAACAAAGCTGCTGAAGACTTCTGAGGGCCAGCTGGAGCTGAGGGCCAGCCACAGCTGCTGAGGCTGCTGAGAATTTCTAAGGGCCAGTCAGAGCTGAAGAAGATTGAGGGAGCATGACTGTGATGCTGGTACTTTATATGAGCCTATTTGTGGCTTTGTTAAGCCTTGACTACCCAGGAACAGAGACTGTGAAGGATTTAAGGTGGACTAGACGCTGTGAGTCTCAGTGTGGAACAGGAACTGCATGGAGAGCTGGACAAACAACTGGGAGCTGTCTGCCTTTGAACCCAGGTGACAGTTTGGTGAACCAGTAGGAGCTAGGACCACGGAAGGGGATCCAGGGAATCTGAAAGTCTGTCCTGAGTCAAGATAAAAAAAACCTCTAAATGGGTACTGAGTAGTGATGAAATTGTGATTTACTTGTGACCAAGGGGTGGGTGACCTGTGTATTTCCCACTACCCCTTAAAAGGGTACTGAGTAGTGACTGATGACTGAGTAGTAACTGATGATTGAATAGTGACTGATGACTGAATAGTGACTGATTTGTAATTTAATTGCACTCCATGGGTGGAGGACTTTGACCTTTTGCACTTTATGAATGAATGATTGAGTTACTAAGTGATTAATTGACTAAATGTTTGTACTTTGTTGAAAACTATTGTGACCATTTTGGTAAAAACTATGTGGCCATTTTAGCGATAAATTGTTAAGTTGTGACATGGTTAATGCTATATTTTTGTTTTCTGTGATAAGTTGTAACATTGTGAATGCTGTACCTTGATTTTCTGTGAATGTTTTGCTCTGATTTGTTATGGAATAAATAGAGTGTTCATTATACTATGTAATCATAATCTTAAAAGCTGTTCACAGCAGCATTCTTCTGGAAAGCTGCTCATGCTTGGCTTTACACCATTACACAGGGCTTCTGAACCAGCAAGAAGGTCCCAATGCTTCTGTAACAGCAGCAACGTCCTCTGTCAGCAGATAGGTCTGACAAAGTAACATCAACCCAGATAGAACAGACAGACAACAGTGCTGACACTACAGGCATCTTTCCTCCCATTTCTGCTCAGTCCCAGCCTGTGCTCCAGCTTTTGTATGCTCTGCTCCTTCCTGTTCCAGTCTTTCAGGCAAGTTCCTCTCGCCTCTGAATCACAGTTGGGATTCAAAGGTACTTTGAATAGCTGAAACAGGGAGCTAAGTACTTGAATAACTGAAACCAGGGGGTAAGTACTCCTTTGCTTGTCATTACAACCTCTGAGGTGAGATTTTGCTTTGGGGTTCACTTATGGAAAGAGTTATATGATTTGGGTAGATAAGACTCTGGGTAGTCATTGAGCCCCCCAGCTTTGAAAACCCAAATGTTGGTGCTTCTCTTTCTGGTAGTTAACTGTATGTAAGTAATGGTCAGACAGCTAGAAGCACTGTTTATTGGTCTGTTGAATTGTGTTATTTTCTCTATCTGTATCTTTTGTCTGCTTGTAATTTCTGTTTATATTTTCTAAAGTTCAGGGTGCTGACTTTTTCCCCTGAACTAAGTGAACGATATATATGTATGTTTGGTTAAAGTAAGATTGTTAACTACTTTTGAGTTGCTTTCCTTTATTAAAGTAGATTAAAGAACCTGTGCTAGCAGCCATCCTGGATATGCTAGAGTAATTGCTGATACAAGTGGTAATACAGGGTCTGCCTTTGGGCCTAAGAGACCCAAGGCAGCCAGTCTAAGCCTTGATACATATAGTTGTGATTAGACAAAAAAATCCAGCAGTAAGTTGTAACAACAGTGATGAGGTACAACAACAATAAAGCAAAGTTGCCTAGTGTAATGCCAAGCAAAGGCAACTTCCAAGGTTCAGAATACCACCATAGCAAACTCCATTTATTCAGTGACAGATTAAGGCAAAACATTCACAGAACAGAGAAAATCAAAATACAGTGTAACTCATTCATTTAGCAAGTAAGTTCTCAATTCAATCCAAGAACTTCTCCACCCCTGGACAGTACATTCATTTAGTCAGTCAAAGTCTCTCTTCTCAAATGGAGATTAGTTTCCAATCATAAACAAAGTACATTCATTTGGTCAATCAAAGAGCACACAAAGTCAAAAGTTTCCCACTCCTGGATCATAACTGAATTACAATATCATCCATTAATGCCATGTTCTTTCTCAAAAGGGGCAGGAGAGCACAAAAGACCAACTACCCTTAAGCTACAACAAGGTTAAGATATCGTCACAGCATTGAAAACCCAAGGAAAGGTCCTCCCTTCATCTTGACACAAGGCAAGTTCTCAGCAATCTCTGTTCCTGGGGAGACAAAGCTTAACAAAGCCACAATATACATTGCCAGTGTCCTCATTAATTCACTCTCTGCCTGCAGAACAGTTCCAGAACCCCTGAAAATATCAGCAAGGCCCTCTTCCAGGATTTCTGTAAAACATACAACAAGAAAATCCTCCTTCAGGGCTTCTGAACCAACAGCAAGGTTCCAGGACTTCTACAACAGCAGCACCATCAGACGAATCTGGCAAAACAACATCAAAACAGACAGACAAAATACCAGCATCACAGCCATGCCTCCTCAGTTCTCGGCAGCTCCGGGTGGCAGTTCTCAAAAGTCTTGGGCAGCTCCAACTGGCCCTTAGCAGCCTTTCTCTCAGCAACTCTGGGCCCTATCAATTCTCCTTTCTGCCTCCATGATACTGCTCCCCAAAAGTCCTTGCGGCCTCTTCTGCTTGGGCCTTCTCTCTGCTTGGGCTTCTCTCTAAATCCACGGCCCCAGCTCCTCCCAGTTCAGCCCTCTGTCTTCATGTCAACAAGTCTATCCCACAAGTGGGATTCACAAACTCTGGGTTTCAACACTCAACCCAAAAACCAAGCCAATACAGGAGGATCTTTAAATTCCATTACCATTACACCTAGTGACAAAAAGTCTATTTATAGCAGGGCTTCATGACTGGGATGGTTCCTGCTGGTGCTTGTCTGAGCTCAGGGACTGTCCGTTCTGTGACTTAGCTTCAGCAGAGCTCATCCTGAGGGTGAATGAAAAGGACAATTGTTATACCAAACTTGCTTGATTGACTTTGGCCCTGGAAAACAAGTTCTCTCCTAATAATAAAAAGGAGTGAAAAGAGGAATGGTCTTGGGGTGGGGGCCCTGACGGTACTAATATTACTTGACTTGACTAAGGGAACATATATATTAATAGATAAGCATAACAGAAATAATCACTATCCCTATAGAATCACACTAACCTGAATAGTATTGGTTGGAATAAAGTAGGGTTTAAATTAATCATCAGATATACTCATGGGGGCTCATTAGTAATAGTATTAGAAACCCACTGCCTAAGGGTAACCCTAGAATTCTGAGAATAACAGTCAACTGACCTGAGAAGGTTTAGTCTAAATGAGTTGGGGAAGTAGCTCAAGAGAGGGTGTTTTACCAAGTTTCTCTGAATCTGTCCCTTTCCTCATTTCTTATGGGAAAATAATATTCTACGACATTCAAGAGTGTTTAGCCATTCCCCAATTTATGGGTAACACCTTTCCCCCCCAGTTCTTTGCTATAATTTTTTGTTGTAACAAAAAATGCTGCTAGATTTTTGTGTGCATGTAGGTCCTTTTCCTCTTTCTTTGATCTCTTTAGGATATATAAGTGGTGATGATGAGGTGCAAGCTCTGGGAACCCCCTTGAGCCCTCCTTGAATCTTTGAGGTACAGGCTCTAGGAACCCCTTTGAACTCTGATTGAATCTTCCCATTTGATGAGGCATTTGCATGAGGCCATGGGCCTTTCATTGTGGCTCTGCCCAAAGCTTTGTTACTAGTTTGGCCCTCCATCTTCCATCTGCTTCCCACCCTTGAGCCTATCAAAATATCTATACCCAAATCAACTGTTACCTGACCTCATTAACTCCTGAAGACCCTCCACAGGCTCCTCCCCTAGACCACCTTTGAATTCCTTCCACAACTTTTCTGTATGTAAGACCCCATCTTGTGCCCATGTGTGTGAAAGTGCCTTAGAATGACCTAACACAGACTTATTCTGTGTAAGATGATTCTGGCCTGCTTGCCCAATGCAAGCATCATAGATATTGAGGCTCCATAAGAGTCTATCCAATATGGCGAACTTTTAACAAACTTTGCTTTTCTTTGGCTGAGAGAACACTTGAGTTAAATTCATTCAGCAGGACCTGGTGTGTTGGTATTTTGGTGTCTCGAGCACCCTAACCCTAACCCTATACCTCTTCAGTGATATCACCAGACCAAAGGATATTAGTAACAATTACTACATTTATATCCCCATGGCCTAGTACAGTGTCTGGCATATAGCAAGGCATTCAACATTTGTTTTTGTTGATTGATTGGGTCTAAGATTCTCAGATGGGTCTGCCAAAGAAGTCGTTCTATAACAGAGTGCTTTTTTTTAAAAGGCAAGCAGAAATGGGCATCTACAAACCGCAACAATTCAAATCGAGTGGGGTACACTCTCTGCACCCTCTGTGAAGACTCCTCAGAATGAGAAGGGAGAGAAACTATCTGGAAACCAGAGAGAGACTTTTGTAAGACTGGACAGGCCTGAGTCCTGGGTTTACACAACCTAGGACCCTTCCCCCCCCTTCCCTTGCTCTCATCAGCATTAGGTCCCTTTCAGGAGTTTTAGACCTCCACCCTTGCTTATGACCTTTTCCCTTCCCTTGCTTTGGCCTTTACCAAATAAGGCCATGGATGATCCTTGGCTTCCTGTCTCACCTCCCTGCCAATAGGAGATAGGGGCAGGCTTCTTTGTTATCTACCATTGGGTTAGATTTCGAACCAAGACTGAGAGCCCACCTCCTAGCCAATGGCAGAAGGGACAGCCAGGGGTAAGGGGAGGAGGGAGGAGTGTGTGTGTGTGTGTGTGGGGGCTTGACTTCGTTAGGGTATAAATTCTTGTTCTGTCTTTTGTAACAAGCCTCCTCTCCTTGATCCCTGAAGGGGAGGGTACTGCCCCCTCTTCCTGTGAGGAAGAGAATAAAACTTCCTGTTCCTTCCTCAAGATACCTCTAACTTTTGATTTTTGTTGGGTAGGGGATTTTTGGGGTCCCCACACCCCACACAAAATCAACCCCTCTGCTGAGTTTATGAGGTACAAATTCTCCCTGATCAACTATCTGCACACCTGTCTACCCATGTACATACTGCATCTTTTCATTAGATGGTGAATTCCTTGAAGGTAGATATTATTTTTATCCAAAGTGACTAGGGCAAGGTATTACTCCCCTTTTGAGTGATTATTTTATTTACTAAAAGAGGCAGAGAGAAAAAAAGAAAATTTTATTTGAGAAACACAGGAAAGCAGATTGAAGAGAAGCATAGACAATCTTGACAGGAACTGGGAGAAAACCAAAAATACTTGAGGAGAGGTACAGATAGTTCTGAGAAGACCTGAGTGGAAGCTACCTGCTTGGAGGTAAAAATACTTTACCAATACTAAAAATGGCAAATTGGATGTTAGAAACCAATGAAAGATAATATATGTAATAGCTATGATGGGGATGGAATGTGAACCCCCCTAAAAGGAAAAGACCAAGTCTTTGGGATCTAGACTCCAAAAAAGGAAAAGCCCCTGGACTTTCCCAAGAGGCCCAGCTCCTTGGCATTCATCTGGGGCAATCAGTCCTTTCATTGTCTGTACCTGGCCCCACCCTAGACTGCCATTCCCTTAATTCCATCTAGACCCCTTCTCTGTTCCCACAGTCTTCTGTATAGAAGATCCATCTTGCCTCCATGAAAGTGCTCAGATTCCTTAAGAGTCTGGTCAATATGGCAGATTTTAAAAATTACACACACCTCCTATTTGTGTCCTGATAAACCTTTTCTTTGCTTGGGTTGAAATCATTCAAGCAGAACCCATGTGTTGCTATTTTAGGGCCCCAGCATGCCTAAACCTCAACAGCTAGAGCACTGGATTTGCAGATGTTAGAGTCTACATCCAGAAGCCAGAAGCCAGAAGCCAATAGAGCGGAGAATCTAACAAAAGCAGAAAAAGCAGGGTGGCCATACAAGCAGATTATAGCTGACTAGATACAGACAGGGACTGTGGTTCATGTGGAGAGTCGATCTCATTGGAGGAAAGCAGAGAATGCTCTACTGGGGAAAGGCTGACTTGTTCTCTAGCTCTATCTGCAGCTCGAGAGAGGGGAAACCCCTCAGAGGCTTGCCCACGTACCCTTTGTGGCTGGAAGGGTAGGACCTCTCTAAGTTCAGAGAGCATATATAAATAGCTTTGCAGATCCCAAGTTTTAAAGAAACTGCCTTTCCCTGTATATTGCTGCCTTACAACTAAGGCAAAGGAACAGTTCTGAGAAGTTCTGCAGATCTCAAACTTTAAGGTTATTTTTGCTAAAGGAGAGATTGTACCTTAAAGAGTTCAAGGTAAACATGGTATGAACTGCCTCAGGCACACGAGTTTCCCTTCTCATGAGCCTTACTGCTAGGTTTCTATATAATTTGTGTTTATTTTTTCCTCCTGGACTCAGTATGTGTTGTTGGGAGAGTGGATCGATCCAGGTTTTTGGGTGGATTGTTATAATTATTACTGCTATGCTTCCCCTTAATATTTCATGATTACAATTTAATAGCGTTATTTTGGCAGATCATTTAAATGGGAAGCAAGTCAATGGGTGGAAGGAGTTACAATAGTGAATAGCAAATCAATGTTTGCTCCTACCAGGATTCTCCCTAGGCGCTAGAGAGTGAGTGTAACAATGTGTACCTCCCTTTGAAGAACCACTTCTACCTGCCAGGCCTAGCTCAAGCAGAAAGAGTGGCTGGGTGACTGGGTGTCATACCATACAATATTTGAGTTCTGTGCCTTTCTATAGTAAGTACTTAATAAATGTTGGTGATGCATTAGATTTTGAACACAGAACTCTTAACCTTGAAGGTCTAGTCAGTTCAGGGGCTAGGAAAATCTAGACAGCTCTGTGCCTCTGAGTTGGAGTCATGAATAAAATGGCTTTTAAAGTGGTCAATGGGTCCAGAAAGCAGAAGCCTAGAGTAGGAACAGAAGGATTGAGTTTAAAGAAATGTGAGATCAAATTTAACACCTTCATTTTCAATAAAAAAAAAAAAAAGGATAGATAAGACTCGAACAAGGTCCAGAGTAAGGAATTAATAGAGACATGATTTGAGTCAGATCCTTTAATTTTGAAATCAAAGGTCAGGGCTGGATTCTGGTATTTTTTGGTAAATACCGGGGGAGCTATTTTACCTCCAGAGGCTCTGGTTTCCTAATTTGCAAAATAACAGGGGTTGGCTATAATATCTCAAAAGTTCTTTGCTCATTTTGCTCAACAATGCTTAGGTTACAAGTTCCCCTCCCCCCCTTCCTTTCTTTTTCTCAGGTTTTTCATGGAGGCTGGGAAGGACAGGGAAGGTAGCTATAATAACAGTGATTAACATTTATACAGCACCTACTCGGCCAGGTACTTCGCAGAGAGTTCTACAAATATTATCTCTTTTTAGCTTCACAACAAACCTGAGAGATTTTTGCAGAAGAGGAAACAGATTAGGCGATATGCCCAGGGTCACTCAGCTACTAAGTATCACGTCACAAAGGAACTCGGGTCTTCCTGATTCCCCTTGGCTGCTCTCACCACCTCACCAGTGAGCAACAGTGATGCCCCTCCCCTCCCCCCCACCCAACGAGCCATGGAAACATTTTCTTTTGTAATGTGCAGAAAAGCAGAGATAAGGACAATTTTGAAAACAACCTGGAATAAAAAAAAAAAATCAAACACTGAAATGGAGATTCCATTTCATACACAATATTTTTTGTTGCCGTTGTGGAGGGGTGGTGGTAATCTTTCAGTTTAGAATAACAAACACAATTTAAAAGTTCCCCAGCACTAAATCTGGATGCCGGATGAGTTTTAAGGTTTTAAGAGAGATTAAACAGAACAATGATGTAATTTTGCGATCCTGGGATCATTTGGTTTCCTGGGGCCTCCACCTTTTCATCCAATCAATCCAAGGAGTATTTACTGAGCTGCTACAGTGTGTAGTAGGCACTGGAATAGATAGGAATTTTAGGTAGGAAGTCCTCCTGGAATTTCCAGTCTTCAGCTTGGTGGTGCGGGGGACGGAAAGTCTGGAATTCCAATCCGGCTTCAGACACCTCTTTGCTGTATAACCCAAGGAAAAGTCATTTAACCTGTCTCAGCCTCGGTTTCTCATCTGCCACATGGGGATAATAAGAGCGCCTCTCTGGGCTGTTTTGAGTATAAAAAATTTGTAAGACACTTTACAAACCTTAAAGCGCTATATAAATGCTAGCAGTTATTAGTGTGATTGTAGTTATGGCTATTATTATGTGCACAAGTATTATCACAGGCCCTTGGACATGTAAACTTATGCAAACATTCAGTTGCTTTCTCAGAAAGTACTGCAGAAGGTCACTCTCTGCCGGGCCCTACCCTGTGGCAAGTAGGCCAACTTAAGGTTCTCCTAGTAACCCGCCCCCCTTCCAGTCTCTTGGGACTGCCGAGGCGGGAGCAGTGACGCTGGCGAGCCGCTAGGTGGCGCTGATACCCTCGTTGCCTGCTTTTCGGTCTCCTTCGCGAGGCGGAGCTAGCCGGGGCTCGAAGACAGAGGCTCCCGCACGAGCCCCCGCGCGCTCTGATTGGCCGGACTCTGGGTTTTCCCCTAGCGGAACCCGCCTCCGCCTCCCTCCCTTCCCGCCCTTCCCCTCCCCCACCGCGCCCTCCCCGCTCCCACCCCCTCCTCACGTTTCCCGCCAGCCGGAGCGCGGTCGGCGGTTGGCCGCGGTGGGTCATTCGTCTGGCCTGACCGACCTAGAACGAGCTGAGGTGCGGGGCGTTCTGTCCCCGCCGGCTGCCATGTCGCGACAGAGCACCCTGTTCAGCTTCTTCCCTAAGAGCCCGGCGCTGTGCAGCAACAACAAGGCCGCCGCCATTGCTGCAGATGGAAGCGGCGCCGGGGCCGGAGCGGGGACCGCGGGGGCCGGGGCCGGAGCCTCCGGGGCGTCCTCGGCGCACGGGGACGCGGCCCGGAGCGAAGCAGCCCACCCGAGTACTGACTCCGCTGCCGGCCCGGGGTCGGGGCCTCACGGCTCTGGCCCTCAGGGCCCCAGCCCCCGCTCTAGCTCCGGGGTCGCCCCGCTGCCCCGAGAGATAAAACTCAACGGAGGGCCGAGCCGGCGAGCGACGGGGCCGCCAGCCCCAGCCCCAGCCCCGGCCTCTTCTCCTGCCAGGTAACCCGGGGAAGGGCCGTGAGCCCCTCAGCGAGGGATGAGGGAGAGGGGTGGGGGAGAAGCTGGAAGAGGAGATTCCCGGGGGGGGGGGGCGAG
>CM053585.1:75020584-75036966 GCA_028646515.1 Pseudochirops corinnae
AGGTGGGAGTGCACCTTCTGGGGCCTGGAGCGGGGAGAAAGGGGAACTTTGTAAAACCCGATGGATAGAGGCAGGCATGGCTCTGATCTGGAGTGCCCTGCAGAAAGAGGCATGAACAGATCAGATGGCGATTGAATGGACCGCCACGGTATGGTACCGTATGGTGGTGAAAACATCTGGAGCTGACCAGACTATGCCACCCTCTCCTCTCTCCCCCCTTCCCCCCCCCGGATCTAACTCCTCGCTCTCTTTTGCAGAAAGACCTAGAGCTTGAACCTTGCAAGCAAGAGAGCAGTTAAATCTTCGCCCAGAGAAACTTTTGGGGGCTCTCTGGGCAATCGTAGTGTCACAGCCTAGATGCATGGGAGAATGTTCAGAGTTTTTTCCCCATTCTTATTGCCACTTTCTTTCTCCCTAGTTGAACTTTTTGGCTAAATTGATTAGCTAGCCACAGGATGTCTTGGAGATGTCTGTATTGAAATCTTCGATAAAGAGAAACTGAGGCAACAAAATTCCATGCACTTTCCATTTATTAGCAAGGCTAGCAATAGACAAGTGGGGTCCAAAGGCTCCTTACTGACCAAGGACCACGAGGAGAGTTTACAAAACTTTTATTATGGTCAATAAAGAGGCAAATTACAGAATCTTGAGTAACATGTGGATTCCTGCTTTGTGGTTGAAGAAGGTGCTAACCAAAAGTTGGATCGTTTTGCCACAAGCTGGAACACATCCTGGGGCATTTTAAAAAAGGACAAGAATAGAGAAATCAAGGTAGGAAATAGATTAGAAACTGGGAACCTATTTCTGGGAATGAGGAATGGAAAATTGTACAGTCTCCAAGTAGTAAACACTCCTTTTCTCTGATTGGCAAGGCATTATAAAAGTTTATTGATTAATAGGCTATTGACAACATCAGTATCTTAGGTTAGCATCATATGGGGTTTGTAATTTTCCATGAGTCCAAATGAGGAATTAACACACATAAAAAGGGAACTTTGACTTGCTCAGAAAAGGGAAGTCTTAAATAAGAAGGGATTTAGGCTCACAAAAGGAGGGAAATTAAACTCTAAGAAATTATTAATGCTAATAGCAGGCCACGGCTAAAAATCAAGTCTGTACACAATTCCCAGTTGGTTGAATATAATTCCCAATTCACTTTCGAAGAGAGGAGAAGAGAGGTGCACCTCTGTGGAGTAAAGGGTAGTTGTAAGAGAAGCAGAGAGAACACCTTAATTTTGTATTTTGCATCTATATTTCTTACATTTGAGGATTTTTTTTTCTTTGTCAGAAAAATGAGATGGTGTTCTTATAGTCCCTTCCAGCATATCCTTTGTTTTCCTGTGTTACAGTGATGGTATGAAGGCTCTAAGCCATTGATTAGCAGTCACCTACTTTTCCCAGGAGAGCCCAATTTTGAAACCTTGATTGGGGCCTTGTCCCAGCTATGCTTCTAATTCCTGATCTGTTGCTCTTTCCACTGTACTAGAACCCATCCCCTTTTAAAAGGTGAAACAAAATTTTGTTTTGAAGGAAGAGAGAGAAACACTGGGCAATTGAAAGGTTTAAGAAAAGAAGAAATGAAGTTTCACCCTCCTTTCATGTAAACAGAAACTGCAGTTTTCAACAAGTATTTCCGATGTGCTATAGTTTGTGCAGAATCTTCTTCCAGGAGTGGATTTTCCAGTCATCTCAAAGAACTCTCTCCCCTTCTCCCCAGTAATATCCAACATCTACTATGAATGTGATCAGCCTCCATGTGAGAATGGTAGGCTATTATTCATAGTCTCAGTCTCTATTCCCATTTTTAATACTGAATTGTTGGGGCACGTATATTCGTTACTTTCCGTCACGTAGTTTTTGTTCCAACCCAACAGATCCCTTTGCTGATCTCAACTCACTCTACCCACCCACCAGTCTTTGTGCTTGAAATCTATTCCTCTTCTGCCTCTTAGAACTGTTAAGTTTCTTTCGAGGATTATTAGCTTAGGCTGTTATCCTCTACAAAGAAACCTTTTTAGCTCTATCCTATCTTTTTCTACTCTCCAAATTATTTTTATCATCCAGTAGGATACAATAAATAGTGATGCTAAATACAGGGTGTTTTCTCTCAAAGAACCACTTAAATACTGTCTTTTCTTGCTTAGTCAAGGCATCCTTTAGTCTTAGATCTTCAGGGAAAGCACCAGATGATGGCTTTGCTTAGTGGATACCATAGTAAAATTCTTGGAGCTAAGAAAAGACTCTTTATTTTGTGGCCTTTCTCTTAGGTTCAAGAAGACAAAAAGCCAAATGAGGGGATTACAGATTGAGTCCAGTTGAAACACTCTGGGAACAAGTAAAATATATTAACAGGATATGGTTACAGGTTGAACAGGTACTTTTTATTGTTATGCTTAGAGACAGTGTAGTTTCCCATAGTCTTTTAGGATAGCAGTGAATATAGATCTCTATATTCATAGTTAAACTAGATGTAGTCTAGCCATAGTGCTTAGTGGTAATGCTTAGCTTTACAAGTACTCTAGAAAAAAAGGCTTAGAGTCTGGTTTCAGTACTCCTCACTAAATCCTTTTACTTTTCTTTGCCTTAGAACCATTTCTTATTTCACAGGGTAACATTTCTCCCATTTCTCTTGGTTTGTTGCAGTTCAGTCATTTCAGTAATGTGACTTTTTGTGACCCCATTTGGGGTTTTCCTTGCAAAGATAATGAAGTGTTTCACCATTTCTTTCTTAAACTCATTTTACAGATGAGGAAGGGGAGGCAAGCAGGATTAAGTGATAGCCATGGAGGGGGGGGGGGAGTGGTTCCAGTTGTAATTAGATAACATTTTTAATAGACACAGTTGGTTATGATTTCTTTCAGCTCTGTTTATCTATAATATAATATTAGTCAGGGAGAAAGTATATGGTTTAAGTGATGGAAGATTGAAATTTGGCAAAGTATAGACTTTGATAGGGCAGAGAGACTAGGAATTTGACATGGCTAGCTGTAGGGTTGAGATTGGGAAGGGAAGAAAGTAGTTCGAGCAGTGAGGATGACCTGAGAGACTATTTCAGAGATTCTTAAAACCTAAGGTCCATGGATAAATTTCAGAGAATCCTTGAATTTGGATCAGAAAAAGAATTATGTCTTTATTTTCATCAACTTCTAACTGAAATTTAGGATTTCCTGCAATTATTTTTTGAAAATTATTTTGAGAAGAGGATTGATAGGCTTCATCAGACTACTGAAGATGGTGAAGTGGAAAGAGCTAGTGGGACTGGAGTCTGGAGAACCTGCTTAGGTGTAGTGAAGGAGTAGGTCATGTAATGAAGAGATTAGGAACTGGGAAGGTTCAGTGTTTGAGCAACCATCTGTTAACATATATATTGATGTTCCCCAGTTATAAGGGCAAGAATTGAAGTAGAGGGGGAAAAACAGTAAGTCACATACTGAACTTAAAAGAGAACATTCCAGGTTAGTTAAATCTGTTAGAATTTGGATTAGGTGATGAGTTTGGATGGAGTGAACTGCAAAGAGTAAGGCTTGCTGAGTGCTGGTGGCAAAGGAAGAGTCAGAGGAGTAAGGAGTATTTTGATTCTCCACTAGAATTGGTGGCTTGGTATAGAAGGTGAGTAGGAAAGTAATGCCAGTGATAAGACTGGGCAGGGATCAAGTGCCATCTGAGGAAAGCCAGATCTCTGGATTTCGTAAGATGGAAAGAACACAAGAAGGAAACTTTAAGCAACTAGAATTCTAATGGGCATAGTGCAAGGAGGAGTCTTAGGGAAGAATCTAGGTTGAGGTGGTTTGGGATGAGAGGATGGAAGGTGGGATTTCATGGATCATAGAATAAGTTATTCTAATCCCATCCTGGAAAACAAAGCTTATACCCTAGAAAGGAAAATAAAAATCTACTATTTGTGTTTGAGCTGATTAGCATTATAATGGCATCTAATGAATGATTTATAATAAGCTTTTTCCTATGCATAAATTCATCTTCCTTTTTACTGAATAGAGAGGAATGATTAGGATTTACTAACTGCAGTCCAGATTTTTTTAAAAAAAAATTTTGTGTTAAAAAATGTATTGCTAACTTTAAAATTGATCTTAATTTCCACAGTACATTCCTTCAGCATCCCTTATGAGAAAGAATAAGTTTAGCAACACTAATAAAAATCTGTAAACTGAGTCTGACAACATATATGCTTTTCCTCAGTAAAAGGGAGGGAGATTTTCTTACTTCTGAGGCGCAGATTGATTATAGTAGTTATAGTGTTTGTTTTCTTTTTTCCCTTGTATTTTACATTGTTGTATTTGTGTGTATTGTTTTTTCTTAGTCTGCTTACTTCACTTTGAATCAGTTCGTGTAAGCCCTTTCATATTTCCCGGAATTTTTCATCTTCAAATCTTACTTTACAGTAATTAATAATCCATTGCTTTCAAGTACCACAATTGGTTATCCATTTCCCAGTTGATAGGCATCTATTTTGTTTCCAGTTATATGTTACCATAAAAAGTGCTTCAATAAATATTTTGGTGTATATGGGGACTTTAGCTTTTTTACTTCCTTGGGGTATATATTTAGCATTACAGTGTCTGGGTCAAAGGGCATTAGTCACTTTTTTAGTACAATTTTATTTTATTTTATTTTATTTGCTTTTTGAAGGGCAATTGGGGTTAAGTGACTTGCCCAAAGTTACAGGGCTAGTAAGTGTGTCAAGTGTCTGAGGTCAAATTTGAACTCAGGTCCTCCTGACTCCAGGGCCGGTGCTCTATTCACTGCGCCACCTAGCTGCCCCCCTTAGTATAATTTTAAACTGCCTTCCAGAATACTTGGATCAATCCACAGCTCTACCGACAGTGTAATAGTATGATGAAGTCTGAATTTAAGACTTATAAAGATGCCATATTTAATTTTTTAAAATATATCTTAATGTGCACTCTTCCTTAGGCTTGCTCTGGGGACTCATCTGATTATGAAAGAAAGATTGATACAAAATAACAATTCATATTTGTATAGTGCTTTTAAGATTTAAAATTTGCTTTCCTCCTAAGAGAGTGGTTCCCAACCTTCCTAATTCCTCGACCCTTTAATACAGTTCCTTGTGTTGTGGTGACCCCAACCATAAAATTATTTTCGTTGCTACTTCATAACTGTAATTTTGGTACTGTTATGAATCGTAATGTAAATATCTGATATGCAGGATGTATTTAAATTGAACATAACCCACAGGTTGAGAACCGTTGTCCTAAAACAACCCTTTGAGATAGGTAGTACAAAGCTGTTACTCCCATTTTGCAGAGAAAGAACCAGGCTTAACAGGATACAGTTTTTCTGATAAATCTTGTAATTTATGGTTTCGTGATTAACAGTTTATAAGAAAGGGAAACAACACAATGGGGAAAAGTATTTCTGACTTCACGGGCCCTGTAATGATCTTTGGTTTTAATAGAGTAAAAAAGGTCACAGGTTCTCTCTGCTTCTGCAGCATTAAAATTATGTGTTGGGGGAGCAGCTTGGAATCCTTAGAAATGTTGTAATTTGTTGAATGAAACACAGCTTGCTCTCAACTTCTTTTCAGTTCTAGGTGCAGCTGCAGTCAGTGCCTTTGTAAAACAGAGACCAGCCAAGATAGCAGAGTGTCAGGAAGACCTAGCTTGTCCTCCACAACCAATCTACTGATTTAGAAAAAGTACCAGACTAAAGTCCCGATAGGGAAAAGGAGAAAAAAACCTGTGAGGCATTTTTCCAGCACAAGTCAGCATAGAAACAGATATTTGTGGGCACTGGGTGTAGGGTATAGTCACAAGTGTACCAGTCATGGGGACTCAAATCCTATAGTAAGGGGACTGAAACAGGCCCTGCCCATAGTCTAGCAGTAGACCTCACAAGGGGTCTGACTGTATGTGGGGAACAGAAAGGGGTACCGTCTGACAGCAGCCAGGAGAAAGAAAGGGGGACTTTGCCTAGAGTGGTCATGGGCTCCAGGCTATGTACCAGGGTGTAAACAAGATGCAACTTTGCTGCTTATGTGTATGTGACTAACTTCAAGAGCAGAGCAGGATCCCAGCACAGGCTGAAATCTCTAGTGAAAATGACCAGAATAGGAGACTCCTACACCAGAGGGGAGTCTATTACAATTCTACCATACTGAATCTGCAGAGCCTTCAATCTGGCTGACAGTGGTTTATTGGAGGGGCAAGCCCATAATTGTACTGCTTAGAACTAAACCCTAATTTTGCATAGCTCAGACCCAGGAGGGAAGAATTTAGAACTTTGCCCTGGATTAGACTGCTTTGTAGTTGAAACTTATAGGTTCCCCAGCCTGGGTTGTCCCTGAGATCCTGGAATAATCTAATACCTTTGAGAAAACAGTAGCAGGACTCAAGGGGACACAAAACAGAAACAAGTACAGCCCAGATATCACCTCCAGAAGTGCTCAGAGCCTAACCATAACAAAAATTACAAAATGGGAGAGTAAGACTGAAAAAATGAGTAGACGAAAAAAGAAGCCTACCGAGAATTAATGTGAAAGGGCTTATGTGATTGATGACAGGGATGCTCAAGACACAAACCCAGAAGAAAATGTCTCTTGAACATCTAGAAGAAACGCAACCTCAAAGAAAAGTAATACATCTTGGGCATAAATTTAACAGCTAGTCTTGGAGAAGAGATGAAGCAAAAGGTTTTTTTTTAAAGTTTTCATGAGTAAAATAAATCCTATATGCAGAGGCCCCTCCTCCCCCAAATCAAAACTAGTAGCTCCCATCCCATTGTAAATGCAAGGAAGAATTTGTCAGATCAATGAATAGGAGAAGCATTCATTATTAAATAAGGGAATAGAAAAGATCCTAGAAGGTAAAGTGGGCAGTTTTGGTTACATAAAATTAAAGTTTTTTTCTGTAAACAAAAGCCATTAAGATAAAGTTGGGAGAGAAACAGGTAAATGGGGTGAGGGGGGAAGTCTCTAGCATATTTCTCTGACAGATTTAAAAAAAAAAATTTAAATTATAGGGGCAGCTAGCTGGTGTAGTAGATAGAGCACCAGTCCTGGAGTCGGGAGGACCTGAGTTCAAAATCTGGCCTCAGACACTAGCTGTGTGACCCTGGGCAAGACACTTCCCCCCCAATTGCCTCCCCCCCCATTAAAAAATCTATGGTTTTTTTCGGTCACAAGTTCGCCATCTTTCCCTCCTGCTTGCCCCATCTCATTGAGAAAGAAGGAAGAACAGTATATCCTTATTACTAAAATGCATAGCACACAAAACAAATTGCCAACTTGTTTAAAAAAAAAGTTTCAATCTTTACTCTTGTCACCAGTTTATCAGGATATGTGTAGCATGTTTCATGAGCCCATTGGAAATGTGGTTGGTCATTGTAGTTACGCTCATTTCACACTGTATCCATCCAGATTTCTCTGAAGCCATCCCGTATTACCCAATAGCACGATGGTATTCCATTATATTCATATGCCATTGTTCAGTAGGTCCCCCATTGATGAGTTTGTACACAACTCCATAGGTGCCAGTTCTTTGCCATTGAAAAAAAGAGCTATGAGAGAAATTATTATTATACTATTATTAATAACTAATTATGAATTTGTGATCTAGGCTTTTCTCTATTTTTTTCTCTTTCTAAGACCCAGCTCTTGTTGAAAGTCGATGTCAGAAGGACATGCCTAATTGATAAGATTACTTACAGCCCTTAAGGAACAGGCACCCAACTAAGAGGCCTATATTCTGTTTAGAGTATAAATAAAATCCAGTCTAGGTGAGCTCTTGCCCCGAGAGAAGGAACCTTTGACCTTGGTCTTCTCCTTTAGAGTTTAGAGTGACCCAGCTCATTCACGAAGGAGAAAATGACCAGAGGTCCAGGTGGAGATGGCTTCCCCTGCCCAGATTGCTGGAGGCCAGTCTCATGATCCAGCCAAGTTCTTAGAAGGAGTAACTGAAGACCTTTAGCCCACTTTCTCATTAAATGTCCCACCAATCAAGGTTGATTTTTGCTTGTTAGGGGAACTCCTTTCAGAAGGTACTTAAGGTGTTTCAGGGTCTCCTTTGGCATCTTTGGTTACTGAGAGAAACCACTGACCATCAATTTATTGATTGCCAGCTAACCTAATTAAAAATTCATCATTAATAACCCAAACTCTGTCTTGGGGTTTTCATTATTTCAGTTGCTATAAATATTTTTGTATAAATGAGTCTTTTCAACTAGGTCAGAAAGTCTGTAAAGTTTACTTACGGGGTATAGTTCAGATTTCTTTCTAAAATGGTTGGAACAGTTAACTTCAGTGTTTTAACTATTGCATTTTTCCATAGCCCCTTGAGTATATTCCTTATTTGTCAACTTTGGTAACTTTGTGGGTATGAGTTGAAACCTCTTGAGTTGTTTTAATCGACTCTTCTCTAATTGTTAGTGATTTAGAACTTTTTTTAATATGGTTATTAGATAACTTGTATTTCTTCTTTCAAAAAGAGCTTGTTTATATCCTTAATCATATCAATTGGATCAAATGGGGAAATGACTCTCGTACTCAAATTTGAATCAGTTCCCAATATATCTTAGGAAATACTGTACAAATAAAAACAACATTGCCAAGATTAGAAGGAAAACGGAAAACTGGAAAAAGTTTTAATAGTTTCTCAGATAAATATCTCATATCCCAAATATATAGAGAACTTTGTCAAATTTATAAGCATATGAGTCATTCCCCAATTGGCAGTTTTTGGAGGAAGAAATCAAAGCTATATATATATAGTCATATGAAAAAATGCTTTAAATCATTATTAATTAGAGAAACGCAAATTAAAAAACTTTGAGATTATCTCACAGTGATCCAATTGGCTACAATGATAGAAGGGGAAAATGACAAATGTTCAAGAAGTGGAAAAATTGGAATACTAATACATTGTTGGTGTAACTGTAAACTGATCCAACCATTTTGGAAAGCAATCTGGAATTAAGCCTAAAGAGTTATAAAACTGTATAGTCAGCAATATCACTTTTAGGTCTGTTTCCCAAGGTGATTGGGGGGCAGCAGGGAAAGGGGACAAGGAGGGACAAGAACGTCTATGTTCTAAAATATTTGTAGTATTCTTTGTGGTGGCAAAAGAACTGGAAATTGAGGGGATGCCCATTAATTGAGGAGTAGCTAAACAAATTGTGATATGTGATTGTGGTGATGGGATACTACTGTGCCGTAAGAAATGATGAGCAGGTTGTTTTTAGAAAAACAGACTTGCATGAAATAATGAAAAGTGAAATTAGCAGAACAAAGGTCATATATTTTAACACTAATTTTGTTCAAAGAATAACTGAATGATTAAGCCATTCTGAGTATTATATTCAGATCAACTACAAAGGACCTATGAAGGAAGATGCTGTCTCCT
Source organism: Pseudochirops corinnae (assembly GCA_028646515.1). Taxonomy (NCBI): domain Eukaryota; kingdom Metazoa; phylum Chordata; class Mammalia; order Diprotodontia; family Pseudocheiridae; genus Pseudochirops; species Pseudochirops corinnae. Next base: position 75,029,959 of record CM053585.1, read on the forward strand.
TCCGGACAAAGAACTGATAATAGAATTATGTAGAATGGGATTTTACATACATACACACACATATATTTGTGTCCTATAGTAGCCTCTAGTGCAATTTGGGGAGAGAGATGTTTCAGAACTTAAAATGTAACAAAAATAAATAAAAATATAATTAGGAAAAACTAATGAAAAAATTATGCCTTTGTTAGAGAAACTGGGTATAAAGATTTTCCCCCACTTACTGGCTTCTCTTCTGATTTTATAAAGGCATTGCAACATATCCTTATTTCATATGTATTTGTAGATGTATAGAAGGGCATAAACAGTTTTAGTTGGAACTTTGGAGTCATTTAATATCCTTTGATTCCTCTTTGAATATCAGCTCTGGTGGGCCAATGTTTATAATTTGTTTTGATCATGAAGAGGAAAATTACATAAGTCATGTAAGAGAGAAGAGTGTGTATAGGCTGGAGACTTTTACAGCTTGAAATAGCCATGGCATTCCCCCACCTTCACTGCCCAGGATAGTGGGTTCATTGTTAGTACTTTGTGGTTAAAGACAATTTCATATATGTTTAACAAGTTATTTTCACCTGAAAGAACATAATTATGTTATATTTAGTAAAATTGTATGTGTGTTATTTATATTGAATGCTATATATGTAGTCCAGATGTCTCCTTTTATACAGGAGGAAACCGAAACTCAGAAAGATAAGCAATTTGACCAGTATTGGATTAGTAACAGAACTGGGATTCAAGCAGAGATCATTTGACTCCAAATCGAGTGTTATTTTGTCTGTACAGTGTTGTTTGTGGCTCCTTATCACTGCCAGGATCGACTAGAAAAAAATCCTTTGATATTTGAATTTCTTCATAACCTTTTCTCCCCCTTCCCCCTCCCCATTTTCAAGTCTAATGTCTTATTCCCTACTGTCTTCCCCACCTTTAAGTCTGTAATTCAGCTACACCAGCTTTCTTGTTCTTCAAACTAGACAGTCTCATCTCTGGAACCAGGGCATTCCATTATGCCAGGAATGTTCTCCTTCATCTCACTTCCTGGAATCCTTCAAGTCTCAGCTAAAATCTCATACAAATATAGGAAACCTTTCCCAATCCCTCTTAATTCTAATAATTTCCCTCAGCTGATTATTTCATGTTTATCCTGTATGTAACTTGTTTGTCCATAATTATTTGCAAATTGCCTCCCCCCGTGTTGTGATGGGAAATTGACCCAGACTGAGGCAATCAATATTTGAGCATATTGATTTATTGGCAAGGCTAGCCGTGGTGCACAAATCAGGTCCAAGACCTTCTTGTTAGGTATAAGAACACCTTTTGGCAATTTACAGAACATTCTTATAGTCAACAATAAGGGACCAATCAATTTACACAATCTTGAGTAACATAGATTTTTCTCCCTTTTTTAAGAGTTTTACAAATCTTGTGGTTTTTACAAGAATGCCCTGGACATTCTATTCTTACAAGAATACCTCAAGACGTATAGAACATTTTGTGGTCAGCATGTTTCCCAAATTCCCAGAACCATAATAACATCTTAATTCCCCATAATCATATGAGTTATGTCAAAGCAAGGCCTAGCTCATAAAGTGGAGGGAACCAAACAAAATGGAATTAGTTTTGGATTTCACACCTTTTAGACTGAACTCCTTGAGGAGGGACTTTCTTTTATCTTCCTTTGTATCCCTGTCACTTAGCACAGTGCCTAGCACATAGTAAGTATTTAATAAGTATTTATTGATTAGTCTCTTGAGTGTGGCTACTCTGTTCTAGCTTGAGGTGATAACTTTCTCATATTCATTAGCTATGTTATTAAGGAAGATAAGCATAAACTAGGGTAGTTGAGTACGTACTTAAATTATGGTAGGAATTTTAAAAATCTCTTAGTTTTATTATGCCATTCCTTCTGGAACATTTGGTTAACTGAAATGTGTTTAACTAACTTCACCTACCTAAAACCTGCCATTCCTTAGATAAGAAGCTGAAGGGGAATTTGAACTTCCCAAAGTGATTAGTTATTTGTGGAAGGATTCTTTTGGCTTCAAGTTTTTGAGAGAGAGGGAGTGAGAGTGTGTGTGTTTGAGATTTGCATTTTGATCTATTGCTGTAATCTAGAAAACCTGTATCGTAGGTGTATTATTGTATACACACCCACACACACATAAAAACACTACATATACCTTATGTAACTTTATAACTTAATATCATTATTCTTTTCCATGAACTCGGGTTGGACGTTCTGGTTGTAAATAGTTGTATACTACTTTACATATAGCTTAAAATTTACTAGTGGGGAGACTATAGTGGTATTCGCTATTCAAAAACTAAGGATTTTTTCCCCCCTTTAGTGTTATTTTCTCATTGATTGAATTCAGATTTCATCTTTTTTTTTATTGCTTTGTGGACTTTGAAGGACTCTTGGAAACTACCCATACAAAAGCATTGTTAAGTTAATTGTCTTTAAAGGTAGTAGATCCAAATGTTAATCAGCTGTTTTCTTTTGACTACAGCTCTTGTGATTTCTCTCCTGGTGATTTGGTTTGGGCCAAGATGGAAGGTTACCCCTGGTGGCCTTGCCTTGTGTATAACCACCCCACTGAAGGAACATTCATCAGAGAAAGAGGGAAAACTTTTCGTGTCCATGTACAGTTTTTTGATGACAATCCAGTGAGGGGCTGGGTTAACAAAAGGCTTGTAAAGCCATATACAGGTAAGAGATTTGCTTTTTAAGTAGGAAACTAACACATTTTTATCTTTTTAAAAAAAATATGCTGAATGTATACATAATAGACTTGCAGTTTCATGTACAGTCATCTTTTTTATTATACTTGGTTATGGAAAAGCATATTTTATTCCATGAATTAAAAAGAAAATAATTTTTAAAAAAAAAGCCATGCAGAATGTAGCTTTTTTTCATTTCTGCTAAGTTATAGGAATGTCCTTTATAGTACTACTATCAAAGATTTTGGTATGAGAAACTGAAATTTAGGATAGAAAATTTGAAACTGGAAGGGACCTACCTTAGAGGTCATCTGCTCCACCCCTGTCCCCTTTTTAATAAATGAAGAAATTGAGGCACAGACAATTGACTATAGTCATAGTGATGTGCCAGAGCTGGGATTTGAACCCAAGTCCTCAGATTCCAAATCTGGCTCTTTCCACACTGTCATTGATCAGCGCCTTTGTGTTAAAATGGGATTTCTCTGCTTTTTTTTAACCTTTTGCAGTCGGATTCCACTTTGTTGTCTTCCCTGAAGGAGAAGAGATGTTGTTCATTGCCAAATAGACTTTGATGCTCAAATAAGATTAAGAAGAGGAAGGAGAGAAGAGAGACATGGTTTGGTCAAAAAAGAGAAAGCTAGAAAGTATTAAATTATTTGTCCAAGTTCATATATAGAGAGCCAGAGGACATGTCAGGCCATTTAATCTAACTTCCTTTTCCTTGCACATAAAATTTTATATTTAGGATCAGTTAATATAGGCTATTTATCCCATTGCTGTACAGTTGAACTTGTTTTTAATTTGGATTAGGGACTGCTTGTGCTTGAGTATTCAGGCCAGAAATAAATGTAATTTAAAGAGCCCTGGACTAGGAACTGGAAGACAGACTCATGGTTGACTACCAGCATTACCACTTGCTAGATAACTTCATCCATTGTCTAATGGGAGAAACAACATTTAAATCATTAAGTACGTACAAAATATATACACAGTAAATGGGAAAGGCTTCAGCAGCTGGGCCAGAAAGGGGAATGGAGGAGACCAAAAAGGTCTTCTGCAGATGACAGAATTTGAACTTGAGAAACTTAAAGGAAACCATAGAAACCAAGAGGGGGCAGATGGAGTGTCATGTAAGCAGCAGCAGAAGTAGTCCAGTGTAGCTGGTGTGTAGATTACGTAGAGGGGGAAGTTTAAAGTGTAAGAAAACTGGAAAGGTAGGAAGGTACCAGGTAATGAAGAACTTTAAAAGCCAGATGTAGGAGTTTATATTTGATCTTGGATGTACTATGGAGTCACTGGAGTTTATACAGGTAGCTGACATGGGCAGATATGTACACTTTGGGAAAATCCTTTTGGCAGTTGAGTGGAGATGGATGGAAATAGGAAGTCACTTAAAGCAGGTGACCAGTTAGGATGGCTGTGAATAGAGTGTTAATGACAAGATTTGTTAACAGATTGGATATGTGGGGTGAGTGAGAGTGAGGGATCCAGGATGACACAGGTTGTAGGCCTGGTTTATTGGGAGGATGGTAGTGCCTTTGTTAGTACTTAGTGGTTTTTTTGTAATTTTAATTTTCTGGATTTATGTACCTAGTAATAGTACCCCTTTTAATAGGTGTCAGTTTAAGAGATCTTTTAAAATATACTAGTAAGTTAGAATTAAATCATTCCTTTTAGGAGGAGCATCTTACCTTTCTCTGTTTAGGGTACCTAAATTAAGAGGAAAGGGAGAAACCTAAATGAACTTTAATGATTAAAGAAAGTAGCTTTATAAAAGTACATTTCCTTTTTTTTCATTTGTGTTTGTACTTGTAAACTAGGCCTGATACTGCTTAACATTAAAAAAAAACTTTTAAAACAGATTTTCTTAAAATTTTTACCTTTGCAAAAGATGTAAAGTTAAAGTTAACTTGGAGGATTTATAAAGACATTTAGCTGCTTCAGGCATCCCTGTTCATTTGCTGAGTAGAGTCTGTTCTTAACCATTCTTCTGTCAGTACTTATTAGTAAACATTTTCTTTCCAGGTTCAAAATGTAAGGAAGCCCAGAAAGGAGGTCCTTTTTATACTGCAAAGCCTGAAATACTCAGAGCAATGCAACTGGCAGATGATGCCATAAGTATAGAGAAGAATAAGCGGCTTGAATTAGCAGTATGTGATGAGCCTTCAGATCCAGACGAGGAAGAGATGGAGGTAGTAGCATTAATTTTGCAATCATTTGAGTACTGTTTGTTCTGATAAATAAGAAAATGGAAGGCTATCTTTAAATGACTTTTTTTTTAGGGATAGGTATATCTCTAGGTATAGTATATGTTTGTGTGTATATATGTATACAAATACAACACATGCAATAATATAGTGACATGGAACTTTGTAGCATGTGTACTTTCTAGAGTGTGAATTCCTGCCATTTTAAGATAGAATGATGTTAATAGAGTACTCTTGTGACCTAAGGTCTTAAGCCATCTACCACATTTGTCAGGGTACTGGGATGGAGTGTGCTATTTTTGGAAGGGTTAATAAGTGGGTATGTTAATGGGGAGTGTTTGCATGAGAGAGGTATTTAGTTGCTAATATTAAACTTAAATATCTAATTCAAGAATGTTCTCAACTTTTTACATCCAGATAGTATTTGATGATATAATTCAAGTCTGTAAATGTAGGGCTTAATAGTGGTAGAGTAACTATGAGTCTTTCCCTGTAAACAGGTCTAAAATACCTACCGTTACCTGAGAAGGGTTGCATGCAAGCTTCTTTGTATTCTTTGCTAATATAAACCATTGACATGAAGCAGAACTGAGCATAGTGCTTGAAAACAAGTTTTACTATCAAGCAAATAAAAAATATTTATTAGACCTATACTGTGCATAAAAAGTTTAGCAGGCCATGGTGGGTAGAGAGGAGCTGGCCTCAGAGTCAGAAAACTAAAGTCAAGTTTTTTCAAACATTCCATAAGACAAAGTTGCACAACAATTGTCTGTGTGTATTATTAGAAAGAATTTCCTCCCTTTGAATTCCCTACACCAGTGAAACAGTTCTGGACCACACAGTGCCCATTGCTCACATTTCCTTGCAGTAGAAGCCCTGATGTTTTAGAAGTTAAAGATCACTGAATCTTACTGTTGGAGGGGAATTTTGACATCATCTGATGTAAATTGTGTGATGGAAAGCAGAGTGGCTCTGTGGTGTCAGAAGATTTGAGTTCAAATCCTGCCTGTCACGTAATATTTTTATGACCTTATGCATTCACAAAATGCAGGATTGGACTAGAAGTCACCAGATGTTCCATCTGGCTCCAGATTTCTGATAGCAGTGACATTTTGCAAATGAACAAACTTGAGGCACAGATCACATAGCAAGCAGGTGTAGAGGCATAAGAAGCTAAACAAATGAACTTCCCTGTTACTGTCTCTTTGAAAACTTATACACAGATGTCCTTAAAAACTAGCACACTAAGGAGGAATTTCTGAGGTCAGACTAAGCAAGGGTCCAAGCTCCAGCTCAAACCCATCTCAGGATTTTCCTTCATCTTTGGTCCAGGAAACCTAGAGCATCCTAGAGCAGAGACTTAAAGATTTGAGGGGCTCCTAGCACTTTGTTTTCTCCTTTCTATTGGGGAGGCAGCATGCTGGCTTTGAAGTCAAGACCTGGGTTCAGTTATGGCTTTGCTGCTTATTGCTTTTGTGACCTTGGGCAAGTCTTTTAACATCTCTGGACCCTTGATATTTTCAGGTGTAAAATGAGTGGTTAGACTAGATGCCCTAAGTTCCCTTTATTCTCTTAAACTCTATGTTCAATAAATAAGCATTTATCTAGAGTGGCTGCTAAGCTAGGTTTTGGGGGCATAAAGATAAAGATGAAATAATCCTGCCCTCAACGAACATATCTTTTACCAGGGGATACAAAATAAAATTATGGGTACTAACAGTTTGGGGGTTTAGGAAAGGCTTCCTCTGGTGGTACTTGAGCTGGTATTGAGGGAGGCTGGGGATTCTGAGATGAAGAGTTTAGGACAAAGTACATTCATTCTAAGCATGGGGGCAGCTGTCTTTGGTTAAACCATTCACTTGAATTAATGATCCACTAATAACTTATAATCAAAATGTGTTGTTAGGTAAATGAAATGGGCTCTTTTTGGTTAATTTTTAATACAGGGTGTAACAGCAAGCACCCTAGCATACCTAGGGCGGCTACTAGCACAGGTTCTTAGATCTGCTTTTCTAAAGGAAAGCAACTCAAAATGGGTTAATAATCTTACTTTAATCAAACATATCATTTACCTAGTTCAGGG
>CM053585.1:75037466-75096949 GCA_028646515.1 Pseudochirops corinnae
ACAGGCTCCATGTGACCACATTCAGCCTATTAAGGAACAGAGTATACTTTCAAATATCCAAGGGATCTCAGAGTCACGTAGCCACATTAGCAAAGGGCCTAGGGGCAGGGAAGATCTTTAGATTCCCATAACACAGGGCCTTTGATTTTATCACTATAAGGAACTCCAAATGAGGAAAACTCCCTTTATTATGTGCATAGATAGGTGATCTGCATCTTAAAGTTTTAGAGAATTTTTTTAAGGGCATTGAAAAATAAGTGATTTGCCCAGTCACGTAGCTAATATGTAATATGAAGTGCAGGCCTTGAAAGCCCAGGTTTTCCTGACTCAGTTGCTGGCTCTCTATATGATAGAATCTATTGCTTCTCATTGAAAATATAAATAGAATAATGAATGAATTTGCTAATTCTTCATGTTCATAAATATACTGATGTTGAAAAATTGACTTACCTTCATTTTACCTATGGTAAGGATAGGAAACAGTGATTACATAAATAAAAGGAGGTGAGAGAGGAATATAATGAAGGGAGAAAGGGAGAGCTAAAATAGAGTACATTATCTCATAAAAGAGGCAAGAGAAAACTGTTACAGTGGAGGAAAAGAGCAGGAAGGTGAAAGGGAGTGGGACAGCCTTACTTTCACTGAATTTGGCTTTAGGAAGGAATAACATACACATTCAATAGGGTATCTTACCCTACAGGAAAGTAGGGGGGAAAGGGATAAGAGGGGGGATGATAGAAGGGAGGGCATACTGGGGGAGAGGGTAGTTAGAAGCAAACATTTTTGAAAAGGGACAGGGTCAAAAGAGAAAATAGAGTAAGTGGGGGGTGGGATAGGATGGAGGGAACTACTGTAGAAATGTTTTGCATAACTACACATGTACAACCTATATTGAATTGTTTATCTTCCCAAGTCAGGGTGAGGGAAGAAGGGAAAGAATCTGGAAATCAAAGTTTTGAAAACAAATGTTTAAAAAATTTTTACATGGAACTGGGAAATAAGATATACAGGCACTGGGGTATAGAAATCCATCTTGCCATATTAGAAAGTTAGAGGGGGGATGGGGGAAGATATGAGAGAGAACAGATTGGAGGAAGGGGTATTCAGTAGGCTTGCTGTCTTGGGGTTGGGGGTATGGGAATGATGGGGTAAGGGAATGACGGGGAGAAAATTTGCAACTCAAAATCTTGTGGAAATGAATGTTATAAGCTAAAAATAAGTTTAAAAAAAAGTTCAAGTTCCTGCCTCTGACTCATATTGGTTGGGCAACCTTGGGCAAGTTACTTAACATTTCAATGCTCTGGGGTAGTGGTTCTTAACCTTCCTAATGCCGCCACCCTTTAATACTAATATGTGGGCATATCTGCATGTGGGCGGACCCACCTGGAGATGGATAGAGGAGTGGTGTCTCGGTTCCTAAGGCCATCAGAAATATGTGTTGGTCTTAGGCGACCCATTTGACCCCCAAAGGGGTCGCGACCCACAGATTGAGGACCACTGCTCTAGGGGAACTCTCTGAGACCACAAGTTTCAGGAAAGGTGCCAGTCTACATTGGTGGAGAGAGTTTTTTTATTCAGGAGATCATGGTACTAATGAAATCACAGGGCCAATACCCGGTCCCTTTGTTTTATGGATGAGATAAACTGAGTTCCACTGAGTGTTATTTGCCCAAGTTTGCTTTAATTATTTCGTGACAAAACTAAGACTGGAAATCATGTTTCTCGACTCCTAGTCTATTTTCTATTATGTACCCATATAGCTGTGTATATATGTTAAATTCTGTGTCTGGTTTACAAATCCTTGGGGGCAGAAACCATCATACTGTAATGATTGTAATTTTTAAAATATTTAAATTCTTAGTTATGGCCAGTTGTAGAAATAAAACAAAATGAAAGAAAAATAGCAACAGATGACTCTGAAAACACATGCATGGGGTAAAAAAACACATGCATTTTAATACATGTAGAAACATGGAAAATGGAGGCTGGGGGGTGGGGTGGGATGGGAAGGTGTTTGTAATTCTTCTAGGTTTTTTTTGCATATTAACTTTTAGTAGAATTGGAATCATATCTCACCCCAATACCCTTAATACATACCTATATATGTCTATATACATTGTGTGTGTGTGTGTATATATATATATATGTGTGTGTGTGTGTGTATATACACACACACACAACACGCACACACATTTAATGCACCAAGTTTTGTTTTGTTTTTAAATAGTCTCTCCTTTCTGATAGGTGGCTGTAGCTTCTGCATCAGATAATAGTGGAGAAGATCTAGAGAGTGAAGAGGAAGTGAGACCCAAGAGGCAGATGGCCAAGCGCAGCACAGCCCGGAACAAAAAACGGAGAGTTGTTTCAGACTCGGAGAGTGACATTGGTGGCTCTGATGTAGAGTTTAAACCAGATACCAAGGAAGAAGGGAGCAGTGATGAAGCAAGCAGTGGAATGGGTGAAAGTGATAGTGACATGGACAGTCCTGTAAAAGCTACCCCAAAACGAAAGAGGGGAACTGCTGCGAACAGCTCCCTCAAGAGGAAAAGCTTGGGAGCTTGTACTTCTAATGTGCCCAAACGAGTAGGTGGAGTTTCCTCAGAAACTAAGAACACATTGAGTGCTTTCTCTGCTCCACAGAACTTTGAGTCCCAAGCCCAAGTTAGTGGAGGTGGTGATGGTAGTAGCTGTGGCTCTGCTCAGTGGTACCATGAAACACTAGAATGGTTAAAAGAGGGAAAGAGGAAAGATGCATGCAGGAGGCGGTCAGATCATCCTGATTATGACCCAAACACTGTCCACATCCCTGAAGATTTCCTTAACACCTGTACTCCAGGAATGAGAAGGTGGTGGCAGATCAAGTCTCAGAATTTTGACCTAGTAATCTTCTATAAAGTTGGGAAGTTCTATGAGCTATACCACATGGATGCTATCATTGGAGTCAATGAGCTGGGGCTAGTGTTTATGAAAGGCAATTGGGCCCATTCAGGTTTCCCAGAAATTGCATTTGGTAGATACTCAGATTCCTTAGTTCAGAAGGGTTACAAAGTTGCTCGAGTTGAGCAGACAGAGACTCCTGAGATGATGGAAGCTCGCTGCCGAAAGTTGGCTCACATATCCAGATTTGACAGGGTGGTACGGAGAGAAATATGCAGAATTATTACCAAGGGAACACAGACTTACAGTGTACTGGATGGTGAACCTTCTGAAAGCAACAATAAATATCTGTTATGTGTCAAAGAAAAAGAGGAGGAAGCTTCTGGTCACATGCGTTTGTATGGTGTTTGCTTTATTGACACCTCTGTGGGCAAGTTTTACATGGGTCAATTTTCAGATGATCGTCATTGCTCCCGATTTAGGACTCTGGTGGCACATTATACTCCTGCACAAATACTATTTGAGAAAGGAAATCTCTCTGCTGAAACAAAGAAGGTCTTGAAAGGTTCTTTATCTTCCTCCATTCAGGAAAGTCTGACACCAGGCTCCCAGTTTTGGGATGCAGCTAAAACCTTGCGAACACTCCTTGAAGAAGGATACTTTAAAGAAAAGCTAAATGTGGCAGATGGGGTGGTGTTACCCCCTGTGCTTAAAAGCATGACATCAGAATCTGACACTATTGGCTTAACGCCTAATGAGAAGAGTGAACTGGCATTGTCTGCTCTGGGTAGTTGTGTCTTCTACCTCAAAAAATGCCTTATAGATTATGAGCTTTTGTCTATGGCCAACTTTGAAGAATACATTCCTGTTGATGCTGATATGGTGAAAGCTGTGAAGCCTGGTGCTATCTTTGCTAAGAGAGATTGTCGAATGGTGCTAGATGCTGTGACCCTGAGCAACCTGGAGATTCTACAGAATGCAGTAAGTGGCTCCACTGAAGGAACAGTGTTAGAGAGGATTGATACTTGCTGTACTCCCTTTGGGAAGCGGCTCCTGAAACAGTGGTTATGTGCTCCACTTTGTAACCCGTCCTCAATCAATGACCGTTTAGATGCAATGGAAGATCTCATGGCTGTGCCTGACAAAATTAGTGAAGTAGTTGACCTCCTGAAGAAACTTCCAGACCTTGAGAGGCTGTTGAACAAGATCCATAGTGTTGGTTCTCCACTAAAGAGTCAGAAGCACCCAGACAGCAGAGCTATAATGTATGAAGAAACCACTTACAGCAAAAAAAAGATCGTTGATTTCTTGTCTGCTCTTGAAGGATTCAAAATGATGTGCAAAATTATTGGGATTATGGAAGAAGTGGTAGATAATTTCAAGTCTAAAATCCTTAAGCAAGTAATTACACTCCGGACCCAAAATTCAGGAGGTTGTTTCCCTGAATTGACCACAGAATTGAACCGATGGGATACAGCCTTTGACCATGAAAAAGCTCGAAAGACTGGAATAATTACTCCCAAGACGGGATTTGACTCTGATTATGACCAAGCATTGGTTGACATAAAGGACAACGAGCAGAGCCTCTTAGACTATTTAGAGAAACAACGTCAGCGGATTGGCTGCAGGTCCATAGTCTACTGGGGTGTTGGCAAAAATCGCTACCAATTGGAAATTCCAGAAAGTTTCACCTTGCATGATTTGCCAGGAGAATATGAACTAAAGTCCACCAAGAAGGGCTGTAAACGGTACTGGACAAAAGACATTGAGAAAAAGCTTGCTGATCTGATGAATGCTGAAGAACGTAGAGATGTATCACTGAAGGACTGTATGAGGAGGCTCTTCTTTAATTTTGATAAAAATTATCGGGACTGGCAGACTGCTGTGGAGTGCATTGCTGTGTTTGGTAAGACTGACTTTTTTTCAAGCCAGGGGAAGTACTGCTGTCTTCTAAGTTAATATTTGTGATACCATTGGTCAGCAAGCAATTATTCATTGCCTACTATGTACCAGGTATGTGCTAAAGCACTATGGATACAGAAAGGCAAGAGACAGCCTATGACTTTGAGGAGCTGACAGTGTAGTGTTGGACACAATCATTTGCTGTTAACAGAATGAGATTGTGACACTAATAATTAACTAGCTTTAGTCTTAAGACACTTATTTTTACCTGTCATTTAAGCTTAACAGATACTACTAGTAGATTTTGTCAAATGCATAGCAGCCCTCTCCTGGCAGAGGAAGTATTCCATCTGTGGTAGTTGTGTAAAGTACCATGGAAAATTTATTTGTACCAACCTAAATTGGGCACTTGAGACACAACCAGAAGGCAATTTCCTTTATAAGTCTTTTCTGTTCAAGAGTGGTTATGACTCACATTTCTCTAAATCCTTTGAATTATGAAGTCAAGGAATTTTTAGTGAACAATCATGTCCTCATTCATTTTTGCTTTTTGTCTTCCCCTTACTATTTTTCTGTCAACAGATCCTGGTGTAAAGAAAAGATTGGGAGTAATAAAAAGATTGGGAGTTGGAAGACCTGACTTCTAGTCCTAGTGCTCTCTCTTAATTAGCTGTGGGACCTTGGACACTCAACCTCCACTCAGATGATCATTGAACTTCCTTCTAGCTCTAGAACCCTATGTCTTGTATAGTTAATTTTATCTTAAGAATGCTTATCTGTATAAATCTGTGATTCACTCTCATCTCTGCCTCCTTTTTTTTAATTCTTGTCCCAATCCTAAGAAATTGTCTAGATTGGAACTACTTATTTCTATAATTTCTAATATAGGTATTATAAGGTCTAGAACTTTTTAATGTCCAGACCTGTTATTCATCTGTATAGATCTGATCTAGATGGACAACTTTAATTTAATCTTAAGGGTGGAGATGTCAAACATTTGACCTGTTGGTTACTTTGTGCCCTTCAACACCCTGAAGTGCAGCCCAAACCAGGTTAAAATGTAATGGGGAAATTAACAAAATAAATAAGATGGTAAAACATAGATCATATTAATATGTGATATTTTAAGTGTAGCCTACAGGGATCCTTAGATTAAGCTTAGATTTAAGAGACTAAGACTCAAAAGACAGAACTGGAACAGAACCAATTCTTCCTTGACACTAAGGGCTATATTTTCTATGCTTTCCTTCTAAAGACTGTTAAAATATTTTCTTTTAGAAATTCTTCCCCAGTCTTGTGAATCTTTAAATATTTTTAAAAAGATTAAAATGTTACTTCTTGATAACTTCCATTTTTATTGTACTAGAAGACTGTCATAAAAGCAGCATACAGTTAAAGAAAGCATCACCATTGCTCCTTCTGTATCTCTAGTCCCAACTGTACTATGATTTTGTCATATCAGTATTTCTTGCTTCTTCTGAATGAAGTGTCAGTGATTATTTTAGATAGATTATTGAAATGACCCATGCATTCCTTAGTCTTGCTTCTGTAGTTCAAGTTAATTGATCCCCTCCCTGAAATTTTTTGGATGAAATGATCTAGCCCTTTACACAAGTTTTTGAGCCCTATTTGTGAGAGCTATTAGGTTCAAGGAGTATCCCTCTCCAGTTAAAGTAAAACTGTATTGTTAGATTTGATATCTAAAAACACTTGTAAATAGAATTTATATTGCTTTTATTTTCTAGAAATCATGTCAATTATATGCTCTCAAAAGTATTTCTATTAGCAATACAAAATGCATATAAAACTAACGAAAATTTTTTCAACTGAGGGGGCTGTTATATTTAGATTGTCTATTCCTTTAGTCAGTTTTTAATTAGAGCTCATGCTTTACCTTTTTTCTTTTTCTTTTTAATAGATGTCTTATTATGCTTGGCTAACTATAGTCGAGGTGGTGATGGTCATATGTGTCGTCCAGTAATCCTAGTACCAGATGAGGATACTCAACCCTTCTTAAAGCTAAAAGGATCTCGACATCCATGCGTTACAAATAATTTTTTTGGTGATAACTTTATTCCTAATGACATTATGATAGGCTGTAAGGAAGAAGATTCAGAAAATAGTACCTGGGATGCTTCTTGTGTGCTGGTTACTGGACCAAATATGGGGGGCAAATCAACCCTCATGAGACAGGTAATCTCTAAATATTTTTCCAAGGCAGTTAGGTGGTACAATAGGGAGACCCCTACTCTTGAAGTCAGGAAGACCAGAGTTCAGATCTTGTGACTAATTAGCTGTTGTGACCTTGGGCAAATCGTTGTTTGCCTTAAGTTTCCTCATCTGTAAAATGAGCTGGAGGAGGTTATCAAACCCCAAATGGGGTCTTGAAGAATCAGATTGACTGAAACGACTTAACAATTTTTCAGTGTCATTAAAATATTCCGGGATCCCTTATGCACTTAAACTTCTATACTTTTAAAAGTTTCTAAACACTGAATATTAAAAAGCAAATCTGTTTTAATCATTAACAGCCTACAATTTTTTTTTTCACTTGAGCTTTTTGACAGAGCTCTAGGAGCTGTGGGAAATTTCCAGTTTTTATTGTGACTTCATTAAAGTGAAGAAAAACAGGCCTTAAAATGGGTAGAGAGGATAGTCATTAAGCTTTTTGGGGGGGGGGAGGGGGGCAAATTCTGACCCTAGAGAATTTACATTGAGACATTTTGGCAGGTGAATCACACATTCTTTGAGAAGGTGCTAGAGAAGAACACATAGTTCAGTCCTTGGAGCATAACATTTGGAGTGAGGATGTCTAATACTATCTCTATTACCTAGGACAAATCATTTTAAAATATGTGATCTAGAAGGTTCCATGATGTTTTCCAGTAAAATATATGACAGATGTGTATTTCTTGGCTAATGACATTGGTTTTTTTGTTTTGTTTTGAATGTTCACAGGCTGGTCTTTTGGTTATAATGGCTCAGATGGGCTGTTATGTTCCTGCTGAAGTTTGTAGTTTCACCCCAGTTGATAGAGTGTTTACTAGATTAGGTGCTTCAGACAGAATAATGTCAGGTAAGTTTGTCTTGTTTAGCTATCCTTTTTTTTTTTTTAAAAGATTTTAGCCACTGAAAAACTATCTGAGCCGGTCTGTTATATTGGTCTGTCTTACATATGTATATGTGTAAACACAAATGTAGTTGTATAGTTAATTGTGTAAATAGGTTTTAAAGCTCTGGTGAAGGAATTTACAGGCAAGTAGATTGTGGAAAAGGAATCTTCCTACTATATATGCTGTAGTGCAATGGGCTGCTCAGAAAGGTAGTACAGAATGATTACTGGAATTCAAGTAAAGGGCTGGACTTGTTTTAAAAAAGGTGGGTATCTCTGAGGTCTTATCTTTCTTGCAACAATTTCATTGTAAGAATTTGGACATCACCACTACATGTCTCGAGCTTATAGTTGTTTCAGTTTGGCCTTGATCCTAGTGAATGACCATTGTCAACATTTTTGCATGTCAGGTGAAAGTACCTTTTTTGTTGAAATGAATGAGACTGCCAGCATACTGCAGCATGCAACAGAACATTCCTTGGTGCTCATGGATGAACTAGGTAAAATCCTAAGATTTAAGTGGAGAGGGGAGACTAAGCAAAAGAGTAGTTTGTGATCCTTCTTAATTCTTGTAGGTAGAGGCACTGCAACTTTTGATGGTACAGCTATAGCAAATGCAGTTGTTAAAGAACTTGCCGAGACCATAAAGTGTCGTACTTTATTTTCTACACACTACCATTCATTAGTAGAGGATTACTCCCAAAATGTTGCTGTGTGCCTAGGACACATGGTATGTAACTGTTGCTTAAAGGGGGATTTACAGTTTTGGGAAACAGCTTGGTACCTCCAAAAATACAGATAATCAAGTCATGATAAATGTTATCCTTTTAGGCATGCATGGTTGAAAATGAATGTGAAGACCCAAGCCAGGAAACCATTACCTTCCTTTATAAATTTACTAAAGGTGCTTGTCCTAAAAGCTATGGATTCAATGCAGCGAGGCTTGCCTGTCTTCCTGAAGAGATCATTCAGAAAGGCCATAGGAAAGCAAAAGAATTTGAGAAGATGACCCAATCATTGAGACTGTTTCGGTAGGTTAATTATACAAATATTGTTTGGGTATATATAGTAAGAACTTGGATAGGCATAATGGGGAAAAAGTAGGGATTACTAGAGGAAAATTAAAAGAACCTAACTTTTGTCTGTCCCTTTGTTTTTAGGGAAGTTTGCCTGACTCTTAAAAATGAAAATTCAGCTCCAGATGTCCAGGCTGTTCGCAAGTTGTTGACTTTGATCAAGGAAATATAAGCTTCAGCGATTTCTGACAAAGGTGGTAAAATTCAGACAACATTATGATCTAATAAACTTTATTTTTTAAAAATGACCATTTTTCCATTTTCTTTCCTAGGAAATTAAACCCTTTTAATTCTTACCTACCCTCTACATAATGGTTATTGAATACTTCACAATATATTAAGTCTAGATGTTATGGTACATGCATATACTTTCAGGCTGTTTGATTACCCACTGTCACCAATACACATAAATGGGGGGGAGGGAAGCTATGAAACTGTATAGGGCTGTATATATACTTGTCTCAGCTTCATTAGAGCAGGAAATTGTTTTAATTTCCAGCAGTTATATCTAGACTGTTCAAAAAAAAACTATGAACAGATTAAAATACAGGACTGTTTTGAGGAGACTTTCTAAAGTGTACTTTAAAACATAGTAGCTTTACCTTTCACAAAATTAGTTACAAGAATACTTTGTTTTACAGTGCATCCCTTCCTAGGAAGTCTCATTAAAACACTCACTTTTTTAGGGGTGATTTGATTGCTGCTGGGACAGGGAAGGGAAGGAAATAATAGTCTAACTTTCTTAAAGGATACCAGAAACATTGCTGGATATAATTTAAGATTAGTGTTTTCTCTTTCATAGAAAGAACGTACATACTGGGACATGAGTACAGTTACAGCAAGTCTAGGTGTGCTAACAAAATGGGACACATTCAAGTACAATTTTGCTTGAAATTAAAAACAAACTACATGAGATTAAAGCATTAAAATCATATCTCAATCTGAATACATGTTAAAAAAATCAAAAATGCAGAAGTGCTAGCTCACATTTTTTTTTTTACCATATTACAAAAGCAATTGGTACCCATGTCCATAAAAGCAGCAACAATGCTGCCTGTCTACTGAATAGTACTACTGCAAAGTGGACTGCATTCAATGCTAGTTGTAAAAACACCAGCTTTACAGAAGTTGGTATCTGTACAAAATTGCAGCTTATTTTCTTCACTTCTGTCCCTTCAAAAAGTCTTTACACAGTAATGCTAAAACACCCAGTTCTGTGATCCTGAGTCAATATATTGCCACTTTCTTTTTGGTAGGTTGAGCTTCATAGTGTCAACACCTTACGTATCCATTTTACAGTCTCGTCCTGCAGAAATGGCCAAGTATCTTCCTCCAAAAGTTTTTAATAGTTTTAAGTTAGAATGGCAGAACTCTCCTTGGAGAAGGAATTCAATTGTGCTGCAACGTATTAGATTCTATAGGTGGAGCAGAGTCATATAGTGTATCTGTATCATGTGTTGGCTCGCCAGCTAACGTACAGGGGTTAGACAGTGTTCCAGCACCACAGTCACAGAAAAACCTAGACAATGACAAAAGCATTAGCATTATTAGCATGAAGGAAAAGGTCCTAATGATATAATAGTGTAACAGTAGGTTTACATACCTATCATGTCTAATAAATTCTACATCGTGTCCCTGATGGCACTTCTTAATGCAGTTCACACATATGGCATTACGATCTGTGGTGTTACAAGTATGGCATCTAAAAAGCATTAAGTACAAATTAGTCACGGATACAGAGAAATTAGATTCACCTTTTCTTACTGAATTATGTGACTGGCTCTAATCAACTCTGAAGGACTAAATGGGATATTTAGTTTCCAGAACTGCCTGACCTCTAAAGCTCTGTTTATTCCAGGTTAAATCCTTAATTCAGAAAATAGGGTAATGGAAAGATACTGCTCTTTTATCCTAGCACACAAGATCAACTTTTTATCTATTGTAGACTCTTCCTTCCCAGTAGTCACTGTGATGTGAACTTGATTAGGGAGCCTAAACTGATCAAGCATATATAGTCAGACCAGACCTGTTTGATCACTTCCAGGTGAAATGAGCAAGAACAATTTTCTAGTCCAGTTTGAGGGGGACCACTGATGACTTGCTGAAGGTGTGGAGTGAGGGGGGCCCAGTGGAGGAAATTGAAATTTGCTTCCAGAACACAAATAATTTGGAAATACCTGTAGAAGTCATGCATAGGATAGCTGGTATAGCTTGATATTTTATATAAGCATTGGCCTCTACTAACAGCCTTTTCTATGGCATCTTGGTTGTTCATTATTTTGTTATCTGCAATAAAAGAAAAAACTATTCAAAATTTTTCACAGGTAGATTTTGGTTAGTTCAAATAACTTTTAAATTTCCACATTTCTACCAAGTCCCACCATGTTGCTTTTTGGTAGCCTGAAAGGAAACCTTCTAAGCAGTGTCAGCAAAATGCCACTTAATACAATCATAAAGCCTCTTCTGCTGTTTCCCTAGCAGTCTTACAGATGGTTGTCTGAAGATCAGTTTAGTTAACCTTGGAAATGGATCATTACCATATTGAAGGGTGCTGAATTTTTTGGCTACAGCAGCATTCAAAATTGCATAATCTCAATCTCAAAGAGGATAAAAACATTTAGAAGTATTACATTAATCTTAAAAACAAAAAAAAATACTTTGGGGTAACTACCTTAGTTCCTGCAAGAAAATGAGTTCATATTATCAGAGGATATTTTGTGACTTAGCTGCAAAATAGAGACTCCAACATACCTTTCATTGTTACATTAACACCAGACGCTAGAAATAAACCTCCAAACCGGTTGTTAAAAATCTGATTGCCTTCTAATGTTGCAGTTGCATGATTTGTAATTTCAATACCTGAAGAAGTTAAAAGTGCTTGTTTACAACAGGAGTTGAATGACATTAATAAGAATTATGTTTAATATAATATCACAAGGCAAAGAAATTCAATGGCTAGTATTTATGCACACACAAGGGAAATATATGTTAAGCATATAGTTAGAATAAAACGCATCCACTTTTACAGTGTCCTCTTTGGTGATAGGCTATACAGTAAGGGATAGCCTAACAGTAAAATTACTCTGCAAGTCAAGGTGAGGTGAGGAAGGAGAAATGGTCCAAAGGGTAAATGACATTAACAACTAAGATTATACTATATCAGACAAAAGCGAACTATTTAAAATTTGATTAAACTTTCTGTTTAACAAAGCATTAGTTTATGTGGTACATACGGCCTCTAAATTAGAGGTCAAGCCTTAAAGCTTAAAAGATGAACTACATATGGCTTCACGGTTTTATGAATACAAACCTGCAGCAAATCCATCAAATATTCTGTTTTTCCTTAAGACTGGATGACTATTAGTGCTGATGAGTACACCAGCTTGAGCATTTCTGAAAATATCATTCTCTTCAAGGAGACCTATAATAAAATGCCCAGGTATTTGTTAATAAAAACTTGGATACAAAAATCAAGAGGCATAAATAAACTTTAGGGAAATCTAGGATGAGAAAGAGATGGACAATTTCAAGTGAGAAACTGTAATTCTCAATTTAAACCAAAGAATATTCAGGATGTATGGGAATTGTGCCACGCATAAGAAAGGATAAGGAGAAGTGATTTTTGTTAATGGAAGTACTGACCGTATCTTGAAATAAATGCTTGAGCTTAATTCTTTTAGGATTAGAAGCATGGCCTTTTGTTTTACAGAGGAGTAAAGAGCCTGAGCTGAACTCTACTTGTGAGTTGTGAAACAGGACGGTAGCACACAGGAACACTGGCCTGGCTAGTTTGAAAGACAAGGTTAGCTTTAATACAGACAGAGTGCAACTCAACTCACTAAACTACCTCAGGTAGAAGATGTTACAAAAACTGCAGATACATATGAATAAAGGCACTTTCTATACTAGTAGTTAGTTCCCTTCACCAGTGAATACACCAATGAATACATAGATCTGAACAAAGGCAAAATCAAGTATGAGACTGGGGGGTTGTAGGCTGCAGCTATTTGACAAAAAAGCTGGCTAACTTTCCTCACTATTAGTGGAAGTGGTCTCATTAGCACCATACTCCCAACACTTTATGGTGAATGGACGTGAAAGCAATACCTCAATGCAAAAAATATTTCCATATATTTACAGACCCTCTGTATAGGAGCAAATTCTAACGTAGAAAGTAGTCGTGGAGTTTGGAGTTAAATTTTGGTACTATGAAATGTCTCATTGCAAATTTTAACAGATAAGGTAGGCTACAGATAAAAATGAAAATGAAAGACAGGTCAAATTTTCAGGAACAAAGACCTTGGATAGCCTTAAAGATCTGGAATCAATTCCACTGAAATGTTGCATGTACACAATATTGATCCAATAGATTTATGATCTTATTTCACTCAATCATTAAGCACCTATAGACTAGACACTGGATACCTCCCACCCCTCCCCCCCTTTGCCCTCGGCAAGCTCACATTCTATTAGGAGGAAACAACACTGATATAGAGGAGTAAGCACATAATAAAGCTGGAGGGAGGATTAGGAAATACCTTATGTAGGAGGTAATACTTAAGCTGAGCTTTAAAGGAAATCAGGGATTCTGTGAGACAAAGGTTTGGGCAAACGTAGGTCTAGAAGAAGGAATGCTGTGCACTAACCAGAGTAGGCAGAGCAGTTTGGTTAGAATGCCAAGGGCATGATTGGAGCTAAACTTAAAGGGTTTTAAAAGCTAAGTGGGTGAGTCTGTGTTTGATGGAGCTTCTTAGCAGAGGGGCAAGCTCTGATTAAAGAAGATCAAGTTGTGTGGAGGACAGAATGGAAAAGGGAAAACATGGGGACAGGGAGATTAATTAGTGGGCTACTAAGTGGGCCATAATCTAAGCAAGAGGTGAATGACAGGTCTGATCTAGGGTACCTGTACCCCTTCCACAAATATATTTGTAAATAGACAATCTGTATAAATACAAAGGATAATAAACATTTTAAATGAAGAAGAATACCTACCTCGGCCTCCATTAAATATACAGATGCCTCCATCTCTTCCATCATGTATTTTATTTCTTCTTAGTGTAGGATTACTATCTGTCTTAATCCAAACCCCAGCCATTGCATTATCAAAAATTTCATTGTCTTCTATACAGCCTAGACCTAGAGAAATAAACATTGAAATTATGTTACTGGGGCAGTGTTAAAAGTATTATTAACCCTGAGAAAAGAAATAAGTGAACGAACCTACCAGAATTATAAACTAGAATTCCACCATTCTGGCCTCCCCAGATCTTGTTCCGCCTAATTTTGGGGTTGCTTCCAGTTCTATGGATAGAATATAAAATACAATAGAAGTGCAAAAAGTTTTCATTGGGAATAAAATTACATTTTTTAGTGCTGAAATGGCGACAAATTTTTTTGCTAATTATAGCCACATTTATTGTACTTTACAACATACAAATAAACTAAAATCTAAGAATTCTTGATAATGAACTTTTTCAGAAACTAAACTCCCTATAAACATATAATTGAGTAATGAATTAATCTACTGGAGAGGTTAAAAAGTTTTTAAGAATGGTCTGTCAGAATTATGACTTTCTCCATCTTTAGCACACTGGAGAACTCACACCCTTCTGCCAGTCTTTAAATATTACTAAAGCATGAAGAGCACAGGTCAGCAGCAACTAATTTTTGTGTCACCTTTTGCACATGTGGCAAACTAGTGGGGACTCCAGATAAAAAGAGAGTTTCTGCCAAAACTTTTATTTCTTACAAGTTAAGGGAGAAGAGGATTAGGAATTATATAATATAGAAGTTCTTTTACTTCCTCCACTGCCCCTAAAACAACAAAAAAGGAAAAAAAAAATCCAGTTTTTTTTTTTTACCTTATTTGAACTCCTGAGTACATATGATTATAGATGTCATTGTCCTCTAGCACTCCATGTCCATTGTCATAAAAGTAAACACCAACCTAACATTAAAAAGAAAAATCTTATGTCAAAGAAACAAAAATGCTTAAACCAAATTACTTCCCATCCAACTTGCTGGGGGAAAAAAAAATCCTACCTGCTTGCCACTGTGTATTCTGTTTCTCCTCAACACTGGAGTACTTCCTGTTGTCACCCAAACTCCAGCCAGAGTATTACTGTAAACTTCATTTTCTTCTATCACACCTTGTCCTTTTTCATGCTAAATAGAAGTCATTTATATTAAAGCCCATCTATAGACATAAATAATTGTTTAGAAGATTTTAAAATGATATGATTTTTTATCTTGGCAGAGAGACAAAGACCACATCATTCATCATTATTTTTGTATCATCCACCTGAGTTCCAGGTACCAATGACAATTGTACTGTTAATACTGTTTTATGCTTTCAAGCCTTGAATTAGTCTTGAATTTTACCTCAGCATTACAAGCATTACCTTTGCATTACAAGCAAACTTGTCCTTTGTCTTAAATCAATACTGTATTTTCACAAAATATCTATGCATTTTAAGATCTTTAGCTATGTCAATTTTCATTCTTATCAAAGACTGTTCACTTTTAGCACTATAATTAAAATTAGCCACATCTTAGCATCAATTCATCAGTCTTCTCAAATCTCTTCTATGTCTACTAGATTGTAAGCTCCTTGAGAGAAGATGTTGTCTCATTCATTTTCAACTATCTTAAAGTTCCTCAAAAAAATTATTAAGCACTCGTGTTGGTTGAATTAATAGACTATTTTAGTCCGGAGTTAAACAGGTGCCAAAGAAACAATGATAAAAGTCAAACATTTTTTGACTAGTAACAGGTTGCTCAATTATATATTTGAACATCAAAACTGGATTTAGTGTTTCCTTTCTGGGGGAAAAGAAAACAGGCAAAGCAGGTAAAAGGCAACTGTGACAGAATTCTAGGACAAAAAAGTTATCTGGTTTAGCTCAGAGATTTCTACCTATACAACCAACTCGCCAGTAACAGGTCGCTGAAGATTTATCTTCTATTAGATAAACCTATTAAGTACAGAATAAATTTCCTTAGAACACTTTATTCTCTAAAGTCAAAGGAAGAAAGTATTTTAATTCATTTAAAAAAAATTTGTACAGTATCTTCTACAAAGAGTCTAAGCTGAAGTGGGCAATCCTTGCCCTCAAGGAACCTATAATCAAATGTTAAAAGATTAATTCCCTCATCTTAAATTTAGTTTATAGAATTTTATTCCGTAACTCACCACATAAATCCCACCGTGCTGACCGTCATGGATTTTGTTATGTCGAACAATGGGACAACTATTTGTTCTGATCTGAATTCCTGCTAATGCATTACCTGTTGGAAAATGTTACGATGTTAAAAAATCTGGGACCCTTATAGTATAAAGGAACTATAAAATAATTTTCCTGTTGTACTTAGCACTGAATAGTTTCTTAGAAAAGAAGTTCAAGAAGAAAATCCCCAAAACAATTAGGGCTAAAGTATTAGAGCTATGAGAAACCAAGCTCACAGAACTGGGACTGGACTGTAGAAAAGAAAGCTGAGGGATAAAAGTTTCGCACAGGAACATGATAAATAGTTCTATGTAAAAAAATTACTCAAAATTATTGCATAAAGCACTCAAATTACACACTGGAAAAAAGAATTTCCTGATGTCAACACTGGAATGGATTGCCGAGGAAAGTCTTGGAATTGTTTTTTTTTTGCAAAAATCTTTAAAAATCACATAGATTTGAAATTCCTTCTGCCCTGCAGTGATTTTTATGAAACAAAAAACTACCAGCTTACCATAAATATCATTTCCTTCAATAAGGCCTCTTCCATCACCAAAGATATAAACTCCTCCTTGATTTCCATTAAATATTGAATTTCCCCTGTAATTAAAATAAATGCATTTTTATGTACGTATATATACGTAAATATTGTATTTATTTGCTAATTCTTTTTCATAATCAAATGACAATGGGAAAGTCTTTTTCTATTTATCTTTACAGGTGTAGAATTTTTCTGAATCCTAACAATTTGTTAGACTAATAATACTAGCAATGTTAGACTAATTTTTTATAAGGCAAAGTGGAAAGTTTATTTAGACTAATCATTTTAAAAATAAACTATATTTTTTGATCAGATAAGATTTTTGTTATACACATGCAGCCAGAAAGACTTGTGCTACTCCTATTTCTTTCCTGTGGCCAAAGAGGGCAGCACTAAGCATGAAATATACAGTAACAGATGTGCA
Organism: Pseudochirops corinnae; assembly: GCA_028646515.1. Classification (NCBI taxonomy): domain Eukaryota; kingdom Metazoa; phylum Chordata; class Mammalia; order Diprotodontia; family Pseudocheiridae; genus Pseudochirops; species Pseudochirops corinnae. The sequence continues at coordinate 75,054,625 of CM053585.1, forward strand.
AAATTTGACTAGAGGCCACTTCATCACTGTCTCAGGGATCTTTGAGGGTTGACATACCAAAGTAGGAACTGAAAATTATAAGCTAGTGAAAAATTCTCTAAAAGAAAGCTGCTTTTTGGAAACATGGCTTAGAACATTTACATAAGTAAACATATATATGTACATGTATGTATATATATAAAATTTATGAATTCAGATACGGTATTATGCACACAAGGTTTCAGTACTAGCACTTCTGTCCCATTACATTTGTAAATCATGTAAAATATAACTGAGTCAACATCTCCCAATTTTCCATAATATTCCCATAGTTAATAGTTTTCCTAAAGTTATTTCCACCCATTAATATAAGATGTATAGATATTAATATAGATACCTTATTGTTGGGTCACTATTTGAGGTAATCCATACACCTGCAAAATTATTTGCATAGATTTTATTCTCTATGAATTGTCCTCTTCCTTTTTCGTGGACATAAATGCCTCCGGTTTGACCATGGTGGATTTCACATCGAACTACTGTAGGGTTAGCATAGGCTTTCACCTCAAAGCCTGCTATCCTGTTCCTGTGTATGTTACAGCTTTCAAAGTAACCCTGCAGACAGAGAATTACTTATATAAAAGCTGTTTTCTAAAAAAGAATGGAGCTATTTAAACATTACAAGTTCTCTTTTGAAAATTCAAAACTCCTAATCATGTGCATATAGTTATTAACGTATTATGGCCAAGTCCATTCCCATACAAACAACAGCTGGCAGTCTGGTGGCCTGGGGGCCCAAAGTTGGTCCCTGCTTTTACTTATTGTGATGGTGCCATGACTTCACGACCAATAGTATTGTAGGGGAAGCAAAAAGAGCATAGATTGTAAACTCCTTGAACGTGGGGGCCCGGCACAGCATAACAGATAGAAAGCCAACCCTTCAGTGGGGAACACTTAGGTTCCAAGCCCATGTGTGACACATGTGTGACACTCAGCTGATATTTACATATGTCTTTTATACCTCTTTCTGATTTTCACAGCAATCCTGAGAGGTTAAGTGCTATTATAGCCCAAATTTTATTAGATGAGGAAACTGTCTCAAGGGAAGTTAAAGTGATCTGGCTGGTCAAAATGATAGTAAGTAGCTGAGGGAGGAGTTGAATAAAATGCTGTCTTTCTGACATCAGGTATCACCTTTTCTTTGACAGTGCTGGACAAATAAATCACTTAACCTCTCACTGGCTCAGGCAATTCTTTAAAAAAAAAAAACTCCATACTCCAGTCTATCAGTGTTAGGAATTATTTCACCATAGTTACTTATACTTATAAAATCAAAGGTCACCCACTAGACTGCTAAAAAAAAAAAAAAAAAACAATTACCCAGCACCTATCAAAATTCTTTTTACATAAAAGGAACTTACTAATATTTGTTGGATGAGAGGGTAAATCCTTTTTTTTAAAGTAAATTTTTACTGATACTTTCAAATTACATCCCTCCTACACAAATAACATAATCAATAAAAAAAGGGAGAGAAAAATTTCAGCAATATGCAATGTCTCACATCCAGGGTCCCCCATCTCTACAAAGAAGTTGAAGGATATAAAAGGGAAAATTATTTAAAGAGTAAATTCTAAAGCTATTCCTTTCTTTTCATCATAGCTCTTGGTCCTACTTCCACTGAAGGCAGTATCACTGTCCAAACTACATCTCAGAGCTCTTGGGGAAAAATACGTAAAACAGGCTAAATCTGGTTAGCCTATGCAACAAAGTCAACTTTTATTTTAGTTCATGTCTCCAAAGATATAATCACATTTATGTGTGCTTTTGACCTTTTCTATAGAGAAAAAAAAAAGAGGCCTACACTGGAGAATATGCACAGGCTCAAACTTAGCCCCATATGTATTTCTCATTGCTGCTAGCAGTAACAATGAGAAAACCCCTTAAGAATGTATAGGCTTCTAGGAGAGACTGTTATTCTCTTCCATGATGGCTCAAGAAAGCAAAAAAAAAAAAAAAAAAAAAGAATAAGAAACCCAGTCAGAAGTAATATAGAAGCCTAATTGTGTGGAAGATACTCTTTACTCTGACTTCTGCTGTTCAATTCCAACAGTCATCCCTTACACGGCACCATGTTCAGCCCAGCACAAATGCCTTGAAAAGAGCAGGTATATAATAAAAAAAACTGCTGAATTCACACTCTTCAGCTGAGTCCCTTCTCTACAAACCACCATCAGTGTCTTATCCTCATATTTTTCAGTACAGTGGAAAGGGCGACTCCTCCTTCAATCCCACTTTAGGGCTGTTTTTGCCACCTCAAATTGAAATGCTGTATATAACAATGTTTCTATGTAAAATTCTTAGAGCCAGTGAATCAAGTAAAAGGTTTATTTTTTCCTTAATCCCTAGCAGTCTCTTTCTCCCAATTTAAAAAAAGAAATTGGACCAAATGGTAATCTTACACACAATGGTAAGTTTTTAAGTACAAAAATCAAAGAAGATTAGCATACTACGCTGCATTTTATGTACAGTGGAAAGTCAGACCCAGGATCATAAATACCAGATTTTAAGACCTAGCCTCTCAGTAACCCAAAGTAATTCTTTAAGATTATTCATTTCAGTATAGGCGCTAATCATTGTCAGAATTTTCTCATCTAGAGTTCCCTATACTAATGAAATCACAGGTATAGTCCAAAATTTCAGTCCAGTTTCAGAAATCTGGGAAAACATTAAAATGTATTACCAACTTCAAATATATTAAAGCATTCAAGATACTCTGCTGACTACAATTCAGATGCAAAAAAATGTATGCTGAACATAACATGGTATTTATTATAGTACGTAAATGAAATAAATGTCAGATACACAGATATTGGCCACTTTTACATTCTAACTACACACAGCTTTTATTTTTCCCCTAAAAATTTACAATTTAGAACCACATTTAAAAAGTAACTCTGATGAAGTCTTTATTTTGCTTCCCCTGTTCAACTGTTTATCAATAATATGCTAAACCAATTCAAGCCCACAACATGCCTCTCTATTGCCATTTGGATAATCTGCAACTTTAAATATTCAGAGATTGTGGTGCTCCATTACTTACAGCCATGTACTATCATGATTGAGAAGTGAATAAGCAGGTAGTATCTGTGAGTAGGATTTAGATTTCTGGACCATGGCTTAAAATTTAAAAATTATACACTTCTAATCAGGGATTATACGAAGTATACCTAACAAATAACTGTTAAGAATCTATTTTCCCAGTGTCTTAACAAAAATACAATCACAACAGCTTAAAACTACAAAGAGGGAAGGGAGAACACTGTATCTACAAGCTAGATAGCAGATACAAAGTTAAAAGAACTGTGAAGGAGACATCTAAAAATTCACAAGAGACAAAATTTAATAAAGCACACATTTAACAAAATCCATGGCCTCAAATGCTCAACAGGCAAGTTTAATCTTACACATTATTACCGAGGCTTGATAGGATAAAACCAGAAACTTAAATTTGGATCTGGAAAGAAACAGCTTATGGATATAGAAGACACTGGGAGGAAGGAAAGTGCTTAGTCTTACATGTTAAGAAGGTATGGGGGTGGCTAGGTGACGAAGTGAATAGAGCATCAGCTCTGGAGTCAGGAGGACCCAGGTTCAAATCCGGCCTCAGACACTTAACTAGCTGTGTGACCTTGGGCAAGTCACTTAACCCCAATTGCCCTGCCTTCCCCCCCCCCTCCAAAAAGGAAAAAAAAAGATATGAAATCTAGGAATCAGAAATGGGAGGTATGGTAGAGAATATGGGTGAAGGTCAGTGGTAGAAGAAAATAATGTTGTCATCAGAGTACACTATAAATCACCCGTAGATACAAAGGGAAGGGGTGGGGTATTAACTGGGAGAACAAGCATTTATTTATTGCCTCCTATGTGCCAGGCACATAGAAAGTAAAGTGTTTCACAAATATCTCATTTGAAAGCAAATAAATGTAAATTCTAGAACAGATCACAATGCGTGGTTCTTTCAAGTGTCCATACATCTACTGGAACTCTCTCTCTATCAAAAGCAGAGCAGCTACTAATGCTTAGTCTTGGTGTGGAATAAGGACATGATGAACTGGATCAATGATTTCATTAGTATAGGTAACACCAGGATAAGGAAAGCCTTCTGTCAATGTGGATCAGCACCTTCTCTGAAATTTATAACCTTAACAGTTGCCTAGAAAGTAGATTTGCTTTGAAGGATGATGGAAGAACAAAAACGTAAAAACTTTAAAGTGGTGTTTTGCTCTACAAAATAAAATGTTTTTTACGTATCTTCAAATAAATACAGTGGGATCTTGTATTCTGTACACTTTTTAATTTATTATATGATTGTAAATATAAGATCTGTTATGGAAAGCCATCCTGTTCCCTTCTGATACCCTCATCAAGAATGTCTTTGATGTGTGCATGGATTATTCTCAAAGAGTTGAGAAACAGGAAAGCAAAACATTTGAGGTAATGGCACTTCAGTGGTTGTTTTTTTTTCAAGGTGGCAATAAGGTCCATTCTTCTCCTTCCCCCAAAGCATTTCAATAAATCCTTCAATGCCCACTAAATTGTATCATCTCATGCAGTATATCATGGACTATGTGATGTGATGGCCTGTCTGTAATTAATGGGAAAGAATTTACTAGAGAATTTTTTACTAATATTTTCTATTTATGCTTACTGCTCTCCTGATTTCATCCTTGAATTCCCTTGGGAATTGAACAGCTGGCTAAGCAGATGGTATTCTTGAGAATGGGATTTAGATTTCTAGACCATAGCTTAAAATAACAGAATAGCAGGCTCCTGATCAGAATGCTCTAACCAGTATACTAAGGACCTTGGGGTTGATTTGGCTTAGTTGTGTCTCTTACTAAGCTTTCTATAAACTTGCTTTTAACCTCCATGGCTGCTTGCCATTTTATGAAGTGACACTACTCATAATCCATTATCTTCTTATGGAATATTTTACAAATGATTTTTCATTTGAAACCTGTATTTTGCTTGGCTATCACATCTCTTTGATTGGGAAGAAGCTCAATCAAGTACTTAGTGGCAGAAGCAGTTCCTCAGCCTGTGGTCTCATTTTGGTAACTGGTTTACCTAAGTTAAATTTCCTTATGAAAACTGTGTTGGCCTTTTCATTTATCAATTTTCTATTTTTAATTTTAATTTTTAACAGTCTTATTGAATTATTTGTAGAAATTTTCAATTTTCTTTCTACTCTTGTCAAAGTATAAAATGAACACGCTGCAGTTATTTTCATGGTAGTGTTTTTGCAAATGCTTATCATAAGCATTGCAATTTGAGAAGACAGTCTTATGAAATGTCCTTGATGCCTTTGAATGCATGATAAAAAAAAAAACTACAAAAATTCTACCAACTCATTTATTTGCTTCTCCAAGGAGAACTTATGAGCCATCTTTTTATTTAGTAGGAATTTCTTTCTGATTCATTCATAGAAAGAATGTTAAGATTGATACAATTCACTTCCTTCAGTAGCACATTCACTTGCTGGTCACTGAACCAGATTAAGAGTACCAATAGCTAAGTTATAAGAGAGTTAAAAATTGTGCGATTCTATAGCACCCTTTCTGGCATGGTCATTTGATTATCACTATAGAAGTTTAAGGAGTTATATAGGTCCAAGGGCAGTTTTGTGTTTCTATTTCATAGCCTGCCAATGCCAAAGAATTTAAAACCAAGTGGACAGCCTAGTGGTGATAAGTATTTTCTGTACTTAATTAAGCTTGACCTGGACAACAATCTAATGCTGAGACCACATGTTATTTTTCAATTATGGTAGAAACTGCCAGAGCTCACACTTTTTTGGCACAGCCTTTAAAAATCCAGGATTATATTCATGCCATGATGAGACACCAGAGTAGAACGAAGTGGAGAAATACACATTCATTAAATCCATGGGCTATTTATTTATTTAGCTGTCTCTGTATGTCACAATCTGTGCATTTTTAATTTATTCTGCTCTTGCTGTGTGAAGGCTTGACAGGCAGCTGTGGCCTAGTGGAAGGAGAGGTGATTTGGGAAGACCTGGGCTCAAGTCAGACCTCTGGAAAACACTGACTTTGTGACCCTGGGCAAGTCACTTAACTTTCAGTGCTATCAGCAATTCTCTAAGACCTCAGAGTCAGTATCAATCCACATTTACTGAAAGCATGTTTTCACTGGGATTTCCCTATACTGAATGAATGAATGAAAGAAATCACAGGTCTGGTCTATGGAAAAACATTTGGCTAGACTAGTCTCTTTCAAATTATGGTGGACTTTTCTGAATACATTTTATAGTGTTGTTGGACTCAATTCAAATCATATGGTGTTATCCAAATACTCCTAATTGCATATAATGTCACTGACAAGGAAATCTTGTTTGGATCTTACACATGGCATCTTTCATGGCACTGGAACACTTTTAATAATCAAATATCTCTTTTAACAACTTTACTTCATGTTAAATTCATAGGATCATTGAACAGAATTGTCTCAGAAGCTGCATCTGTCATTCAGTCTCCTCTGGGATTCTGATACGCTTTGAGGAGAACTTTTAAACTATATTGTTATATCAAGTCAATGGATTTCCATTGTGACCCTGTGATCTATATTCTATTAATTACTCAGTTGTGTGCTTGTAAAGATGTGGTCTGTTGTAAAAGCTTTCTCATTCCTTGCTCATGTTTTCAATTGATGTCCTAAACATGCAAAAATGACCTTCAAAGGCTTATTACAGATTAGGAAATAAACATGTATGATTTCTATGTCTTTCTGGTTATCTGGTTTATTGATCAGAAAATCATTCATGGTCTTTTTCATCTTTTTTATACTTCTCAGAGATATCCTGAGATTCAATCTTGAGTACCTTTAAGACTGTGTTTTGTGTTGTTTCCAGCATAGATTTCGTTGTTCTTTCTGAAGTAAATTTTCATTTTCTTAAGTGCCCTCTAGAAGGAAGGCAGAAAAATGCAAAATGGAAACTATCTACCATGATTTTTATAGTGGTCTATTCTAATCAGCCAGAAAAATTGCTGGACCCGACTATCTTTGTACGCAACATGCCATGCAAAGAACTGATTCCTAGAAGAACTGTTTCTAAAATATTGCTTGAGTTTTATGGTTCTATGTAATGAAATCACCAGTTCAAGAAAATACAGTAAATTATTAGTTGGCATTAGCTCAAATTCAAGCTTCTGAGAGAGATCCAAAATGGCCTTCATCATTCTTTTTTTTTAATCAAATTTTTTATCAGATATATACCACAACTTCCCAGCATACTTTTTGAATACCCTTAAAGCTGGCTCCATTTCTCTGTTCATGCTATGCCCATCTCTCCACTAACTGGAATTTTACCCATTTTTTTTCTGGACTTAATAGTATATCAACATTCCTACTAGCCAGTCACTGAGTTTCTGCTTAAATCTGTTCACTGACAGTCTAGTACCAATTTTGCTGGAGTTGTATAGAATGAATTTCATTCCTCTTCCACATAAGGATCCTTTGAATATCTGAAGATATAATATAAATTCTAAGATTTCTCTTTTCTTCAGGCTAAATTTCCACAATTCTCTTATATGGCATGAATTTAGAGGCAGAACCAGAATCAGAATTTGCTTTGTTAGAAGTTTCCTGACTTCAGTTTAATGTACTTTCTACCATACTATATTTATACTCCATGTGCTTGTAAAACAATACAATCAAATGCTATCAGAATTCAAAGAAGAAAAAACTAGTTTAGAGAAGGCTTCATTAGAAGAAAAGTAGATATTTAACTTAGTTTAAAGAAAACTCATATTGCAATAAAGATAAAGGGGAGGACAGTAAGAAGACAGGCACAGAAAAGATTTAAATGGGTCTGAGGAATGAAAAGCACTCAAACCTGCCTGAAGGGGATACATGTTTGTTGGTCATAAGGATAAATAAGGCTAGATAGGTTAGGGTCAGACCATGACAGGCTGTAGAGTTTAGACTTGATCTGAAAGGTATTAAGATACTACTGTAGATTCTTAAAAAACAACAGTGAAGAGAACAAGCATTTATGAAGTACCTATTATATGCCAGGCACTCTGCTATGCACTTCACAAATATTCCATTTGATTCTCACCACAAACCTGGGAGGAGGATACTATTATTATTCACATTTTATAGCTGAGGAAACAGAAGCCCAGGGTTACATGGCCACTTAAGTGTCTGGGGCTGAATCTGAATTCACATTTTCCTGGCTCCAGACCCAGCACTCTATCCACTTTGCCATCTAGCTGCCTCTAAAGGATAATAACATAGTACAGCAGAAAGAGCTTAAGTTCTAAAGTCAGAGGACTTGGGTTCAAATGACACTTCCGATGAATATTACCCGCTTGTTCGTATGTATGTAACTTTGGACAAGTCATCATCTCCCTGGGTTTCCTCAAATATACAATCAGGAGACTGAACAAGCTGGGAGTCTGAAATCCGTTCCTAATGTAAATATATGATAAAGATTAAAGTGGTGTTTTAGCACAAATGGGGTGTTGGTAAACACTTTTTTTTGAGGTGGTAAGGCAAGGCAGTTGGAGTTGTGACTTGTCCAAGGTCACACAGCTGGTAAGTGACAAGCGTCTAAGGCCGATTTTGAACTCCTGATTGCCGGGCAGGTGCTTTTATGCTCCGTACCACCTAGCTGCCCCAATGGTAAACACTTTAATGGACTAAAGGGGACAGAGATTGTAGCCAGAGACCAGTTATGAGACCATTATAGCAATTTAGGTATGAGGAAAGGAACTGGGATGATTACGGTATTAAGAGAAAGGAAAGGCTAGACATGAGAGACATTTTGAAGCAGGAATGGTGCCTCATTAGATAGGGGACAAAGAAGACAGGTGTAAAAGATGAGTATTAGATATTTGGAAGAATGAGGGTACAGAAACTGTAAAGCCTAAGAGGATCTAGTTTTTGAAAAGTAAAACAATAAATTTAGTTTCAGATATAAGAAAAGCAACATGATTTAGAGCAGTGGTTCTCAACATTCCTAATGTCGCAACCCTTTAATACAGTTCCTCATGTCGTGGTGACCCTCCAACCAATAAAATTATTTTCATTGCTACTTCATAACTGTAATTTTGCTACTGTTATGAATCATAATGTAAATATCTGATATGCAGGATGTATTTTCATTGTTACAAACTGAACATAACCCACAGGTTGAGAACCGCTGATTTAGAGCAAGTGAACTCAATGACTCTTCCACTTACTTCCTTATGTGACCATCAATCAGTCATAACCTATGTGGTCACTGTTCCTTTATCTGTAAAACCTGTCGGGGGGACAGGGGAGGTTGAACTAGAAAGACCCCTGAGGTCCCTTTCAGGTCAAAATTTATGAAACTATGATTATGAAGAAATAGTTGAGCAGACAAGTAGAGATACTTTGTAGGTAGTAGTAAATATGGAATAGGAACTCAGGTCCAGCCAATTCATGAACTCAACAGAAACTTCATACTCACACATTTTCAGAACACTTATGTAACCTAGAGAACAAAACATTTACGCCCACCTTAAGGGATAAGAAGGAAGTACAAACCTAAGCAAGTAGTTAAGGATTTGAAGTACCACTTTATTCTAAGGAATTCACTCAAACTACACAATCTATGAGTTTTGCACCATCTGCACTCAAAACTATCCATATAACAGCTCAATCAAGTGTCTTAAAATATTATAAGTGAAGTGATCAATACTTTTTTTTTTAATTTATTTACTCATTTACTTTTAATTTACAAGATTCAGTTCCACAATCACTTGAGTTTCAGATTTTCTCCCCTCCCTTTCCCCCCCCACCCCCATGGTGGCGTGCAATCATGTATAGGATCTGCAAATACTTTCACATTGTACAAGAGTTTGGTCATATAGAAGGGCTGTAACCAATGAGTGAAAGTGATCAATACTTTATGAAGCTCAACATTTTAGTATGCTGACCAGCATTAATCAAAGGTTGAACGATACAGTATGTACTGCTCTTCTCATCTACACTATAGTTTTTCCTCAGTTGAAGAGATCTAAAAGAAGGATTGAAAATTTTAAAAAGGGAATACTAGTAAATCTGCTAAAATGCTATTTGGGGTAAGTCAGGATAGTCCTGATATTTTTATGTGCATTTTTATGTTCAGGATTGATTTCAATGTTATTACCCATTTTGAATCAAGGATGATAGTATCATTATTGAGTAATATTTTTCTTGGATTTTCCCCCTTCAAATGTGATTTTTAAAGGACTACTGTGTTCTTATTATTTTTATTGTATCAAGAGGCTAAAAGGAAAACTATCTCTGATTAAATTAATCAAAATTTCCACATAGCAATTTGCTGGAATACTCTTATTTTGGCAAGCAGTGGATATTCACAATAGAAAATAGTCCAATGATACAGATTTATGGGAATTTAAATATACAAAAATTCTGACTCCGTTTTAAAGATTCACTCCTCATCTCCCTTCTCCCAATACAAAAACACTTTAAAAAGCATTAAGAGCTATATTCCTCAAATCTATCTATCCTGCAGGATTTTCTGTTATTTAAACATTCTAAATGAGCAGTTTCTGACAAAGAAAATTTTAGTTGGCCAAGAACCTCCTCCAATTTTTAAAACTACTTGTTAGTAGCACAGCTCTGAAATTCAGCCATATGTACTAATTCAAATACTGGGAAACTTCCCAACTAGGGGGAAAAAACGTTAATCACCTCAACAATGGCTGAAATACAAAAAGGCCTTAGGATGAACTATAAAAGATTTAAGTAACAAAAGACAAATGAATCTTTTTTTTAACCAATCTCAAGAGTGCAGGAATTCAAAGCAAAAAGCTAACAAAAATAGTATGTGTGTAAATATAAGTAGAATTTGTATTTTGTTAAAAGTTTTTTACATGTCACTAGAAGAAAAGGGAGAAGATATAATTTCAAAGTACAAAACAAGGAATTTATATTTTTGAGAGGAAAGCGGTGAGCCAAACTATTTTGAATGTTGGGTTTTTTTAGATGTGTTCTGTAGCTCTACATCAAACAAGGTTAGGAGAAAAAAAATCAAACAAAACCCAAGCCCCCTCGAGCTCCCTAATTATCCTCAGTGAGGTCACTTCACTAATCACAAACTGTTAGCACTAAAAAGAACAATGAAAAGACAATCAACCAAAAATCAATCAAACAACCAAAAAAACCCAACCATTTGAGAAAAGAGAACTGTTCTTTCAAAGATTTTAAAAGTATGCATCATAACATCTCAATTCATCTTCTACTTATCACAGTATCATATAATCATTTCAACCTAATGAAAATTAATCTCTTATAAACTTGTTTTAACGCAGTAAAACTTTATGCTCATAGAAAACAAACAAAAAACCCCTGGCATGTGAACTTATAACCAAGGACTATTATTTATAGTGATGCTCCATATTTGTCCATTCTACCTGAAAACCACGTCACACATGTCTTTTTGTCTTCCCACATAGCCACCACCCTAGTTTTGGACTTTATCAGTCTCTTAGCTAGACTAGATTATCACAAAAGCTTCCTAAATGGTCTCCCAGCCTTCATTTTCTCCTTTCTCCAATTCAAACTACACAGAGCTGCCAAATTCCTAAACCACAGGTCTGACCATGTCATTCCCACTATTTTCCAACTAGGATAGAATATAAACATCTATGTCAGGCTTTTAAAGTTCTTTACAATCTGGCCCACTTTTCTAGGCTTACACCTATTTCCTTTCTTCACAGGCCCTACATTTTATTCAGACTGTTCTGCTTGCTGCAAGTTTCCATGTACAGCATTCCATCTTTCATCTTCATGCCTTTCAACTGGCTCTTCCCTGGAATACATCCTCTCCTTATCCCTAACTTCCTTCAATGACATATAGTCCACAGAGCTTTTCTAATCTCACAAGTTGATGGAAGTTACTCTATATGTGCTGATCTGTGCTCATATTGTTTCTACCCAAAAGAACGCAAGTTTGGTTGCATTTTTGTTTTTCCTTGTTTCCAATGCTCAGTCTAGTCACAGCTGGCACTCAATAAATACTTGCTCAATGTATCACTATTTTAATAGAACAAAAACCCATGTCACTCATTGCTCACTGTATCAGCCTAGGAGAGAGAAGGTAACTTATGGGTCACCTAGTCCTACCCCTATATTTGACAGAATTGGAAGCTAAACTAGGCTTTAGAGAGGCTAAATGGTATCTCTGAGATTACAGGAGGAATGAGAGTTGAAGCGGACTTTTAACCCAAGTTCTGACTCCCAAATCAAACACCATGTTCCCCTGTGCTACAAGGCAGCAAATTCCTCCTCACTGGAAGACATTAGGCACAGACTAAGTGACCATATGTTAGGGATGCTGTGGAATTCCTGCATACCTAGGGGTTAGAAGAGATGCTCTATTAAATCTCTTCCAAAGCAGAATCTGAGTTTATGACCTAAAAAAAAAGTTTCCTCTGTATCTTTTCCCCCTCCTTCATCCAGTCATTAATTCCTGCTGATTCTACTCTTCCTTTCCAATATCTCTAAAATTTGTCACTCTCCTTCTATTCCCACTGCCTGCACTATTATAATAAATTTCTAAACAGACTCCCTAATTTAATATTTTTCTTTGTATTCCATTCTGCACTTGCTGCCAGATTAATCTTCCTAGGGCACTCCTCAAAATATTTATATCTGTAAAGTACTTTAAGGTTAGTTTAGAAAATAGTAAAACAGGGCAATTAGGTGAACAGTGAATAGAGCACCAGCCCTGGAATCAGGAGGACCCGAGTTCAAATCTGAATTTAAACATTTAACACTTATTACCCATGTGACTTTGGGCAAGTCACTTAACCCCAATTGCCCTGCCCTCCCCCTCCAAAAAAAGGCAAAAAAAAAAAGTAGTAAAACATCTGTTATTCTGTCTGATCCCTAAATACCTCCAAAGGCTGCATGCTGCCTTTCAAAATCCAAAAGCCTTGACCATCCTTGGTGCTGCCATGAGATAAGTAGAACTTAACTCCCCTCATGAGCTCAACTTGTCTTGACCGGAATAAACTGTGACTCAGGATACTGAAAAACCTTGAGGTTGTGCTTGCTACATTGCTGTTAGTGATCTTTGAGGAATCATAGTGAAGAGAAGAGATGACAGCGGCCTGGAAATGTGGAATCTTGATGGGAGATCTATGATCCCTATTGCAATTCTAAAATGGACTATTACAGGGACAATTTGTGAGTCCTTAGAAAGTAAAGAAATGTTCGCTAAGAGACAACACAGCTTGATTGAGAAAAAGTCATGCCAGACTAAACTTATTTCCTTTTTTGAGGGCTACAGATCAGGGGCGTCCTGTGGACACATATATGAATTTTAGCCCCTGACAAGAATATCTATTTTATGTAAATTTTAAGTTAATGGCTCTAGGACCTTAAAGTTCATCTAGTCCAACACCCTCGTTTTACAGATAAAGAAACTGAGATTCAGAGAGGTTAAGTGATTCATCCATAATCATAGAGCCAGGATTCAAACTCATCTGAGCATCCTTTTCATGGTACCTGCATGCCTCCATACAAACAAACTATGAAACGTATGGACTGGATGATCATATACTTATATGGGGAGTTCAGAACGGATTAATTGACCAGACCCAAAAACTATTGGCTAGCAGTTCATTATCAAACTGCAGAGAAATCTCGAATGGCTTTATCCTAGGGTCTATTTTGTTTAAAAACAAACAAACAAAAAACACTGGCTTAGATGAAGGTGGCATGCTTATCAAAATGTACAAGGTTGGGAGAAATAGACCTGGAATACAAAAACAAAACAAAAACAACCAAACACCACCAAAACTCTTCGTAAGATAAGAGTAGGCTCAAGTGAATAAGTTAAAATGTAATAGAGTCTTGTGTTTAAGTAAAAAAAAAAAAAAAAGCAAACACCTAACTATCAAAAGTACAGGGGGGACATAATATGGTTAGAAAAAAGTGAGTTTAAAAGAATGGGAGTTCTAGTGGAATGTAAGCACCATGAATCAACTGTGTGGTGTACTAAACAAAAAAAGTCAATCTCACCTAATACTAAATTAACAAAGACATAAATATCTAATTCTAGGATAAGGGAGTATCATATTCTCTACTCACACATTTGGAATGATGCAACCAATTTTGAGTGCCATATCTTAAATTGTAACTCATCCAGAAGGGTGCTCAAAGAATTAAGAGTGATTAGAAACCAAACCATGAGATAAATTAGAGAAAGTATGAATGTTTAACCTAGCAAAGAGAAACCTTGTTTACTCTGGAGGTGAGAGAAAGAGGAAGAGGAGATGGCATGCTGGCAGTCTTCAAATATTCAAAAGGATTGTTAAATAGAAAAAAAAATAGATTCATTCATTCTGCTTGGATAGAAAGTATGTTCAACATAAAGAAAAGCTTCCTAGTAACTAAAGCTGTCTAACAAGACAACAGGCTACCTTGAGGAGTAGTGAGATCCTGACCCTTGGAGGGCACTAAAGTCATTTATTTGTTGGGGATCACATAGGCATCCCAAAGTGTGGTCCAATGATCCCTTTCAGGGCATTGGAGAAGTCAAAACTATGTTCATAATAATACTAAGAAGTTATTTGCCTAATGAAATAGTTCTCCATCTTCCAATACTTCAACCAAAACAACATATTGCAACTGACTGAATGAAGAAATAGATGAGAACCTAGTATTCTTTTAAGTCAGCCATTAAGGAGATTTCTGGAAATACATAAAACAAAGCCACTCTTCTCACTAAATTTATTTTTGAAGTTATTTTCATAAAAATGTTACTTAGGTTAGTATGTAACGAGTTTTTTATTTTTAAACAAACTAATAAATATCTCAATTTCTGATAATACAAATATGGATAAAATCCACATAAACAATAGCTCTTTGGAAACCTCAAGAAATTTTTTTTTTTTTGCTCTTTGGGGGGAAGGTAGGGCAATTGGGATTAAGTGACTTGCCCAAGGTCACACGGCTAGTTTTGTGTTAAGTGTTTGAGGCCACATTTGAACTCAGGTCCTCCTGACTCCAGGGCCCATGTTCTATTCACTGCGTTATCTAGCTGCTGCCCCCCCCTCCCCCTTTAATCCTCAAGAATTTTGAAGAGTGTAAAAAGGTCCTCATAATAAAAAAGTCTGAGTTATAGGTCAAGTCTATGATTATCACATGCTGCCTTGTTTTAGAATGATTTGTATAAATGTCTTTTGTTCTATTAATCTACTTGAGAGGGTGGATATCTATATTTACCTTACCTCTTTGTACGAATTAGAGTGGCACAGTAGAAAGAATACTAAGTCAGAAGCCCTATGTTACTGATTCTGAACCTGTTTAATCATCTATAAAATGGTCAAAATACTTGTACCACCAACTTCATGGGGTTGTGAGAATCAAATAAAATAAAGCAATCAGAAAATATGAACTGCTATATGAAATTTGCAAGTAAAGCATAACTGAAAAATAATTGTCTTAGTTACCTAGGATAAGGAGATTTAAATACTATCAGAAGACTGATTTTAAGGGTGGAAGGAGAACAAAGATCAAAGGTAAGATGTACTCAATGGCCTTTACCAGGAGTGGGGAACCTATGGCCTCAAGGCCACAGTTTCCAACCCCTGGTCTATACTAACACATTCCTCAAATACCAAAACATTTAAAATGTTAAAAACTTAGAAATATAAAGTAAGTGCTAAATAAAAGACAGAACAAATGAATAAGAACAACATAGAGACAGTTTGATTTTTAACTTTCTTTTAAGTTATTAACCAAAGAAAAAATTAAAAGAATTTTAGTTGTAAATCTAAAGGCTTAAAATTGTGAGAGTGTTTGTATTATATTAGTAGCTGAAGCTATAAAAAATTTATTTTTAAAGTTTTTCCTGTCTTAGCAAAGTATTCTGTTAATTAAACTGTTCATTTGTGCTTATTCGGTACTGTCCTACTTTTACAATATGTCCCTTATTTGTCTCCTTGCTTCTCACACTGCAACCACCCTAAGGCTGTCCCATCGCTTCATGCCTGGCCTAGTGCAATAGGTTGCTAGTAGATCTCTCTTTACTTCAAGGCCCTCCCCACGTCAATCCATCTTCCATTCAGCAACCTGATCTTCCGAAAGCACAGATCTGAACCCAACTCCTAGATCCCATTCCATACATTCCAGTAGAATCCTATTACTTCAAAGATTATAAAAATCCTATTTGGCTTCAATAGTCCTTCATTATCTGAAGCCAACTTTTCCAATCTTCTTACAACTTATTTATTCCTCACCACGTACTCTACAATCCAATGACACTAATTTTCTTGCTGTTCCCAATACATTGATATTCTATCCCTCAATTCCAAGTTTCTTTACTGGCTGTCCCTGATGCCTCAAACGCTGTTACAATGGTGCTCCTCATCTCTGCCTCCTAGTACCCCTAGTTCCCCCTTCAAGTCTCTGATAAAAGGCCACTTTCAAAAAGCCACACACACTGCATGTAGATGCACACACATATTTATATACATATATCTTGTTGTACACTGATGTTTGTGTGTTGTCTCCCATGTTAGATAGTGAATTTCCTGAAAGTAGGGACAATTTTTTGCCCTTCTTCACCTCCCCAGTACTTAACAAAGTGCCCAGTTGGCTATTGCTTAATAAATGCTTGTTAACTTGCTAATTTAGGAAATGGTAAACTGCTATGTATTATCAATGAATCATACTAGAATTTTTTTTCCATTTGCACTACGGCTTATGAAGTTTGGAACATATTCAGGAAAAAAATTAGTACGTCCAAATATTTATTGGTAAGTAATCATCTAGTTGATGACGTGAATCAGACGTTTTCTACCAAGAAGGAAATGTTCTTACCATGCCATGGTCAAACGTGAACACACCAACATCACGTCCATGATGAATGTGATTCCGTCTAATAATGGGGTTTCCATGATTTTTAACCCAAATCCCAGCTAAAGCATTATTGGAAATCTCATTATCTTCATAAATCCCCTATAGCAAACAATCAGAAGTCAGCAAGAGTAGAACTTCTCCAAACATCAAAGAAAAAGTTTTAGAATTAAGAAGTACCTGTGCATGATCTGTTATATAAAGTCCAACATTCTCACAGTCACTGATGTTGCAGTGCTTGATAGTGGGACACGCTCCTTGTCCACTAACACATACTGCAGAACCAACTGTAAGGAAAATAAAATCTGAAATAACACATGCCTGTTTTCCTAGTACTGTGCTAAGAACTTACTTAATTTTACTCTCTTTTAAATTCATACCCTCCTAAAGTCCACAATGATTCAATATTGAACCATGGGTTCTGAAAATCAATACTAGCAGAATGTAAACTTTAGCTGAGTCTAACAAGTTTGAACGTGTGGTTCAATTCAACTCAAGAAATATTTTTAAAAGTTATGCATACACAGGATGGTATACACAGGGAATACATCTACCAAAATCAAAATAGTTTCAGGGTGGGGGGAAGGTAGCAGAGGGATAGAAATATGTAAAGAAGAAATGTGTGTGTGTGTGTGTGTGTGTGTGTGTGTGTACACACACGTACACACACCCCAGCTAGTAGTCTAGTTTGACTGAAATGAAGAATATGTAAAGGTGAATAAGATGCATAAAGACTAGAAAGGTAGACTGGAGCCATATCATGAGGTTTTAAATGTCAAGTGGATTTTGTCCTTTATCGTAGAGATAATCTAATAAAACTATCTTAGTAGAGGTGGGACAAAGACCCACAAGCCTACTATTTAAGTAAAAGCCTATGTAAATTCTGAGAGACCTATCACCAGGGTAGTTGTGGAGTGATGAATATTTTGGTCACAGTCACTCTCAAAGACCATCTACTAATTTATCAATGAGTTATGATCTACATAGGTGGCAAGAGTATCTACACCGAATGCATGATACAGCTCTTTATTTTAATTTGTGAAAAAAAAACAGTTGAAACAAGTTTCTTTATTCTTTATTTGGGCAAGAATACATATATACATACATAAATATATGTTATAATACTCAGGTAACATCAAAATATGGAAGGAATACTAACCTGTACAGGTACTTCGAATAATACAGTGATCTATTATTGGGCTACAGTTCACTGTAATCTCTAAGCAGTGGTGGGCATTGTGGTGCTGAGCAGATTTATCATCAGGGTTAAACTGAAAAATATAAATTTTTTTCAAATAAACAAATACTGACTTAGTAAATTAAATATGCATAATTTTAATCTCAGGTCTCTTACCCTGATGGTCATATATCCAACATAAGCATCCTCAGAACCTTCCATAAAAACAAAAGTTGAATCTCTAGTGTTTTCAATTATGACTTTATCTGCCACTTTTCCAGGTGCTGTAAAGAGACACATTTTTAGAACAGTACATCACTTTTACTGAACAGATTAAACAATGTCTAGCCTAAGAAAAGGCTTAAATATAAGAGTCTTGATGTCATACTATAAAACTTAAGTTGTAACTCCTATCTTTCCAAGCTTTTACAAAATACTTTCTTTGAA
This sequence comes from Pseudochirops corinnae, assembly GCA_028646515.1. NCBI lineage: Eukaryota > Metazoa > Chordata > Mammalia > Diprotodontia > Pseudocheiridae > Pseudochirops > Pseudochirops corinnae. The sequence continues at coordinate 75,073,149 of CM053585.1, forward strand.
ACTAACCTATGGTCAAGGTAGTAAAAATATCATTCCTATTTCATAGATTTAGAAAGTGAAGCTCTGACTTGTTTGTGGCCAAATATCTAGCACATGGCCAAACTGGAATTTGAATTCAGGTCTCTTGGGTGAAAGTCTAGTATTCTTTTCCAGTAAACTCTGCTGCCCTTGATTAATAATAAATAGTGTTGGGAGTTGGTCCTAACATATAACACATACCACGTTACATTAGGCTTTATTATATCTAATGTTTAAGGGACATGGGTCTTAGTATTATAGTATTATAACCAGATTAACTATAATGGGATTCTACAAAGTATATTAAAAATTAATATCTGGTAGAGAATTATCACCATCAAAACTTATATCAAATTTAAGGGACAGAAAGTGGTGTGGGTGCGTGTCTGTGTGTGCACTCATGTGTGTGTGTGTGTGTGTGTGTGTGTGTGTGTGTGTGTGTGTGTGTGTGTGTGTGTGAGAGAGAGAGAGAGAGAGAGAGAGAGAGAAAGAGAGAGAGAGAAAGAGAGAGAGAAAACTACTTTCTGGGGTAAAGGAAAGAAAGGGAAATAAACAAGGAACTTCATTGAGATATCTGCATTTATTTGAAAATGTCCTATGCTAATGTGAATGTATATTGAGGAGGGAGAGAGAAAATTTGAAACTCAAAATGTTATAAAGGTGAACGCTAAAACCCAAAAATTAATTAATTAATTATTTTTTCAAGAAAGAAAATATCCTATGAAAAACCAGCAGAGGGAGTATATTCAAGAAATTTAACAGAATGTCATGCTAATCTGTTGAATTAAATCGGTTCTTAGAAACTTCAAATTTATTAAAAATACAGTAAAGAATAACCAGTGTTTCCTAATATACGCAGGAGGTTGGCACCTCTAGGTCATGTGGGGGAGGACAGCAATCTAGCAATCTAGGTAACATTCTCACTTTAAAAGAAACACAGTCTTATATTGTCCAATATTCTTTTAAGTAAGAGTATTACCTCCTCTCTAAACGATTCTATCTGGCTGTGAAGGATCCTCTGTCTCATACAGTAGAATATGAAGTTTTCTTTTAAACTTTCTTTTAAAAAATTTTTTTAATCAACAATATATCATTTCTACTTTAAGGGCATAATGTGCTATTGTTGTTTTAGACATTTTGCTAATCTGAATTAAAATTAAGATAAAAAATACATATCAAAAATACCTGCACCAATCATGGTAATTGGAGATTCAATGTATATCCATTCATCAGTATATATACCAGAATGAACAAAGATAAGTCCATCAAAATGAGCTTCCTGTACTCCACCTAATGCATCTTCAATGGTGTCATAATACTAAAAGAAATTTTAAATGAAAGTATTAGTTACAAACTGTAGCATTACTTTTGAAGAAAGTATTAAAAAATATGTATTATACATACTAGCATATTTTCTCTCCCTTTGTATCTTGCAGGGTTACTGTAGAAATGTTCAGCAAATCCTGGCTTTACATGTGCTCCTTTATACTAAAATGCAAAAAAAAAAACAAAAACAAAAAAAAAAACCAAACCATCCAGTATAAGAGAAAAAAATTAGTATACTTAAATATGGTATTAAGACAACCATTTCATTTTTAAAATTTCAACTACAATCACGTCCCATCTGTATGTGTGAACCTTAAATGAAACATTTTTTTTAAAGAATATATATTTCCATTCATTTACTGTGTTTTTTAAAAAGGTTAGTTCTACAACATATATAGTATGCCATTAATATGAAAGCAATAATGAAAAATATAAGGGACCATAAATTACCTTAGACTAGCTAGCTAAGCATAAACTCCTGGAAGGAAAAAAGATATTTCAAAAATTTCAAAATCAAAGCATTTGTAGCATTTTTTTTTTAAGATTCCTGATGATCAAAGTGACAAAATATTTGCTGACTAAAAAAAAGATGTCTGCTAGATAATGTTTAATGTTAATGGGATGTGATATTCTTTTAAGCAGTAATTTTATTTACATATTATGTGGTTAAGACAAGTACTTTCTATATTAAGTGAGGCTGCATACCAACTGCTGAAAGCTTTCTTTCCAAGGATTTGGATGTTCATATTCTTCTGGATTAATCTGGTAAAATTTCCCAGGTTCAGGATGCATCATAGGACGTGTATACTCAAATACCTCCATGTATAATCGTTTCCTGAAAGAGAAAAAAAGTACTGAAAATAAAGATCAGATACAATAATTATTTCAAATTACCTATCAAAATTCAAACCTCAAAATAAATCCCTTTTAATAATAAACAGAAAATAAGACTAGAGTAGAGCATAGGAAAAAACTATTCTGGCTATCAACACAATCATTTATATGTTTGACTAAAGTGTGTAAGCTAGCAGAAAAAATCCAAATAACAACATAAAATAATGTACTATTTTCTCACAATTAAAATATTCAATTTAGTACTTTTTAAAACAAAAAACATTCTGCAAATATGTTCTCCCCACCAGTTCAATCTCTCATTACTTTTACAGACTCTGAAGATATTTTTACTTGCAACTTAAGAATGACAGCTCTATTACTCTAGTCAGTTTTTCTTTCTCTATGAATTAGGTAGTAAAAACTTACATTAGTAAACACAAACAGACCTGCCAATACTGATACAAAAACACCTTTTCTATACAAACATTTTATTCCTATTTCTCTTTTCTTCTTTAATATACTTATGATTCTATTATTTAAAGCAGGACAAAAAGAGAAATCCATTCATTTTATTTCTGTTCCTAAACAACAATTAAATGAGATATTAATTCCCATAATCACCAAAAGAATGACAGTTATTAACCAAAAGATCACAGAAGATATTTTAATTACTTTTTAATAAATACTGCTTTCACTGGCAACTCATATCTGTGGTAACCAGGTACTTTAAAAACAGAAACATTTACATTTTTAGTTTGGCTTAGCTATTTAAATATAACAGTAAGTTCACATTTCATCTTTCCTACCACCTTTGGCATTTTGTACAGGCAAACAACATCTCTCAAGATAATAATGAATATAGCTTTTCACTCACCATAAAATTGGATCATTAGCAAGCTCACTGAAGCGTTTACACACACATGCTGCTCTACAGAGATCTTGCTCCAACAAGTATGAAAAAATCTTTAGAACTACTTCATCTGGCAATTTCTCCTGAAGATATTGTTCAGCAGGTGCTGCTATTAAAATATTAACACATATTTAAATAACCTAGCTGATTACTAAGTAAATCATCAACATTAATGATTAGGTTTTTAAAAAAAAATACTAGAAAATCACTCATTTGAAAGAATTTGTTTTATTTATATATAAAACTCTCTTCAAATTCTAAAACCCTCTCCTTCACTTGGATTTGGCAAGGATCACTTGATTACTTTCTTTTAGGTATGGACTTTTTTTGTTGTTTTTTGGAGGGGGGAGGAAGGCAGGGCAGTTGGGGTTAAGTGACTTGCCCAAGGTCACACAGCTAGTAAGTGTTAAGTGTCTGAGGCTAGATTTGAATTCCTGACTCCAGGGCCAGTGCTCCATTCACTGTGCCACCTAGCTGCCCCAAGCACTGCCAAAATAACTTTATACACTATCAATAAAAGTCATAAGAAGACAGAGACTTTGCACTGTCAGATTGTTTAGCAAGATTTCAATTCTAATCCCCAAATGATGTAGAACAATATTTCCCTCCAATATCAGATTCTTGATTCTGGCATAAAATAACTGAAAATGAATTTGGTTAATGTACTCCTCTCGGTTCTTAATCTCTCTTATAAGAAAGTACCTGATAAGTCCTGTGATTTTCCAGAAACTCTTGCACGTTTTGCTCGATGACCAAAATTTTCGGTGGTGGAAGTAGAAGCACCCTTTTACCAACAAAAACACCACTTTAGAAAGTTGTAGTTAAAAAAAACAAATTCAACTGCTTCTAAATAATATGAAAAGACTTTACATTAATTTTTTTTAAAGAGAAACTCCTCTCCCACCTCTCCCACACATATGCTAACGTTCTAACAAAAAGGGGATAAAACAAAATAGACAATTTACCTCCATATTGCTCTTTGTAGGACAAGCTGTTCTTTTAGGTAGAAGAGTTTTTCTACGAAGTTGGTATGGACTATTTTGTGCACCAGGACCTGATTCTTCTGCAACCATATCTGCCGGTACATCATCATCTATTACAATAAAAAAAAAAAAAGTTCTTTAATTTACAAAAACTATTCTAGTACATAACCATTTTATTACATGATGGTCATATATACATTAACTATTTGTAAAAATACATACAATAAAAATCTAGGTTTTTGAAAATATATGCCATATTGTTTAGTAAGTTAAGAGAGTCAATGAGGGATTCAAATTATTTTGTAATAGAATTCTAGTCCAACAGAAAGAGAAGCAGACTCACTATGAGGCAAGAAACTTGAGTTTTTCTTTTTGCTTCTCACAATGGACAAATTATTTAAAACTCTCAGGGCCTTGGTTGCCTCATTCATAAAATGGAATTTGGAGCCAGAACTGACCTTAGATCATTGAGCCTAATCTTATTTTACAATGAATGAAACCAAGACCCAGAAAGGTAACTGTATAAGGTCATTCAGGTAGGAAGTGGCAAAGTCAAAATTTGAACACAAATTTTCTAGTAAGAACCAAGAAAAAACTAAGGCCATTGCTTCCAAAAAAAATATGAAGAGCAGTGAGAATTTTAATGAAGATATGTTGATGTTTATGCCACAAACAAATTATTACTATCTGTATTCTAAGTGCAGGCTACTCTTTCTCACAGAAAAAGTTGGTAAAAAGATTCAAATAACCCTATGGTTTCTAGGTAATCAAGAATGAAGTGTTCTTTTAAAAACCAAAACAAAACAGGGTTAGTGTGAAAACTAAAAAGAAAAAGGATTTGGGGTGGAAGGCAGAATTACCTGCCCCAAAAGGGTGGAGGAATGAGACATGAAGTAAATGGGGAAGATAGACCAATAAACATTTGGATCTATCAACAGACTTGAGGCTTTTCCTGAAGAGACTAGAGATGGGCCTTATTAGGAGAAAGCAACCACTTTAGCATTATTTAGCAAGTCAGAGGAAGATGAGATGAGCAGTGATGATTGGTGATTCTAAACTAAAGGGTAGCTATTTGCTAGCCCAATTGTAGAAGGTTTTCTTACTTGTGAGGAGAAATATCCAGAAAATCTTCTCAAAAACTTGTCAAACTACTTATGGAGGGCAGCTGTCTACTTGCTTACTTATGGTGATACACAGAAGCATAGATTAGACTGTCAAAACGAATTTGAAAAGCAGCTCTCAAGATGATGAAATTTTGGACAAGAAATCGAAAACTTTGGGAGCACAGGTAGTGCTCTTTGGCTATTGCTGTTGATCATCACAGTAAAAGGCCTCAGAAAAGAAAGAATTTTTAAGTGAACATCTTGTTAAAAAGATGATGCCTAGAACTAGATTTAGAATTCTGTCCCACACAAGAGTATGGGAAGAGAATGTATCTAACAAAAGCTAATAAGAATATATTTGCCTATAGTCTTAAAAATATAATTTTTAAAAGCCTTAAAAGAAAGGATGAAAGCAAACACTACCTAAGTATAAACATTAGACAATATAAAGTTGTTAAAACTGTAGGAAAATACGAAGAATGCCCAGAAACTCATAAAAGACAAAAGCCAATATGATATGAGTCAAAAACAAAACCCATGATCACCAGTCTAGTCACAATTTACAAAACAAAGATAAAATGCAGTGTGAACTAGAAAGCCTAACACAAGGAAGCAAGTATCTCTGAAACTTTGTGGGACAGGGGCAATCAGTTAATAAACATTTATTAACAAACTTCTATGTCCAGGTACTATATTGGCAGAGGAGATATAAAAACAAAAATGAAAAAGAGTCTCTACCCTTAGGAAGCTCATATTCTTTTCAAGGAGACTTAAATATAAATATAAACAGACTACGCATAAAATAAATACAAGACAACTTTGGGGAAATGAGTAGTTGTTGGGGTTGGAGGGAGATAGGAAATCACGAAAGGCTTCATGTGGATGATAGTGCTTAAGTTAAGCCTTGAAGGAAATAATAGAGTCTAAGATGAAGTTGAGGGGAAAGCACATTTAGGACCTGAGTGCCAGCCAGCCAGAACTAAGGCCACTAAGATGGAGGTCTAGTATTATACAGAAGTAAAAGAAAGAAGACCAATGTGGCTAGACCACAGAGTGTGGATAAAGATTAACAGAGACAGAAACACAAGTGATATATTCACTGGAGCACATTTGAGACTACTTGGATAGAAAGAAGGGAGGAAAAATTTCAGCAACGGATTAGAAGCCAGGCAGAAATAGAATATGGCAATGATAGGCAGTCTCAATTATCTGGATTTCTGCTGCAATTCTCTCTCTGCTTCAACAGAGCAACTAATAATTAATTGATTTGTTTTAAAGGCAAGTCCCTCCAAATGGGAAGGAACCAATTTGAGGATTATCTGGTCTAGATTTATTCATATAAGTAAGGAAGAAGTGGCTGCTGAGAAAGAATGATAGCAGCCTTATGGGAATGTGAATTAATCCTTCTCAAAACTTGTGATTAATAAAGAGAAGATAACTGAGCATAGCTGGCTAGGCAACCTTATGAGAGAACAAATTTCAAAGGATTAAGGGAAAGGAGAGGTAGGAATCAATTTGGTAAGTACCTATATTAAGTGCCTTCTATGTGCTAGGCACTGAGCTAAGCAACAGGGACACAAAGACAAAACCTAAATAGCCTTTGCCAGTCAAGGAGCCTACATTCAAGGAAATGGTGGAAGAGATATAATAATATATACATAAAAAAGTAAATATTCCCTTTCTCTGCCTCTCTTGCTCTCTCTCTCACAGAGTAACTATCTATATTACCTACATAGATATGGATTTATCTATATACACACACAGACACACAGACACAGACACACACACAGACACAGACACACACACACACAGAATAACTTCCAGAGGGAAAACCCTAGCAACTGAGCAAATCAAGACAGGCTTCATGAAAAAGGGCAATTAAGCTGAATCTTGAAAGAAACAAAGGATTCTAAGAGGTGGAAATGAGGAAGGAGTACACTCTAGGCATAGAGGATAGCCTGTACAAAGGCACAGAGGTAGAAGATATAATACCATGTATGAGGAACAGGAAGCAGAGTTAAGTTTGGCTAGAATGTAGAGAACGTGGAGGGTAATATGCAGTAAACCTGGAAAGGCAGGCTATCATTATAACTATATTGTATTGAGATACAATACTGCTATATTCCTCTTCTCTTCCCCAGCCAGTGAATCATTCTATGTAACAAAGAATTAAAATTTAAAAAAAAACTTCAGAAAATAATAAAATCTGATAGTATGTGCAGTATTTCACAAACACAAAGGTTCCCACCTCTGCAAATAAAGTTCATTTTCTCAATTCCTTAAGGCCTTGATCATCCAAATAGAAAAGTATATATTATTATACCTGGTGGCAATTTGGAACCACTACTAGAACTTCTTGAATAACAAGTAAAATTCTCTAAGTTTAGTCAGGCCAGGGGTAGGTAATGGGAAACCTTTTAAGAATGATATTCTGAATCTAAAAAGAAAAATACTTCCCACTGAGAAGTAAAAGGGTAAGTTGTTTAAAGGGACTACAATTATTAAAAAGCATAGCACGGGCCAGTAAGAACAGGGTCAAGAGTGTCAAAACTCAACATTATTTGAGACTGTCAAGTAATGCTAACAACAACAAAAAAGTGGTGGGTTGGCTATTTATGGGAAAATAAAATCAAAGAGACAGTACAGCTAATCCTATTAGACGAGATAGAATGAGGATAAAGGATAATAGAGAAAACAAGGCTATTTCCTTATTTTGTTTCTGTTTTTTGTACCAAAAAAAGAAAATGATTTTTGAACTAGAAAGGATAAAACAAAAAAGGATAACAGGGACAGAAGGATGACTGGAGGTTATGTCCCTTCTACCTAAAATATTCTCCCTGGTCTACCATGGCATACCATATACATTCTGTAAATACTTTTTGATTGACTGAGGTGACAATTATGGTCATTAATCAGATTTCTTTCCCCCACTACTAAAAAAAAAATACTTAAGATACATGCACTAAAGACTAAGCGGAGACACTCTGGGGTCATGAGGTCACTGAGGGGGACAGTAGGAAGTAAAACACTAAGAACATGCATATTTACAAAGGAGGTGAAGTGAGCCAAACTTTGGAATTTGTCCATATTAATTTTGTCCTTTCTGACTCTTTCAAAGACCAAGACCATCTGTCAGTTTGCTTTTGTTTCCCATCCCCTTCTTTGTTCACTGGTATGGATATGTGTGTGTGGGGGGGAGGGGGATGTCTCAGGGATAGCAGTGTCTCCATTACCCATGAGTTGACACTACATTTAAGCAATTTAGAACCAAGATAGAATGTTTTTCAGGAACAAAGCTAACAGTAACTAACTAAACAGCAAAAAGATGTTTACACAAGATTTTGTGTGCTGTAATTAATGAAAACTGCTGAAATTAAATTTTATTTCATTTTGACGTTTCATGTGAATAAAAATGACATCTAAATAGATAACATGAGAAGTTTGTAGGAGTTTAGGCATACAGCATAAAATAAAACTAATAAAAGTATGAGTAGTAAAGTATTACAAAATGACTATGTTAAAGCTTGGAGTATTGCCGGAATGATTAACAGGACTGCACAACCTGTGGCTGTAGGCCACTTAATGGCACTTGGGCTACTTGTCTCATTCAAGCAGCCCTTGAAAAATGTAGAAGAAATCCTTTGGCATGCTGCAAACTGCAGACCTGCAGGCTGTGCAGGCCTGGATTGAGGTAAGCAAAGCTCATTAGAATTTATCTCAGTACAGTTCATGGATGAGAAAAATTTTAATCTATTATTTAGAAAAAGAAATGCAGTTTGGCAGGAATATACTGAGGCATTACAGTATGGTAGAATTCCTTTATGAACTCTACAGTGTGGTCAAACTGGCTTTCTTGATGTTCCTTATATGCCATTTTCTCTCCTGTCTTCCCAAGTATTTGATCTGGCTAGCCCCCATCCCCTGCTCCCCGCCCCCCACCTCTCACCTAGAATGTACTCCCCTCCTCAACTCAGCCTCTAAAAATTCTGAGCTTCTTCCAAATAACAATTGGTAGTAAGAGTGTCCCTGATTTTGCCTTTCGCACACAGCTGCTAGTACCACCCCAAAATTACCTTGATTTTATATATATACATTTTACATATTTATATATGTGCATATTGTCTTTCTCAACTGAATATAAGCTCCTTGAGGTACAACTGTTAAATTTTTGTCATTGTATCCCCACCAGCAGGACCTCCAATGTCTTACATAGAGAAGGCATGCCAGTTACCTGCCACCTTTGCCAACCCCTAAATAGCCAAGAACCAGGTAACATAGGGGGAAAGACCTCTAAGCAGTTAAATTAGTAATTTCCCCCCCCCCCCCACTAGAGCCCTTCCTTGAGACATTCTTGGGCCTTTTTTCAGATACTGTTCACTTCTATTTCAGACAGAATTCTAGCATGCACATTACAAAGGTGAGGATCAATTAATACTGATTAAGTACCGCCCAGGGTGCCAGCCACTGTGCTAAGGGGTGGGGATACAAGAAGAGGCAAAGACAGTCCCTACCCTCTAATGAGTGAGAACAATATGCAAACAAGGTATATGTAGGATAAGTAGGAAATGATTAACAGAGGGAAGGCACCAGAATTCAGAGGGCTTGGTAAAGGCTTCCTGTTAAAGATGGAATTTTAGTTAGGACTTAAAGGAAACCAAAGAATTCAGGAGACAGAGTATGCATGGAGGCAGGAGAAAATGCCTAGAGACAAGAAATGGAGTGTTTTTTTCCTGCAACATCCAGGAGACTAGAGTCACTGGATCAAACAGTATGTGGCAAGGACTCAGGTATAAGAAAACTAGAAAGGCAGGAGAAGGCTAGGTTATGAAGGGCTTTGAATGCCAAACAGAGGATTATATATTAGGTCCTGAAGGCAACAGGGAACCACTGGAGTTTTTTGGGTAGGAAAGTGACATGTCATACTTACACTTCATGAAAATCACTCTGGTGGTTGAATGGAGGATGAACTGGAACTAAGGAGAACCTTGAAGCAGACAGACTCATCAAAAGGCTATTGCAATAATCCAGTTGTGAAGTGGAGGGCCTGTACTGCAGTGGTGGCAATGTCAAGAGCAGAAAGGGGGGGCCGGGGCATCTCTGAGAAAGGTTATAAATGTGAGATGGACAGGCTTTGGTAACAGACTGGACATGGGGAGGGAGTGGTGGTGGTGAGAGATACTGAGAAATCCAGGATGATTTCTAGTTTTTGAGCCTGACAGAAGAATGCAGAAATAAGATAAGAGGGGTGGAAGGTTTGGGGGGAAAAGATGAGTTCTGTTTTGGACATATTTAGTTCACGAAGTGTACTGAACAAAAGGCAGATGAAGATGCAAGACAGGAATTCAGTAGAGAGGTTGGGGCAGGATAGGGAGTTTGAGAACCGTCAGCATAGGATGGTAATTAAATCCATGGAGCTGATAAGATCACCAAATGAAGTAGTACAGAGGGGAAAATAGAAGATGACCCAGGACAGAACCCTGAAGAACACCTATGATTTGAGGGTATGATCTGCATGAAGATCCTGCAAAGGAGATGGAGAAGAAGGAATCAGATAGTTGGGAAGAAAGCTAGGAGACAGTAGTATCCTAAAAACATAGAGAAAAGAGAGAGATCAAGAAGAAGAGAGTGATCAACAGTTAGAGAGGTCAAGGATAATTAGAACTGAGAAAAGACTACTGACATAATTACACTGATAACACTGGAGAAAACAGTTTCAGTAGAATGATTAAATTTGGAAGTTAGATTGTTAGGGGCTAAGATAGCGAAAGGAGAGAAAATAGAGACACCTATTATAAACAGGCTTTTCTCAAGGAATTTAACTACAAAGGGCAGAAGAGACAAATGAAAATGGAAGGAATGGAAGGATTAAGTGAAGGATTTTTTCCAGGATGAGGAAGACATGGGTATGCTTGTAGATAGTACAGAAGGTATGAAAATAAGTGATAGGATGGCTAGGTGGCACAGTGAATAGAGCACTGGCCCTGGAGTCAATAGGACCTGAGTTCGAATCCGAACTCAAGACACTTAACACTTACTAGCCACATGATGTTGGGCAAGTCACTTAACCCCAACTTCCCTCCTTCCCCCCTCCAAAAAAAAAAAAAAAAGGCAAAAAAATCAGTAATAGAATGGGGATGACAGAGATCTGTTGGAGGAGATGGAATGGAAAGAGATCATTTTTCCTGGTAAAGGAGTTAACTTTGGTAAGCAATAAGGTTACCTCATCATTATGAGAAAGAGACAAAGGAGGACAGAATAGCAAAAGACATCTGAGTGAGATAAGAAAAAGGGGAAAAGAGGAAGCTCTGGGTAAATGGCCTCATTTTTCCTGTTAAATATGAGGCAGGTTCTCAGCTAAGAGGATAAGGGGTAAGAGAACCATAGGTTGAGGAGGGATGAAAAAGTTTGGAAGAGCTTTTGTAAAGAGTGGGATTGTGAATTGATAAGGAGGGTATAAAGGAAACATCTAATAGCAAAAGTGATAGCTAACAGATCAATATCAAAGGAATTTCCACAAAAATTGTTAAATTCAGAAGAGGATTAATATCTGTGGGTTTAGGAAATGGGATTTTACTTATGATATCACTGATAAAAGAAACTCTAGGATGAGGAAATTCCCTCAGAGAAGACTTCCTTCAGAAGATCAGAAACTTCTCTTTAACTTGGTCTTAGAAAGTTGCCTAGAATACCTCAGTTAACTGCCTAGAGTCACACAACCACTGGATCAAGAAGTGGGGCTTGAACATTGTCCATTAAGCCACAATATCTCTCAACATTCATAATATGCAATAAAAATCAACATCCTAGCAGCAAAGAATCTAAAAATTATAAAGGTCTCAGTATCACACCAATATTCAAGCCTTGCCAGATCTCACTCTCGATTACCATTTTTATCGCATGCTGCAAGAATGCCACTAGATAAAGTCATAAAATTCTGCCAACAAGATGCAGTGCGAATTCATATTTTCATTTTGAGATACAAATCCATATTTTCTACATACAACTCCATCTCACCTGGGCCACCCCACTGATTCATGACAATTCTTACATTTTTTTTTCAGACTGACTCTAAGACATAGGTATTATTATTTCCTTTTTACAAATGAGAAAACTCAAGTCTATCAGACAATTCCACTTGTATATCCCACTCAAAATGTTCAGAACAGAATTCTTTATCCACCCACCCCTCCCCAATCCCAACCTTTGTCCAGACTCCTCTGATGGTCCCATCATCTTTTTAGTCATGTATGCTTTCAACCTCAAAGATATCCTTTACTTTCCTCTCCTCTCCTTCCACCAGTAGTTGACTTGGAAATTCACATCCACACCTCTGAAATTGATCTCAGTTCCTGTCACTCATGAGGCCACCACCCTGGTTCAGGTTCTCATTACTTCTAGACTGCACTAGTGTTACTGCTTAACTTCCTAACTGATCTCCCTAATTGGTCTTCCCCCTTTCCAACCTATCTGTCAAAATATTCCTAAGGCTTAGGTCAGAACTAGTTCATACCCCTTAGTCAGAAATCATCAAGGGTTCTCTGTTGACTAAAGAAATGCCTCAGACTGGCATTTAATTTAGTTTACATTCACATACAATCTCCTTTTTAGACTTACTTCCTATTACTCTGCTTTACACTCTATATTCTAGTCAAATTGCACAGCTATAAATTCTCTGAAACTGAGATTTGATCTCCTACCACTATGCCTTCATGTAAGTTGTTCACCATGCCAAAAATGTGCTTTTTCCTTGCCTCTACTCTTCAACCTCTTTATCTTCACCCAAGGTTCAGTTCAAGCAGCTGCTGAGACCCGAAGGCTTTGCAATTCCACTTGCTTTACACACAGCCCCCTTCCTCATGAAATGATCTTGTATTCACTTACCTGCTGCAAGTAGCATTCCACCCTAAACAGAACATTTATCTATGTACAGACTATCTCCCCTGTGCTCAGTAAGAGCAAGGATTGCTTCTTCTCATTAAAAAAAAAAATCCCAGTATTAACCAGTGTCTTGTTTTGTTTTTTTCCTTTTTTAAACCTGGCATGGACAGGGTCGAGAATCAGTTATCTTGAGAATACATCTGTGTAAAACACTTCATTATTAGACAACACTAGAAGCTAATGTATACTATATCATTAGATATGTAAAAAAAAAAAATAGGACCACTAAGTCTTTTTAAAAAACTGAACTATGCTTTCTTTAGTATAAGGAACTCTCAACTCCCAACCAAGACAGTTTGGCAATTTCTCTGCAATTTATAGCCCTAGAGAATTGCCTGGGGCATTGAGAGATTAAGTGACAGTGTAAGTCAGTATGTATGAGGGGTAGGTAGAATTTGAAATCGGGCTTTTCTGACTCTCAGTCCAGCTCTCCACTATAATATTCTGAAAATGGAAATTATATAAGCAAAATAATGCTTAAAGAATAGGTCATGAGCAATTCCAAAGGACTCATGATGAAAAATGCTACCTTCAGAGAAAGTACTTAATGGGGGTCTCAATATGGATCAAAGCATACTATTTTCCACCTTATTTTTGTTCGTGTTTTTTTCCTTTGGGTTTGTGGCTTCTTTCATAAACAACTAATATGGTAATCTGTTTCGCATGACTGAACATGTATAACCTATATCAAATTGCTTACTACCTCAGAGAGGGAGAAAATTTGGAATTTTTTTTTGCTTTTTGGAGGGGAGAAAGGCAGGGCAATTGGGGTTAAGTGACTTGCCCAAGGTCACCCAGCTAGTGTTAAGTGCCTGAGGCCACATTTGAACTTAGGTCCTCCAGACTCCAGGGCCAGCGCTCTATTCACTGTGCCACCTAGCCCTGCCCCCCCAATTAAAAAAAAAAGTTACCTATTGCCTTTAAATGTAATTGGGGAAAAAATGAAATATTATTAAAAAAAAAAAAAAAAAGAACAGCTCATAAGCTTATGAGAGTTCAGTTCCAGTTCCAAAATTCTGTTGTTATACAACTATGTGGTCCCTGTCAAGTTAGTTTCTTGGGCCTATTTCCCCTGAGAATGTGAGAAGGAATTCACTCTCTGGTTTACCAGCTATAAAATTTGGTGATTCTAACATTAAGATTGAGTGAATTAGGGGCAGCTAGGTGGCACGGTGAATAGTGCGCCGGCCCTGGAGTCAGGAGGATCTGAGTTCAAATTTGACCTTAGAAACGTAACACTAGCTGTGTGATCTTGGGCAAGTCACTTGACCCCAACTGCCCTCCCTTCTCCCCTCCAAAAAGACCAAAAAAAAAAAAACCAAAAAAGACCTGAGTGAATTTAAGAATGATATTGGCTAGGCAGCTTTTCAGGAATCCAGATATGAGGTTGTGAGCAGTGATTTGCAAAACACTGGAGAGGCAGATCCCAGTAATCTTTGATTTTGATTTGAAAACCTCCTGATACACAAAGTAGCCTTTCCATTACAGATACTTCGTTAATTACAGTATAAATAATACTTAATTTTGAATGAGAAGATTTGGGTCTTGAGTCCAGGCTCTATCACTTATTACCTGTGTAAATACCCTGCCAAATCCCAGTCTTAACTTACTCCTACCATCCACTGTCTTCATTCCTATTCCTATGCTGCTGATAGGAGAAAATCACAAAACTGTGCTAAATTCACTACAAATCTGTTACACTATCTCAATCAGACATTCACTATTGCAAAATAATCCTTCTCTATCTCCTTAATCTCAATCTCACTGTCTTCTTAACCTCTCTCATATATGCCCCCTTCTCTCCTCTGACATTGCCACCATCCTGCTGCAGACTTTCCTCTCCTTGTGCTTGTACTAATTCAACAGTCTTCTGTTTGTTTCTCTGACTCTAATCTCCCCTCTATTCTACTGTCCACTCAATAGTCAAACTGATCTTTAAGTGCAGGTCTGATCATGTCAACCCCCTCTATTTGGCTCCAATGGGTTCTCATTACCTCTAGGATCAAATATAAAATCCTGTGTATAGATTTTTAAAGCCATTCATGACCTGGGTCCCTTCTACTTTCCAGTGTTCTTATACCTTATTCACTCCCTTTCACATAGTCTACAATCCAATGATACTGGTCTTCTTGCTGCTCCTGGCACAGGATACTCTATCTTCAAATTCTGGGCATTTTTATTCTGTCCTCTTTCCCCATCGCTAGAATTTGAACCCTCCTCATTTCTGCCCTGTGGCTTCCTTCAAGTCTCAGAGAAAGTATCATCTTCCGCAAGTAGCCTTTCCCAGTCATCAAACTTAGTATCTTCCTTCTGATATCAACTCTAATTTATTTATCTGTATCTTGTTTGTAGGCAATCTTCCTCATTAAGACTTGTGAGCTCCGTGAAAGCAGGGATTGTTTTTTGTTTTTCTTTTTATCTCTAGCACTTAGTACACTATCTAGCATGTTGCAGGCACTAAATAAATGCTGGCTGACTAACCTATGTGATCTTGGGAAAATCACTACTTTTCAGAGCCTCAGTTTCCCCATCTATAAAATGTTCAGATAACCTTTGAGGTCCTTTAAGCTCAAAATCTATGACCATGTGTAAATGACCACTCATGTATTACACGTGTGTTTATTATAAATGCCCATCTGGAAGTTATACTATCTTGTGGTCTTTTCCACTGAAACATTATTATAAGTAGTAGGTTCTTAAGTTAGTACATAAACTCTACTTAACCCAAATATTCCAAATATGAAATGAAAGAAGACAGAAATACTGCTGTAACTCCAGTTAAAAAGGGACTTCTGGGTATTTTAAATAATTTATGGCAGTTTCTTTATTACATCCAGTTTCACTTCAATTCTTATACCCTTCCTTTTTTTTTTTTTTTAGCTATAAGTAGTATAACTAACACTGACATATCAACAATAATTAAATTATTTGTTGGTTTGAAAGTGGTCTTCCTGAGGAAATGTACACAAATTAGATTTATAGTAAAGAGAAAAAAATAAGATGATTAAAAAGAATGCACATATGAGTTCAAATCTGGTCTCAGACACAACAAAAAACTAGCTGTGCGAAGTTGGGCAAGTCACTTAACCCCAATTGTCCTACCTTCCCCCCTCCAAAAAGCAAAAAAAAAAAAAAAAAAGAGAGAGAATGTATATAAATGTGAGAAAAATCATCCTGAGGGCTGAGGAGTGGGAAGAGAACAAACTGAGCATCCATTTGAGTGGTCAAAGGGGGAATGTTTCTCCCTTTTCATCCCCTTGGTGGTAGTGGTGAGAAAGGAGATGGCTACTGTCAGTGTTTCCCTTCTGCACAGAAAAATCTGGTCATTGTCCAGAGTGAAATTGGGGAAGAGGCACGATACTATCAAATGTATATCCAGATGATTTACCATTTTAGTACTTTCCCCCCGCCAGTTTAGTATTTCTAACACGGTGATTATTAGCTATACTAAAAAAAATAAAACAAAAATTTCAACATCTTTTAAAAAGATTAGAGATTCCCTGAAGTACAGCAAAATCATGCATCATCACCTCATCAGGGCCAGAAAAGAGCTGGTTAGTTGTAAAGGAAAAGAATGGCAAATGTGAAAAACAGACTACACATTGAAGGTATCTTTAATGTAACAGTGCTCAACTTAAGCACACAGGTAGTTGTGACTTGCATCTTGCTTTAAAAGTTTTAAAGGGTCATTTAAAAAGCAACCTATTTGCTTCTATTTAAATGCTATAGTTCATAAAAATCTTATTTATAGAAACCAGTTGAAAAATCACCTTTTACTGTATAAATATACACTACTGTAAAAGGCTAGTCCTCAAATCTTTTCCTTTGTGTCTAGCCCTATCCTAAAAAATAAAACAAAAACACTAGCAGTTCATCTTACAGGTATACTGAAGTATTAGAAACTCCTCTACCTCAACAGATGCAAATGGCTGAAAGGCAGAAACACAGAGAACAATTCTAGTAGAATGGTAGTAGGTAGATGCAGATTTCAAGGGCTTAGGGAGTAAGGAAGATGGTAAGGAAAGGAAGCATCCAGTATAGACAACTATGTAAAAAACACCATATAAATTAATCTCATTAGTATTTGCTGCTCACTTCAAGAAAGTCTCCTCATAACACAATTCAAGGTGGATAGTAATAAATGGCAGTTCCAAACTGGGATAATTCTAAGTACTTAGATTCCACAGAGGATTTAAGTTTCCAATAAAAACAAAATCTAAAAGTAAAATCCAACAAAATAATCTGAATTATTTAAAGATACTTAAAGATAATTCTCACATCTATAGTTTTTCATTTTCAAATCTGCTTTCAGGAGATCAATACCCAACTGTCACAACATAATCTAAAGATCTGCAGGGAGAACCACAGCGCAATAAAACCATCTCACACAGCACTTGCCTACTCACTAAAAATGATCACTATTTGTCAGAAAGAACTAGAACCCATATTGGACTTCTAGTTATAGATATTTTCACTAAACTTTTCATTGGTACTCTGAAAGGATAAAGCACATTGCATTTTTAAATTGTCTTTAAAGAAAACATTATATACAGATTTACAGCTTTTCACATTTAAATTAGAAGTTGAAAACTAAACTAGTGTCTTTAGATAAATTTAGTCCTTAGAGAAAGTATTATACTTTATACTTGCAGATCTAGGAAAGTTATTAGAGCTAACATATTTAGTATTAAAAAGTACCACAGATAAAAGGTATACTGTGATTCATTTCAAAAAAATCAATTCAGGTCTATACCTACACCACATTTTAATCTGTAATACAATTTAAGGTAATATTTTAAAACCTACCTAAATAAAGAACAATCCTCATGCTATTAATGAGTATGCACGTGTTGCATTAATTTTTCTATAATGCAGTACAAACATCTCATGCCACTTACCAACCTGCCACATCGGTCAGACAAAAAAATCTGTGCTAGTAACAACTGTGTTTGAAAACAGTTCCTAGTCTCATGGCAGAGATACATGCCTGACAACTGTTTCTAACACAGCTGTGACTACCTTAGCTTTCTTCCAATTATGGAAAGGTTTTATAAAGCAATTGGCATTAAAATAATTTTATTTAAAGCAATTAAAAATTAGAGTTAGTTTATGATACAGACTAATTTTGCAGGTAAAAAAATTTATAAGGTTTTAAATTTTCTTCTGTACATAGATTAAAAACGAAGATTTAACTGTTTAAAAAATATCTGTTAAATCTTACTTTTCTATAACAGTTTAATTTATAATATTAATGTATACAAAATATTTCTCTCACCATTATTTCTTTCCACTGTGCCAAGAAACACGCTCCAGTATCTCCCGTTCTCAAAACAAAACCTTACTTCATTTCACTGGTAAACTTCTCCCAATTCAGCTCTACTAGTTTCTACTTTCTCACCACTCACCAAATTACTTGCAGACTTCTCCCCCAGTGAACTCAAATTATTTGCTCAAAGGTCACAAATGACATCCCAACTACCAAATCTCCTTGAAACTTCTTTTCTTGGCTTCTGTTGAAATACACTCCACTGGTTTTCCTTTTAGCTCTTAGTTTGCTCTTTCTGTCTCCTTCAGTGGCTCCTTAAGTATAGGAATTTCTCAGAATTCTATGTTTTGCCCTCTTCTCTCTACCAACTTCTTCATTTTTAACTATCATTTATCTGCAAACTCAAACAAAGACTTCTCTCCTGAGCTTCAGACTCACATTTTCAACTGCCTAGAGATCTCTGCATGGCTGTCCTATGGTTACATTAAACTAAGAATGTGTGTGACTTTTTAGGGAAGAAATATTTACTGCTGAGAGTTTAGAGGGGTAGTGGGAGATTCTGGTGAACTTTTATTTCAAATCTGAGTCTCACCAACAAAGAGGAACTAAATGGCTACATGGAAACCATTGAAAGAAGAAACATCTCCATCTTAAGAGCTATCATAAAAGAAAATTAAGTCGGGCCATGCCTAACATGTATTTCTGGAGAAAAAAACTGTAAAAGGTTTCAAAAGAAGGATCTCATGGACTAAAAATTCTGCAGGGGAAGTCAACCTAGGAAGAATGGAAAGCTCATAACAATAATACTGTGAAGACATAAGGAAGAAACAATTTTGATGAAGACAAAAGGGCAGATTTCTAAAAAGACCATTGTAAATGCAGAGATAAAACATGCTGAGTAACTTAGATCTTGAAAGCAATAACATGCAACAAAGCATGAGTTTCAGTCGATGAGAAAAAGCTAAAGACAACAAAAAGAGTTAGTGGGTTTGGTTTTGTTTTAAAAAATGTTGGAACTCCAATAGATCTGTGATCTCACTGACATACAACTCGCTTCCACCTAGGAATTCATCCATGCCTGTCCCACTTTTGCTCTCATCCATGACCTTCCATAATTATTTCATAGGAGCTCCATTCAATACACGGAGGGACTTTTCTTGTGTCCTCTCAACATGATAAGGACACCAATTAAGCCATCCTGGCTTTCTACCCTTTTTCTTTTGTTCCTGCTACTACAGGGTTGACACATTTTTTAGAAAAAAGTTTTGTATATGTATATATAAATGTAGATGTAGATGTATGGATATCACATTTCTTTTGTGATATCCTTTATTACTGTTTATATTGTTGATCATGTGTTGCAGTCTGCACTTCAGGTGCTAGAAAAAGGGAATACACAGACAAAAAGTTTCTGCTCTCAATAAACAAACATTCTGTGTGGGGTTGGGAAAAGGTGAGAACAGCATATATAATAGTATGCACAAAATATATAAAAATAAAAGAGTAAATTGGGAGGCAGCAAGAAGTAGGGGAAGAATCAGAGAAAGCCTTAAGTAAGAGGTAGCTTTTAAGGTGAATTCTGAAAGACTCTATCTAGGTATTCAAAGAGGCAGAGGTGAGGAGGGAGTGCATTACAGGCACAGATGAAAGATGGAATGTTTTGTGTAAGAATAGCAAGAAGGTCAGTTTGGCTAGACTGTACAGTACCAATGTCAAAGATCTTCGAAAGATTGCGTAGAATGGAAGACACAATCAAATCAGCAGAATTAGATAAAAGATAGATATTTCAATTTTCAAAATATAAAATATAAATAAAATATTTATATAAAATATAAAAAGAAAACAATAGGTAAACTGTATATATGCCAATGATTTTGTCTTCAAATTCTGGAAAATTCTAGAATTCATTAAAGGGTCACAAAGAAAATGCCTGATTTCATTAAAATAGCTCATTTTCATTAAAATACTTCATTTTCTTGAGGGAAAAGGGGATGGGATAGAGCTACTACAGTGGAATGGTTAATTAGAGGACTGCCAGATATAGAGTTTGACTAGATCTGAGAAAAGCATTTGGCAATTTATCACACTATTCTTAGAAAAATGATGGAAAAATATGGGCTAATGATAATTCAAATATAGCAGACTTCAGACTGGTTGAATGTAGCTCGACTCAAAGAACAGTAAAGCAAGAATGGTTCTGTGTCCATTATTATCTCTGATTCGTATAAGGGCAGAGATGGCATATTTATCAAATCTGCAGATGACACAAAGCTGAGTGTGACAGCTGACATCTAAAGAGCAAGAAAGATGGAGAGATATTGCAAGAGGCATATTTAGGCTAAGAAAGACTTGCTAACAATCAGACCTATCCAAAACTAACTGGAGACTTTCAAGAACATGCTAGATGACCAATTATCAGACTTATAGTAAAGAGCCTTCTTTTTTTCTGGTGGGTTGGACTAGATGAACTCCGAGGTCCCTTCCAACCCTGAAATTCCAGGATTCAACTAGATATGTAAGCTGGATCCCACATGGGATTTGGATTTGAAGGACAATTTAAGGAATTTATAATATATTTATTTTGCAAGCAATGAGTACTGCTAAAGACTTTAAAGCAGTAGAATAATCTATTTATAAACAAAATTTTAAGAATTTCAATCTGGTCACAATTTGAAGGGTGAACTGTGCAAAGGAGAAGAAAAATCAGTGACTATAAAATTATGAATGGTTTTAAACAAAAGAAAAATGAGAAATATATCAGAAAAGTAAGGGATTATTTTCCTTCAATATAATCACTTTGAGAGGCAAGGTTCTTGTCCCAGCAATGTTGCCATTACTCAAACTCTCTTTTTTTGGAACTACCACTAGAAACAATTTAAAAATTTCACAAGCAAGTCTCATTACTTTCATGTTCCGTTTGTTTGTGATTTTTAAATTAAAAAAGTATCAACTAACTTACCATCTACCTAATTAATAGCAATTTATATGATTATGGGTTGAATGACCTGAAAAGGGAAAATGGGGGTAGGGATAATACTGCCCAGAGATATGACAAGTTTTGTAACACATAAAAGTAGGTAAAACAAAGAGAAAGAACAAATGAAAAGATAATCTCATAGGAAACAATATCTAAGACAACCTCCAATAAAAGTTATGGCCTAAAATATCCACATATGAATATACAAAATATGGGTAGTTAACAAAGTAATCTAAAGATCTTTATACAATAGAGTAAATTTGCCATCATAGCCATAACTAAGAACCAGTAAAATATAAATTCTTGAAGGCAGAGACTTCTGTTTTTGTATATCCAGCACCTGGTATAATGCTTCATCCATAGTAGGTACATAATAAATGTTTGTCAAACTGAACTCTATTCGGAATAAAAGAGAAAAAGATTACACAGTAGGTTTAATTCACACCTATGAATTAAACCCAGATTATGTAAAATCATCTTAAATTTCAATTACATACAAACATCATACCCACATTTTTACATATTTTAAAAGTACACAAAATCCACAATAATTTCATTTCCACAATGGTCTGCCTCCTCAGAATTCTTGGACTGTTCTCAAAGTAACTTTCCATTGACAAGTTCTCTCACATAATCTACAACAGATCTGATTTATTCCTAAATATCTGTGATGAGAAATACAACTATAAACTTGTAAACTGGTATTAGAATGTGCTTCCTCAACAGATTCAATAAACTAAGATACTGAAGAAATCCTTCAGGAAATGTTACAAAGTTAATGAACAGACACACATACATATATATCTTTTTTTTTAAAAAAAAAAATTAATTTATTTATTTTCTTGTTTACATCATTCATTTCCACGAGATTTTGAGTTACAAATTTTCTCCCCATCTTTCCCTTACCCAAAACCTCAAAACAGCCATCCCACTGTATAACCCCTCCCCCAATCTATTCTCTATGTCCTCCCACTTGCCCCTCTGACTTTCCGGCAGGGCAGGATGGATCTCCCTACCACAGTGCCTCTATATCTTAATTCCCAGTTGGATGTAGTTAATAATAATAATAATAATACACACACACACACACATATATATATATATATATATATATATTTAACATTTGATTACAGAACTTTAGATTCTAGATTCTTTCCCTTCCTCCCTTGTCACTCACCCACACTGGAAGGACAGGCAAATAAATACAGGCTGTACACGTGTAATTATGCAGAACATCTCTACAGCAGGCATATTGTGAAAGTGATTATATGTCCCTCCTTCCCATCTCACCCCACCCCACCTTGTTCTATTCTCTATCCTGTCCCTGTCCCTTTACAGAAGTGTGTACTTCCAGTAACCCTCCCCCCACACTGCCCTTCCCTCCATCATCCCACCTCTCATCCCCATTCCCCCTACTCTCCTGTGTGGCAAGATACTCAGTTTAGAGTTTATGTCATTTCTTCCCTAAGCGCCAAATTCAAAGAGAGAAAGGTTGACCCTTTCCCTTTTGCCTTCCTGTTCTTCCCCTCCATTGTAACAATTATCCCTTGCCTCTTCTATATGAGACGATTAACTCCATTCTGTCTCTCCCTGTCTCCTCTCATTCTAATCCCCTCTCAACTCAGAATTTCACCTTTTAGAGTATCATCCCTTCCTATTTAATTGATCCTCTGCCCTCTATGTACTCATATATACACTCAGATGTGTTCGTATGCATATATAAACCCTTCTATATAGACATATGTGTATGTGTATATATACATTTGTATTTCTTTCACCTATCCTCATACTGAGAAAAGTTTCCATAAGTTACAATTATTGTTTTTCCATGTTGGCATGTAAATAGTTCAACTTTGATAAGTTCCTTATGATTTCTTTTCCATGTTTACCTTCTCATGCTTCTTGTATCTGAGTGTCAAATTTTCTTTTCAGTTATGGTTTTTTCAGCAACAATGTTTGAAAGTCTTCCACCTCACTGAATGACCATATTTTCCCCTGGAACATTATACTCAATTTTGCTGGGCAGGTGATTCTTGGTTTTAATCATAGCTCCCTTGATCTCTGGAATATCATATTCCAGGCCCTTCAGTCCCTTAATGCAAAAGCTGCTAGATCCTGGGTTATCCTAATTGTGTTTCCACAGTATTCAAATTGCTTCTTCTTGGCATCTTATAATATTTTCTCCTTAATCTGGGGACTCCAGAAACTGGCTATAACATTCCTAGGAGTTTTCTTTTGGGGATCTTTTTCAAGAGGTGATCAGTGGATTCTTTCAAGTTTTATTTTGCCCTCTGGTTCTAAAATATCAGGGCAATTTTCCTTGAGAATTTCTTGAAGGATGCTTTCTAAATTCTTTTTTTGATCATGGCTTTCAGGTAGTCCAATAACTTTTAAATTGTCCCTCCTGGATCTATTTTCCAGGTCAGTGGTTTTTTCAAGGAGATAT
>CM053585.1:75097449-75127436 GCA_028646515.1 Pseudochirops corinnae
CTTTTGGTGTGGGAGTTCTGACTATGTTGTCTTCCTCCTGTTCCATGCTTTGATCCTTTCCTTCCCCAAAGAAGGAATCCAAAGTTTGGTTGCTGTTCTTACTTTGCTTCCTTTTCCTGCTCATGCTGCCAGTCAATTACTTGAATTTTTAGCTCTGCGGAACTCTGCTTCCAGAGGGGAAAGCTCTGTCCCAAATCACTGAGGTTTTCACAGCTGTTGGAGCTATTGGGAGGCTGCTGCAGCCCCCACAAGCTTTGGCTCACCGAAAACACACCCCAGGACCACCACCCAAGACCACGATCCGGATCCAGGCCATTCAAGGCAAGAGCACTTAGCCTCTGAATGATTACTTGGCCCCCTCTGCAGGATGCAGGTCCTCCACTTCTGCCGCTTCCTTGCCCTGGAGGCAGTTTGGCCGGATTGTTTTTCTCCCCCAAATTTAGCTGAGTTCCACCAACCTTTCACTTTGTCCTTGTTTCTCATGGCTTGATGATTCTGGAAACTGCTATAGCTGCCGCTGATCCACTCTCCTGAAGGCTCCAGCTGAGGCTCATCCTGGCCGCCCTGGGGCCAAGCTGTGGTTTCAGGCTGGGCTAGTTTTGGCTCCCAGCATGGTGCGATGAGCCTTTCCTACCGAGCTGCCTTCAGCAGGAGATATGTTTTTCTGCATTTTCGTGAATTTTGGAGCTCTAAAATTTGTTTAGAGTCATACCTTATGGGTATTTGAGGTGGCTATGTGGGAGCTGTGGAACCGTGCTGCTTCTATCCTGCCATCTTGGCTCCGCCCCCCCAGGGATCCATACATATCTTTATAAAATAGATAAAAGACATCTATCATCAACATACACAAGGAAACTAAGGCACTAATAGATTAAGTGACTCCCTAATTTAAGATGTTCTCAAAAGTAAAAGATGGTCTTTCTTCTCTGATACTTTCCTTTCATTTTCCACATTATTATAATCAACTGAATGTGAGTGGATATAATACTGGATTGTGGGTCTGAGAATATAAGCTTGAATTTTCAGCTGTTAAATCTTGCCAGCAAGACACTGAACAAGTCATTTTCTTACCTGAAATTCAGATCTCACATCTGTAAAATATAGGAGCTTAGACTAAATGACCTCTAAGATCCTTTTCAGTGCTAAATGTAATTACCCTATGAACATTTTAAAGGCCACTTATCTAGATTCCTCCTGTTTACAAACCTATTAGGGAATCTTCTCAGACATTTTCATACAATGCTGCCTTCATTCTGGTCATCACCTCCTATCTCTACACCTTCCTGCAGGTCTCCCTAACCCTTCAACTTCCACCAAAACCTAGAATTCTGCATCTGGGATACAGATTTTGAAAAATGAACTTTTACCTTAAATTGTCAGGAACCATGCCTCTATGTATTTTCCCAGCCATCTCCACACCATGCTGCCTCTACCAACTTCCTCCCACCCCACTTTTTGTGTTGCCTTCCCCTATTATGATCTAAGTTCCTTGACAGGAAAAGTTGACTTGCTTTTTTCTCTAACTTCAGCAGTAAGTGCTTAACAAATGCTCTATCTACCTACATATAAGATAGATATTTGTTGTTGTTTAGTAATTTTTTTCAGTCATATCTGACTCTTCATGACCCCATTTGGAGTTTTCTTGGCAAAGAAACTGAAATGGTTTGCCACTTCTTTTTCCAGCTCATTTTACAGATGAGAAACTGAGGCAAACAGGGCTAAATGATTTGCCTAGAGTCACATAGCCAGTAAGCATCTGATGACAGATTTAAACTAAGGAGGGGCAGCTAGGTGGCACAGTGAATAGAGTACCAGCCCTGGAGTCAGGAGGACCTGAGTTCAATGATGATCTCAGACAGCTGTGTGGCCTTGGGCAAATCACTTAACCTCAACTGCCCTGCCTTCCCCCCTTCAAAAAAAAAAAAAAGGACAAAAAATAAACTAAAGAGAGTCTTCCTAATTCCAGGCCCAACACTCTATCCACTGCACCATCTACTGCCCTCATAAGATAGATATAATAGCAGATAAAATCTCCCTTGATTTTCATTAGTCTCTTTCTTTATAATGAGAATGGTAGGTTAGATGTATTGTATATATCTCTTCTTTAATAGGCCAATTCCTCAAGTATTTAAAGGCCTACTACATGCCTGATCTAGTCATAAGCAATACTGGAGAAGAGTAGTTATATAAAATATGGTCCTTGCCTTTAAGGAGTTAACTGTTTTGTGGAGGAAAGAGCATAAAAGTTTATAGATACTACATTTTGCAACAATTCAAAAAAGAACAAGAACTGAGGTCATTGTGAGAGGTATTATAAAGGAAGCAGAACTTAAAGTCACATTGTAACTTAAAGAGCTAACCAGTACAATATGGCAGAAAGAAAAGAAGGGAGGATTTTAGGTATCAGGTAAAAATAGCAAGTGAAAAGTATAAACTATTTTTGTGACAGTTACTAGACTAACTTAGCTAGAATTAAGCTTGACTAAACAGGATGGAGTCAGAGCAGGTATCCCACCCCTGAGATAGAATATGGGAAGATCAACAGGTGACCCTGTGTCAAAGGTAGGAAGTGAATCCTTATTTTCCTGATTTAAAGGCTCTCTCTCTCTCTCTCTATTCTCTACACCATGCTGCATTAAAATAATGAGAGCTTAGATAGAATAACATGGTGCCAATTAACATGGAAAAGAAAGGATAAATCCAAGAAATGCTGCAAAAAGAGCAATTGACAGAACTTGGTAACTGACTAAATGAAATACAAAGACTGTTGAATTTGAATAGATGAATGATTCATTAATTGACCATTTAGTATGTGCAAAGCACTGTTCAGCCATAGAGAAATAAACAGAAATGTTAAGACAATCCAGGCTCCCAAGGATATACATATACATGGAAGATTTCAGCTACAAGTCAAGTCAAAGAGAAAAGACCCATGGTCCTTAGGGTGCAGAAGCAAATCCAATGTTAATGGCTCTTCTTTCATGTCACTCTTCTCAAGCTGTTGCTGACAGTGACATGAAAGGTGGCCCCCCCCCTCTCTACAATGACCTCCCCTCAATGATGGCTGTCAGGGTTAGGCTAGAAGTAATGTTGGTGGTTTGGGGACACTGCTATTCCCAAGGCTCTTGGGTTCTGGGCTGATCCCATCAGTGTCTGAAGGGAGATAGTAGCAAGGTTGTGGTGGTCTGACATACGTAACACATGATGCTTCCAATCTCTCCCTCAGAGTGCCTTGCTGCTTCGGCTGGGCTGGCTTGCCTGTCCTGTGTCAAAAGACCTGGGATCAAAACCCACTTGTCCTATTTACTACGTTAAAACTTTGGAAAAGTCACTTAACTCTCTTCCTTAGTTCCCTTACATAAAATGAGCGGGTTAAACTATATGACTTTTCACAGGGTCCCTTTCACGTAGAAAGTCTATGACCCTATATATGAGTTAATGTCCTAAGTGATTAGAAGAATGGCAGGGAATTTGAAAGGAAACACTAATGTGAGAAGGGAAGTAAAGAATTTAACTGTGGTTTGAGATAAAAGTAAACACCTAAAGAAGCCTGTAGTATAGAGATTTAGTCATTCACATGTAAGTGAAGAGAAGGGGAAAATAAAAAATAAAATTTTTTTTAAAAAGGACAGCTAGCTTAGAAATGAGTCATGGGGAATGTTCATAGTTTGGGGCCAAAAGGAAGAGGAAGAACCAAGAACTAGTCAGAGAAATTGGAGGGGAACCAGAGCAATACAGAGTTAAGGTAAAAGATTTTGAAGAATGTCAATATTATACATAATTTTACAAATAAGCAACTAAGCCACTAAGTCTTGGGGGTTACAGAGGTAATCAGTTTTTTAGTTATGTTGTACATTTATTTCCACTAGACTAACTATCCAGTTGATATCTGTCATATAAATATATATGCATATATAATTTTTTATTCTTTATAAAATTAAAATATTTTAAATAAAATTATTAAAATAATCACAACTCAAATATTTCTCATTGCCCTTATTGATAATTTTAGGTTATGTTACATAAAAGATAAAAGTCTATAACTTTTACATAATTTATAGAACAGAATTTCAAGAAAGCAAGTTAGAGTACAGGGTCACATGTAGAAGCATGTAAAAATAAGTAACTTTTATAAAGTGATTTGAAATTTGTACTTTGTAAATATATGTGAAATTTCACTTGATCCTCTCAACCCTGGGAGGCATTATTATCCCCACTTTACAATGAGGAAAACAGAGGATGAAAGGATTTAAATGACTCACTCTGGGTCATGTAGAAGACTAAATGAGGCAGGATTCAAACTTAGGTCTAATGTGGTCGAAAAGGCTATAATTTTCAACAAGCTCCAAATAACATTTAAAAATTTTTAAATTCTATTTAAAATAGAGTTCACTATCTCTTAAGGAAAAGGAAATCACTGGTTACCAACATGAGAGTAATTGCTGAATTATCTGTGTGCAATACGACCACTGAATCATTACAGCAAAAATCCAAATCAACACTGAGATCCAGAAAAGATGAAAAGACACTGCAATTAATGTAACTTCAATCTGTCTTACTGAAACAAGGTATACTGTTGCAGTACACACATTCACACACACACACACACACACACACACACGAAATGCACAGGATTAACTGTTTCAAGGTCATTACAATGATGAAATTCCCAAAGGAACACAGCAAACACTGGACCTCCTACCAGCAGAAAGACATGGCAACCAAGGGCCAGACTAGTTTGGAATATTTTCATGACTCTAACTCTCTTCTGATTCACCTCCTACCTATTTAGCTCCTTTTCAATCTGCTGATTCATCATTCATAACCACTAATTGTGAGTGTTCTACAAAGACTGTCTTGGAATTTCTTCACTTGCACATTCTCTCTCTTGGTAAAGTCACTGGCGCCCATTAGCTCTAAGTAGATTGTGTGTGCGTCTCACATATATATATGTATGTATATATACATATGTGTATGCACACACCCATACCCCACCCACCCAATTCACCATGTCCAAAACTGATTTTATTATCTTTCTCTTAAACCATTTCATCTTCCAAACTTCCCTATTTTTGTCAACAGCAGCTACTATCCTTCCAGTCTCCCAGGTTTCTAACACCAGAGTTTTCTTTACTCCTCATTCCATTTATCCAACAGGGTGCCAAATCTTGCCATTTCTTCCTTCACAAATCTCTCACAACAGACCCCCTTGTCTTTTCAGCTACTTCAGACCTTTCCCTTTCACCTAGTTATTGCAATAATTTGACTGGACTCTGTGCCTCATATGTCTCACACCACTCCAGCACATCCCTATACAGAACTGCCAAAAGATCTGACCTTGTGTCTTCCCTTATTCATGTCACTCCAGTGGCTTCCCATTGCCTCTAGGATCAAATACAAACACTGTTTAGATCTGAAAGTCCTATATAACCTGACCTTACCCTATCTTTCCACACTGGACATTACTTACTCCTACAACTCTGGAATCTAGCCAAACTGGCTTTCTCTCTATTCCTCACATCTTCCACCTCCATCTATTGTACTAGGTGTCCCACATGCCTAGAATGTACTCCTTTCCTTGTCCCTGCCTCACAGTTCCTCTTTTCCTTTAAGATGCAGCTTCAGCACCATCTTTTGCATCAAACTTTCCCTAATCCACACCCCAAACTGCTAATGCTCTTTCTCCTTGCCTCCCTCACGTGTGATTGCTTTGCTTATACTTATAATACTTATACTATATGTTTTTAATATGTACTTGCTGTCTCTATCAAAAAATATATATATAGGGGGTGTGTGCGTGTGCGTATGCGTGTGTCCCAAGTACCTGGCACAGAGGAGGTACTTAAGCAATATTTGTTGAATGATATAAATGCAATGGTAGATGTCATATTAGAGAAGAATAGAAGATTAATGGCAATATCACATCAGAGAGATGAAACATAAAACTAGTCAGAAGAAAGCCTGACATGAGCCAGATCACACCAAATAAAACTGAAAAAGTAAACATATAATAAATGTTGATAATCTAAAAAATGTCAACAAGAACCCACTTTCATCACCCATGATATACAACATTTGAACTCAATCCCTGATATGTGAAAATGAATAGGATTAGGAAGAACAATAGGTGGCAAATATAAGCGAAAGAAAGCCATGCCTGAAACAACAATTTTCAAAGCACAGCAGGGTCAATTTTCAAGATATCTGAAATGAAAGCAAGACACTAAACAAATTAAAAAAAAAAAGATCAAGACATATGCCTACTATTTCATCTCTATAAAAGTTTTATGAAAATGAAATATGTTGTATCCTTATGATGAAAATATGTGGCACAAACAGACAAGCTACCAGAAATCATTTTCTATACACATGTTTAAACTACTCACTGTTAGGAGCAAGATATGGTTAAGACAAAATCATACAGCTATTTTTTTTTAAAAGCTATGACTATAGAGCAAAATAAATTTTTTAAAGTTTTCCTCCAACAAAGACCTCTGCTGAATATAGGCATATAATCAATGATATTGTAATGATGATATCAAGTCCTAGAATACTTTCATACCTCAACAAAATATACAGAATTACAAAATTGTATGAATCACTACTCTCAGCAGTTATCTAATCCAATTCATTTCTAAAAGAATGTCCATTACAACATATAGAATAAGAAGTCACCCAAGTCTCTGCCTAAAATATCTCAAATGCCTGCAAAGGCAGCCCATTTCAATTTTGATTAACTCTAATCATTCAGTTTTTTCTGATATTAAATCTAAATTTGGCCCTATAAAACTTCTACCATTCATGACCTTTTAAGTCATCAACCTAAATAATCCATGTAGGAAGAACTCAATGGTTCTTAAACAAGCAAAGGATAGAGGATGATCATAAAAGAGAAAACAGATTATTTAAATTACATAAAACTTAAAATCTTTTGCACAAGAAATAATTAAGGCAGCTACAAAAGAAGCTGTAAACTGAGAAAAAAAATCTCTGCACCAAATCTTTGAAAAAGTCTGATATTCAAAATAAAACAGAAATAACATAGATATGATTAACAACTATGTGAAAATAAATTCAAAATCACTAACAGTAAAGTGAAGTTCAAATTAAATCAAATGAAATATCACTTTGCAACACAGTAGTTTTCCAAAGATGATTTTTTTAAAAACCGGAAAACCAGTATTAGAATGGCTATGGGAATAGAGGCACATACACTTCTAGTGCATTTGTAAATGAGGTCAAGCATTCTAGAAAATATGAATTCATCTGAGCAAATTTACCAAATTATTTATTCCTTTTAACTAAGAAATATCCCTCCTGGGCATAAACTCTTCCTTTCCTAAAAGGTTTAAAGCAGAAAAGGTCTTTTATATATAACAAAATGTTCACAACAACTTTTTCTGATAGCAAAAACAAAAACTCTGGAAACAAAGTGGGTGGACAACAATTGGGGAAAGGCTGAATATACTGAATGATAAGAGGAATATTCTTGCACCATAAGAAATGAAATCTATGAGGAATTTGCAGAAACCTTTAAACACCTGTAGGAAGTAATGCATGAGCAGCTAGGCGGCATTGTAGATCGACCTCCAGGCCTAGAAATCAGGAGGACCTGACTTCAAATTCAGATTCAGACTCTTAACTAGCTGTGTGACCCTGGAGAAGACACTTAACCCTGTTGGCCTCAGTTTCCTCATCTATAAAATAAGCTGGAGAAGGAAACAGCAAACAATTCCAGTATCTTTGCCAAGAAAACTCCAGATAGGGTCAGGAAGAGCTGGACACAACCAAAATAACTCTAAGAGAAGATAGCACAACTGAGAAAACAAAGCATGTAGCTCCAATCATGTAAATGAAAACACTAAAAGACATCTGAACTCTAATTACTTACAATGACCAACCTCAAATCTAGTGAGCGGAGGATGAGAGACATCTGTCCTTGCGGTAATAAGGTAGAAGAACATGTATATAAAATTTTCATGTGCTGACAGATATGGCTGTTTTGTCGGTTGGTTTTACTTGAATGTTTTTATCTGTTAGATGGAAAGTTCAACGGAGGAGGGAGATTTTCTTTTCAAATTATGATTTTTAAAAAATTCATTTTTAAAATTTATAGTTACAAACTCTTGCCCTTTCCCCAGCAATTGAAAAGGCAAAAAATACACTATCCATTATACATCTGAGGTCATAAAAAGTCTATGTTTATATTAGACATGTTGCCAAAAAAAAAGGAAAAAAAATAAAGAAAATGGGAAAAAATAAATAAGCTTCTACTTGTACTCAGAATTTATCAGTTCTCTCTGGAGGTGGACAGCATTTTTCATGATGAGTTCTATGGAATTGTCATGGATCATTGTATTGATGAGGGTAGCTAAGTCATTCACAGTTGACTATCATTTTAATATTGCTATTATACTATACAATGTTCTCCTGGTTCTGTTCACTCCATTTTGCATCAATTCATAAAAATCTTCCCCTTATCATTTCTCATAGTACAACAGCATTCCATCAAAATCCTGGGAAAGGAATTAAAAACACCCACACACCCACTTAAATGGATAAAAAAATTTATTGACCAGACTATGACATTCAGATAAATCACTGAAACCATCAGTATATGTAAATCTAGAATTAAAGAAGAGAAAGAGAGGTTTTTTGCACTTGGGAAATAGCACAGTATTTTCAAAGATTTCAAGCACTTTCTGACATAAAAATCCATTTTTTTCTGATAGCTGTATTCTTCTGGTGATGCTTGTAGGGTACTTAATCATGGAACATCACAATTACAAAACAATCAAAACTGCAGGTGACTATAATAATGGAAAAACAGCTGGTGTGCCTAAATAGGCTGCAGCATATTAACAATTGCACGTAGTAAGAAGCACAGATCCAAGATGAACACTAAAGATCAAGGCTTCCATTAAAAGTTATGGCAGATGAGGAAAAAATATTTCTATCCATAAATCAAGACATGCTGCCTAACACTGCTAATATTACACCCTACATGGAATCAAGAAGACGTGGGTTTGAATTCCAACTCAGAAAATTACTAGTTGTGTGACCCTGGGGTCACTTCATCTCTTCAGTGTTTAGCTTAGAAGAAGACCTGGCATATTACAGGTGCTAAGTAAATGTTTATTCCTCTCAGTTTCTTCACTAGAAAAACTGGAGGTGAGGGTGAGAAGAAAGAGTTGGACTCTAACACCTCTGATTCCTACCAGCTCTACACTAATTACCCTACACCTACTGTCCCTTTCCATCTCTTTGTAGCTACTTGGAGAACAACTCTAGAGAAGGTCTAGCAATTAGAACACCCTCAAGGAACTGGGTAGATGTCAATTACAAACTGGAAGTTAAAGACTTGGAAATCAAGGAGCTCAAGAATTCAGATCCCTGTCAGTGTTCCCACAATGTTCACAGAGCAGTAAGAACACTGCCCTATGTTTTTTATTTGATACTGCCTTTAAAAAACCTTATTTTAACTTTCCAGATCTTTCACTAGTATTTTTGCTTATATCTCGCAGATCTCAAGGAACAAATGACTAAGTCTCGGTCATCATTTAGCTGACTGACCACGCAAGGGGGACCATCTAGTGGCCAAAAAAGATAACTACAGGGCTCATAACAAAAATCTATAAGAAACATATAACCAAATAGAGAAAACAATCTGTTTTTAATACCCTGTTGTCTCATGTGGTTTTTAAGGTATAAATCCGGGGTGGGGGGTAGGAGGGGGACGGAAAGATGGCTGTAACATTAAACTCTAATCATTACATTGCAACAGTATGCACCATAATTTTACTTCTCTACAAAGTAGATACATAAAAGTCTTTTAAATTCTTTTTGGAGATAAAAACCTCTTCCTCTCAGCTCTAAAGTAAGTGAATACGTTTATTGCAAGGAATCAAAAAACTTTTTTTTTTTTACCATAATCTTCTTTTCACAAAGCAGAAAAATCAGAAGTGAATTTAATACAAAGACCATCCATCAGCTGATGGTACAGCCATGCAATGAAGTTAAGTCTCAATTTCTCTAGTTAGTATTAAACATATTGCCTTGAAGATGGAAATATCCATCTATTCAAAAGATTAAAATGTATAAAAATTCATAATTAATGGTACCATTGAAAATAACAGGACGAGTAATCTTTACTTATCCTTACACAAAATACTGAAAAATAAACTGAGGTAGCAATCTATTTTGTTCCATAAATGGTATAAATAAATTAATTTTATGATCAATGAAAGATAACACATCAAAAAATACCAGATTTTCACATAAAGGAAATTTAAAGAATACAGAATGTACAAAAGGATCACTGACTCAATAAAAGTAGGGAAAGCTAAATTAAAGCATAACATAAATTAAAGCATTAACTTATGAATAATAAACGAAAATTATTAAAAACAAAAAGAAAAACCAGATCCTGTCTGAAGCACTTGAGGCAAAATCTTTACATAGTTTAAAAGAATACTAGTATAAACTCATACTGCCACCAGAGTGACCTAAAATCTATCAATCAATCTCTCTATCACACACAGACACACACACACAGACACACAGACACACACAGACACACACACACACACACTAAGTTTTTAAAAGGTCTGGGGAAAATCAGTAATGGCTATTTAATTCACTGCTTGTTAAAATCTATCAAAGATTTTATTTTTGTTTTCACTTTCCAATTCAAGGTTGGTTCATTAACATGTTTTATCCAGTTTAAAACAAAAACTTTTAGAATGAACAAGAAGCAAGTTAGAAAATCTGTCCCTCAAGTGTAAATTTTCTGTTTTTATTTAGAAAATAAATCCAATGAATTACTAAAGAGTACTGGATGTTCCAAAACAGATAATCAAGGCAGGTAAACTGGGAAAAGGGTATTTAAAAATAAAAGATGCTTAATGCCTAAATGTAACTGTGACTTCATTCGTATACATACCATAGCAGATTACAACCCAACCATGCCTTCAATTCTTATGCAATATTCTGATCCAATTTTTTCCCAAAAATGTGGATTCCAACCTCATTATTCAGTTTAACTGCTTTCTCCAGTTACTAATGACTTCTTACTTAATTGCCAAACCTAGTGGCCTTTTCTCAATTCTCATCTTTTCTTGACCCCTGAAGCATTTGACACTGCTGATTTCCTTCTTTTTTCTAGGTTTTCATGACCTCACTCTGTCCTGATTCTCCTACCGGTCTGACCACTCCTTCTCATACTCTTTTCTGATTCTTCATCCAGGTCACACAGTCCAATAATGAGTGCTCATTGCTTCAAAGAAATATTCATTTGAATGCAAAAAGTGACATTAAAAAAGTCAATCATTCATATGCCTAAAACAATATAGTCTTTCTTCTGATTCCTATTTGTCACCCCACCCTACATAATACCAGCAAATTAGAGATAAGGTTAGGGATTGGATCTGTGGTTTCAGGTGTATAGAGAATTACTGATTAGGAAAAATCCTACCAAGGCAGGTGGGACACCTTCTCTATAACGTAGTTTTACAAAGTGGCCTTGAGTATTGAAAAACTAAGTTATTTGACTAGAGTCACATGGCTAATGTGTCAGAAGGAGAATTTCAATCTTGGTTTTCCTGTCTTCAGAGACAGCTTTTTAAACATTATAACATGCTGCTTTTTCCACTGGGAAATTCGGTTTCCTAAAATGTGTATACAGGCCATTCCCATATTCAGAAAGCTTAAATAGTTCTCATCAATTATATCCACCCTTTCATCTCCCTCCAATCATTAATCTCTATCTACTGCATCCTTCCCTACTCCCTACACATATGACTGGATTTCCTTGTCCTTTAAAAAGACCTTCCTTTGCTCCCTACCAGGCCCTCAAGTTATTATCTTATTTTTCTTCTCCCTTTTATAGCCAATTCCTAGGAAAAAAACACATGCAGCTTTTGACTTCATTCAACTGAAACCACCCTGTCCAAAGTGACCAATAATCTCTTACTTGCTAACTACAATGGCTTTCTTTCATTTTTTATCTTAAAAAAAAAAATTATTCTACAAGCCTCAACATCTACATTGCTGTCCATCTCCATTTCCTGTATACTTTTCTACCCCGGCCCGCCTCCCCCTTTTCCATAGTTCTCCTCCTAACCTCTATGAAGATGCCTCCTCAATCTCCTTTGCTGAATTATTAACGTCCTCCTCCCAACCAGAGTACAAACCAAAGTTCTGTTCCTGGGCCCTTTTCTTTTCTCACTCTATGTCCTCTCTCTTGGAGATGTTAATTCAATTTCTATATGGATGATCTCAGATCTATTTCATCTTGCCCTAGTCTCTTTTTAAGTTGCAGTCTGTATCACCTTGGATATTTATTCAACATATCCCAAACCAAATGCAATGTTTTCCCCTCCCTCAAATTTACCTCTCTAAAGACCATATTTCATTTATTTCATTCCGATCACTTTCATCCTTCCAATCATCCACACCCACAACCTTGGAGTTATCTCGTAACTCTTCACTTTACCTCACTTCCTATATCCAATCAGTTGCCAAGTCTTGTCAATTTTACTTCCATAGGATCTCTCATATACATTTCCTTCTCTCTACTAACCCAGTCCCCATCCTAGTTCAGACCATTACTTCTTGCCTTGACTACTACAATTATTTCTTAATTGGTTTTCCTGCCTCTAGTATGTCCTCTCTACAATATGTCCTCTACACAACCGTGAAAAAACAGACATTTAAACCATGTCACCTCACTGCCTGAGAAGTTTCAGTGGCTCCTTACTGTTGATAGAATAAAATGCAAAATCCTCTATTAGGCATTTAAAGCTCTTCATAACCCAGTGCCACGCTTCTGTACTATAAACACATTTCAACAGACTGTCTCCCCTTGTAACTTTCCCATGCTTCGATTGAACTTACTCCTCATTCACTCAACTTTGAATCCTGAGCTTCCCTCAAGGATCAGACAGAGATCATGTATCACATCCTATGGGAAAACTTCCCAACTCCACCCCAAGTGCTCATGCTCTCACTTTCTTCAGCAAATCACATACATACTTACCTGTTCACATGTTGTACACCATCTTCCCCCCCTCCCGCCACCAGCCCCAATAGCAAGTAAGAGGCTTTGTGTCTCCAGTGCCTTACTTATTACATATAGTAGTTGTTTCAATCAGGACAACTGGAGATGGTCCAGGATACAGTGGGAGACCCTGGCCCTTTTAAGCTAAGGTCTTTTCAAGTCCTCACTCTGAGTGAGGCAACATCTATTCAGTGAATAGGCCTCTTTAAAAAGTGAGTCAAGGTCCCAGATGGCTCTGAAGGAGAAAACAAGGCTGGTGACTTTGCACAGCCCTCCCTTACTCATATCAAATTCAACTGCAAGTTAAGTCACCATCTCCCTGATATCATGGTACTCTTTGAGAACTGAATGACAAACCACACAAGTAGTTGTTTAATAAATGCTGCTTGGACTGGAGTGAACGACAAAGAAATTCTTTACCTACAGAATAAAATCCAGATTCTAGGCTCTTCATCAAATGGCTCCAGCCACTCTGTCTCCCACTACCCCTTTTTATAAACTACAGCACATTAATGATATGATCTATCAAGTACAAATCAAAATCATTAACAACTTTCAGGTATGGGTTCGGATTAGCTTCAGTCTCTAGTTCTGTAACTCAGGGATTGCTCCTTCTAATATCACTGTTAGTACTCGTGTTGGACTTTTTTCTTTTCCAATTACCTATCACCAACATGGGGCGGTGGTAGAACATATCACAAAGTCTAGAGAAAAGGAAGCTACTTTTGCAAGTTTACAATGCCACTATCACCACTCTCCTCCCCACTCTCAAGTCTGAACAATTCTCAAAATAAAAAATATTTACTAAGTGTCTGCTATATCTCCAACAGTGAAATATATACTACATAGTACAATAGAAGCTTAGAAGACACTATTTTTGTTTACAAATAATTCGGATGCAAAACATACACACAAACAAATAATGATCAAATTAATATGATAACAGTAATAATAACACCAACAATAACATTAATGACTGGCATTCATTCAGGTTGTTTTTTAGAAACATTTTACAAAGCACCTTATTTGTCACTTGATCCTCAGGAAACTGAGGATCAGAGAAATGATTTACCCACAGATACACAGTCTATAAATTCCAGAGATAGTATGCAAACGCAAGTCAGGCTAACTCCAAGTTTAAAACTTCACTATCCACTATGCCCCAGAGAGGTTCTATGAAAGGATTCAAATGAGCTCTTAGAATTTGGGTAAGGCTAATAGTAAAAAAAGCATTTCTTGGAAATGTGTAGAACTACAAAAATGGAGAGATGTAAGAATACATATTGCTCTTTCTGATGAGAGGAAAGAGGTTTACTGTAGGAGTAGAGAAATTTTCTCTTTACTAATCTGAAAATATATGCAATGAAAAATTAGTGTCTAACTATTAGGGGTCACTAAATAATGTTTAGCAATCTAATTATTACCCTATGTACTTAAGAAAATCAGTTAATAAACTAGCCCACAATATAAGCTTCCAGTAGAAGAAATTAGAACTTTGTTGCTACTTTGAGTATACAAAGCATCCATTTTCAAGAGACAAATTTGGTTTAGGAGCTACTGCTGTCTAAAAGCTTTTACTGTCAGATAAAATTAAGTTAAGATACATTAACAGTAGATGGTGCCAAAAAAAAAATCATTTGAGATTATTGCCACCTGTCATAAGAAATGAAAAACTAAAAAAAAAACAACAAAAAAATCCCCTCAGATTGGAACCAACATCCTAACAATGCAAATTAGCAAAAGCATAAAGTTGTCATCCAGTATGTCCAAAAACGGTATAAAGAACTTAATTTACCACAAAAATACTTCAAATGATCAGCATATATAAAGAATGCTGAAAAAAAAAGTGGCTTCAAATGTTGACACATCTGAATTGATGCCATAAGTACTTTTGGTATAAAATAACCTAACAAATGAGGTTTAAGTGTAAATGCAAATAAGTACTGTAAAACAAAAAATCTGAAAGTAAAATGCACACTCATATGAGCCTATGTATAGTAAACCCAATTATTTCCCCTTATAAGGAAAGAAAAGATATGGATGATCAATGTTATTTTGTTCAGTTGAGAACTACAGTAAATTTTATTGCATTTTTATTTTTTTGAACCTACAATGACCTTTCTGAATACATGTTTATGTCATAATTTCCTCTACAGAGAGCTCTGTGGAAAAAATAGAGAAATGTGGGCTAGATGTCAGTACAATTATATGGATTCAGAGCTGGCCAAGACCTAAGAATAATCACAAATGACTCGGCCTTAATATTGAAACATATCTCCAAATGAAGTCCTTGGGGGTTTGTGCTGCTCAACATGTTTTTTTTAATCAACAAGGCCAAAAGTATGCATGGAGGCAGTGTGGTAATATGGAAAGATCACTGCAGTTGGGAGCTGAAGGACATGGGTTCAAATCCTGGCTTTGTGACTGTGTGACCCTGTTTAAGTCACTTAACTACTCCAGACTCTAGAGTTCCTCATCAGTAAAAAAGAAAATGGGTATCAACTCCATGAGTTTTAAGTTTCTTCCCAGGTCTAAATCTGTGATCCTTGTGGCGTGACATTATCTACCAAATTATAGGTGACAAAGCTTGACAAGAAAGAGCCAACATAGATGACACAGGATCAAAAAAAGATATTGACAGGCTATAAAACTGGGACGAATCGGGTTAAATATAATATATTTTAGTTTGTATTTTCTTAAACTCACCATCACCACTAAGAGATAAAAGAGGCATTAGCTAGTCTGCAGTTTGTTTGGAAAAGATCCAGGTATTTTAGCAAACTATAATCCTGAGATGAGTCAAATGTGTAATATGCCAGTCAAAAAATAACTTAAAGCAATTTGAGGCCA
Source organism: Pseudochirops corinnae (assembly GCA_028646515.1). Taxonomy (NCBI): domain Eukaryota; kingdom Metazoa; phylum Chordata; class Mammalia; order Diprotodontia; family Pseudocheiridae; genus Pseudochirops; species Pseudochirops corinnae. Next base: position 75,113,357 of record CM053585.1, read on the forward strand.
TAGTATGGGGCAGTAACACTCAGGACAAGAGAGATGATAACCCCACTGCACATTGCCCTAGATATATGACATCTGGAGAAATACTTTATGAAGGACATTGATTAACATGAAAGGCAACCAGGATGGTGAAAAGCCTTGAGATCATACCATATGAAGATGTGTCAAAGAAACTGGGAATGCTAACCTTGGAGAAGAGCAGACAGGGGAGCCGTTTTCAAGTATTTGAAAAGCTATGTTGGAACATAAATTAAACTCCTTCTTTGCTTTTAAGGATAAAACTAGGAACAACAGGTGTAAGTTGTAACGGTATAAAGAACTTAATTTACCACAAAAATACTTCAAATGATCAGCATATATAAAGAATGCTGAAAAAAAAACTGGCTTCAAATGTTGACACATCTGAATTGATGTGTTATTTCAGTTCACTGTTAAGGAAAAACTGTCTCAACAATAAAAACGACTGAAAAGTCTAACAGGATGCCTATGAGATAAAAGGTTCTCTCTTTCATGAGATGTCTTCAAAGGCAGCCACTTTTTGGTATACTATATAAGCAACTCTTGTTCAGGTATGGGTTGGACTAGATGGTGTCTGAGGTTCCTGCCAACTCTGAGATTCTATGATTTAAAGCACACAAAGATGATATGAAATGGAGTACATGCTTTGAGTTGTTTTTCCAGTAGTGGAGGTAAGATTCTCTTAACCACATACATTTTTTGCCTATAAAAGGACAGATTTACTTGGGGTAAGAAGTAGAAATTATGAGGATTTATTTTTTTCCTAACAGATTAATCAGACAACTCTGTTAAAGCTACAGATAAGGATTAAAATTGGTTTGCATTTCCAAAGAACATTAAAAAAAAACTGGACTATAAATTAAAATATACCTTATATGACTCTCACCCAGATAACCGAATTTATTTTCATAGATCTTATCACTGGAAAGGAAAAAAAGATCAACTGATCTAGTTCCTACCTTTAGGCAGGTAAAATACAGTAAATCTCTCTTCTCCCTCATTTAAAAATTTTAACTACTCTGTGGATTAGTGGAATAGATTATTTCCATAATACATAGCAGGAAATGACCACAGCAGTCTTGTGTTTGATAAATATAAAGATCCAGACTTTTGGGACAAGAGTTCACTTTTTGACATTATATGGGAAAACTAGAAAGCAGTTTGGCAGAAACTAGGAATAACACACACACACACACACACACACACACACACAGAGTTATATAGTTATATATATGGTCAAAATGGGTATAGGATTTAGACTAAATAGTGATACCATAAGCAAACTGGGGGAGCTGGAATAGTTTACCTGTCAGATCTATGATACGGGAAGAATTTATTGCCAAGCAAGAGATAAAGAGCATTAAAGGATATAACATGAATAATTCTGATTACATTAAATTAAAAAGGTTTTGCACAAAACAAAACCAATGAAATCAAAATTAGAAGGAAAGCAAAAAATGGGAAAAAAATTTACAGCAAGTTTCTCTGATAAAGATCTCACATCACAAATTATATAGAGAATTGAGTCAAATTTCTAATAATGAGTTATTCCTCAACTGATAACTGGTCAAAGAATATGAACAGGTAGTTTTCAAACAAAAAAATAAAAGTTATATATAATCAATCTTATGAAAAATGCTCTAAATCAGAGAAATGCAAATTTCAACAACTCTGAAATACCACCTCAACACCTATCATACCTATCAGAATGGCTAATATGACAAAAAAAGAAAATGAGGGATGTGGGAAAATTGCGACACTAATGCACTGTTGGTGGAGTTGTGAACTGATCCAACTATTCCAGAGAGCAAGTTGGGCTATAAAACTATGCATACCCTTTGATCCAGCAATACCACTAGGCGGTCTGTGTCCCAAAGAGATCACAGAAAAGGGAAAAGGACTTGTATGTACAAAAATTTATAGCAACTCCTTTCTGGTGGTTATAAAATTGTGTATAACTTTGACCAAGCAACATCACTTAGGTTTGTATACCAAAGAGATTTAAAAAAGAGGGGTGGGGGCACAGACCTATATGTACAAAAATATTTATAGTAGCTCTTTTTGTGGTGGCAAAGAATTGGAAATTGAGGAAATGCCTATCAATTGGGGAATCTTTAAACAAGTTGTGGTATATAACTGTGATGTAATACTATTGTGCTCTAAGAAATGATGAGCAGGATGCTTTCAGAAAAACCTGGAAAGGCTTTACATGAACTGACGAAAAGTAAAGCAAGCAGAACCAGGAGAACGAACAATGCACACTTTTAAAAACAACAATGATCAATTGTGAATGACACAATGGTACAGAACTTGAGATGAAACTTTCACTCTACATTTTCTTAGTGATATCCTCAGCTATGATTTTATAATTATCTCTATGCAGATGTGAAAAATGCTGGAAGTTTGGTTTCCAGATTCTATAGGAATAATGGGAGTTTACATGCAAGAAGGCATAAATCTGTAAAGAGAGGCCTGAGCTAGGTTGGCTTGGACCAGTTGGGAGATGGTCACTGACTTTTCATTAATACACATGCTGAATGGGCAGGTTGGGAGAGTTGCAACCCCGAAGAGTTGGAGCCAATCCCAGCTCTAAAAGGAGGACACAACGGGAAAGTCAATGGAAAGGAGCATAAAAAGGGTTTGCCTTTGTCTAATCTAAGGCCACTCATTTATTTGTTACAGAATAAAATGTTAAATACAGATCATGAAAACTTCATGGATCCCCAACAAGTGTGGTTTATTCCCTAGACAGAGCACAAAGATTTTCGTTTATAACACAGATGACTCAGGCATCTATATATTGCATATTTCAAATGGGATTCCCAAAGAAATCTCAAACTCAGTATGTCCTTAAATGGAACTTAACAGCTTTTCCCCAAAACCTACCCTTCTTCCAAACTTACCTATTTCAGTCCAAAGCTAAATTACCATTCTTTCAGTTTCTCAGGTTCATAATTTCAGCATAATCCTCAGTTCATCTCTTTCAAACCTAGATAGCCAATCAGCAGCCAAATCTTGTGGTTTCTACCTCACATTAGATCTGGAAAGGGGGATCTAGTCACAGAAGCACCACCTTAGTTCAAACCCATTATCTCACTCAGACTATGCCGTCAATGGTCTTTTAATTCACTTCCCTGCCTCAAGTTTCTCCCCACCAATCCATTGTCCATAGAGCTGCCAAAAACAGTTTTCTGTCAGTGCAGATATGCCCAAGGAACTTACTCAGGCAATGTGGCTCCCTATATCTCTAGAATAAAATATTAACTCTATTTAGCTTTTAAAGCCCAATATATATCCTGACCCTAACCTATATTCTTAGCCTCAGTGAACATTATGCCCCCTCTCATTTATAGTCTAGTCAAAAAAGCCTTTCTTTCTGATTCCTCACACATACAACATTTCATTCTTTGTGTCTTTGTATTGGTGATTTCTCATGCCTGGAATGTACCCCTCCTTCACAGCAATTTCATGGAATTCCTCTCTTCCTTTGAGATACAGCTCAAGTTCTACTTTCTATTGATTTCCTCCTCCAACTGCTAGTCCCCTTGCTTCCCTAAATACCTTGTATTTAGTAAGATTTGAATTATCTATATATTTCTAATATGTATTTGTCTCCCTAATGGAATTTAAAATTGAGAATGGAGAACTGTTTCATTCTTTATATTGCACATAATAGGCACTTAATATTTGTTGACTGATTAAATGATCCCATGAAGCTCCTTAGTCTGTACTCTCCCATAAAGCAGTTTAGATGTCAATCTTGGAACTGTATGAATTCGAAAGAATCCAAGCTCAGATAAACCAAAAACAATTGAGAGATTCAACTGGCAGGTTTAAGTACAAATATGGCTCAACTCAAAGGCAGGGTTTAAGTACAAATATGGCTCTAAATGAAATTTTCAAGAAGTGACACAAGTGTTTCAGGGAATATATGATGAGAGAAATCAGGTAGCCATGCCATATGTGAAGAGCAACAAGTAACATGCAAGTAGTCCAAGTGCTTGCTGCCCTAGAGGAAGGTTTCCCACCTGCTAGGTAGATCCTGTATATATAGATCCTAATAGAAGACTTATGAGACAATATGGACAAACATGTAAAAGATAAGAATGTGTGAATGAAATGCAATTTGCTCTGACCAATAAGATACACACAACTACAGGATGTGATGATAGTTCATATTTATGGTGTAATTTAAAATTTAAGAAGTATTTTTTTTACTGTATTTTGGCTGATCAAGATTTTTTTTTTGATTATTTTCTTACTGTCAACAATACTTTTTGAGTAGAGATTACCAGATAGTTGAGGTTAAACATACTTAATGACATTTTGGAAAATAAATACAAAATACAATCCTCAATTGAAGATCCCATATACAAGAGTAGCATCAGTTAGGAAATGACTAGATTTCTAACAAATCTATCCGACAACATAATAATTTTTCAAGTCCTATCACTACGTGGAAGCTTAGAGTTCCACTGACAGATATTTCATCAGAAATACTCACAGTAGCTTGTTTACTGAGGTCAAGAAGTTGAGTAATTTTCAAGGCTTGGAGGTACTAGCTAAAAAAAAAAATACTGCTAGTATAATTAATAACCAGAAATTTACAAGGACTAAAATCATACAACCGAAAAAAAAAATCAGGGGAAAAATACATATACTGACTGACATAACGTGCTTATAGCACAATGCCTGGCACATAGTAAGCACTATATAAATGTTAACTATTATTATTATATTGGTCCACTATTACCTCCTGGCCACTTTCCTTCTCTAGACCCCGTGACAATATTCTTATGGTTCTCCTATAACCTGTCTTAACTACAATTTCTCGTTCTCCTTTGATCTTCCTCTTGTCCACTCACTGTAGGTATCCCTAAGGCTCTGTCCTGAACTTTCTTCTCTCTGTATAAATATTCTTTCCCTTGATCTCTTAATGGGAATCCAACTGTACATATTCAATACTAATCTTTCTCCTGAACTCTAGTAACATGCTGCTAACAATATGTAGGTGTATCTTTAACTGGATGGCCTACAGCATCTCAAACTCAACATATTCAAAACAGAAGTCATAGTCTACCTCCCCTCTCCCCCCAAACACACATCCCTTCACCAACCTTCCCTATGTCTGTTTGGAGCATCACTATCTTTCCAGTCACCTAAGTTCACAACTTTGGAGTTACCTTTTCCTCTTCTCATCAGAGATATCCATCTAGTCAGTTGCCAAATCTTGTATTTTTAAGTTTTAAAAAATTTTGTTTTTATATTTGTTTTTTACTTCACACTCATTTCCTCAATCCTTCTCTCCTTATCCTTCAAAAGAGTTATCCCTTAAAACAAAAGACACAAGAGGGGGGGAAATTATAGTCAAACTGATCAACATATCAACCAATTCCAGCATTATGAGTTAACAAATCTTAAAGCCAAATTTTCCCTTTCTTTCTATTCACAGAGCCAATATTATAATGCAGGCTATCATCACCTCTCACCTGGACAACTGCAACAGCTTCCAGGGTCTGTCCTGTCTAATCTATCTTCTATCTATCTATCTAGCATTAATATATGTTTTAGGGCTTTCTAAATACTTATTTTGGGGGCTGAGCCAAGCCAGCCACTGACACGAGCTCTCCCCAAAACTCCTCTGAAGGCCTTTAAATGATGCCATAAAAAAATTCTCAGAGCAGCAGAACCCACAAAAGGACAGGGTGAAATAATTTTCCAGCCAAAGACAACTTAGAAGGTCAGTAGGAAAGGACTGTTGCACTACGGTGACAATGGAGTGTAGTCTATTACATGATGCCCCAGTGTAGACCAGGCCCCTGCAAACCAGCCTTGGAAGCCACTGAATCAGCATTTGTAGCAGCTGCTTCTGGAGCTCTCAACCCAGACACAGTAAGGGGGCCAAATAACTGATCAGAAGGAGATTACAGGGGTCTTTTTGCTGACATTGGGGATAGGACTCTATTGCTTTGCCCGTACTTGGATCAGGGTTGTAGTCCTGGGCGGCAACCCCAAGTCAAGGAGGGGCACTAGCATACCAGAACTTGTGGCCCCATTGGAGCAGGGACCCTCATCACAGTTCCAGGGCAGAAAAGAGTGCTTGTGGGGCTCACAGACCAGAGCACAGACCAGGAGAGTAGTAAACACACCTCTCTCTTAGATCATACCACCTTGGAAAAATTGAAAATTTATAGGTCCTTAGAAGTAGCTCTGAAAACAACTATACAAAGCCACTAAAGCTTGAAACAGTACACCCTCCACCCTGGATGCAGAACCTACTTTAACAAAGAGTTAAAAGTCAAGAAATAGACCAGAAAAAATGATCAAACAACAGAAAAAAAATTCTGATCATAGAAACTTACTATAGTGACAAGGAAGAAAAAAACACACATTCAGAAGAAGACAACAAAGTCAAAGCTCCAATATCCAAAGTCTCCAAGAAAAATACTAATTGGTCTCAGGCCATGGAAGATCTCAAAAAGGATTTTGAAAATCAAGTAAGAAAAAGAGAAGAACAATTGGGAAGAGAAATGAGGATAATGGAAGAAAATCATGAAAAAGAGAGTCAACAGTTCAGTAAAGGAGATACAAAAAATATTGAAGAAAAACACTTATTTAATTTTCATAACTATCTTATTATTTCCATTTTAAAGACAGAAAACCTCATGTGATTTAGAATGGTTAAAAGACTTGTCAAGGGTCACACAACCAGTAAGTGTTTGAGGCAGGTTTGAACTCAGGTTTTCTTGACTTTAGGTCCAGTACTCTATCCACCTTACTACCTAGCTGTTTTTTCTACATAACTACCAAACTGATATTTCTAAATAAAGCACATGCCTGACCATGTCACTCCCCTGGTCAAGTAATTTTGGGGGCTCCCACTGCATAAATTAGAACAATAAGATCAAAGATTCAGAGCTAGAAGATACTTTATAAGTCCTCTTGTCCAGCATCCCATCATTTTAAATGAGGCAACTGAGGCCCAGAGAAGTAAAATTTTTTGCCCTACATCAAACTAGTGGAAAATAGGTAAGATAGCACTTGACTCCAAATTCCATACCTTTCCCACTATTCCAAGCTGCTTTCTGTTCTACATTTAAAGCCCTTCACAAAGTGGTGGCAACTTATCTTCCTAGATTGATTTCCTATTACTTCTCCCTCAGAAACCCTATATTCTAGCTAATCTGTCTATTGCTGTTGTCTGTACAAGACAATCTATATCCAGTCTTTGGGACTTTATGGAAGTTTTCTTCCATGCCTGGAATGTTCTCCCTTCCTAATCTTTCACCTCTTAGAACTTCAACTTCTCTTGAAGGTTGAACTCAGGTTCCACGTAGCTGACACTGAACCTATACCATTAATGACTGCTCTTTAGGTTCTACTTTTTTTCAGCCAGTTTCAAACCCATCTAAATGTAAAATCACTTGACCCATATTTATCTAGTCCACCACACAAGAAGAGCACGATTCTTCACCCAATCAATGCTTTGCTAAAATCTAAATAAACTTTATTTACAGCAACGTCCTTATCTACCACTTTATCAACAGTATCAATGTCAAAAAAGAAAACAGTGTTGCATGACTTGTTCTTGCTGTAGCCACGATGACTCTTTGTGATCACTGATTCCTCTTCTAGAAATTCAAACTACTCCTTTAATAGTATATTCTAGAATTTTGTCAGGAATAAAAAGTCAAACCCGCTGTGTACAAATTCCATTCTCATCCACTTTTTTGGAAAACTGGTACATTTGCCCTTCTCCAGTTTCTTTTTTGATCATCTTCCAAAGATCACCAGTGGTGGCTCTGCAATCCCATCCACCAGTACATTAAGTGGCATCACATCAAATGCTTCTCTGTAAAATCCCACAATAGTTAACAAACATACATACACAAAATAATCATTTAGTTGGATGTTATTTAAATTTCTATGGTATAAAGCTTGAATCTAGCCTCAAAAGAATAAAACACACTTTCCCATACAATTTGTTTTTAATAAATGTACTGATAGTATCTAGACACTATTCCTAAATTAGACGACAAGAAGTTCAAGTTTGATCAAGTTCCACAGACATAACAGGTTGAAAGCCTAATACATCTCAACCATAGAAAAGCAATCGATTAGAAGGCATATATACACGTTTTGTCAGGGTTTACAACTTGCTGGTTTTAAATATGATATTTACCTTTAGTCCGTTAAGTTGCTGAGTAAATAAAGACGGGTGATGGTTTCCTCAAATATTTTTGAATTTCATATTTTGCATTCGAGAGTAAATCAGTTTCAGATAACATTTGTCAAGGATAAATAATCATAAAGGTCAATTAAATTAATAGACAGAAGGATATTTAGAGATAATCTAGTCTGATGTCTTCATTTTAGAGATGAACACTGAAAACCAGGAAGATTGCAAAAAAGGCATTTACTTTAACAAACTATTCAATCCCACTCTACAAGCATCAGTTTAAGCTCTACCTCTACAACTGTGATAGCCACCAGACACAATTATTAAAAATAGCCTACTCTCTGCCTTCCAGGTGTTTATACTTTACTGGGGGGGGGGGGTAGATAAAAACATATATAACATATATTCAAGTATTGTATACAAAATAACTTTGACAAGGGAAGAATAGAATGGCTCTGGAAATTGCTCATGAAGGAAATGTGTTCTGTAGAATCACAGATTTTACCAGGCAGAAGTAAAGAGAGAGAGCTTTCCATACACTGGTGAAAAGGAACAGACACGAAATGACACATATTAGGAAAGAACCAGCAAGTCAATTTGATTGGAACAGAAATCATATGAAAGAGTAATACAAATGCTAAACAGAGCAGTTTCTATATTCTGCAATATAGAGCCACTCAAAAATTTTGAGGGGTGAAACAGACAGAAGTGTGCTATAGGAATATCAATTTGTCAACTGTTGGAGGATAGACTAGTGGGCCTGGAACAAGAAAACCAATTAGGAAGTCACTGTAATAGACCAAGCAATAAATGATTTTAGGTTGCCTTATGTTTTAGCAGTGGGTGGAGAAGGGGATATAGATATGAGAAATGTTGCAGTGGAAGTATCAACAATACTTGGCACATGTTGGGGGCTGAGAGGGAAGGGAGAGGTGTGAGGCAGCAGGAAGAATCCAGAATAATTCTGAAGCTTTGTACAGGAAAAGGATGGTGGTTAATACCCTGTGTAAAAAAGGAAAAGTTTGGGAGAGGTGCGGGTTTCAGAACAAATATAGTTAAGTTCTGTTTTGGTACTCCATAGAGTGCTGCTATAAATAATTGGTGTATTACTATATATGAGATCATTCTATTTTTTACCTTCTTGAGAGTATTAACTTAGCAGTAGAATCTCTGAGTCAAAGACTTTGGACATTTTATTATTTTTCACAATGTAATTCCAAATTGCTTTCCAGAATGGCTGTTCCCATCTTTTATCATCTTTATGTCAATTTATTGGGTATAAGGCAAAACCTCATAGTTGTTTTGAATTATATTTCTCTTATTAGTGATTTGGAGACAGCTTTCACATGGTTAACTGTAATTCTTTTGAATACCGCTTGCTCATATACTTTGACTTCTAATCCACTGGCATTTTGTTCACATACTTATGTTAATTGCATTTGTATCTTGTATATCAAACCTTTAACATATCTGATACAGTTTTCCCCCCCAGCTGACAGCTTCTCATCTTTCAGCTCTAAGTTCTATCTATACCCATGCATTTTCCATTTGATCTGTAAACACTCCCCAAAGGAAATTTGATTGATTTTAATTAAACATAATATATTCCAAAGAGTCAAATGTGATTTAGTTTATCATAAAGCAAAACTGTGTTTGATCTGAAAAAACAATCAGAAAATGTATTCATTTGAAAAAAAGTACTTTTGCCCATCACATAACCTCCTCTCTAAAATAGGAAGTTGTACTTGATGGCATCTAAGATTCTTCCCAGCTCTAAATCTATAATTTGTGTTAAGCCAGTCAAGGTTACAAAAACAGTAAATGAATAAAATCTGTAGCTTACACAAACATTTAATACGGTTTAACAGATAAAATAATCTTTTCTAAAATTAATAAAATTTGCTAACAGAATAATCCTTTATTATCGCCAAAAAACATATTTAGGTACCCACTATAAAACTAACTGAACATGGTCCCTGCTTCTAGGAACTTACAATTTAGGGTAGTCACAAACACACAGTACAAATATCAAACAAAATTTTAGAAATTAATCATTTTATTAATGCAAAGGGTTATCTTCTGTAGAGGACAGTGAAGAATACCAAGAAGGTGAGCTAATCAGTACCTTACTGATCACAAAATTTAGCATCCAAACCTCTCTTGGAAATGGACTTGGGGAGAAAAGTCTCAAAGGAGTAAATACAAAACAATGGAGAAAAACTTTAGTGTGTAATTCCACTTCTGTAGATCAATCAACAAAAATTTATAAAGCACTCACTATATGCCCAAGCACTCTAAGCACTGGGAATACAAAGATAGAAATGGAAGTCTCTGCCCTCCAAGAACTTTTATTCTATCAAGGGAAATTATACCTAAGTTTATATAAAATATATACAAGATAAATTTGGAGAGAGGGTACCATTAACTGGAGCCAAGTGGAATCAGGAAAAGCTCCAAGCAGAAGCTGAATTTTAAAAGACACAAGAGATAAAGAGGATGTATAATACAGGTATGAGTGACAGCCAGTGCAAAGACTGGTGCCAAGGTACCTCCTAAGCAAAGGAGGAAATAGAAATATATCGTGTAGGGTAGTAGCAATGTGAGATTTACATGTTAGGAAAATCATTTTAGCAGCTGTATAAAGCATGGATTATAGCAAGGAAAGATGTGAAACAGAAGAGACCAATTATGATTCTGTCAGAGTTGCTGAGGACCTCAATTAGTGTGGTGAGTACTGAAAGAAGTGGATGAAAGTAAGATTTATTGTGGAAATTCATTGATTTAGCAAATGTGTGGATATGCTAGATGAAAGAGAGCAAAGAGCTGAGGATAATGCAGTTGAGAATCTAGCTGACTAGAAGGAGCACGATAACCTTAACAGAAAGAAGGATGCATCTGGGTGGGGATAAAAGAGGAATTGTTTTGGGCACGTTCAATTTAAGATGCTTTATGGGACAACCATACAATGTCCAAAACACAATTTGAGATATAAGACTTAAATTCAAGAGACTAGGGCTGAAATATAAACCTGGGAATGAATCATCGACACCAGTGGTTCTCAACCTTCTTAATGCCAGGACCCTTTAATACTCGTATGTGGGTGTATCTGCATATGGGAGGACACACCTGGAAATGTATGACCATGGGAAATATGTGTTTTCTGCTGGTCTTAGGCAACTCCTGTGAAAGGGTCGTTCGACCCCCAAAGGGGTTGCGACCCACAGGTTGAGAACCACTGATCTACAGAGCTGATAAACCTTTGGAATTTGATGAGTTCACCGATAGTATAGAGAGAGAAAATAAGAGGACCAAAAACAAAGCCTTAGGGCATACCCTCAGAGAGGGTGTGATACGAATTATGATCAAGGAAAGGAGACAAGAGAGAGTCAAACCAAGAGGAGAACCTAGAGAAAACAGTATCACAATAAGAAAAAATCCAAAAAAGAGAGTATATTCAGAAAACAGTTGTCATTAGTGTCAAATGTAGCATAAAAGATTAAGGATTGAGAAAAGGTTAGCAGATCTGGTAATTAAAGTATTGCTGATAATTTTGGATAAAACAGTTGCAATTGAATGACAAGGTAGAAAGCCAGATCAGCCAGGAAGCCAGGGTTGAGAAGTGGTGGCAAGGATAAGCAGCTTTTTCAAGAAGTCTGGCAGAAAACAGGAATAGAGATATACACATGATATCTTGGTAGGACAGTAGCATCATGTGAGATTTTTTATAAGAATGGGTATGATTTAGGTATATTTGTAGGTAGCAAGATTAGAAACAGAATATAGGGAGAGTATAAAAATTAGAGCAAGACAATGAATGATAGTGGGGGTAATTTGTAGAAGGGAAGAAATGGGACCAAAAGTACAAGGATGAATAAAAGACTGGCCATAGGGGCAGCTAGGTGGCACAGTGAATAGAGCATCAGACCTGGAGTCAGGAGAGCCTGAGTCTAAATCCGGCCTCAGACACTTGACACCCCCTACTAACTGTGTAACCTTGGGCAAGTCATTTAACCCCAATTGCCTTGCCTTCTCCCCTCAAAAAAAAATCAGCCCTGGAAAGGAGAAGGGTCATTTCTTAATCAGAGACTAGAGTAAAAAAAGAGAAAATGAGGAATGATGTCAAGAGCTTTTGGGAGAAGAGGGAGCTCATAGTGAATGTCTTGAAGACAAGAGACTTTGTGATGAATGAGAGAAATCAATTGGGAGGATTAAAAGATTATCTTGTTATAGTGTAGTCCAAGATGAGAACGGACAACGTAAATTTGCTGTGAACCCAGTTAGCTTCATTTTCCCCCAGCTCTATCTATTTTGTTGAACATGTAAGTTGGAGCAGAGGGAGACAGATGGTAAAAGTATTCCAGGGCTGGGGTTTGAGGCCTGGAACGGATGAACAAAAAGACACATTTTTACTATCTTTTGTTTTACACAGAAAGAGGCAAGGGACTCAAGAGCAGAGAGCAGTAACAGAACCGAACTAGTTAGCTAGATCATCCAGAATAGAAAGAGAAGGTAGTAAAATCAGAAGGAAGATGACAGCCTGAGAAAATACTGAGAAAAGGAATGTTAGGAATTCTTGGTAAGTATGAAAAATAGGTTTAGAAAATGGTAAAACATTGGGAGAGAATGCTAGAAAGTTATGATGTGACAAAAGGAATTCCAGAGGTTTCAATCTTGGAAGTAGAACACCTATAGCATAACCACGGTGATACTAGTCTGGGTCCATAATTATATATAATTTTAAAATGCATCTACTCAGCTACATGACAATCAATTCCACCTGCATTTATTGAGTGCCTAGGAGGTGCCAAGCACTGCTACAGTCTAGGAGAAAACTACATGTGTATAAATAAATACAAAGTAATGGGAGAGAGGAGTGTAGTAGGGAGAAGCAGAACTTACAGCTGAGGGAATCAAAAAAAGTCCCTCGTAAGAGATATGTGAAGCAAGCTAGGGATTCCAAAAGGCATAGGTGAGGGATAACACTCCAGACATGGGGCACACAGCCTACGTGCCTACGTAAAAGGCATGGAAGCAGGAGATATAATGCTATATTAGAGAAGGGGGGGGGGAAGTTGGGAATTAGAGCAACAAATACATCAATTTAGCTAGAACAAATGGTGCTAGGGGAATTAACGTAAAATCAATCTGGAACGACATACATTGGAGTGATACTCTGAAGGGCTTTAAATGCTGGAGAGTTTTATATTTTGTCCTAAATGTAATTAGAAGTAATTATGAGTCACTGAAATTCCTTGCAATAGTCTAGTAATTCATGATATGGTTCTGAACTAGGACAGTGGCCATTTGCATGAAGAGAAGGAGAAAGATATTGTAAAGGGAGAACTGACAAGACCTAGCCATCTAATCAAATACTGGAGATGGTGAGGAGAACAAAAATTCTAGGATGACCTCAAAGGTTTGTGTCAGTGACTAAAAGGGTGGTGAGGTTCTCATAAAAAACAGGACAAGGAACGAATCATTAACTTTTGTTTTCAAGATAAAATTTTATTGTCTTTTGTTGTACATCACCCACATTTCCTAATACATCCTTCCCCTCTTCTCTTCTTGGCCTACTTGCAGTAACTTTATGCAAGAGCTTTTAATTTTCTTTTAACAGAATTCCTCTAGTTTATTCTTCGTAATTGTATCTATCCTCTGGTCAAGGAATCATCCCCTAGCTGCTGAGTTTAAAGCTACTTAATCTGTTTCTCTTCTATTTTTTTTTTTAAAGTAGATATCTTTAATAATGAGGTACCTGTATCTATTTTGAGTTTATTTTTTTTTAAATTTTATTTTAGTTTGCATCATTCATTCCACCAGATTTTGAGTTACATATTTTCTCCCCTTCTTTCCCCCACCCACCGCCCCAAAACAGCCATCCCAGTG
>CM053585.1:75127936-75178481 GCA_028646515.1 Pseudochirops corinnae
TCTCTCTCTCTCTCTCTCTCTCTCTCTCTCTCTCTCTCTCTTTCTCTCTCTCTCTTTCAGCTGGCTTCAGTCTCCACAATTCTTCCTTCACCAGGAGCAATATTCCAATTCTGTTTCTCTGTCTCTGAAATTCTTGCTTATATACACACACCAGCCTCCTGTCTCAGCCAATCCCCTTCTTCCACATCAACAGGGGAGTTCATGCCTTCTCAACAGTGGGACAGAGTTCACACTTTCCATACTTAGCCCCAAGTTACTAAGTGCTAAGTATCTGCCAAATTGATTGCTGTTACACCAGGTCCAACAGAGTTTCCCCACTGACCTTTCATTTTGTCTTTGGCTTTTGTGGGTTGAGAATTCTGGAAAACCACCACAGCTGCCAGTGATTCAGTGCCTGGAGGTCTTCTCGTGCCTGATTTGTGCTGGTGTGCCTCCCATGGGACTGTGCTCCCCTTCCAGCCTAGTGCGACAGACCCTTCCTGTTGGCCTGCCAGGTTGTTTTCAGAGGGAGATTTGTTTCACTCTGTCCTTTTGTGGGTTCTGTAGCACTAAAATTTATTAGAGTTATTTTTTTACAGGTATTGGAGCTAATTGAGGGATGAGCTCAAGTAAGTTCCTGCTTTTACTCTGCCACTTTGGCTCTGCCCCAGTCTTTTTGATTTAGCCCATCTGCTAGTATCTAGCCCTCTAATATTATGTTCCAACCACTCTCTCTGTGTCTTGTATTTACCTGGTTACTTACATATCATTTCCTTCCATGAGAATCTGAGTAGGAACTGTTTTTTGCTTTATCTTTATAAACCTGGTGCTAAGTTCAGCGCCAGGCACATAAGTGCTCACATACCCAAATGGATCTATGATCTTACTGACTTGGGAGTTTCCTCCAATGATTCAGACTGCAATCCATCTGTGCCTGCCCATACGATACAATTACTCTGTCCTCCCAAAGGTCCACCACAAATGGTCCACCCAACATAATGAAGGACTCTCTCCCTTCTCTTGAAGCTCAGAAGATATTAATAGAGCATTCTGACAATCCACCTGTGATCGCTAGTGCTCTCTGTGTAGCCAACCCATCTTTTTTTTCTATCATCTAGGAGCTTGATGGCTTCCTTTACACCTATTCTTCAGAGTTGCTTCCTGGCTGTGTTGCAGCTTGCTCACACTCATCATGTGTACTTCCATTGCACTCTGTATGCTGTCCTTCTTTAGTTTGTTGGAGGCAGTTGTATTTCAGGTCTTGCTGTCATTTGGCAGCCCTGGTAAAATGTTTGTATTGAAAAAAATTCCCCTTTTTGTTATTGGAAGCTTTGGGTCAGTAAAGGTGCTTCACAACTTCCTGAAAACAATCCAGTCTATTTTCTTCCTTTTCAATTCTGAGCTCAGCTCATTATGTGTTTGTACTGTATGTCTCAAATATACTGTTATACTCACTCTACAGAGGTCAATATACCACTAAGGTGCATGTTGAAATCTCACCAGAAGGTATTCTCATGCATTTGGTCTTTCTTGTGTGAATGGACAGTTCACATTCCTTTTAGTGCATATGGATCTCTTCCAGAAGTCTCTGCAAAGTCTTGGTGTGTGATGTAATCAGTACAAGGTCATCCTCCAACAAAAGTATGCAGAGGTCTTTATTATCCACATGGAATCTCTCTTTGACCTGAACTCTGCAGGATCTCCCACATCACAACAGTAAATACTTTGGATGAGAATATATCTCCCTGTTTTATCACTTGTTTGATTAACAGAGAGTCATTGAACAGAGTTATATCTGTTATATCTTCCAAAGGAATTCTGAATGATCTTGATATATGTATGGGAGACATCTTGTTGCAAAAGAGATTATAAAGTGGCATTTTGTTCTACTGAGTCCAGTGATTTTAAGTTAACCAATAATAGGCACAATAGAATAATAAGTACATACGGTACATTTTTCAGTCAATTAATGAAGACGTGGTACATTATTGAATATTGTTTGCAAAAGCCTACCTTATGGAAGATACCTTCAATTCATGTATAGATCAACCTCTTAAATTTGCATAGATGAGAGAATAGGTATATAAGTTGACAATTGTTGATGTTCTCTCAGTCACTTTTCTTTTTTTGAGGGGGGGGTGTCAAGAAAGTTGGAATTTTTTTTCGTGCTTTTGGTATCTGCTCCTTCAGATGCCTTGTAAATCAGTTCCTCAATATCCTCACAACTGAATTCCTCAATATGTATTTCATCCAATCTGTTTTCCTCATCTTTATTCTCTTTAATGCTATTAATACTTCTCTGTAAGTACCTGAGGGATTCAGATGTTAGGGCTCAAGTGTGGTGGTTTCATTATCCTTGATGGAGAAAATGGTTTGTTGCATTCACTTTTTTTGTGAATCTTTTCCATTTTCTTCTCTTTATAGTCCTTTTTCTGTTTTCCTCCTTGAATGCCCTTGGGATAACTTGGCTTAGTTGGACATTTTGCAAACTAATTTAACCTTTTCTTTGGTTTTACCCTCTATGGATTACCTCTTCTTTATGAGACAATACTACTCATAATTGTCTATCATCCTTCTTCATAAGATTTTACAAACATCTGTTTATATTCTAACCTGGTATTGCCTTCAATAACTTTCTTTCTCCATCTGGCAAGTAATTTTTGGCAGACAAAGGCTCTTTCTGGGGTCTTTTGATCTGTTTTGAGTAGTAATTAATTACATTGGTTTAACGGCTGGATGAAATTATTATAGTTGGTCTTTATGGTATTTCTTTCATTCATTTTTCATTTTCAATCACTTGTTTAGATAATTCAGGTGTAAATCTTCATAACTGTACATTAAATCTTTTTCTCATTATTATTCTTTCTCCTTGTTTTTTAAGTTCTGATCTTAGTTCTTACAAATCAATGGTCTGACTGTGTACAGACAACTTACTCCAAGATAATGCTCATATTTCCAATAGGTCTTTTCAAATATGTTAAAATATGTAATCAGTTTCATTCTTTGGGATATTATGTTGTACACAGCATATATAAACACCAGCCAATTCTTTTTTTCTTTTTGAAGAAAGTATTCGTGATATAATCTGTATAATCTACAAGGCTTTGACCTCCCTAACTTCTTTCTCTTGAACCATACTTTCCCATGTATTTCTCCTCATCCTTGCCTTTTCCTACTTTGCATTGAACTGACCAAGTATCAGAGTGCATTATTTCATTTGGAGGATATTATCAAGTTCTTCATAGAATTTCTCTATTAGCTTATCTTCAGAAACCAATATTGGTGTGGAAAGCTGCAGTTATTTTCATGGTGATCTCTTTGCATTTACTTAAACCATTAGTACTGCAATACATAATGATAAAATGCTCCATGAAATGGAGCTTTTGGGCTCTCAATAAAGTCTTTTCTGCCAACTCTTCTTTGCCTCTCTAAGGAGTACCTGTGAGCCATCCTCTTAGTTAACAGCAACTTCCTTCTTTCTGCTGGTTTCATTTTTAGTGATAATATCAAGATTAATATGGTTCAGCTTTTCCAGCAATATGTCCACTTACTCAATGAACAAGGACCTTTCTTTTAGAGTAGTTAATTTAATCAAATTAAAGCTTCCTGATGGAATAAAAACTTTATGATTCTTATCCTCTGCTCCTTTTCCTAGCCCTCTGCCACCTTCACTGTTAAAGCAGAATGGGGCTATACAAGACTATGGACCACTTAAAATTTTTGTCCCGATGAGTTGCCATAGCCAAAAAAGCTTAATTATTAAGTGACACACAGTAGACATTTAATAAATGTTTGTGTACTGACTGACTAACTGATCCTTTACAACATGGATATTAGGCCCTTAGAGGGATAGTGTGAAGAAATATCTTGAGTTTTTAATGTCTTCAAGAAGACAACAAAATTTAGTTCTTCACATTCCCTTTGCTTTTAATGCTAAGTAAGATGATAGAAAGTAAAGTACAGATTTAACTTTTGCTTAAAATAAAAATACCTTCTCTTAAATCATCTGGTTAATGGTTTCAGTTCTCTGTACATATAGAAAGCTGCTTAAATGTGTAATTTGTAAACTAATTTGGTACCTGGTCAAGGAGGGGATTAAGCAAAGTAAAATGGAGAGGTCTGATTTGGATAAAACAGAGATGATGCTCTCACTGGGTCCTAGTGGATTGAGATGAAGGCTAGGAACTTGCCTGTTACTATTGAGATGCTGAAGCTTTTGAGGATATAGATTTATAATGGTTCCTGGAGCCTCTGGAGACTGCTATGACATAGTGCCTTTTTCGTATCCTATAGCACACTATTGATTTGAAAAGCAATATGCACACTCCCAAATATCTCTCCTACCAGCCTACAAAGTGCCTGAAACAGAACCTTTAGAGATTCATTGCTTTTGGTTAAGGCATCATCTGTATTAATATGCAGCTACTTCTAGGGGATAATTTAATTACTGGTAATTATAAATATAAATTCTTTGTCAAGTCACCTATGAGTTGGAAGAATTGAACCACATCAATATTGATATTCTCACTATAAATTAAACTAGATGACAGAATGAAGTTGTATCTAAATGGAAGAATTACAAGTTCTCCTCTGCGAAACAAATAAAGGAATTGGTGGAATTTCCTTTGTGTTTTTCCAAAGTCAACAAGAAACAACATTTCTTGGGATACTTGGTCATCTTACCATGCAGGGTGCATGATGAACATAAGCAGAAAACCCACCATGAAGATAATTTCTGTTTATGTAGCAGTATCTGCTGAAGAAGATGAAGAAATAGAGAAATTTTGGGAGTACTTGACATGATTCCCTAAACCAAGTAACTGTATTTTAATGATGCTAGATGACTTCACTGTGAAGCAGGGCACAGAGAAGAAAGGTGAAAAATATATTAGAAAATATAGTTTGGGGTTAAGACAAACACAAAGAAGCACATGCTTATAGATTACTTATAATTTCATGTTTCTCATGAATACTTCTAGGAAAGTTACAAGGTTCTAGATATGATGAGAACTGAATGTGTTAAGAAATGAAATGAACTACATTTTAATGGACAAGAAACAATGGGTTACTAATGTGGAAGTCATTTCCCAGTCAACTCTGTGGGTATTAGCAGATCATAGGAGAAAGTTATAGACATAGATCAAAATCAATACCAAATAAAAAGAAAGGATAATGATGATAAGACAGTGTATAATTACTGAGACTCCAACATGATCTATGTAAAGAAGAAGTTGACAATAAAAAATTAGAAATGGATAAAAGTAAAAACATTGGCCCAGATTGTTCTTATTTTTAGAGAAGTTTAACTGGTATAAACAATCACCACAGCAAGGAGATTAAAAAGAGCTCAGAAATTGCCTGAGCCTGTAGATGCTTGATTTCTTTGCTAAACAGAAGGCAAAGACAACACTAGAATAAGCCTCATTTGCAACAGTATTGCCCCATAAAGCAGTAAAAAGCAGTGGAGCAGAAAACAAACCACTGGAAAGCTTGGCATGAGATCCCAGATAGATCATCCCAAGAGCATTTATAGATGAAACTAGAAATAGCATAATAAATAAAGGTAAAACAGAACAGATTTGCCAGCATTTCTGTAGTGATCCATTTTCATCATGGATGACAGTGGAACCATTACATTTGGGCTCTTAATACCTTAGCATTACACAAGGAAGTAGAAATGGCACTTAATGAAATTAAGGTAGAAAAAAACCCCACAGCTAAATTCGATTGAGGAAACAGGGAAGAAATCCATGCTGATAGTGAGGGATGTGGGGTCGGGGGGAGCAGGGGAGAGAGTGCAATGTTAAAGACATATCAATTTTCAAGTTATCTTCAAGAAGGAATGATTCCAAAGGAAGGGGGGCAGTGAGTAGGTGGGAGCCACAATGATAGTATTAAGTCCCCCTCTAAAAAAAAAGTGAGCAAGATTTCAATAACTATCAACCACACGTGCCTACTTTTTCATTTCTATAAAAAAATTTTTAGAATGATCTAAACATACGTGAGACCACGAGAAAACACAGGTTTTCTGAGATGATTTTCTAGAGCAGGCCCCATCTTCACAGTCATATTACTGATTGAGAAGTTAAATGATAATTTTTCTTTTAGATAACAGGATGTAGAGCTTTTAAAAAAAGATCAACCTCAAATCCAACCTCCTTCAACCCCCACCCCAACATACAATTAGCTCATAGCAGACACATTTATTAAAATGACATAATAGGAAAAATAGTAGCACAACTAAACATTTCCCTCATAAATTTGGGGCATATTCTCCCACAAATACACTTAGAATCAATGAGTAGGGTGTATACACATTGAGATCACAAGCAGGTAACATAGGTGAGTAATATATGTGGTCAGGGAGGATTACTATGTGTAAGGAAGGAAAACACACCTTGGTTGCTGTTTAAGGTCAATTCACTTCCTTTCTCTGGACCTCATTTTCCTTATCTATAAAATGGGAACAATAATTCTTGTCCTGTCTCTCTCAAAGAGATATGGTGGGGAGAGTGTTCTGTAAATCTGAAAGGTACTATGTAAATATCAGTCATCATTTTCTTTTTTTAAAAAAAAAAGGATATTTTTTTCAAGCAACAAATATTTCTTTGATTGATCTGTCCCTCCCATCACACCCCCACTGAGCAAATTTTTTAAAAAATTCATCAGTTCAGATCTACATACTCCAGGAAAACAAACTGCATTAGCCATGTCTGAAAATGTTTATCTCTTTTTGAAGTCTGACTTTATAGCCTCTGTGTCAGGAGGTGAGTGGAATGAATGTTTCATTTTCATTCTTTTGGACTTGTGGTTTATCATTGTGTTGATCAGAGTTTTGATGTAAAATGGACTTTCCGATTTGTGGGTTTTTTCTGTAATGTTGATTTGATTGTATAAATTATCTCTTAGTTCTACTCACTTCTATTTCTTCCAATTCATAGAGATCTTTCCAGTTTCCCCTAAAATTGCCCACTTCATCATTTTCATGGCACAATGATGTTCCATTACATCCTTCTGTAATGACTTTTTTAGCCATCCACCCCCCCCCCCCCCAGAAGGACAACTTCTTCATCCCCTTATTTAACAGATGAGGAAACTGAGACCCAAGGTCACACAGGTAGTAAGCTGGACAGCTGGGACTTGAAGCATGTCTTTTGATCCCAAATCTAGTACTCTTGCCTTAAGTAAGACTGCATAAGGAAACAAGATGAGTGTTCTGCTGCTTTGAAGATTTTAAATTATATTTTAAATCTTTAAAAATAGTCTTTTGTTGTTTTTCAGACCTAGGTGCAAAGGGTGGAATCCCAGACAGTTGAATATGAGCCATGATGACCTTAGAGCCAGGATTCCAGTCCAGATGTTGCAACCAGCCCAATAGGGAATCCAGAAAATCCAGGGTCCTGAGTCAAAAGCCCAGGAGGGTTTTGGACTTGGAATTGTGTGGAATTAATGCTTTATTGGAACTTAGTTATTGTGAACTGATTCTTGTCCCTTCCCCTGAGACAGAGGGTATATATAGGGAATTATGAGCCAAGGTTTTGGGAGAGAATGTTTGTATATTTGTTCTTATTATACTTTGGAAGGTACATTTCCTTGTAATAATTAATCTGTTAGGTAATTAAATGGAACTGAGGTGCTTGGATCCCTAAAACTGGGGGAAAACAATTAGTAAGGGCTTGAGCTTGAGCTAATGGTTGAGATTAGACACCCTTCAGCTATAGGCTGCAGGAGTACCCTGGGGAAGGGGTTAAAACGTGGTTGCCATTGACTCTCAATCAGTGGTGGTCAGAGAGCCAACGTTCCATTTGTAATTCTGAACTCATACAATGGTCATTTTCTTGTAATAATCCCATCCCTTTTCTCGGACTGATTAGATCAACATTAAACAGTTTAGTTTACATGACTAAGTACGGAAAATAACAGTTTGGGTTAAGAGGAATATCCGGTAAGACAAAGTAGTGAATGAAGGGCAAGCACTCTGTATCTTCATTTAGCAACTTTGATTTTGTCCCACAGTCTTCTGAGTTGGTACAAATTGGCCCAGAATCCCTCTCTTACTTTTTCTGTTGCATCTCTACGCTCTTCCTCATTCTTTTTATCAGATAATAGAAACATGGACAAAGTTGGGGGTGAGAACCATCTTGCTTTTCTTTTTCTTCTGAAACTGGACAGGAGTTTTGCTGGAGAAAGAAATGAAGGAAGGAAGAAAAAAAGGAAGGAAGGAAGGAAATAAGGAAGGAAGGAAGGAAGGGTGAGAGAAATAAAGAAAGAGAAAAAGGAAAGAAAGAAGGAAATGAAGGAAGGAAGGAAAGAAGGAAGGAAGGAAGGGAGAAGGAGAGAAAGAAAGAGAAAAGAGAGAAAGTACAAGGAAGGGGAGAAGGAAGGGAGAAAGAAAGAAGTGAAGATATGTCATTATATATAACTACTTTAGCTAGACAGATCTCATTGTCCACTACCATGTATTATACTCATCCTGGCTGCTGTACCTTTGCTCCATGCTCTTCCCACTGCTTGGAATGAACTTCCCCTCTCCTCTCTAATATCCAAATCCCATTAGTCCTTAAAAGTTCAGTTCAAGGCCTCTCCCTTCACAAAACCTTCCCTGCATATTCCAAACTATTGAGATCCTAGGAGGACCATGGATTAGAAGACAGAGTGTTAAACCTGAGAGCATAAAACCTGGATTTGCATCTCATCTCTGATGCTTACTTAACATCTGTATGACAATGGGTAAATCACATAACATCTGGAAGTCTCATTCTCTTTATCTGTGAAATGGGAAGTAATGATAATCGGAGCTATAGTACCTACTTCATGGGATTGTTGTGAAGCTTGAACGGCTGGAAAGCGTGTTGCCAATTTTAAAGCCCCGTATAAATGTCTGTTATTATTGTTACCCTTTGATTGCTTCTGTTGCGCTTATGGCCTATGTGTACCTGACACAGTCATCCTTCACTCCTTGTCCTCCCTATCCAGTATTGTATAGGAGCCAGGTCTTATAGGCCCATAAAAGCTGATTAGTAAATTTGCAGCTCAAGTATTTACATCTTGGAAACCTACAAACATTACAAATCAGGACTTGATTGATCATTTTGTTGATTGTCTAGATTTGAGAAAACAATGGAGAAAATGTTAATAATGCAAATTAAATTTAAAAGCATATAATCTATATATTCCCCACTCCCCCCCCCCCCCCAGCCCAGCCAGTTATTAAACATTTACCAGCACATTGCTAACTGCAACTCACATATGGTAATACTAGCTGGCCATTTATTTAGCACTTCAAAGTTTGTAAAATGTTTTACATGTTATTTCATTTGAAACACAAAACCATACAAGATAGGTGCTATTATTATTCCTCTTTTACAGATGTGAAAACTGCAGTTGAGACAGTGACTTGCCCAGGGTCACATAGCTAGGAAGTATGATGTAAGATTTAAAATCAAGTCTTCCTGTTTCCAAGTTAGCACTTTGCTGAGTCACCTAGCTACCAATCAGTTGCTAAATCTCAAGTCCTGTTATTTTTATCTACAAAAACCCCTCATATATGTCTCCTTTACTCTATTCACAAGGCCACTCTCCTGTTTCAGGCCCTCATCTCATTCTTAATTACATACTGCCTTTCATTGCTAGTTAAATTTTCATGTATATAGGTCTTGTATCTTACAACTAAATTGTTAGTTGTACCTAGAGGCAAAAGATCCCATCTTATCCTCTGTTATCCCCTTCAAAATCCAGCACAGAAACTTTTTATGACAACAAAAACCAAAAACAAAACAAAACAAACCTGAAATCAAAGATTAGATGCAACGATTTGGGAACTGTTAAAATAAATTATGTTTATATGAATGTAGCAAAATGTTGTTATACTATAAGAGATCAAAAATAAGAGGAATTCTGAGAAACATGGGAAGACTTGTATGAACTGATGCTCTTAAGGAAGAAAAGTAGAACTAGGAGAACAATTTATACCATGACTATAATGATATAAACAAAAACAACATTAAAAGGCAACTTTGTTCTTCATGACCCCATTTGGGGTTTAGTTGGCAAAGATACAGGAGTAGCTTGACATTTCCTTCTTTAGCTCATTTTACAGATGAGGCAAAGTTAAATGACTTGCCCAAGGTCACAAAGAAAGTAGGTATCTGACGTCAGATTTGAGCTCAGGAAGATGGGTCTTCCTGATTCCAGGCTGAACACTGCCCACTGTGCCACATATGAGACCTCTAGGCCTCTATGAGGATTGAATCCTAGACCTTGGTTTTATTAGCACCACACACTAACCTGCTGAGCAAACTGTCCCAGACAGATTGCCCAGATAATAACCAGACTCAGATTAATTGCAATGACGAATCTTAATGATGCACAGATGATGATCATACTTTCCTTCTTATAGATAAGAGGGGACATCTACATGTCTAGTCCCTGATCTGTTTCCCGAGTTCTTGTTCCACCATCACCAATTGCCTAGCTATCTCAGAGTTGACTTGTCCAAAACAGAATTCATTATCTATTCCCCCAAACTCACTCTGCTTCTCAATTTCCTAGTTTCTGTTGAGAATATCACCATCCTTCCAGTCTCTGATGTTTTAAACTTCAGGGTCATCTTCAACTCCACATCTTACATATTTACAAACTTGTTGAGTCCTGCCAAATTTGTCTCCAAATAATCTCTTACATCTATCTCTTCTCTACTCACGTGACCACCATCTTATTTTTTTATTTTTAAAATTAATTTTTAAAATTGATTTGTTCGTTTACTTTTAGTTTACAAGATTCAGTTCCACAATCCCTTGAATTTCAAATTTTCTGCCCTTCCTTCCCTCCCCCACCTATGGCGGTATGCAATCAAGTACAGGATCTGCAAATACTTTCACACTGGACATTAATCTGGTGGTAAAGAAGGGTTATAAGCGATGGAATGAACAATGGGAAAGAGGAAACAAAACCAAACATGAAAAAGAAAGAGAGCAGGTAGTTTGCTTCAGTCTGCATTTAAACTCTGTTCCTTTTAGATCTTTCTCTGAACACAGACATATCTTTCCATCTTGAGTCTTTTGGAATTGTCTTATAACCTTGCGTTGCTGAGAAGAGTCCAGTCTATCAAAGTTACCACCATACTGTTTTAAGATGTCAGCACCTTTCTGCACTACTGTAATTTTGTCCTAATTGATCCTTCATCTCAAGTCTCTCCTTTCCAAACCATCCCCCACCAAGATGTCAAAATGCTTTTCCTAAAGCACAGGACTTGGCCATGTCATCCTCACTTATCCAATGGTTCCCTGTTGCCTCTATAATCAAGTACAAACTCTCTTGTTTTTCCTATAAACCCTTCACAACCTGGCTCCAACTGAACTTTCTAGCCTTATTATATTTTAATTACACACTACTACCACCACCACCACCACCACCACCACCCCTGTCACCACCATCTCCACAGGCTGTTGTCCAGACAAACTGGCTTTTTTGCCATTCCACCTTTCTTGCCAATACCTCCTACCTTCTACCTCCTATGCCCCTTGGTTTGCACTGGCTCATCTCCATGCCTAGATCACATTCCATCTTCACTTGTTTCCTTCAAAGATCAACTCAAATGCCACTTCTGATATAACACCTTTCCTTATCCCTCCCACCTACAAGGACAACATTTCCCTCTTCCCAATTACTTTAATTTTTTAGGTATTTTTCAGTGGATCATAGAGAACTGACCTCTGAGCCAGGAAAATTTGGGGTAAGTTCCACATCTGACAAACATGAGCTATCACCTACACTGGGCAAAATCACCTAACCTCTTAGTGCCCCAGTCACATTTTCAAAGGCTATAAATTACAGAGGCGTCCGTTTGCATTGAGAGAGGGAGTTTCCTCTTCAGAAATTCCCTAAATTGATGAAATTCTAGTGAAATTTACTGAAATACTTAGTGTATATTTACATTTACATACATGTATGCATATCTACATGCATGTTGTCTCTCCAGGTAAACTTCCTGAGGAATTCATTTTTGTCTTTGTATGACAAGTAGCTAGCATGATGCCTGGCATATAGACTCTTAGTAAATGTTTGTTAATCGATTGCCTGTTTCTCTAAGGCAGGTGGTACAGGTGGTGCAGAGAATAGAATGAATGTTGCATCCAGATTCAGAAAGACCTGAGTTTGAATGCTGCCTCGTCAGGTATCTACTAGCTGTGTGACCCTGGGCAAGACACTTAACCGCTTTCTGCCTCAGTTTCATCCCCTGTAAAATGGCTATAATAACACCTACTTCATAGAGATGTAGTAAGGACCAAGTGAGATAACACATGTAAAACCTTCTGCAAACGCTGAAGTGTTAGATATGTGAACTATTGCCCACGTTGTCAGCTACAGTCATTTTATCAGTTGGTTTTATATACCTGCTTTTCTTTAAGGGAGGTTACAGTTAGTGAGAGCATGTACAGGGAAATAGCAAAGGTAGGAAAAAACCCAATAGGCATCAATAAAACTTATAACATAAAAATAAACACTTAGCACAATACTAGGCATATTACCAACACACAGTAGTACTTGTCAGAAACAGAATGTAATTGCTCTCTTAACTGTCTAACAGTTTGCGTTGGAAAGGAATTTGACTCTCAGCTGAGGTACTGTATGTCCTTGTTTCCTTTTGTATTACGAATGTCAAGTCAGAATCAGGTGACATTTTTAGGAATAGCATACAGCTCTTCCCTCAGGCAGACACGGTTTTGGCCTTAGACAAGGACTCCCATTTCCACATCTTTTAATCTGCGCAATTATGACTTCAGTATAGGAAAAGTATATAGCTTTCCAACATACCCACTAAATTTAACAGCTCACTGAAAAGTGTTGGAGTTTAGGGTGGGGGCGAATTACCTTACCTTTTTCCGCCGATCACATAAATATATTTCTTTTAAAATCCTCCATAATTAAAGATTCTCCTTATGTTCTCTGTTAGAATAGTGAGCTAGTAGTGCGGGCTTTAAAAAAAAGAGCTTTATAGTAGTTTCAAAGAAAAGCAGAATCTAAGAGGGGAGAAGCAGGATATGGGGAAAGTGTCATAAATGATCCAGAATGGTCATTGATATTGAATTGATCAGATAAATGGCTAACTCACTGCTTCCCTTTGCCTGCCTGCATGAAACACAGTTAGAAACATAAAACATCTTAGAAGGTATTTCTGGAGAATATGAATGAAGCAAAATAGTGTTGACATGGAAAATCTTGAGAATGGGGGAGGGAAGGAAGGAGGAAGGGACATCTAGCTTTTTTCCCATAACAATAAACATTTTAAAAACAGAGAAGAAAGAAAAATGATGTTTAAAGTAACAGCCAGAAGGAAGCCCCATGTTCCTAAGTCTGAGATCCCTTTATGACAAATTTTAAGGGACCACTACAGTTCTTTTTGTTGTACTGGAATTATCTTGTATTAAGTATTTCTTAAAGAAAGATGATGTTTGGGGGAAAAAAAATTGTCGTTGTTAGAGAGAAATGTTTATTGGCCTATAATCTTATTTGTTGCAACAGAATCTGACCTGAATTTACACTCTTAAAAACAAGAGTGGTAACAAAGGCAGAGAAATGAGAAGGAGGAGGAAGAGGCAAAAAGGGGCCCATTCTTATTATACAACTTGGTCACTTCAGACCCATAAAGTCTTTTCAGTGAAGTAATTACAGCTGAGAATCAAAGATAGGATTGTAAGGCAAATACTGCAGAGGAGTCACAGCCAGCTGTTCCCTAAAAATGGAATGTTGGTTTTTATTTTTATGTGTCTACCAGTTTGGAAGCAGTTGCCCACAAATCTTAATCATATGTTGTTAATGGACAACGGGAGGGGGAAATGTCATCTGTGTGTAGATAAGTGTTTCTAGGAGTCTGTCTAAGACAGGACATGGAGAGCTGCTATTGATGATAAAAATATAACATTTCAGCATGTTCTAATTTTAAAAAAAATACTGGGGTCCTTTCTATGGTTTACTGGCGAGTTGATTTCAATACCTAGTCAAGTGTTATAACTTAAGAATTAGAGATCTTAGAATTGGGAAACACTTTCTTTGTTCTGTCACTAATCTTTCTAGAGTGTTGCTATCTGCCTGTCACAGAAGTAGCCCAGCACCAGAGAGGTAAAGAGTTTTGTCCCAGGTCACAGTACTAGGATGTGGTTGAGGGGGCACTAATGCTCAAGCTTCCATTTCCACTATAACACGCAGCCTCAAATGCTGCCAGGTGATTTAGTTTCCTGCTCAAAGTAGGATTAGGGCACTTTTGTTTCGTAAATTTATAGAACACATGTTTCTTTGGACAAGTATACATATTAAATCAAAGCTGCCATATTACAGAAATGTTCATTTGTCAATGGTTTAAATGATTTATTATCGTAGTTCATAGAATACAAATTAATCTGACACTATTCCAAAGTGAGAAGCCTGGAATATTTTGCCAAATGAAGAC
Source organism: Pseudochirops corinnae (assembly GCA_028646515.1). Lineage (NCBI taxonomy): Eukaryota > Metazoa > Chordata > Mammalia > Diprotodontia > Pseudocheiridae > Pseudochirops > Pseudochirops corinnae. The sequence continues at coordinate 75,142,365 of CM053585.1, forward strand.
AGGATTACATCCTGTTTATCCATCTGTGCATTTGGGCAACACCCATCAGCTCATCAAGGGGGTCTTGCCAGTACCTAAGAAACAACATAGACAAGACAGTATAACTTGTTGTCTCCCCAAGCCACCCCGTCTGCCCTGTTTCAGTTACAAGCGCTGATATCTGCCTCTTATTTTAATAGTTGCTAAACCCTCCCAGACTTTCCAGATATACTTCATCTCCAGATCCACTCTTTTTCAAGCCCCTCCCTGTTCAATCAGCTGATAGGTGATAGAGACTGGATCTCTGATTTCATTGCTGTAACTCCCTGAGGAGGAACCTCCCTCTACCAATGCAGGATGGTACTTTCTCTACAACACACAATCTTAGAGAGTTACCTAGAGGGCTGTGAAGTGAAGTGATTTGTATGAAGTCACAAGTGTCAAGAATTCTTGGCTTCAAGGCTAATTCTCTACCCACTTCAACAGTGATTATCAAACTCAAATGGAAACAGTGTTACTAAGTCATACATAAAGATCTCCATGGGCAGTGTATTAACTTAAAAAACCACATACGAGCATTATCTTTATCATGTTGGATTTTTCTTTCTTCTGTCAAATATTTTCCAATTTGGTTCAGGCTGCACTCAGGAGTGTTGCTGGCTGCAATGTTATGGGGTATATTTGATACCTCTGTCCTAGGCCTTCACTGTTATACTACACACACTGTTTTTCTCAGCTGAATTACACTCATCTATACACATAGATGTATTTGTTCAATGTACACATTATATATGTATTATGCATGTATATTTTATATACATGACTCTCACCTGTGGCTCCAAGAAGTTGTGGAATGTACAGTGGCCACACTGTGGTAAATCAGTCTTGGTAGATGGGCTAAACCAGGCTGAAGGTAGCCGATAGGCCTGAAAGCTGTTATGAGTTAGGGAGATGTCTACCCAAGCATGTGAAGACTTCTCCTGGTAGAATGCATAGATGAGAACAATTTGTTCCAATATCTATGAAGGCAGCTGAAGCGGCACTGTGGAGCACTTAGAGCTTGGTCAGATATCAAAGATGCCAAGGTTATCCTCTGCATCCCTGGCCATCGTCTGTCATCTTGACTTTTGTCCTGCTACTGGACTTCACTGACTCTGGAAGAGAGAGTGAGGTTGATGACTTTGTTTGATTCTGCCTCACTTAAATCCAATTCACACATGGGTCAAGACTCACCCCATGATGTCACTGGTGCTCTTCAAAAGTGAAGGATAAACAACAATAAACACATATATTATATGTACAATATATGTGTATATGCCTATATTCTTCACTTCTGAAAATTCTCACCTCCTCATCTGATGTTGGCCCTGAATATTGCAAGTCACCTTTGACCAACCTTGATGACAGCCTGCTAGATCACCTGTACCTCCTCCATCCCATTGGCCTCTTTTTTTTTTAAACTGAAACTATGAATTCAGTGATGTAAGGAACTTCCTATGAGGCAATATTCTCTGACAATTCAGACTGGCACCCATTCTGCAATTTATAGTCTTACAGCATTGACTGGAGGACACAGAGAGGTAAAATATCTCCCCCAGGGTAATATAGCCTTTATGGGTCAAAGGCACAACGTGAACTCTCCTTGAGTCTAATCAGGGTGGGGCTCTCTACTGTACCACAGCTGCCTCTTATGGGAATCTTTCCACGTCCTCTCATGGTCACTCACTATATCAAAGATAAAATTATTTCATACACATGTGTGTATGTATATATGTATGTATGCATGTATATATATGTATGCATACACACAGAGTTCAGTTGATGTCATTGGTTTTTACATCATGGTCATTTCTAGGTATAATCCACCAACATTGCCTCTGAAAATACCACCACTGCCTCAACCCAGCCACTGCTGCCAACACCAAAAGATCCCTCCCTTGTGAAAAAGAAAAGTAGTTTGCTCTATGAAAAGGAAGGAGTTTCATTTCTTAATTTTTTCTCTGGGGCCATAATTGGTCATGAAAGCTACTTTGCTTTCAGCTTCTTTTAGTGTTTGAAGCTAAGATTCAAATGATGATCTAAAGTCCCACATCAATTTGTATCCCATAATACCTGGCTTAGCACCACTCTCTACTTCCTCAAAACTTTGTTCTAGTGTGGTTTATAGATCTTACCACCAAGCAAATACCTTTGTGCCTACTTCCAGCAAACTCAATATGCAAAAACTTTAACTTCCCAAATCCAAATTACAAGATAATTATTCACATTACAAAAGCATTTTTCACTTTCCAGAAATATTCACCATGGGGCTCCTTTTGAATACAAAACCTCTCTACTGCAATTAAAATGGGATTTGAGATATTAAAAATTACAATTATATGCAGCTCTTCAGCAATGTGCCTAATGTAGAAAGAGAGCCCCACTTATATTTGGTTCCCAGACCATTGAGAAAGAAGGTTCTATATTTTCTCTATGTTCTGAGCCCTCTGCCATGTATAACTAAGAATGAATACTAAACTAAAAATCGTATTCATTGAATGAACACAATAATACAGCACATAGCAGAGCACTTTCCTAACCCCAGCCACTCAATAAATTTCATTTGATGTTCATATCAATATATCTTGCCTAGGAGACAAGCTAAGGCCATTGGTGTTTGGATAGAATGGAGAGTTTTGCGTGTTTTAAATGGAAAATTCTAAGACCTTGCTATTGGTAAAGTAGAAACAAAGTTCTTTACTTATCCTCAAAATGAAAAATTCCTTGTTATTTTATTGTCTCCAAATTATTTATCTCTTTCATCAGTATCTAGGAAACAGTTAAAAGTCATCTGATCAAAATATTATTTTGCTTAATTATTAATTAAATATGAAGAGGTGATTGTCAATTATCCTAATAATATGGAGTCATAAAGAAGCAATTGGGGGATCATGTTCCTTGTGAGAACTGCAGGGATGAAGTAGGAAGAACAGCTTGTGCTGTGCAAAGTGAGAAGATAGACTCTTAACATAGGTATCTATAATGATTATACTGAGGGGGTTGCTGATAAGTTTAAATCTTGGGAAATAGGCATGGACTGGTCCATTTTACATCATATAGTGTTTCATATTTTGGAAGACTTGAAGTATTCTACTTTTCTTAGTTCTTTCACATAGACTATCTCATTTGACACTGAACTCTGGGATGTAGTGAAAGTAGGTATTTCACAGATAAAAGAAATGGTTTTGAAGGTTTGCATGACTTTTCTTAGGTCATCTGTCTATAGGAAGCATTTTCCAATCCCTCTTCATTCTAGTGCCTTCTCTCTTTTAATTATTCCATATTTTTTCCTATATTTATAGCTTATATTTATATTAAAATAGATATTTATAGTTATATATACTACATATAGGTTATATAGTTTTTATATTTATAAATAAATATAAAACCATATTTATAGTTTGTTTGTACATAAGTATTTACTTGCTTTTTTCCCCATTAGATTACACACTCTTTGAAGGTAGCAATGACTTACACCTCTTTTTGTATCCCGAGCACTTAATCCAGTGCCTGGCACAGAGCAGGTCACTATTACTGACTGATAGTGAAGGATCTAGAACTGATACTTGCCTATGATTCCATGCAGTTCTCTTGTTTAATGGCAATGATATTGCCAGGAACAGGTAGAATGGACAGGTAGAATGTCTTCATAACACTGTGTTAAGCATTGTAAAAGAGAAAATGTACATAGCAGAAATTTGTTTTAAAGAAACTTGCCATCTACAAGGGTGTCCCTAAAGTCTGGACACATAGGAAATCTCATTAGCTATGCATATTTTCAAGAAATGAAATGGATGAAATTTCAACCACATTTTATCTAATTAGCATAAATTTTAACCATGACAATTTCATATGGAATAAAAGCTTTCTGTAGCTATTGGGGAATATTTTCCATATTAATAAGTTTAATTTAATTAATTAATGAGATTTTCTATGTGTATTTTATGTCTATGAAATCTCATTTATGCTAATTAAATAACTGAAAATTTCATTTCTTGAAAATATGCATAGTTAATGAGGTTTTCTATGTATCCAGATTTTAGGGACATCCTGTACTTTGGGAAGTGAGATATACATAACAGTTACATAACAACTCTAAACAACACAAGAGACACTTGTCAGAAGACCAGGACATCATTAATTGCCAACTGTCTGGTTCCAATAATAAGTACTAACAGTTTATTTTACTTGATGATTCTCCTCTCTTAATTCCATCTGATTCTGAAACCAATCCTGGTATAATCCTCAATACCTAAAAGGACATTCAGACTTGCCTCTAGTCCCTGGCTGCCCAGACCATGCCTCTCTCTCCTGTTTATTGGTCCTTAAATAGCCAGCTTTCCATTATCTCTTCTAATGGATGAAATGAGTTAACAAAGGGAAATTGCTTTTCAAGCTGTAAAGCGTAATAGAAATACTAGCTATTATAATGAATGAACTAAAACAGGGTCATAGGAATCAGTGAGATAAAAGGAATCAGAGACAGCGAACTGGGAAGGATCTTGGAGACCACCTCATCCAACCCTCTTCATTTTATAAATGGGAAAACTGAGCCCCTGGGAGCTTAAGGGACTTGACCATATATGTGATAAACAACCAGGTATAATAATCACTTTGAAATTCTATTTCAGTAAGATAACATCTATCAAATGATTTACCATATGTAAAGCACTTTATAAACTTTGAAGTACCATGTAAATGCTACCTATTATTATTTGGCTTTGAAATACATAACAAGATTTAAGGTAATAGTTGATTTATCTTCCTACTAATGTTGGTCTCAGGCTAATGATAAAATTTCAGTCTTTATAGTAAGTGACAGTGAAAAGATAAAGTTTGAAAGTATTCTAGGAGTTTAGGGCCAAATACTTCAGGATTCAATTCTACTATTGATCAACCAGACAGGCAGTAGGGAAAGATAAAGGGTTGAAATCAGAGTGATCTTGTTGCAAACCCTGCTCATTTAGCTTTTAAAAAAATATTTATTTTTTAACATTTTTTCTTTTTAAACTTTGAGGTCCAGATTCTCCCTCTCCCTCTCCCTCTCACCTCTCATTACCCACTAAAAAGCCAAATAATATATCAATTATACATGTGAAATCATGCAAAACATATTTCCCTATTAGCTATATTGCAAAAAAAAAAAAAAACCAAGAAAATTATACTTTAATTTGTGCTCATAGTTCATCAGTTCTCTCTCTGCAGGTGGATAGTATTTTTTCATCATGAGTGTTTTGGAATTGTTTTGGATCATTGTATTGATCAGAGTAGCCAAGTCTTTTACGATTGATCATTATTAAAACATTGTTTGTTATTACGCACAATGATCTCCTGGTTCTTCTCACTGTACTTTGCATCAGTTCATATAGGTCTTGCCATGTTTTCTAAAACCATCCTGCTCATCATTTCTTATTGCACCGTAGTACTTCAAGATAATTATATGCCACAACTTATTCAGCCCTTCCCTGATTGATGAGCATCCCCTCAATTTCCAATTATTTGCCACCACATGATTATAGATACCTTTGATTATTTCTTCTGAAAACTGCCTGTTCATATCCTTTGACTATTTATCAAATGGGGAATGGCTTTTATTTTTCTCAATTTGATTCCATTCCCTATATATTTGAAAAATGAAGCCTTTATCAGAGAAACTTGCTGTAAAATTTTTTGATATTATTTCATTGTCTATAGCACCTTTTAGCAAAATGTAGTTCTCCTGATTATCTCTTTCAATTTGTTCTATTTTTACTTTTGCTTTGTCTGAGATCACAACTGCTACCCCTGCCTTTTTAATTTCAGCTGAAGCACAATAGATTCTGTTCCAGCCCTTTATTTTTAACTCTGTATGTGTCTGTTTAAAGGGTGTCTGTTATAAACAATAAATTGTTGTGGTTCTGGTTTCTAATGCATTCTGCTCTCTGCTTCATTTTATGGATTAGCTCATCCCATTCACATTCACAGTCATGATCATTAATTGTATATTTCTTTCCATCCTGTTTTCTTCTGTTTATCCTTTTTTCTCTCTTTTTACCTTGTCCCTCCTCAAAAGTTTGTTTTGCTTCTGACCACTGCCTCTTTTAATCTACCTTGCCTTTTATCACCCCCCCCCCCATATTTCTTATCCCCTTTTTCTGTCAGTTCCCTATTGGGTAAGACAGATTTCTAATGACAGCTCTTCCTTGCACATCTCTTTTACATGAGAAAAATTTCCCCATTCTACCTTTCCCTTCTCCAAGTGCATCCCTCTTTATCATCCTTCCATTTTTTTTAGATCATTTCAACATAATTGATTCACATCCATGCCCTCTGTCTATGTAAACTCCTTCTAACTGCCCTAATAATGATAAAGTTCTTAGGAATTACATGTACCACCTTCCCATATAGTGATGTAAAAAGTTTGACTTTATTAATTCCCTTGTGATTACTTTGATGTTTACCGTCTTGTGCTTCTCTTGAGTCTTATGTTTGAATGTCAAATTTTCTATTCAGCTCCAGTCTTTTCATTAGAAATGCTCGGAAGTCTTCTATTTTGTTAAATATCCTTTCCCCCCCGAAGGATTATATTCAGTTTTGCTGGATAGGTTGTTTTTGGTTGTAATTGTAGTTCCTTTGCCTTCCAGAATATTATATTCCAAGCCCTCCACTCTAATGTGGAAGCTGTTAAATCTTGTGTGATCCTGACTAGCTCCACGACATTTGCATTGCTTCTTTCTAGTTGCTTGAAACATTTTCTCTTCACCCTAGAAGCTCTGGAACTTGGCTACAATATTCTTGGGAATTTTCATTTTGGAATCTCTTTCAGGAGGTGATTGATGGATTCTTTCAATCTCATTTTATCCTGTGGATGTATGATATTGGGGCTACTTTCCTTGATAGTTGGTTTATCTTGAAATATAATGTCTAGGTTCCTTTTTTGATCATGGCTTTCAGGTAGTCCAATAATTCTTAAATTATCTCTCCTCAATCTGTTTCCCAGTCAGTTGTTTTTCCAATGAGATATTTCATATTTTCTTCTATTTTTTTATTCCTTTGACTTTGTTTTTTGAAGTCTCATGGAGTCATTAGCTTCCACTTGTCCAATTCTAATTTTTAAGGAATTTCTTTCTTCAGTGAGCTTTTGTACCTTATTTTCCACTTTGGCAATTCTGTTTTTAAGAAGTTATTTTCTTCAGTGATTTTCCCCGCAATTTTACCATTAGACCAATTTTGTTTGGTAAGGTATTTTCTGCAGTGTTTTTTGTGTCTCTTTTATCAAGTTGTTAATTCTCTTTTCATAATTTTTTTTTGCATTGCTCTCATTTTTCTTCCTATACCACTCATTTCTTTCTCTAACTCTTTCAATAATTCTTAGTGGGCTTGTATCCAATTAGCATTCTTCTTTGAGGCTTTGTTAGTAACTCTTTTCACATTATTATCTTCTTTCGAGTTTGTGTGTTGCCTTCCCTGCCACCATATTAGCTTTTGATGTTCAAGTTCTTTTTTTGTGTTATTTGTTCTTTTTCCCCCCTATTGCTTCACTTTGAACTTTATATTAAAGTTGGGCTCTTTTCCCTTGGGGAGGCACTGTGCCACACTTTAGACTCTTTTTCTACTGTTGTTTTAAGAGCTAGTTCTAGGGATCTGCATGTTTTTGATGCTTCCAAAGTAGTATTTTCCTGAGACAAATGTGGTCACTGCTCTCCTGGTCTGTGCCTTGGTCTTTAACCAGGGAGAGCCCCTGCTCACTTGCAGTTATAATGACTAGTGTTCTTCTTGGCCCTAGAATTTTGACCACAAGCACTCCTCTCTGCCCTGAAACTACAACCCTGAATTGTGTATGAGCAATAGAGTTGCCAATCAGCATCAGCTGTGTCCAGTGCCAGCAAAGGCACTCTTTGTGAGCAGTTGTCCAACCCCTTACATCCCTGGGCTAAGAGCTCCCAAAGCTGCTGCTGCTCATACCACTTCTGTTTAGGCTGCATGGCTGGTGCTTCTGCCACACTCAGGGCCTAGTCCACCTAGGTGTTAACTCAGGTGTTACAGATCTCTCCTGTGGACCTCCTAAGTCAGTGGTTCTCAACCTTCCTAATGCCGTGACCCTTTAATATAGTTCCTCATGTTGTGGTGACCCCCAACCATAAAAATATTTTTGTTGCTACTTCATAACTGTAATTTTGCTAATGTTATGAATTGTAATGTAAATATCTGATATGCAGGATGTATTTAAATTGAACATAACCCACAGGTTGAAAACCTCTGTCCTAAGTTGTCTTAGACTGGAAAAATGTCTCCATCTAACCTTTTGTTGGCTTTACTACTCCAAAATATTATTTGAGGCATTATTTTAAAGTTGTTTGGAGGGGAATATTGAGAGAATTTGGCTAAATCCTAGACTATACTTCACCATCTTGGTTCCACCCCACCCTTCAATTCCACTTCCAAGTCATTTAACTTTTCAAGACCTCAGGCAGCTCTCTAAAATTATGTATTACTAGGTTACAATCTGCCTGTGTCAGCCTTCCCACACCATCTGATGAACTCATAGGTTAGGACCAGAAGAATGGATAAGCCACATTATAGTGAATCTATACTTGAATATCTGTAAATTCATTATATTGGAGTCAGGAAATAAGAGTATTTTTTTTTTTACAGCTTCCCTAAGTCATTATACTTGTCAGTACTCCCATAAGCTATACAGGGGATACCTCCAGCAAAGATCATGAATGAATAAAAGGCCAGCTAAGCCTATAAGAAGGAAGTGACTTTGATGAACAAGAAGAAACATCTGGAAGATGTGGACCTGGATTTGAACAGTAGAGTTTTCTCAGTGAACTTGTCTTTGGAATTCCCTTCCTTTCCAGATCTGATAAAACCCAAATTTGTTAACTTTTAGAGCAGGAAATAAGGTGGGTGAGAGAAGGTGGAGAGGAGATAGATCAATTTCTTTTTCCTTATTTTTCACCCCTCAGTGTGAGGAGTTAGGTTCCCTAAGGACTTTCTGCTTTACTGATTGGTGATCTTCCTCCCTTCTAATTCAGCTTGATGGTTTGTCCCTGACTGGATGACTTTAGGATTCACTAATATCATCAAGTCTGAAGAGGACTGGTCTCTCTCTGCCTTACAGAAGATAAAGATCCATTTGGCTTCAAAGGACCTGGGTCTAAAGTGAAATATGGAAATGACCCTGACCTACACGTACAGCATCTTCTACCTTTAAGATTCTGACCTGCTTAGAGGGACTTGTAGGTTGCTGGAGATGTCTCAGAAGGACTCAGCACGACTGAGGATTATTAATAGAGTTCACTATAAGTAGCTGAAACCATAAGTGTGAGCAAAGCCTGAATCCTATGCCTAGTATACTAGAAAGAATGCAGGATTCAAAGGCAGAAAACAATCAGGTTCCAATCCTGACTCTGCGACTTAAAAGCTATGTGACTTTGGTCTGTTACCTGTAAAATGAGACCATTGTATAAAAAGTCCTTTCTAGCTTTAAGGAGGTCCTCTCATGCGATGACTATCAGGAGAGACTTGGAGTCAAAAAGGCCAGGAAGGACTTACATTCTGCTCCTCCTACTTATCACATGGCAAATAGTCTCTTAATGTCTCTGAGCCTCGGATTCCCTATCTGTGAAATGAAAATGATAGTAATAATGCCCTTAGTACTTACTTCGGGATAAGAGATGGAAATCACTTTGTAAACTTTGAAGTGCTATATAATCAATCAGTAAATATTTATTAAGTACTTACCATATTCCTGGCAGCTAGATAGATCAATGGATAGAGTGCTGGGCCTGGAGTCAGGAAGACCTGAGTTCACATCCAGCCCCAGACACTTACTAGCTGTGTGACCCCGGGCAAGTCACTTAACCTCTGTTTACCTTAATCCACTGGAGAAGGAAATGGCAAATCACTCCAGTATCCTTGCCAAGAAAACCCCATGGATAGTATGGTCAGGCTTGACTCAATGGCTGAACAACAACAATGTGTCAAGCACTTTGCTAAGCACTGTGGATACAAAAAGAGGCAAAAATCAGTCCCTGACCTCGAGATGCTTACAATCTAATGGGAAAGACAACTTGCAAATGAACATATACAAAGCAAGCTATATATACATGACAAATATAATAAAAGCATTCATTTATATAGTGCTTTAAGGTTTGCAAAGCACTTCACATGCATTGTCATTTGAACCACACAACAACCCTATAGGGTTACAGATGAGGCAAATGAGGCTGAGAGAGGTTTAAGCTACTTCTCTAGATTCACATACCTAGTAAAAGTGTCTGAAGTAGGATTTGAAGTAAAGCCTTCTTTACTTCAAGTTCAATTCTGTATCCACCATACCACCTAGCATATTATCACTCTCTGTCTCTCTCTTTGTCTTTCATTATTACCTTATGAAAAATGTCGAATTTATTAAGGGGGCATTGGTTAAAAGCATCATTTCTAAGCCAATTATTTTTTGCTAACTGATTTGTATAAACATAAGTAGAGTATCAATGAAAATAATTTTTGCAAGAAGGTAATTTGATTGGTGACAAGTTGATAATATCCTAAAATGGCAGAAGAGAAACAAACACTTTAGAGGTTGGGGAGAACAAAGAGGTTACATTCAATTTAAATGAGCAGCATTCAATGGAGCATTCATGTTGGACAATGACTCCTCAGTCAATAGGACATATGTGCAGGATATCATTGGCTAGTAGTAACAATATATTTCCTTGAGTGGTCATCTACTTATTCACTTGGTCACCCTTGAGACCCACAGCATCTGTTAGTCTTCTTCCTAGGCATCGAGGATACACCATCTCTCATCAGAGGACCAGAAGGAAACCACATGGCTAAGATACGGACTTAATCCTAACTTTTGCCAAATTGGCATTGACTTCAAATTCAGAAGCTAATCAGTTCTGCTTTACATTAAGATAGTATTTGTATATGTTGGGGATGATTAAGAAATTCAAAAGAATGAATGTTAAAAGAAATTAAAGCTAATGTTGAACAAAGCACGGACCCAGTCCCTTTTTGGCTACACTGATACAATCAAAGAAGAATTTGCCTTTGCCAAGTTCTTCAACAAGCAACAGCAATCATTTATTAAGCATTCGTTGAGTAAAGAGCATTGAACTAGATGTTGGAGGAAACATAAAGTTGGCTGTCTGTCCTCTTGAAGACAATACTGATGAACTTCTCTGGGCAACCAAATTTTGGCATGATTTTTCACAAGCTCCCAGGACTTATAGTATCAAAGGCCTTAATCATATTGATGAACATTGTATATAGAAGGAGATAAGACAAAAACACAGATAGCTATAATACATGCTATCACATGCTACATGCATTAGAAAGATACAAAGTTCTATGTGAAGACTGAGGGTGAAAGTCATTAACATCTGGGAAAAGATCAGAGAATACTCCTTGTAAAAGATAGTACTTGAGCTGTATTTTAAAGGAAGGCTAGGCAATCAACAGGTAAAGAGGGTAAAAGAGGATATTTTAGGCATAGGGAATAGTAGGAGCAAAGGCATGGAGGTGGGAAATACATGGAATATCCACAGGGCAGAAAGTAGTCAGAATTGGTTGGAATATAGAATATGGGTTTATGTTTGAGGTGTGATAGAGGGGAATGCTAGTATATAAGGCTGGAAAGGTAGGATGGCATCAGATTGTGGAGGGCCTTGAATGTGGGGCAAAGGAGTTTGAAATTTACTCAGTAATCAATAGGGAACCACTGAAAATTCTGAGCCAAGAAGTGATGATATGACCAGCTCTAAGAGTATGAAAGACTGCTTGCAGTGCAAGACAAATTAGAGGGCAAGTGAGTGGAGGCAGGAATTTGAGGCACCCACCCATTAGACTAGAAAATTCTCTTTTGGAAAGTCTTCCTTTTGAGTAATGGAGTCAACTTACTGGATGTGGGCAACCTTACGTTGACACAGTGTGTACATGTTAACATGAGACAGTATGTTCACTCCCTGTTCTCACCTCCATTTGCAAATCTTTTACTGTGGCTTCAGTCTTTCCTGCCACAAAATTGGATGATAACAGAGGAGTGGAGGAAGAAGGGTTTCTCTGCCAATAGGAATGGCGTTCATAGCCTTAAATATCCAAACTGACAGAAATTCCTAAACTGTCATTTGACCCTTGGTTTCTATTCCATTGAACCTTTTCTAGGCTGTCTTTCGGAAATTTTAACAAAACCGTGGTAGTTGATACAATCTCCCACGGATATTAGACTAAGTGTAAAGGAAACTAGGAAATAGCCATTAATAATTTGTATTTATTGGCAATTAATCCAAATCCAAATATCTTCTTTTTACTCTCCTTTAACTTTAATTCTCACACCTGGTCTCTACTCATGCTGTATTCTGGAAAGAAGAGTGACATGGCTAAATGTGGACAGGGATAATTAGTCAGCAACTACTTACTATGCTCTCTGAAGATAGGTTGTACTCCTTCCTCCACTCACCTAATCCATTCACTGAACTAAAGAAGAGGTTCTGAAAGTCATTAGGCTCCTCTCTTGTAGCAAAGCACCTGGTGTTGATTCTATTCCAGCTGAGATTTACAAGGCAGGGGGTCCCCTGCTCATTCAAAAGCTGACTGAAATCCTCCCGGTTATATGGCAAGAGGAGGTTATTCCCCTCAGAGTTCAAGGATGCCTCCATTGTCCAGCTCTATAAAGTAAAAGGAAATAGATTGTCTTGTGACAATCACAGCAGTGTGTCTTAATCATTGCTGGCAAGATTCTTGCCTTAGTCCTCTTTAATAGGCTGACCCTTCACCTGGAAGATGGTCATTTAGCCGAGAGCCAGTGTGGCTTCAGAAAGGGTCAAGGAACAGTCAATATGGTATTTGTGGCCTGACAACTCCAGGAGAAATGCCAGGAGCAGAAAAGAGGTCCATATATAATGTTCATCAATACGATCAAGGCCTTTGATACTATAAGTCCTGGGGGCTTGTGAAAAATCATGGCAAAATTTGTTTGTTCAAAGAGGTTCATCAGTATTGTATACCAGTTTCATAACAGCATTCTTGCACAGGTTCTGGATGATGGCCGATGCTCTTGAGCTTTCCCAGACACTGATGGAGTAAAGAAGGGCTATGTACTTGTTCTCATGCTTTTAGCATGATGTTTTCAGAGATGTTGTCAGATGCCTTCGATGTGGATGAAAATGGCATCAAGGTCAGCTACTGCACTGATGGTAAATTGTTTAACTTGAAAAAGCTATAAGCCAGCACTAAAGTAGAGAGAGAGCTTGTGTGTGACTTTTTGTTTGCAGATGATTGTGCACTCAGTGCAGCCTCTGAGGCTGAGATTCTCTATTTCTTATACTAATTTTGGCCTGACAACACCAAGAAAATGGGTTCTCCACCGGCCAGTGACAGACCATCCATATGTGGAACCATCAGTTACAGCAAATGGAGAAATTTTGAATGCTGTGAATAAGTTCATTTACCTTGGGAGTATACTTTTCAGGGATGTACACATAGACGATGAGGTTGATGCATGCATTGCCAGAGCTAGCTCAGCATTTGGGAGACTCTGAATGAAAGTGTGGGAGAGAAGAGCTATTAGACTGCCTACCAAACTGAAGGTTTACAGAATTTTTGTGCTGATCTCATTGTTGTATGCTTGTGATACCTGGATAGTATGCCAGAGCCATGCCAGGAAACTGAATTGCTTCCACTTGAATTGTGTGAGGAAGACTTTGTAGATCACCTGGCAAAATAAGGTACCAGATACTGAGGTTCTTTCTTGAGCTGAACTCATTAACTTGAGCCAACCATTCAAACTCTACTACAGAGAGCAAAACTCTGATGGTCTGGCTACTTTCTTCAAGTGCCAAATGTACATTTGCCTAAAAGACTACTTTACAGAAAACTCACATAAGGCAAGTGCTCACATGGTGGTCAGAAGGACACTCTCAAAATCTCTCTGAAGAACTTTGGAATCAATCATGAGACATAGGAATCACTGGTGCAGGACCACCCAGAATCGTGTGCCTGCATCAAAGAAGATACAGTAGCTCAAAAGAAATATGAGATGCACAAATTTAGAGACATCTCCACTCTAAATTCATATGGACTATTTGTGTCAAACCTGCAGTAGAATCTTCTGAGCTCATTTGATCTGATCAGTCACAGTCAGACACATTGTACCTTGGCTTCAAGATAGTGATATCATTTTGGGCCTCTTCAAGCATGAAGGACAACAACCAACCCATTGACTTGAACTCTGACTTATAAAACTTGAGTGTAGTTTAGGAGGGTAGAAGGAGGACTGGATTTGAAGTCAGAAGACTTAGATTCTATTTCAAGCTACACCATTTACTAGCTGTGAGAACTTGGATAAGTCATGTCCATCCACTTCCTTGAGAACCCCAGGAATACCTTTCTACAAAGAGTTTGCAGTTTTTCCTGAGCCCTGGCCACATTTCTCATTTGCAACCAGATGATCTCTAGATCTTAGCTCCAGATACAGGTCATTGGAACTCCAATGGTACCAACTGGGAAAGTAGAGGGAAGAGAGTTAGGGATGGTGGATCCTATGGACTGCTATATTCCTAAGCATGGCAACTTAGGGGTGAGGAAGTACTGAAGGAGTGGAGTGAAAAAGGGACGAGACAGGAAACAAACAAATGAAAGTAATCCATCTCTGTCAACCTCTTCCTTAGCCACACAAAGCCTAATTTGCCCTATTTGTTTGCTATTATGAATTTCTGCACTCTTCTGTGTTTTCTTTGACTTGATATGATGTCCTGCAAGATGGCTTTGTTTCTTATTCCATGTGGTAAAAGTTCATGGATTCATAGGATTTCAAAGCTGGAAGGGATCTTTGAAAAAATTAAGTTGAACCCCCTCATTTCACAGATGAGGAAATCTCGGGCCCAGAAAAGAAAAAAAAAATCATTTTCCCAAGGTCACACAATTGGTTACTTTTAGAGCCAGGATTTGAACTTTCTGATTACCACACCAGCATTTATCTTATTTTAGGGGGGAAAAAAAAAACTAACAGTTTTCTCCCAAGTAGTGAGTCACCCAACAAGCATTTATTAAGCCCTTGCTATATATGATGATGCTATTTTTTCTATGTTAGGGGATACAAAGAAAAATAAAAACACAGTCCCCACCCTCAAAAAACTTCCATTCTAATAAGGGAGGCAACATGCAAACAACTATGTATGTACTATATATATATATATATATATTTATAATACTAATGTATTATATAACTATGTTATATAATATTATGTACACATACATATACAATGTAAATCAGAGATAATTTCAGAGGGAAGAGTTTAACTGGTATGGGGGAGGAGAGTGGAGAGAATAGGTCAGTATTTCTATACGATAATTTTGTGCAATAATATGCACATACATATATGCATTTTTTTTCTTTTTGAAAAGATCTCATATTCAGTTTTGCCTGATTCAGACTAATACACCACATGTATATTGGGTTAATCCTTCTCAAAATTATGGAGTTGGCCTTAGGCTAAGAAAGTGGCTAAAATGTTCATATCCTTTGATCTAAAGATTCCACTGCCAGGTATATACTCTAGAATATCAAAGACACAAAGAAAGGTCCACTATATGCCAACATATTTATAGTAATACTTTTTGTAGGAGAAAAGAACTAGGAATAAAATAGATGCTCATTGATTGGGAAATGGCTAATCAAATTGTGCCACATAAAGGTAATAGAATATTAGGTGTTATAGGAAACAGTGAATATGAAGAATATAGAGGTATGGGACAATTTATATGATGAACTGATGTAAAGTGGAATAAGTAGAGTTAGGAAAACAAGAGATACAGTCACAGCAGCAATATAAATGGAAACAACAACAACAAAATCAAAACACCCTGAAATTTTAGTGGCCAAGTTTCACTTTCAAGAAAATACATGAGGATGCACTTCTCTCCATTCTATGAAGACATAGAGAACTCTAGAGGTGAAATACTGCATATACTGTCAGATTTGATTAACATATAGGTTAATTTTGTTTAGCTGCTTTTTAAAAAAGTCCTTGTTACAGGGAGAGTTCTCTAAGTGGAGGAAAAGAAGAACATATTAAGAAATGATAAAATAAAAACAGAAATATAAAACCTTTTTTTTAATGGTAAACTTTGTCTTCTTGTTTTATGTCCTTTGTCCCCTCTCTCAATCATGGCACTTTTTTCGCATTAGGAGTTATCTAATCTAATTTCTGTGCCCTACCCCTTTCTTCTTACAAATGAAAATACTGAGACTTAGAAAAGCTAAATGATTTTGTCCACGGTAATATAGGGACTTAGTGGCAGAATCAGGACTAAAAATCAAGTTTTCTGATAGCTAGTCTAGGTTTTCCCATTATATCATACTTCCTTAAAATTCAAACATCAGCTAGCAGGTGGGAGAAGTAGTGAGGGAGGCAATCAGGAGCCAGGGCTAAGGAAAGAAATACAGGACCTTCTTGGCCTCCCTGAAATCATATCACATGTAGGGAGTCACTCCATTACTGAATAAAGCCAGCCATATGTATATTTGTGTATAGTCATGCATAATTTTTAACTATTACCTGTTTAATTATTATCTAATCATACTTCTCTATCCTGAAAATCACTACAAAAATTCAGAGTCAAATGGTAGAGCCACAAGAGATAATTATCTTTTGAACTTTCGAGAGGAACATTTTAAACCCTTCTTGACTTAATTCAAACATATGTAAACAGGGTGCAAAAGAGTTGAAAAACCAAACTCCTCAGTATTTCAAAATCATATGTAATCAATCCTATATATTAATTTTTATGAAGAATTAAACAAATGGAAAGTTTCATACCTTGAGAGTGAGAGGCTTTATGTCCGGTTGTTTGTTTATTTTATTTTATTTGGTCTATATTAGTTTATTTAAAACAACAACTATGGACAGATAAAGAGAAAACGGATCTCTGACATACCACACATCAGACTTTCCCATAAAACTCTTTTCTGGCCTTGGACTAAGCACAACACACATGGTGCCAAGAAGGGTTTTATGCCTCTTCCCACCCCACCCCCTCCCAGAGAAAAAATGAGAAAGGGATCAAAATAAAACCAGAATGAAAACCATATTTCAACGTCCTCTCTTGGGCCTTGACCATGACTCTTTAATAATCACTTCAAGAGTTGAGCTTTGCCAAACAAAAATCAAGTTACTAAACTACCTTCTTTTCCTCTGCACTGCCACAGAGGATTGCAAACACAGAGAAACACTGTATGTCTGCTAAGAGTCCATAGCTTAGGTCCAGCATATTTGAAAATTTCACTGATTTTTCTAATAACCCCCAGGCAGCTTCCAGAGAACTAAAGTAATAGCTGAGCTCTTTGGAGGAAAAGAAAGCTGATAATTGTGTCTTGTTACTGACTCCAGTCAGAGTCAATTATCTGAAGAATAGCGTTAATACCAGGCTGGATTGCTCCAAGGTCAGTTAGTATCCACTCATGGAGCACAGGTTATTTTAACATTAATCAAAGCAAAATATGATTAGGGAACTTAATCTACATCAGAACAAAAACAATGGGAAATAGTTTTTATTTTAAGAGACCCTGACCTCATTGGGGAGTAGAGTCATAAAAAAACAAACAAAAACAAGTTAATAAAGATGGAAGGGGCATGGGGATAAGGACTAAAATGGTGATTTCATTGGCATATAGAATTCTTAGATAAGAACCCTCCTCTACCAGCCCTTCTTAGCACCTTCTCTACAATTTACAGTCTTAAAAAGTTGCCTAGAGCACTTAAGATTAAGTGATTCACCCAAAGTCTCACAGTCAATATATGTTAAGGTTGGAAATTGAACCTAGGTTTCCCTGGCACTGAAGCCAGTTCCTTTTTATTAAAATATAGGTGAAGTATCTTTTTTTTTCCATACAAGGTCACAAAATTCTAGGGTAATGCAATATTTTTGTTTAAAAATATGGACAGACATTATCAGATAAGCCTATACAAGTGATTCCTACAAAAAGTCTGGGAATACAAAACTTTCTGAGATATTTTTCTTTTAATTTTCAGTAGAGAAATCCTCCTTATTCTTTGTATTCCCAATGCCTGGCACATAGTAGGTGATTAACAAATTCTGATTGATTAATTACTTCCTCCATTAGTGTTACAGTGGGATTAACCCACTCACTTAAAAGTGATTACCTTTGTTAAATTTTTTTATTGAATCAATCAATTAATGTGTGAACAGGACCTGTATATCTCCTTGAATCAATCAAAGTCATTTCTAAAGACTTAGTCATGCCCTCCCTAAGGAATTTGTATAAAACGTAGCTCTTGGCCCAATTTTTTTTCCTAATGCCTCTATCCACGACACTATCATATATTATGCTGTTTTGTTACCATGAATTTTACCACAACTGCAAAAAGACCAGGGGTTAAGCAGATATAAATGTAAATTTAATCAAAAAGCCCAATCTCTGTCTAAATGTTGATAGTTTTTCCCACAGTGAAAATAGAGTGATTGTGATTGAATTCATAACTTTTCATTAAAAATAAGCTCTTTATACTTCTGGGTCAAATGACCAACAAGATAATGGACTAAACATTTTCTTTGATCTCCACAACCTCTCAAACCTCTCCAAAACAGAAATTATGCAACAAAGATAAAGTAACTCCCATTGTCTCCATGATCTAGGACACTCAGAATCCAAAAGAATATAAAAAAGAAATCCTCTAAAACCCAGAAACAGATGCTAACTGACCCTGAGCTCATTCATCACTCCTCCCCCATAGCACTGAGGATGCATTAAGAAATCCTAAGATAAGACACAGGCTTATATCAAAACCCACCTCTATACCTTGGTCCCCCCTCCCTCTTTGCAGCACTCAAGGGGTCTCAAGTGGAAAAAGTTTAAGAAGTCTTGCTATAGAGACCCTGGCTCTAGGCTCAGACTTCTTGCTCAGACATCAACAACCAGCTTGTCCATAGTCCTTCAGAAGCCAAAGCCTGCCAGAGGCTGCATGCAACCCAGAAGCAATAGTGCTATGAAAAGCAGCCTCTGAACTTCTGGGTCACTAGGTCACCAGGACAGGAGCTGCACAACACTGCAACAAGCCTGAAGGAAAGAGCATAGCAACCATCTGGGGCTAGTTCTGACCACCCAAAAGTCACTTGCCTTAGAGATCTAGGCTGGTGAACCATAAAATACTCATCCTGGGAGGAGGCTGACAAACTTTGAGATCCAGCCCCTAAGGATGCTAAAATCAAAGGAGAGGAAGTGAAGAAGTAAGTGATAAGAAAAATAAGAGGAGGGTGGAAGACTAAAAGTACCAAAGATTTCAGGAAAATGAAAACTCAAAGACTCCATAAATCCAAGGTAATCAACAATAAATCAATAGGAAAAACAGTAACAATAGAAATAAATATGGTCTCCAGATCTCATAAACAAATTCTGGTATCTAGGAATAAATGTTTTTTAAAAAGGGGGAAAATAATTCAATCCTTGATGAGACAGAGGACCCTAGGGAATTTGAGGAAATTGTGGCACCATAACATGCTGTTTCTGAGTGGTTTAAAAGAAATGAGAACCATTAGAGTAGAATTTATGCCCTACACAACAAAAATAATGAGCAGAACAGAAAAAATCTGCAATGACAAGCCTCACCAAATAAACAAAGCAGAGAACGTAAATTGTGACTGTAAATATACAGAAGTGAAAGACAAGCTAGAAGAAGAGAAGCAAAAACCAATAACATTAAAATAAAATGGGTTCACTATGCAAATGGAACATACTAAACTTGAAAACAGTATGTGCAAAGACAACCTAAAGATCATGGATTTCCCAGAAGATTGCAACAGGACAAAAAAAACGTTAACACCATAATGAAGGAAATAATAAAAGAGAACTGCCAAGTTAAGCAGAAAATGAAATTCTAGTTGAAAGAATGCACAGATCACCTTCAGAATAAAACTCGAGACTACAAACTCCAAGACACATAGTGGTTAAATTTAACAATTCAATCCGGAAACCATAAGTTCTGCAAGTCATCAGAAGAAATACTTTCAAATACAAAGTAAAGGAGATTCAAATAATTCAAGACTCTTCCAAAAGAAAATGATGGAAATGGAATAATGCATTTGAAAGAGTAATAGAGCTTAGGATGCAGCCCAAGCCCTATCCTGCAAATCCAAGTTTGGCCATAAAAGACAAAAGATGGACATTCAGTGATAAAGAAGAGTTTGAAACATTTTTACAAAGAGAAACAGAATTGTAGAGATTATTTTCCTCTCAAACTTTCTAAAGAGAAATGCAGGAGGCGTGAATAAATGCAGCAGGCAAGAACAGTAACAGCAACAGAGTGACAATATAGAAATCAGTAATAGTGTTTTTTGAAAATGCACAAAAGGAGATAGGAGTGAAGATGGACTTCTGGAGGAAATAATAGTGAAGAGGTGGACAGAGGGGGACAGAACCTGGTGACACCTGCCTATAGGTGAACACTTCTTTTGTGAAACTAAACTACAACACAGAAGGGAACATAAAAGGGGATTGCGGAAGGGACATGAGTAGAGGGGAAAAGATGAATGAGTGATCCAGCAGGTTAAATCAAGGGCTAGCCATGAGGAGAAAGCAACTTCTGTGGTCTCAGAAAGAACCTACGGGGGAGTGGATGAGAGGGAGAGGAGAAAGATTGAAAAGGAAGAGGAAAGGGAGGAGGCCTTACTTTAGAGGTGGGAAAAGATTCCACTCACGAATGTTCCTTTGAGTGAAAAGAGAAGGGCGTGAAAGGAGATGAAAATCTTACACTGGATGAGGTCTGGGAATTTGTACCTAAAAAAATCTACTTGCCCCAGAAGGAGGGTAAAATGGGAACCTCTGGGGGTTATTGGCTCCTGAAGGAGTGGAAGAGTATGCACATAACGGGATTTGCAGGCAAATGTAGAAAAGAAGGTCAATAAGAAAGATAAGTGCTGAGCTGTATAATCAAGGATGTGGTAAGGGGAGAGGAAGGGGCCCTAATATGGGGCAGTGATAAGTAGCATAGTGAATATAGTCTCAACTCAGGAAGACCCTTGAGTTCAAATATGGCTTCATATATTTACCAGCTATGTGACCCTGGACTAGTCATTTAACCTCAGTTTCCTCATCTGTAACATGGAGATAACAACAGCACCTACCTCCCAGGTTTGTTGTAAGGCTCAAATGAGATAATAATTGTAAAGTGCTTAGCACAGTGCCTGGCACATAGCAAACACTACATAAATGTTAGCTGCTATCATCATCATCATCATCATTGTTTTGGAAATGAGGCACAATGGGAAGGGGAGATCTCTGGGGTGAGCCCTACAAAGCAGTAGCAGGAAGCACTAGAATGGATACCTTGGAAGCTTTGATAGCATGGAGAATACAAGAAAAGAGAGAGATAGACCAGATAATTTTAGGAGTCATGAATCAGAGAATGAGGGTTTAGAGTAAACAGAAAGAGAAGATAAATAATGAAGAGAATAAAATAAATCCTTTTTGGAAAGGGGCACAAAAATTTTTTAAACTAAGGAAAAGCTCAAGGGTAGGAAAGGAAGGAGAATATCAAATAAGAAGGGAGTTTGGGATGAAAGAAAGAGATTCAGTGGGAACAAGACTACCTTAAGTGAAGATTAAAGTAAAGTAACTGAAGGAACATAATTCTATGTTAACAGCAAAAGAGGGAACTTGAAACTGAAGTGCTTCTGGACAGACATTAATGCATCTAGGACAAGAAGGAAAGTGACCAAGTGGGGGTAAAAACCTTTGTATCAAATTTTTCTGATGAAGTCTTAGTATCTAAGACATATAATTAATACACAGACACACAGACACACACACACACACACACAGACACACACACACACACACACACACACACACACACACGGCTAACAGCTATTCCCTAATGGAGATCAAAGGATATGAACAAACAGTTCCCCAAAGAATTGTAATATATTCATAACCACATGAAAAAATGCTCCAAATTATCACTAATAAGAGAAGTGCAAATTAAAACAACCCATAGACATCACCTCACAACCTGCAATTTGGCAAAGATGACAAAAAATGATAACCCAATGTTGGAGGGGTTATAGAAGGATAAGCACACCAATACATTATTGGTGGAACTGTGAAGTGATACAACCATTTTGGAAAGCATTTTGAAACTATGCAAATAATATACAAAAATAAACAAATAATATAGACTAAAATGTCTATACCCTTTGGATCAGAATTTTCATTCCTCAGTTTACACCGCAAGGATGCCATTCATAAGAAAAAAGTTTCCATATACAACCAAATATTTATAGCAGCACTTTTGGTGATAGACAAAAGATGGAGACAAAGTAAATACACATCTACTAGGGAATGGCAAAACAAATTGTGATACATGAATATAATGGAATATTACTGTGCTGTAAGAAATTATGTAGGTGATGAATATATAGAGTCATGGAAAGATCTATATGAACTGGTGCAGAGTGAAGCAAGCAGAGTCAAGAAAACAAAATATCCATAGTTACTATAAATTGAATGGAATGAACAATAAAACACCAAAAAGTCAAAAGTAAATGTAATCAAAAAAGCGAATGTAACAAAATCATAAAAATCAAGTGGTCCTCAGATGGAGATACATGAGAGGATGTCTCCAACCTGTCTCTCTGTGGCCGTGGGAGGTCCACAAATGTTACACATTTTTGGACGTTCTAATGTACTGATCAGTTGTGCTAATTTCTTTTTCTTACCCCTTCTTTGTCCTCTCCAAAAAATATCATTTCTCATATGGAATGGCTCTCTGGGAAGGGGAGGAGGGATACATGGGATATTATGATGATATAAAAAATAGAAAACATCAATAAAAATTGATTTAAAAAAATAAACCCACGAAAGCTACAGAAGAGCAAACTACTATAATCTTAGAGGCCAGTGTATGACCCTTAGGCTTAAGAGTAACTAATGATGGTAATGGTGTATTACTTTAGAAAACAGGGAGTGCCACATCTTCTTTTTTTTTAAGCAGTGAAAAGGATCAGATTTTATGAAGTAACATCACTATCTTCTAACATTTTAGGGCACTGATGTTAAAAAACTAAAAGACATGATATGTTTTCACACCAGGTATATAGCAGAGTTAAAGAATATTTTTTAAAAGAGCTATTGAACAGTGGGGAGGGAAAAAAATCAATTAATGGCCACACAGAAATGAGAAGAAATTTAATTTCACTTACAGTTTTTTAGATAGCAAAAATTCTCTCAGAGAGTACTATCTTAATTTCCTTTTCTAGTAGAGATGGGAAGCCTCAGAGGTGTGCTCACAGAGAAGAACCTAATTAGCTTAGTCAGTAATAATTAGATGAACAAAATGTTTATTTCAGATGCACAGTCCACCTGCTCCAGTCAGGTGTCTTTAACCTTGATTGCCCACACCCTGTCCATTCCATCCCCCAGTGGCTTGATCCCTTGATACTTTGACTTTACTTAGCAACATGACTCTTGCACAGCTTCTGTTCCAACTTCTTGCTTGCATGCTCATCTGCATTGTTCTGGTTTCACTGGTCTAGTGTCATGAAACTATTAATTACAAACACTTATACCTTATTTTCTAGAGCCCATTGTACCCACTCAAAACAAACCTGGAAGACTCAGAAAATGTCCAGGCCAGATAACAGCATAGCCCTGGCTTGTCCACACTTGCAAGCGACAGAGAGTTTGGAGAGCAAGAAGCTGATCCATTGAACAGACAATATCCAGGCTCCCAAACTCAACTCCAGGCATTAGACATTGAGTAAAGGGATTTATGAGTAAATGAAACATTAAGCCAGACAAGCGGGACAAAACAAGAGGCCATTACAGGTAGGAGATCTGACTCGGCATAGTACTCTCAGTAGAGACTCAGAGTTTGAAGAGCAGAGTAAGAGATATTTTTCTTTTGAAAATTATTGTGTATAGTTATTGTGAGTGACTGTGATGGATCGAGAGCTGGGGCAGAGAGGATGACCCAAGTGACTACAAGTTTTAGGTGAAACCTGCATTGCTACTTGTGCAGATCAGGGAGAGAGTCAGTAGCTCACTTTTACTCCAACCTCCTTCCCTCTGGACTATTTACTCATTTTATATCTCCTGCTTTCTTCTAGGCTCAGGAAGTATCAGGATTTGTTCTTTATCTTATTTTCCTTTCTAAGCCATTAAATGTAATAAAAATTTTGGTCAACATAAATCCAATCCCTTTGTTGTATTTTACTTATTACTCTGATTTAGACATAAGATAAGAGGGTGGTGGGTTCTCTTTTTTTTTTATTATGAATTTATTAATTTATTTTTAGTTTTCAACATTCACTTCCACGAGATTTTTAATTCTAAATTTTCTTCTCCTCCCTCAATACTCCCCCTCCCCAAGATAGCATGCAATCTGATAGGATTCTCATTTCTGGAAACATTTTGCCTAACTGACCTAGGCTAGAATCCTTACACAGCCATTAGGACAAAGTAGGAAGACCAGTATTGGACTTCAGCAAGCCTAATGAAAGGATTAGACCTAGAAGTATTATTAAATTTGAGCCAGAAAATTCATAAAAGAGAGCGCGATGGGGGCAACTATTTTGGCACAATGAGTTTGAAAAGATAGTCATGCCTCCTTAAAGAAAGGGGGATTAAATTGTTGAGAAACTCTGCCCACAGAAAGGAAGCAATGATTGGGTTGCCTGGACTAGCTCAGAATACTGCTTTGGCTCAGGGGGTGATTGAAAGCTCAGCTTGCCTTGTTTATCAATGCAACTTGGTGGTTATAACGACTATGGAAGCAAATTTGGTTATCTGTCTCTTATCACTGTTTTTCCAAATTAGTATATAGGTTTTTTGTGAGGGTGGAATGAAGGGATGGGGGTGGGGTGGGAGCAAAGAAATTCATCTGTTTTGTCCTAGTGCACATTATAGAATTCATTAAATGCCCTCACACTGAACTCTTAACCTCTGTTCCCCCTCTCTATGAACTGACTCACAGATTCCTAAGTGTTCAACATAAATGCTGTCTTGGTCACTTCGAATTCAACTAGTAACTGTTAAGCAACTTTGTGCTCCTACACCCATAGGCATACAACTATTCCATTTTCCTGGCAGTACAACCTCTGATACCTAGATAATATGTTTTATCTTCTCAACTATCACTTCCAGAAGGCCCTTCAAGAAATTCTGATGACTTCCATGTTGCCTCCATGTGTCTAGACCAAATCTCCCAGGTGAGTCCATGAAAAAAATTCCTGGTTTGGAGCCACTCTTGTTGTTTGTTAGGACATGCTTTAACCAATTCAACCTATTTCTGTAGTTCCTTACTACCACCTCCAAATATATACATTCTTCAAATATATATAGACATCGTGTAGTCCCCATTCTTTGGATACAACTAGGGTGAAATATGGTGCTTTATTCTGGTGTTAGATGAGAAACCCCAATATAAACAATCTTGCCCTGCTCACCATTGATGACACTGCATCCCTGGACAGCCTCTCCAATATTGGATGTACTTTATCTGATCTTTTCTCCGGAATGGGCATGTTTCTTATTCCTTATTGCTGGGCCATACCCCTACCATCTTTACTTAGTAGTCTCTCCCCTTTTGAAATTCACTACTTGTCTCCACATAGGGATGGTGTAAATCACATGAGAGCCTGATAACTATGCATATTTCCTAAGATTCCCATTCAGAAATCTCCTTGGGCAGTGTGAGCAAGAGGGATAGGTGGCTAATTAAGATTGGGTTGTTACAAAAAATGTGTCTATGTCTAGTATGGGCAGGAATAATGGGCATCTAAGCGTTTGTTGGCAGCTAGGTGGTATAATAGAGTGCCAGGTCTGGAGTCAGGAAGAGCTGAATTCAAATCTGACCTCAGACACTTACTAGCTGTATGACCCTGGGCAAGTCACTAAACCCTATTTGCCTGAGTTTCCTAATCTGTAAATGAGCTAGAGAAGGAAATGGCAAATCATTCCAGTATCTTTGCTAAGAAAACCCCAAAAAATGATCATGAGGAGTTGAACATGACTGAAATGAATGAACAGTAACAACAAAGTGTTTGTTGAGAGAGTAGTATTAGACTGGTAAAAACCAATGAGTAAACCGACCTGGAATTTATAGAAAGAAAAATATAAGGTAACAAGGATGTAATAGTGTAATGACAAAATTATGTAATTTTATCCTTTAAACTTAATGAGACAAATTCACTAATGAAAAGAAGTGAATTAGAGAATGGATTAGACAGGAAATCCCAATAATTTCCTACTTCCAAGAAACACATGTAAAGAATAAGGACTCAGATAGATTCAATGACTAGGGTTAGAACAAAATTTATTATTCTTCAACTGGATCCAAAAATGATAAAAATTGCAATCATTATTTCAGATAATGCAACAGCAAACAGATAACACTAAGAGAGGCAGTAGGGAAACTAATTACTATTAGGAGCACCAGAGATAATAAAGCAATATGTGAAGAATTTGTGATTTTGTTAGTGGAAAGAACTCTTGATATGGTAATTCATTTTGCCAACACAGATTGCAACTTGTTTATGACTTAGTAGATAAATCCCAGAGAATTAACAAAAAATGAATCACAAAAATTAAGGGCTTCTGCAATGCAACAGGACACAAAATGAATCCATAAAACCATGAGCAGTTTTAAGAATCAGCAAAATGCAAACTAAAACAGCTCTAAGGTGTCGTTGTATACCTATCAAATTGAAGAAGATAAACATTAAAAAAAAAACTCATTGCATGTGGGCATGTGGGAAAACAAACACACTTAATTCCCTGCTGATGAAGTTGTGAATTGGTCCAAATATCGTGGAACATGATTTAGAATTATGCAAGAAAAGTTTCAAAATTTTTCATACTCTTAGCCCTAACAATTACACTATTAGATGTATTTACTGAGGATGCAATAGGCAATTTTAAAAAAATACCTATTTATGTAAAAATATTCTTAGCAGTATCATTTATTGTAGGAAAATCTTAGAACAGAACCATGTACTCAACTGTTGGAGAATGGTTGAACAAATCGTGCTATTTCTTCTCATTCTGGGAGAAGCAGTTTTTCAATGCCTTCAAAATTGTGTCACCTCATGTGTGGACTTCCTTTTCCTCATTCTGATGCATACCTGAACTTTGTTCTCTTCAATGCCATATCCACTTACTTGAGAGTCAATAAGATGTTAGATCTAATGTGCTGGCTCCACTGTTTCTGATAGAGAAAAAAATATTGATTATAATAATCTTTACAGATCTTTTCCACCTTTCATCTGCATGTTGGTCTATTTCCATTTTCATCCTCAAATATTCTCAAGAAGATTTTGTTTAGTTGGCTCTTTTGCTAACTTTTGTTTAACTTGTTTTTTCTTCCCCTGCTTCTTGATATTTTATGAGGCAATAAGGTTCATAGTCTTCCCCCATTTTTCATCACAAGGTTTCACAAACAAGTGTCTGTATTCCAAACTTATGTTAACCTTGGCTGTCATATCTCTCAGCTTGGCAAGTAGATTAAATGTTTACTGACTGAAGTGAATTTTAGGATCTTTTGATCTCATACGAATTGGTTTATACTAGTTAAAATTTTATGTGAAATTGTTATAAATGGTGTCACTGTCCTTTCCTATAGCCACTTCCCATCTGGTATCACTATTTTGCTTAAATAGAGCAGAATGAAGTTATTTAATTGCATACAATATATTTTTCTAATTTTAATCCTTTTTTTCTAGTTTTTATTTTTGATCTTTGCTCTAACAAGGTGATGGTTCAATTATAAATACACAGTTGCTTCGGGAATTCTTCTCACATCAGTAATGATGTTTCCTAACTATTGAAATATAGTTAATTTATGTGAAGTTTTTTGGGGAAGTAATTGCACAAATGTCCAATGCCTTCCAATTCTTTCCTCAAAGAAAGCATTCATAATACAGCATTATAAGACTTCTATGTAGTCAATATGTCTTTGGTCTTTTTCATCCCTTCTTCTAGAAATATATTTTTCAAGTATATTTTTATAATGAATGATTTATAATATAAT
Organism: Pseudochirops corinnae; assembly: GCA_028646515.1. Taxonomy (NCBI): domain Eukaryota; kingdom Metazoa; phylum Chordata; class Mammalia; order Diprotodontia; family Pseudocheiridae; genus Pseudochirops; species Pseudochirops corinnae. The sequence continues at coordinate 75,170,417 of CM053585.1, forward strand.
TTGAGATCTTATAATGCCAAATCACATTTATTCATAGTTTTTAAAAATTTCCATAAATATTCCTTATTCCAGAATTCACTTCAAATCTTCCCTTATTTCTTTGAGAATTATAATTGTATGTACATCAATCAATCAGTATTCTCTAGGTTTTTCTAGGCAAAGTGTCATATCATCTACAAATAGAAATAATCTTGCCTTCTCTTTGCTCATACTTGTTTCTTTAATGTTTTTGTAATGCTGATTTACTTAACAGTTTTCTGGGATTCTTCATTATACTGAATTCAATTCAGAAACACTCATGTTTTATGTGGCCTATCAAAAGCAAAATACAACAATTGCCAACTCTGTATTTCCAAATCTTGACTGCAAGTACAACAGACATTCAGAGAAGGGAGAAATCAGAGTGGGCTGAAATAGTTTAATTAAAGAAGTAGACATTATGTCAATTCTTGAAATGAGTAGGATTCAGGTTCTGAAACCAGGGTACACATTTTGTCTTTTTTGGGGGGGGGAGGGGTGAAGGCAGAGCAATTGGGGTTAAGTGACTTGCCCAAGGTCACACAGCTAGTAATTGTTAAGTGTCTGAGGCTGGATTTGAACTCAGGTCCTCCTGACTCCAGGGCCAATGCTCTATTCACTGTGCCACCTAGCTGCCCCGAGACATTTTGAATGAAGAAAATCATATGTCCAAAAGGACAGAGGTAGACTTTGAAAGATATTGCCCTAAACCGGGTGACATGGGAGATCTTTTTGTTCCTTTGTTTTCAGAGAGGACCAATGACAGGACAGGAGATGTCTTGACTTCCTGGAGAACTGGATTTAAGTGAGGTAGAGTCACACAAAGTCATCAGCCTCACTCTCTCTTCCACAGTCATCAAAATCCAGTGGTGAGACAAAAGTTAATATGATTGGTGATGGCCCAGGATGCGGTGGATGACCTTGGCATCATCTTTGTCTGATCAAGTTCCACAAAGCCTGCTTCAGTCACCTTCATGACTATTAGAACAAATTATTCTCATAGAGTGCTAGGCCTGGAGTCAGGAAGGCCTGAGTTCAAATCCAGTCTCAGATGCTAACTAGATGGCTGACCCTAAGCTAGTCACTTAACCTGTGTCTGCCTCTGGGAATAATAATAGCACCTACCTCCCAGGGTTGTTGTGAAGACCAAATGAGATAATACCTGTGGTTGGCACAGTACCTGGAAAATAGGTGGTAATATATAAAGGCTAGCTATTATTATTATTATTATTAATCTTAAATGTTTTTTAAAATGTAAATATTTCCTTCCTCCAAAATGTCCCCTTCTTCATGACTTTGTCCCACCATACTTCCCTTCCCCCTTGAAGAGGGATGATATATAGTACAAAGAGTACTGAACTAGGAGTTAGACTAGCTTCAATCTAATTTCTACTATTTACTAGTTTTCTTGTTGAGCAAATTACTTTTCTGAGGCTCAGTTTCTCCTTTTTGAAAAAGAGAATAATAATTCCTAGCCTACCCACGTCATAAGGTTCTTGTGAAGAACTAATGAGATAACATAAGTAGAAGCATTATGAAAGTTGCAAATACAGATATAAATTGTGATTATTTCTTATTTTTCTATTTTGTTGTCCTCTCCTAGTTCTCTCTTCCTCTCTAATATTCCCTTCATTCAGAGAGATGCAAAATAATACTCCTTAAACCATGAGTCTTAGGCACTTCTTGGATTCTCACCGTTCAGGGAATTTGTCTCCCAGAACTGGTTCTACTCTCTCTGGTCTGGCCTTTGTTCTCCACGGACATCTTCTCTGGTCACATTTCCTCTACTGTTTTGAGAACTTCTATCTTTGGGGCAGCTAGGTGGTGCAGTGAATAGAGCATTGGCCCTGGAGTCAGGAGGACCTGAGTTCAAATCTAACCTCAGACATTTAACACTTACTAGCTGTGTGACCTTGGGCAAGTCACTTAACCCAATTACCCTGCCTTCCCTCCTCCAAAAAAAAAAGAGAATTTTTATCTTCCCAATATCACCAGAAAACACCTAGGGTAATACATCCTAGCCATAGGCTAAAAGATTCTCTAGGTCAGTGGTTCTCTGCCTTCCTAATGCTGCAACCCTTTAATGCAGTTCCTAATGTTGTGGTAACCCCTAACCATAAAATTATTTTTGTTGCTACTTCATAACTGTAATTTTGCTACTGTTATGAATCATAATGTAAAAATCTGATATGCAGGATGTATTTTCATTATTACAAATTGAACATAACCCACAAGTTGAGAAGTGCTGCTCTAGGTGAATCCCTAGATCCTGAAAATGTTGATCTGGGATCTATTTTAAATACTTCAGAGTATTTAGTATTTATTCAAGTTTTGTGATTTTCCTGCTTTCACGGTAGCCTTTGCCTCAACTTTTCCATTACAAATGCCTCTCACTAGCACAGTGCCCTCTGTTGCATTCTTGGTTATATCTTTCTGCAGAATGGCCTTTGCCTATAAGTAGAATAGGTTGTTGTCTTCATCATAAGTCTTCAGAAGTGTTGTGATGGGCACTCTACTCTTAAAAAACCCCTCCCCAGTGATACTACTTAATAACAAGACCATGCTTCTACTGAATCAATCTTTCATCAGTCAGTTAGTTAATAAGTATTATTAAGGTGCTTACTACATGCCAGGCACTGTGCTAAGCATTGGGGGTACAAAAAGAGACAAAAGATGGTTCCTGACCTCAAGGAGCTCATAATCTAAAGGGGAGGAAAAAAAGGCAAAAAAATACGAATGACGGGCAGCTAGGTGGAGCAGTGAATACAACACCAGCCCTGCAGTCAGGAGGACCTGAGTCCAAATCTGATGTGAGACACTTGACACACCCTCTTAGCTGTGTGACCTAGAGCAAATCACTTAACCCCAAATGCCCGGCCTTCCCTCCTCCAAAAAAAACCCAACAAAAACCAAGAAATACATACAAAAAAGCTATGTATGAAATAAATAAGAAACAATTAAGAGAGGGTTGGTGCTAGAATTAAGAGGGATTAGGAAATGTGTAATTCTGGGAAGGTCATTTAACCTTGCCCTGACTCAGTTTTATCATTTGTAAAATGGGGATATTGACAATACCTGTGTCACATGATAGTTGTGACATCGGGTATACTGTTGAAAGTTTAAAAACTGTCTCAAAAAAATGTTGGCAGGATACACATTTTCTCCCTTACTTAAGTCTAGACAGTCAACAGCAACAAAAAAGATAGAGATATCAAGATATCTTGATAAAGATAAATCAACTATGTGTGAAACTCTGCAAGTGATTACCCACAATGCATGCAGAAAAACCTATTGGGGGGCTTTGTATATATGATAATGATATTATATTAAGCCTCTCTATGTCATAAGTTCACCTAAAGGACAGCTTTTGCTATTACTTCACTGGTGCCTACTTAGGAAAAGTCCATTCTATTGTTTTGGGGTCCACATCCTGCTTGGGCATCTTGGTGGTGCTGCTTTCTGATTGGCTGAGTATTGCAGTCATGTCTGAGACTAGTTGAATGGGTTGTGATTGAGTACATGGGCACACTTGCTGCTTCTGTGGGAAATATGAGGAATGGATCTGGGGACAGTGGCTAGCTAGAGGCAGTGACTGGGATCCCATCACATGGACATGCCTTCTGTCTCCATGAGAAATATGAGTTCATGGACACACCTGTTGTTCTAGTGAGCAGTGAGGCATGTATGAAGAAGTTAGGAGATTGAGTCGGGGGGGGGGGGGGGGGGGGAGTGGCTAGGTGGGGCAGTGGGCCTGCTGGTCAGTGAGGCCTATAAGGAAGTTAGAATATTGGGGCTGGGGGCAGCTTGATTAGGATTCCATCAGTAGGGTAGGGACTAGGTTATGAGGGACTCTGGGCACTAGAGGATTTTGTATTTGATTCTCCACGTGGTAGGGAGCCCCTGAAGTTTATTGAGTAAGGAAGGTAGGACAAATAGCTGCTCCCTCCTCTTCTGGACTAGGCTCAAATCTGTAAAGTGACCAGCTGTTCTTTTTCTACCCCTCTCCAGTGTGTAGCATTCTTTTACTCTCCTACTTTCTGACAAGGGTCAAGTCTGTCCTCCTCTGCATCAGATTCTTCTTCTCCCTATTGCAACTCTGCTTCTCTTTCCTAAGGGAGCATTTCATAGTCCCCAACAATCTGGAATGTTAAGATGGATCCCTTTGCTTTCTTTAAAAGGAAGGAAATCTATACCTCCTTCCCCCTTTTTAAAATTATTCTAGGCTACTCACAGTTACGTGCAGCTAGATGGTACAGTGGATAGAACACTGGGTCTGGAGGCAGGAAGACTCATCTTCCTGAATTCAAATTTGGCCCCAGACATTTACTAGCTGTGTGGCCCTGGGCAAGTCACTTAAGTCTGTTTGCCTCAGTTTCCTCATCTGTGAAATGAGCTGGAGAAGGAAATGACAAACCACTCCAGGATCTTTGCCAAGAAAAATCCAGATGGAGTCAGGAAGAATTGAACACAACTGAAAAAAAACAACTGAACAACAAGCCCCATGGTTAAGGAATATAACAAGGATGAAGATTCAACAAAAAAGATTGAGAAATCAAATAGGTTAGAAGAGAAGAAAAATGGTGTCACCAAAACCAGACAGGAGAGAGAGCTGTAGGAGAAGGTCAGCAAACCTGCTGCAGAAAGGCTAAGAAAATGAGAATTGAGGGATGGCTGGGTGGTGCAGTGAATAGAGCACCTGCCCTGGAATCAGGATGGACCTGAGTTCAAATTCGGCCTCAGACACTTAACACTTACTAGCCCTGTGACCTTGGGCAAGTCACTTAACCTCAACTGCCCTGCCTTCCCTCCTCCATAAAAGAAGGAAGGAAGGAAGAAATTTTAAAAAAAGAAAATGAGGATTGAGAAAAGATCAATTTTTTTTTTGGCAGTTGAGATAAGGAGTGAAAGTTCAGAAAAGAGTGAGAAGAAAGTGCGTGTTACAAAGATTGCAAAGGGCAACCTTGGCCCCAAAGAAGACAGAAGAGAAAAATCCTCCCTCTCGTTCCTTTGTGTGAAACATTTCATGTATTGTCAGATTTTTTTTTTTTGAGGTACTGATCAGTTTTGCTGAATTTTTTTCTTTGTTTGCCCTTTTTCATTTTTTTTCCTCTTAACTTTGTAATTAGAGATGACTCTCTGGGAAAAAGAGATAGAGAGAGAGCAGAGAGAGACATGGAGAGATAATGAGAGAGAGATGAACAGAGATAGAGGGAGAGGATATGGAGGGAATTTAAGTTATGTAAAAATGAAAGATATAAATAAAATATTTTTAAAGAAAGTGAGAGAAGAGGAAAGGAACGGATATTAGAAATAATCCAGTTCAAACTCCTCATTTTGTGTATGAGAAGACCAATGCATTGAGAATTTAAGTGCTTGCTTGCAATTAGATGACCCAGAGGGCTGACCCTGGATTCAAGAAGACCTGAGCTTAAATCCTGCCTCAGACACTTAATAGCTGTGTAATTCTGGGCAGGTCACTTAACCTCTCTCTGACTCTGTTTTATCATTTGTAAAATGGAGATAATATGACAGTACCTGTGTCATGTGATGATTGTGACATCGAGTATGCTGATGAATATTTAAAAACTTTCTCAGAAAAGATGTTTACATTTTCTCCCTGGATTACTGAAGTCTAGACGATCAACAGCAACAAAAAAGACAGAGATATCAAGATATCTTGATAAAGATAAATCAGGTCCTGATTTGTAGTGTTTATTGGTTTCTTTCTTTCTTTTTTTTTTTTTTTGCTTTTAGGAAGGGAGGGCAGGGCAATTGGGGTTAAGTGACTTGCCCAAGGTCACATTGCTAGTAAGTGTTAAGTGTCTGAGGCCAAATTTGAACTCAAGTCCTTCTGACTACTAGCTGGTACTCTATTCACTGTGCCACCTAGCCCCACCTGTTTATTGATTTCTGAGGTGCAAATGGTCACACTGAAGATTTGAAAATTTCTAGACAATTTGAGCTGGCTTGGCCACACCCCTGGTTGGGGCGGGCTGGGGGAAAGATGAAATCAAATGAAATAATATAGTGCTTTGCAAGTACTTTGCAAACCTTCCACCTCTGCAGAAATATTAGCTCCAAGTCATAGAACTGGGCCCAGAACCTATTTTGTCAACTTCCAATCCAGGATTCTCTCCTCTGTGTCACATTGTCTTCTTCTTAACTAACTAACTGTAAGGTTATAGAAACACACGAGGGTGAGATTAGGAACTCCATGAAGGTTCAGAACGTGGTAATGGCCCTCATCTGCTCCTCTGAGATTAGGTACTTGTTGCAGATTCTCACTTCTTGTCCTCTTGGATGAAAATGGCCTTTATGTGGTCAGCTGTTCAGCTTCAGCACTTTTGTTTCTTGGGGCACAAGTGGATTTGATGGCCTATTACTTCTCATCTATCTGCAAATGTAATTCGACATGTTTTGTTTCCCCTAAGAGGGATCCCTTGACAATGACAAACTCCTTCAAAAGTAGGAGCTATGGGGCTTTGGCAGGGCAGAGATTGCTAGTAGTAAATTATGTTGTTTATAAAATAAGCAGTATACGTTGCTTGGAGTTGTACTGTGAATTCATGGCACATTAAACATTAAGTAGCTGGTACCCTGAGTTATAACTAGGTATCTTGGCTTATTTTAAACAGTTTTTGCTTAAAACTACAAGGAATGTGTCTAAGTCATTCTCTTTGGGCTGTGGACAGAGTGTAGGATTTGGAATTAGGAAGTCCTGAGTTTGAATCCTGCCTCTGTGTGACCTTGAACAAGCTACTTAACCATTCTGCCTTCAGTTTCTTTACTTGTAAAATGAAAGATGATAACCGAACCTATTTCGTGGGGTTGTTGTGAGGATCCAATGAGATAACATATATGAAGTGCTTCAAAAACTTTAAAATGATATATAAATGCTCACTATTTTTAAGGGAAAAGGGGTGATTTCTGGAAATAAAGGAATAGCATAGTATGCTGCATAAATGGCATGTAAATAAAGCATTTACAGGCTCAGTGTTTGCATTCTGGCTCTGTTATTTCCTATCAGATCATGGGGAAATCTTGGGACTTATACTTCCAACTTACTGAGGTCCTCTTTCGTGATAATATCTTATGAATCATAATTGAAACACACACATTAAAACACAATTAACTGTTGATCACAAAAGTTGTGGGTAGGAAGTCTACTTAAAACAGTCAAAACTGATCTCTGAAGAGTAGTAGAGAGAACATTGGAATAGGGCCTGGGAGACTTGGGTTCTGAGGATGTATACCTGGGACCTGAAATATAGTTGAATGTAATTGCACAGGGGAAGTGGCCTAGGATGTCCTAGGAGAAATATATGACTGGGAAAAAATGGCTCAGGCACTTAGGAGTGAGGGATAATCAACTGATGGATGTTCCATGAATTCCATTGGTATCTAGGCAGTGTCAGGAGACCTAGAGGATGGCTCCAGCAGATTGGGTGAATTCCTTGCAGAAGACTTATGGACAGACATGGCCAAAAATGTGATATGATGGGTGAACATGGTTAGGTTGGATACACACTGAGAAAAGGAGTTCCCACATGGTACTCTATGGCCTCCACCATTTTCTCCAGCTCTGGCTCTATAATCCTATGATGAGATCACAGATCCATTAAAGGAATGTTCACACTAGAAAGACCACAGTCTTGTTGTATTCTGTCTTTGTCAGACTACATCTGGAGTAGTTATCACCAGCCCCAGATACCACATTTTAGGAAGACATTGATGTAAACTTGAGAACACTCATGTAATGCCAAGCAAAGGCAACTTTCCAAGGTTTGGATTACCAGCATAGTAAACTCCATTTATTCAGCAAACTGTTCACAGAACAGAGAAAGTCAAAGTACAGCGTAACTTGTTCATTTAGGAAGTAAGTTCTTAATTCAATTGCAAAGTATCAAGGTCCAAGTATCCCACTCCTGGGCAGTACATTTAGTCAGTCAACAAAGTATCTCCTTTCAAATGGAGATTAGTCTCCAATGATAAACAAAGTACATTCATTTGGTCAATCACAGAGCACAAAAAACTGAAAGGCTTCCCA
>CM053585.1:75178981-75235608 GCA_028646515.1 Pseudochirops corinnae
GATTTTTTAGCTCTGTGGAACTCTGCTTCCAGAGGGGAAAGCTCTGTCCCAAATCACTGGGGTTTTCCCAGATGCTGGAGCTTTTAGGCGGCTGCTGCAGCCCCCACCAGCTTAGGCTCACTGAAAACACACTGTGGGATCACCACCCAAGACCACGATCCAGATCCAGGCCACTCAACGCGAGAGCACTTGGCCTCTGAATGATTGCTTGGCCCCCCTGCAGTCTGCAGGCCGAGAGCTCTGAAGCAGCAATGTGGAGGCAGCTGCAGGGCCTCTGTTTCTGCCGCTTCCTTGCCCTGGAGGCAGTTTGGCTGGACGCGCTTTTCTCCCTCAATTTTAGCCAAGTTCCACTGACCTTTCACTTAGTCCTTTTTTCTTATGGCTTGATAATTCTGGAATCTGCCAAAGCTGCCACAGATCCGCTCTCCTGAAGCTCCAGTCTCAGCTTGGCTCGGCTTGTCAGGCTGCCCCCAGGGCCAAGCCGTTGTTTCAGGCTGGGCTGGTTTCGGCTCCCAGCACTGAGATGGTTCCTCCTAGCCAAGTTGTCTTCAGCAGGAAGTATTTGTGTGCATTTTAGAGCTCTAGAATTTGTTTAGAGTCATATTTTATGGGTATTTTGAAGTGGCTATGTGGGAGCTGCCATACCTTGCTGTTCCTCCGCCCGCCATTTTGGCTCTGCCCCCATATCTTGAGTAAATCCCAACTTAATTTCTTGGACTATTGTGGAACTTGATTTTTCAGAGTCTCCTTCTGGTGATTTTTATTTAAAGAATCTTTTCTTCCACGGTATTTGTTTATTGCATTAGGTTTCAGTTTTTTTTTCCTACTGCTTATTCATTTCCCAGTCCTTCTATTTTCCTTATCAAAAAACCGTTCTCTTTGAGGCTTTTTGGTTGCTTCCTTTTTTATTTACTTATTTTTCGAGACATTTTTAATCTATTCATTTTGGGGATGACTGGACTCTTTGCAAGTTCTCATTTCACCATCTTGTTTTACCACTTAAAAAAACCCCTCATTATTCTTGGATTTCAGAGTCAAAACTTTGGAGAATCTCTTCAATAATTAGAATTTGATTATGTACCAAGACTGAAAATTTAAGTCAGAAAATTTCTCACCAAGTACAAAATAAAAAGTAAGAAAATGCCCTAGGTGGTGCAGTGAATAGAATACTGGCCCTGGAGTCAGAAGGACCTGAGTTCAAATCTGGCCTCAGACATTTGACACAAAAACTAGCCATGTGACCTTGGGCAAGTCACTTAACCCCAATTGCCCTCCAAAAAGCAAAAAAAAAAAAATGCCCTCAAAGTATACCTGGGCTCTTCATGTTATGAGATACTATCTGAAACAAGAGTTATGGGAAATTAACATCATCGGGACTTAACATTTGGCTCCTAGGGTTCAGAAAATTGCATTGGGAGGTTAAATATAAAGTCCCATGATACTGGTGTTTTTAATTAGGAGCAAAGAACTTAGAGCTTAAGGAAGGAACCTTAGAAGTCATCTAAACCTTTCTTGATTCCAACTGCTACTGCCCTCCTTCCCTCCCAAAGCCACCTTATATTTAACTATCCCATGATTATTTGCATTTCTTGTTTTTATTTCTTCTGTATATACACAAATATGTACACACATTGTCTCCCTCCATAAAATGTAATCTCCTTAAATGTAAGGATTGTTTTATTCTTTGTATGTGCATATCTGGAACTTGGCACACTTAGTAGGTGGTTAATAAATACTTGAGTCCCAACATTGTCTTGTACTGACTTAAGTTGGACTCTTTAAAACTGTGATTTAAAGGAGAATTATAATGATTAGAATTGTCTATTCCTCCATATCACAAAATCAGTGATTTTATTTGTGTAGGTGCTATCTCCACTAACATAAATTACAAACTCTCTTTGCCTTAGCAAATAGTCTTTGGAAGCTGCTGTGGCCAAAAAGACTTCCATGATCAGCCCTTCTAAACTTGACTGGGCTGTGAATAGAAGACAACCAAAAGCTCTCCAAGAGCTCATCATCTAATGGGGAGAGAGCATTCAAACAACTATGTACAAACAAGATATAATGCAGGATAAATTGAGGATTATCTCAGAGGAAAGACACTAGAATTGAGAAGGCCTAGAAAAAGACTCTTGCAGTATTGTAGGACTTTATCTGACACTTGAAAGAAGACAAGAAAACCAGGAGGCAAAATGAGAAGGAAGAGGATTCCAGGAATGAGGAGCAGCCAGTAAAAATGTTCAGAGATGGAGTGTTATAGGTGAGGAAAAGCAAGAAGGCTGTATCAGTGAATTGCAGAGTACATGGTAGGGAGTAAGGTGTAAAAAAATGGAAGGTTGGGAAGCATCTTGGTAATGAAAGGCTTTCTGAGAAAAACGGAATGTTATATTTGATCTGGGAGGCAATAGGGAGCCCTGGAGCTTATTGAATTGGAGGAGACCTGAACTTTAGGAAAGTCAATTTGACAATGGAGTGGATGTCCAAACAGGAGCAAGTTCTTCAAATCATAGTTACCACCATCAATCAAAGAGCATTCTTTGAGTGTGTAAAGTGTAGAAGTAAAGTGTTAGCCTGCATAAAAGGTGGACCTAATAGCACTTTTATATCAGGTTTGTTTTGGGAATGGTATGAGTCACTTGTAAGTCACCAAATGGTTGACAAAAAAAAAAAGAGGCTTACTTTGTCCCAACAGAGGTAGGATATTCAACATGGGTACAACAGCATCAATCATTAGCTTTGGGGAGATGCAGCTTTCTTTGACTGCTCACGGAAAAATGATCTGATTAATAGGTCATCAGGGATGGTGACTTGCATGTTCTTAGGCACACACTAAGTCTTAGAGGCCTAGATTTGGAGCGACAAGGACTTTTTATGTATTTAGGTGACCAGGAAGCTGCATAAGAGAAGTTAGGCCAATCAGATCCAAGGAGTATCTTTATTTTCACTAATACCTATTGGAGGAAAGAGGAAAAGAAGAAGACTTGAGTCTTTTCCATTTTGGAAGAGGGGGAAAGAAGTTTCATTAAGATAAGCATAGACCAATCAGGTTCAGAAAGTATCTTCATCTCCTTTAAAAATTTTTTTTTTAAATTTATTGTTTATTTTTGCCACCTTTTTCTTTTTAAATTTTGAGTTCTAAATTGTGTCCCTTCTTCCTTCCTCCTCTCTCACCCACAGAGAAGGGGTGAAATTATACACGTGAAATCACGCAAAACATATTTCCATATTTTCCATTAAAAAAAAACAAGAAAAATAAAGAGAAAATTATACTACAATTTGCATTCATTTCTGTCTATGGAGGTTAATAGCTTTTTTTTTTATCATGAGTCCTCTGGAATTGTCTTGGTTCACTGTATTGATCAGAATAGCTTAATATTTCACAGTGATCATCATTACAACATTGATGCTACTGTGTACAATGTTATTCTGATTCTACTCACTTCACTTTGCATAAGTTCACGTAGGTCTTGCCATGTTTTTTTTCTGAAACCTCTCCCCTCATCCTTTCTCACAGCACGATAGTATTCTAATACAATCATACGCATATACAACTTGTTCAGCCATTCTGCAAGTGATGAACATCCCCTTAATTTCTAATTCTTTGCCACCAAAAAAAGAACTGCTATAAATAGTTTTGTGTATATATATAGGTCTTTTCCTTTTTCTTTGATCTCTTTGGGATACATTCCTAATAGTGGTATTGCTTAGTCAAAAGGTATGCATAGTTTTATAGCCTTTGGGGCATAGTTCCAAACTGTTCTCCAGTATGGTTAGGCCAGTTCACTACTCCACCAACAATGCATTCATGTACCCAAGCATTTGTCATGTCTGATAGGTGTGAAGTGGTATCTCAGAATTGTGTTGATTTGCATTTTAAAAATCAATAGTGATTTAGAGCATTTCTTCATATAAATATAAATAGCTTTGATTTTTTTCTTCTGAAATTTGCTTATTTATATCTTTGACCATTAATCAATTGGTGAATGGCTCTTATTTTTATAAATTTGACTCAAGTTTATACTCAGTATATATTTGAGAAATGAAGCCTTTATCAGAAAAAAAATTTTTTTTATTACTTCATTGTCTATGATACCTTTTTATCAAAATGTAGTTTTTTTTTCTGATTATCCATTCTAATTAGGTCTATTTTTGCTTTTGCTTTGTCCAAGATATTAACTGCTACCCCTGCCTTTTTTAGTCCAGCTGAAGCATGTCAGAGTTTATTCCAGCCCCTTTATTTTAACTCTGTTCCATGTTTGTCCCTTGTAAACAACATATTGTTGTGATTCTGGTTTCTAATCCCTTCTGCTCTCTGCTCCCATTTTACAGGTGAGCTCATCCCATTCACTTCAGTTGTTTCCCCCCCTCCTATTTTCTTCAATTTCTTCTTCTTCTCTCTCTTTTTATTCTGTCCACCCTCGAAAGTCTATTTTGCGTCTAATCTCTGCCTCCCTTAATTTGTCTTTCCTTTTATTATGTGCCCCTACTTCCCCCGCCTTTCTCTTATCCCCCTCCCCTCATATTTCCCTTTTGGATAAGTTACAGTTCTATACACAACTGAGTGTGTGTGTGTGTGTGTGTGTGTGTGTGTGTGTGTGCACGCATGTGTATCCTTCCCTCTTTGAGCCAATTCCTATGAGAATGAAGTTCAGTCACTGCCCACCCCCACCCCCTGATTTTACCCTCTCCTGTAAATGCTCTTCCTTGTGTACGTCTTTTATGTAAGAAATTTTCCCCTTCTACCTCCCCTCTCTCCCATCTCCCAGTGCATCCCTCTTTCTCTTTTTGGGAGATCATTCCAATGTAATTGACTCATATCCATACCCTTTGTCTACATAAATTCCTTTTAACTGCACAAATGATGATAACTTTCTTAGGAGTTATGTGTATCATCTTCCCATATAAGAATGCAAACTAACTTTATTAACTTTATTGATACTCTTATGTTTAATCCTTCCTGTTTACCTTTTTATGCTTCTCTTGAGAATTATCTTTGAAATATCAAATTTTCTATTCAGTTCTGTTTTTTTTTTTAAACAGGAATGCTTGAAAATCCTCTTTAATTAAATATCCATTTCCTCCCTGAAGGATTATCCTCGGTTTGGTGGGCAGGTTATTCTTGGTTGTAATTCTGGCTCATTTGCCTTTGGCTTTCAGGTAGTTTAATAATTCTTAAATTATCTCTCTTTGATCTATTTTTCCAGGTCAGTCATTCTTCAGATGAGATATTTCACAATTTCTTCGATTTTGCTTTCATTCTTTTGAATTTGTTTTATTGTCTCTTGATGTCTCATGGGGTCCGTAACTTCCATTAGCCCAATTCTAATTTTTAAGGAGTTATTTTCTTCAGTGAATTTTTGTACCTCTTTTACCATTTTGCCAATTCTGTTTTTTAAGGTATCACATCCTTCCAGGGTTCCCCCCACCCCTTTTATCAAGCTGTTAATTCTCTTTTCATAATTTTCTAGAATCCCTCATTTCTCTTCCCAGTTTTTCTTCTGCTTCTCATATCTCTTTCTTTAACGCTTCTAGAAATTTTTGCTAGGCTTGGGTCCAATTAGTATTTGTCTTTGAGGCTTTGTTTGGAGCAATTTTCACAATATTGTCTTTTTCTGAGTTTATGTCTTGGTCTTCCCTGCCATCATTGTAGCTTTTAATCAGCAAATTCTTTTTTGTTGTTATTTGATCATTTCCCAGCCTGTTTCAAAGATTCTAGCCTACCTACAAAAATTATTTGAAGAAACAAAAACCTATTTCTTAACCTTGAACTTTATGTTAAAGTTCAGTTCTGCTCATCTGGGAGGGCAGAGGCACAGTTCCAAGCTTCAGGCTTTTTCATGTTGCTGCATTTAGAGCTACTTCTGGGAGTGTGCAAGTTTTGTGTGCTTCCAAGGATATGTGATTCTAAGACAGGTATGGTCTCTGCACTCTACCCTTTACCCACAAAGGGTCCCTAGGCCCCTGCTGTCACAAATGCTTTCTCTCTTTTTGCCTTAGAACTGTAAGCAGGACCCCTGGTCCCTTGGAACCAACCCCAAGTGCATCTATCTACCTTGGAATTGTGACACAGAACTGTGTATGGGCAATAGAGTTGCCAGTCAGCACTAACTGTACTCCGTGCCAGCAAAGAGTGCCCTGTAATCTCTTTCTGACCAGTTGTCAAAGCCCCTTACCATCTCTTCCAAAACTGCTGCTGCTGCCAGTTGCTTCCACCACAGGTGTGGGTTCTAGATAGGCATCCGCCCCAGTGTCACAAACTTCTCCTGTTGACCCAAGTTTTCTCAGGTTGGAAAAATGTCTCACCCTGACCCTTTGTTGGCTCTGTCATTCCAAAATTTGATCTGAGGCATTATTTAAAAGTTGTTTGGAGGGGAATGTTGAGAGAATTCAGCTGGATTATCTCTAATCCACCATCTTGACTCCTTTTTGTCTCCTCTCATTGTTGTTCATTGTTTTTAGTCAGGTCTGACTCTTAGTGACCCCATTTGGGGCTTTCTTGGCAAAGATGCTGGAGTCATTTGCTATTTCCTTCTCCAGTTCATTTTACAGAAAAGGAAACAGGGTTACATAACTTACCCAGGATCACACAGCTAGTAAGCATTGGAGTTCAGATCTGAACTCATGATGAGTCTTCCTGACTCCAGGCCCAGGACTCTTCCACTGGGCCACCTACCTGTCCTCTTGTCTCCTTTCAGGAAAGCTAATCTCTGGCACAGGAAGGAAGGAAGAGAGACTTAGAACCTCTCAGTTTTGGCAGGGGAAATAAACTGTGTCAAGGAATCTGGGCCTAAGCAGGTCCTGGGAATAGTTTTGTGTCCTCTTAGGGAAAGCTGAACCCTGTCAGAGGAGGGAAAGAAGAGGAGCCTGGGCCTTCCTTCCCCATGATGGGAGTGACAAGAAACTTTAGTAGCCAATCTCTGCCACATATTACACTGACCCAGAGTAGCGGTCTCAAGTGGCATCATTTTCAAATCCACTCAATAATATCTACTTCCCATAGCTCATACTCATCTTAAACAAGCAAATTTAATAAAATAGCTCCAAGTAGGCTCTCCCTGCAAAGTGATTTTCCCATTGGATGGAGGCCTTTTGATTTGGTAGCTTAGGGCAAGTTGGTCAGCTTTGTTCCTAGTTAGGACTCTCTAGGCCAGCAGTTCTCAACCTGTGGGTCACGATCCCTTTGGGGGTCGAATGACCCTTTCACAGGGGTCACCTAAGATCATTGGAAAACACATATTTCTGATGGTCTTAGGAACCGAGACACGGCTCCTCTATCCATCTCCAGGCAGGTCCGCCCACATGCAGATAACACCCACATATAAGTATTAAAGGGTCATGGCATTAGGAAGGTTGAGAACCACTGCTCTAGGCCTTAAAGGATTTTGAGCAATCAGAGAGTGACTTATATTAAAATGTGATGTATTTCCTGTATGTTGGAAGTGTTCCTTGTTAGCCTCTTTGTCTAAAAGTGGGAGCCTATCCTCTGGGAACATTTGGGGTTCAGGTAGATGGTGTACATCTACCATGGACCTCCTTAGCTCCCTCATTGTAGTTTACCCCCATTCTTCTTAAGAATTCTGAGTTCTTTCCAGAAAGAAACCATTGGAATCTCGTTATAATTACAAGGCCAGTGCCTCAACATCAGAGAATAAATTTAAAGAGATAAGCAAGCTCATATGGCTTACAGAAATACCTTCTGGATAAACTGTACAGTATTTGTGGATGTCACTTTATACAGTGGTGTATTCCTAGAAAAGTTTTCATAAAAATAAAATATTTGTAAATAGAATCCTATTTTAATTGCAGCAATTGAGATCACTATTTAAAGTCCTCCTGCTATAATATATGTAGGTTGTCTAAATAATAGACATGGCTCACAGGCGGCATGTATAGATGTGATTCAATCTGGCCCGCCCTATCTCCAAGAGGACTAACTGTTGTTCTTCCTTTGTGAGGAGTAAGAGAAGAGTCATGTCAGCAATGCCAGCAGTCTAACTAGACAGAGAGTCAGGAAAGGTCCAGGACTGCAGAGGTTGGATAATCTCTCCTCCGGAGTCTTAGCCAGACTAAAAATGTGCTACTCCTCAAATATCTCTAGTCTAGGGGTATGGTAACTTCAGAACAAAAGTCACTTCCCTATTATGTTTTAAAGGGAAAGGTAGCCCTTAGTTTACACTCTAGCATTTATCCAAATACAAAGCAAACAAAAATCAGAGTTCTACAGATTAGCATATAAAAAAATATATACAAAAGTAAATGAGATCTTTAGCCTGGAACATGAAAAGATTTCAGCTAAAACAAGGAAAGAGGGAATGATATCTCTTTTCAACAGTATCTAGAATTAGTAGTCTGGGTGATAGAGAAATAAGGTCTGATCTATGACCACAGCTTGGAGGGTTCCAGTCTATCATTCAAACGTCTCTTTCAACTATCTCCCTGAAGATTTTCTCTTGAGGTCAGTCTGTAACTGACTGAAATAAATTCCCCTTTTGCATTCCCTTAGCCAGGGTAACAATCAGGGGTCACAATTCCTTTTACATAGGCTGCATTTGTAACAAACACATAGCACAGGATTAACTGTCAGGGTATCACTGAAGAGGATGATGAATCCTTTTGTAAAATAAGAATCTTTTTGTAAAGTGAATAAACACAAGTGAAGATGTAAGAGTGAGAGGTTGTAAGAGAGTCTACTACCTTAAAAACTCCCTCAAAAAGCCGAATTTTTTTAAAATTTAGGAATAATGAATCAAGCAACAAGTTTGACAGTAATTATCTACTACTTGCCAAGCACGGTTCGAGATGCTAGCCACAAAGACAAAAATTAAGCAATCCTTGCCCTAAAAGAGTTTACATGGGGGGGACGGAAAAGAAGAGACAACATGTATGTATGTATGTGTGAATATATGTATGCATGTATGAGTGCACACATGTATATATGTATTTTAGGCAAACTAGCAGTTTAATTGGCATAGAGAGAGAGCTCTTACTGAGGACTTTTACCAATGCATAACGGTACTTGCTTTGCAACTTCTAGTGTTAGAGAAATGTAAGTACACTAAGAGGTTAAAGGACTTGCCCAGGATCCTGTTGCCAGCATGTGTCAGCAGGGGCACTTGACCCTAGGTCTTCCTGGTTCTAAGGCCAGCTCTATAGCTCTCTCACCACAAAATAAATACAAGGGAATCTTTGTGAGGGAGGGTATTAGCAGCTGGTGGGATTGGGAAAAACATGTAGAATATGATATTTAGATAGTATTTTGAAAGAAACAATAGATTCTAAGAGGTGGGGTTAAGAAGGGAATGCATTTCAGTCATGAGAGACAGCTAATACAGACTCATGGAGTGGGGAGGTGGAGTGTTGTACTTGAATGAGATGAGTAATGTACTATAAGGATGAAAAGGTGGTTTGGGGCTAGGTTGTAAAGAGGTTTAAAGGCCAACATGAAGAGTTCATTTTGATCCTAGAGGCAATAGGGAGCCATCAGATTTGACTAAGTAGGAGAAATACATGGATAGTTTTACATTTCAGGAAAATCACTTTAGCAGCTGTGTGGAGGATTAATTGGAGTAGGGATCGACTAGAGGCAAGGCATAAGGAGAACAATTAGCAATCTGTTGCAATAGTCTAAGTGAAGAATGATAAGGGCCCAAGCTAGGGTAGCAGTTATATTAATAAAGAGAAGGGGACAGATGCAAGATATTGTGGAGGTAGAAGTAAGAATTGGCAATCAATTGATTATATGGAGTGAGGAAGAGTGAAGGGCCAAGGATAATGGCAAGGTTGTGAAGCAAGGTGATGAGAAAATGCTGCTGTCCTCAACAGAAACAGCAAAGTTCTTAAGGGGGGAGGTTTTAGGGAAAAGATAATGAATTCTGCTTTAGACATATTGAGCTTGAGATGTCTGTTGGTTGTCCAGTGAGAAATGTCAATTGGTGGTGTGGGACTACAGCTCAAAATAGAAACTAGGGTTAGATAAATAGATCTGGGAGTCAACTCCATAAAAATGATGCTTAGATCCATGGAAGCTGATGAGATCACGAAGTGAGGGAGTAGAGAGAAAGAAGAAAAGACGGCCCCTGACAGAGCCCCCTAATTAGAAGGAATGATACAGATGATAAACCAGTAGAAGAGACTGCATGAAATCCTCAAAAGAAAATTGGTTTTCATAAAAGCAATAAGGAAAGAAATAAGCAACAAAATTTACAACATGATAAATAATTATTATGGATTAAAATAAAGTGAAGCTGAAACGGCAGAAGGAAAAATATAATGAATCGATAATGAGAGTAGCCCCAGAAACTAAACTGGAATTATTATAAAAGCTGTCAACATGAATAATAAATAAACTGAAAGATAAAGGAAGAAACAAAATTAGCAAAATTATAATTGGATGAAATGAAGAAGATTCAAGAAAAAAAAATGATTAAACTCAACAGCTTGGATATTTATCCACAAGAATATAAATAAAACAATAGATTTGCCGAGAAAAAAACTTTTTTGTTGGAGAAAAGTAAAACTAATTTTAAAAAACTATCCAACTAGATGAATGATTTAAAAACATCTCTCTATCTCTAGCACCTCAATAGTGCCTTGCAGATAGTTTGCACGTTGAAACTGCTTTTTTTTTTAAAAAAATGAATGATAGATGAATGAAGGAGGAAAGAAAAGGAAAATGTTGATTCTGGGCAACACAGGACAGCAAATAAATCAGTACAGCAGGAGTGAAATGGCAGATGGAACCATTCTGGAATGATTTTACTATCTCAAAAAGGAAAGAGTGTAGGGAAATCAAATTAAACAAACAAAATTTCTAACACTTATAGAGCTGAGGGTAGCTAGGATAGCAGTTATGTTCAATGCTATATTAAAGTGTAAAAGTGTTTGGTTGCTAAAAATTAGTATTGGTGAAATAAGGAAGATTGTATTCCATTCTGAAAAACAATTTAACAAAGTATAAAAAGGGGATAAACCAAAATTTAGAATTTATAAACTTAAATGGAAAAAGATAGAAATAGATAGAATCTTTATTAAGTACTTAAAATGTGTCAGACATTATACTGATCACTGGGGATAAAAAGACAAGAAGCAAGACAATGCCAACTCTGGAGGAAGTTACATTCTGATGGGAGAAGGTAACATAAAAAAGGAGTGCTGGAAGAGAAGGGTGAGGAAGGGTACTCACGTAGGCAAAGCAGTAGATAAGAATCAGGAGACATCTGGAGTACAGGCTTGAGAGAGATGAAGAATGACTAGGGTCTTTCTTAAAATGGTGGTCCTAATCCAATAATTTGTTGCCTAGAGGAAACATACCTAATTCTAAAAGTTAAGTATATCTTTAAGAGGAGAGGCTAGAATACAGTTTATTGGTATCAGCTGACTCCAGAAAATCTGCATTGAAAATGATGCTATTATACAATCCTATATTTAAATTCAAGAGCATTAAATGAGAGAAATGAGAGGAGTATATTATGTTGAAAGATAGCATAAAAAATGAGAGAATATCAATATCAAATATCTATAAACTTAATGGTGTAGCAATTAAATGTATAAATGAAAATTTAACTGAGTTGCAAAATTAAAAAAAAACACAATGATATTGTGGAATAATACCCCACCAACAAAATATAAATCAAATACTAATTTAGATAAATAATGAAGTTGGAGGTATAAAGAATACACTAAAGAAACTAGATGTGAGAGATATGTAAAGAAAACTGAGTTGGAAAAAATGGGAATGTGTATTTTTTTTCAAGTACACATGAAACATTTACATTAACTGATTATATTAAAGGGTAATGAAGTTATAAATAAATTCAGAAGAGATGAACTTTCAAATATTAAACTTAAACATCATGATGCAACAAAACATTTTAAAGGAAATATGGTCAAAAATGCAGGTCCATATGGAATTCCAAAATTACTTTGTTTAGATTAAACATCTAATGATAAAAAAATTTGAAAATTATTTTAGAGATAGCAATATAAATATATCACTTCAAAATTCAATAGAATGCACCAAAGCAATATTCATATTAACATTTTAAGGATCTAACCTGGCAATTCTAGTTAGAGGAAATTGGGGAAGTAGTCCCAGAGAGGATATTAGAGAATGAATTGAATTTGCAATCAAAAAACATGAGAAAATGAATGAAATAAAATTACTAGAAAGTAGTTTCTGAGCCTCTCTCTCAATTCATCCCCTACCCCATGTCATAGGATAATAGATTTAGAATTGGAATGAACCTTAGAGATCATGTAATCTAACCCCCTCTTCTTATAAATGGGAAATCTAAGGGCAGTTAAGTGATTTCCCTAAGGTCACATAGGTAGTGACAGAGATGGGATTTGAATTCAGGGCCTGTGTTTAGAAGTTCAGTTACAAGGGTTTCAAGATATCTCAGATCAGGACCATCTCAAGTATGTTTTCCACACACATATAGACTCCAGAAAACTCTTGGGGTTGTCTGCTGTCATCTCACTCCACCTAATGGATCTAATGGAACCTGAGTCTTCCCTCCAGCTCCCCAAATTCCACACCTAGCCTGAGCACAGTAAATTCCCTGATCCAAACTAGCAAGAGCCCAGAGTCTGATCAAAGCCCGAGGGAGATGCTGAAAGTAGTAGACATTCCTTCTGGCCCTCAACAAAGCAGCATCCCCCCTCCTCCTCCACTCTCAACCTAATAAAACTCAAAGAATCCTCCCTTCCCAGGAAGTTATGTGCATGTTGGATTGGATAGAAAAGAGACTCCCTGACATCAAGGAGACCAATTAGGTGGTTATTGGAATAATCCAGATAAGCGAAGATGAGGCAAACACGCAAGGGCTAGACATGAGAGATGGTATGGAGATAGAATTGTTAGCTTGTAACAACATATTGGAAGAGGGGGATGAGAAAGAATGAAAAGGGGAGGATAACTCCATGATTACAAACCTAATTGGCATAAGGATGGTAGTCATTTCCCTAGAATAGTAAAATTACAAAGAGGGACAGGGTTTTTTTTTGAGGGGGGAGTAGGGGAAGGGTAGACAATGACTGCTGTTTTGGATATATTGGCCTTGAAGATGCCTTTGAGACAATGAGTTCAACAGGCCCAGCAGACAACTGGTGACCCAGGACCGGAGCTCAGGAGAGAGATGAAGGTTGACTACATAGAATTGGTATATATGGACAAAGGTGGTCATCAAACTCTGAACTGATGAGATCAGCAAAAACGAGCGATAGTATAGAGAGAGAAGTGAAGAAGTCCCAGGACAGAGCCCCTGTATAGACTCCTGCAAGGAGAGTGGAGCATGAATGATGATACAACCAAAAGAGGCTGAGAAGAAACTATTAGACAAGTAGGGAGAGAACCACATCAGAAAAACCTAGGGTTATGTCGGGGCTCAAAGCTTCCCCATCCCATTCCCAACCCCTCCTCCCACAAACTTCTGAAAGTGACCACACTAGGATCTGAAAGTTTTCTGGAGAGCCCTGCTTCTTCTCTACTGGACTCCTGAAATCTTCTGACTAAAACTGTAAGTCCTCCTAATCTCCTGACCCCTGCATAAAGGAGACAATGGAGGCTCCCTTTATTATTCCCCTCATACTGCCAATCAGAGCGTAGAAAGTTTAGGGGTCTACTTCCAATTCTAAACCAAACCAAAGCTTTTTCCTGGTGCTTTACCATATATCAGCAGCTACCACTCATACTAAAGTCGCATTTGCTATGCCTGACCTTTCCTACTTCTGTCCCTGATTGAAAAAAAAAGAATATTAAAAATTATAACCATCAAGAAATTCTATAATGCAAAAGATTCAATGCACAAAATTCCTTTAGAAAGAAAAGTTGAGACATCTATAGTATAGAAGAAATTTCTAAAGACAGTTTAAATTTTATAATAAATATAAAAAGGAAAATTGAAAAAGAAAATGTATTGGTGGCTTGGAGGAATGTGGATGTCTAAGACATTGAAAAAAATTTAGGAGAAATTGAAGAAAATGTGAAAAATAGTTTTCAGTTCCAAATTCTACTTTTGCTTTCCAACTTCTGTGCAAAAAAGTTTAATGACAAGGATCAGAATTAGGAGGATTAAAGAGTAAGGAGGTAAAAATGAGAAGTGAAGGAGAAATAAAAGGAGGCAAAGTAAATAAAACAAATTTGATAAATGGGAAATTTATGTGAAAAGGAGAAAGAAGTAGAATTTAGAGATAATGTTGTCGAGAACAAGAGAAGGAAATTGGATAGGACAGTCAAGTTACTAAGAGGTGATAAAAAAAAAAAAGGTTGCTATTGGAGTAATTCAGACAAATGAAAATGAGGCCCTAAAGGGCAAATATAAGAGGCCTTAGCGTCTTAAGAGGTACTTAGGGAATATAATGTAAATACCAAAAATGTTTTAAAAAAAGAAATGACTGGACATGTCAATCAGTGTGGAAAGAAAATAAATTTTGTAGTGACTTGCATTGATCGTCTGATGTTTACATTTCTGTCATGGCCAAGTGCCTGCTTTCCATGTTCCAAGTATAGGCTGGTCCCTCTCCTAGAAGTCCAAGTTACAGGACTCAAAGAATGCCTCTCCACGTTCAGGTTGTCAGACATGATGAAAAGTTCCTTTTTAAAAATAGAAACAGGGCTTTATGGGGTAGAAAAGAAGAACAGCCCTTGTCAGTGTGTTGGAGATTGGAGGAATGTGTGGAAAGAAAAGGACAAATTTACTTGGGGCTAAAAAACAAAAGAGAGAGCTGAATACTGTTAGAAGCAAGCAGCTACTTGATCTTCAGTGCTGACAAAGTAGAGACAAAAAGACCTATCAGGGAAGAAATCAATCAGAGCAAGAAGAAAAGAGTGGTAGTTGATGATTTCCTGACTCCAACAACTTTGAAAGACTTCAGAACTCTGATTAATGCAATGATGAACCATGAGTAGAGCAGATTAAAAATTAATCATACCACTTATCTCCTGCCAGAGAAGTGATGAACTTAAAATGAAGAATAAGTCATGAATATCTAGACATGAACAATGTGGGAATGTTTTGCTGAACATGTGTATTTATTGTAAAGGTTTTTGTTAAGTGTATTTTGTCTCAGGGCAAAATATTTTATTGGGGGCAGTAAGAGGAAGATATAATAAATGCTTATAAAAATTTAAAGAACAATAGAGGGACAAAATAAATGATTTTGCCAAATATGAGAATAATTAGAGATAAATGAACTTCAATAGATAAAATAAAAAGTGAACAACAGATCCAGAGTATGACTAGAAAAACGACTAATGGATACATAGGACAAAATGATAAATTTGAAAGACAAATTGATAAACATAAACATCATAAGACTTTGGGTTCAAGAACATGCTGAAAAAAAAGATCTTGTGTCTAAAGATCTAATTAGAAAAAAAAATAAATCTTTCCAGAGTGGATAAGATCCAACAATAATCTATAATAAGATGAAAAAATACACAGGACTCCAACACTGAAAAATCCAAACCAACATTCACCAAGATAAATAATTGTTAAAATATGCAATTTCAAAATCAAAGAAGAAAGTTTCCAAAAGTCAAGAAAAAAAGCAAAATTATTTTTAAAAAATACTAATTAGTATGACATTATTTTTTTCCAAAATTTACCCCAAAATTCAAAGTCAAACAAACATATATATACATGTATAGGATATGTGTAATATAATACATATAAAACAAATACATAAAAGTTTTTTTTTTAAAAAATAGGATTGGACCATCATATCACATACCATATTCTTTAAAAACACAAGAATTTACCTCAATAACAAAAAAAAACTTGAAGAATTTATGAAAAATCCATAAAGAAATCCCTATAAAGCAATAAAAGAAAACTAATTCCAAACTGACTAAATAAGTTCTTAACAAAAATAATACTTAGTC
Source organism: Pseudochirops corinnae (assembly GCA_028646515.1). Classification (NCBI taxonomy): domain Eukaryota; kingdom Metazoa; phylum Chordata; class Mammalia; order Diprotodontia; family Pseudocheiridae; genus Pseudochirops; species Pseudochirops corinnae. The sequence continues at coordinate 75,194,865 of CM053585.1, forward strand.
TGTTACTAATTATAGTTAAAATTTTATCACAAGTGTGACTATGACACATAAAAGCACATACAATTATGCCCATATCCATTATGTATGAAATGCACATAAATTTTTTCTGATTATATAATAAATAGTCAAATTAGAGTTTGGGTTAAAATTTGAATTATGATTTACACACAATGGAAATAATATTAAAATGCATTGTATTTGCTGATCAAAAGACATCTAACATAGATGAGAAGCAACAAAAATAACAAAGAATTGGAGGACAGGGAGAAGAGTTAGTTATTAAAGAAACAAAATACCTATTGGTAATTTTCAGAAGGGGGTTAACCCTCCACATAAATATGAATAGTTTTACAAGTAGACATAAAACTTGCTTCATTAACTATTCTAATAACTGAAATAGATATAGAATGTAAACAAATTTTACTTGCTCCAAAAAACACCAAAAAGAAAATAGCAAGAAGAAAATACTAAAATAGATATCAAAATTATGACTTATAAAGATCAATGTAAATTATCTGAGTGTGCTCATTAAAATAAAAAATCACTGTGGAATAGATTAAGGATGAAAATCTATTAATATGATACAGGACATTCAACATAGAAAGATAAATAAAATTAAGAAGCTTGTCTAAAATATATCATGGAATTACAAGTGTTTAAAAATAAGGCTGGTAGTAATGATATGTTATAATAATGTATAATTCTAACTTTAAAATACTGTCTCAAACAAAAGCATATATAATGATGAAAATATATAATATATATAGAGATGAAAAGACAAATAAATGGTAAATGTATTACATTTCCTAATTTATATGTACTAAGCACTTCAACAGCTAACTAATTAAAAGAAAGATGAATAGTGATAGAAGAAGAAATAGGCAAAAAAAAAGAATTAAAGTAGAACAACACTCAACTGACCAAGTGTGGTCAATCAAATCAAAAGATGAAGAATGAAGAAATCACAGACAAGAACTTAATCACTTGGAATTAAGAGGTATATGGAAAGAGAAAAATGGGAGAAGGGGATAAACATTATTTTCAAGTACACATACAGCATTCCTAAAAATTGATAACATATTAGGTCAGATAGAAGTTCTATATAAATTCAAAAATGAAAAAATGTGATGTATGCTATATTTTCAGATAATGATGCAATAAACTTTAAATTACATTGACATGAGTGAAAAGTATAAAAACAAGATAGAAATTGAAAACAATCTATCAAACGATGATTAGTCTAAAGAATAGGGATGACAGTTGTGATTTTATTGATATGAGGATTTCCTGAATAAGAAAACACTTATCAATTCAAATATGAGGTGGGATTTGAATTCAGATCTTCTTAACTCCAAATCCAGCACTTTATACTAGGACATTTACATGACTAAAAAAAAGAAAATAACAAAAAAAAAGAATTGCTGAATATTTAAATAACAATGAAATGGCAAAATCCCCTATTAAGTCTATGGAATGCAGCCAAAGCAGTTCTTAGGAGAAAATTTATATTACTGAATGCCTACATAAAGAAGAAAGAAAAGGAAAATGTAAATTAATTAGACTTGCACCTAATGGCACTAGGGGAAAAAAACAAAGCAATATTTGAAAGTAGAGCAAAACAAGATAGATGATAAAATTAAGTACAGAATGAACAGAAGAAAAATGAAAAAAACTGAACTCATAAATAAGGCCAGGAGGTATTTTTTCCCCCTTAAAGATCAATAAAACTGACAAACCATTAGCATTATTTTAAAAATGAAGAATAATCAACACAAATCAGTAAAGTTACAAATAAAAATGTAGAGGTCATGAAAAGTACAAAATAAGTTAATAATGAAAACAATAAAGAAAACTATACAAAGTTATATTTGAACAAATTTGAAAAAAAGGAAATAGATAATTATTACAAAATATGAATTGACAAATCAGGAAATTAATAATTTAAATAAACCAGTCTTGGAAGAAGAAATCAGATGTCATCAAATAAACACCTGACCCAAATGGATTCTTAAATGAATTCTTTCAAACCTTCTAAGAAAAAAATAATTCCTCAATTACATGGAGAACAATTTTTTTCTTTGAATCTATGATTTTCTGGGTATAGGAAGGAAGCTTCCGGAGAGTAATTCTCCCGATCAGAGCAGAGTGGCACCTTCTTCACAATCTGTAGTCTTATTAAGCAGTTATAGGGTACTACTGAGAGGATGAATGACTTGCCTAGTATCATGCAACTAGTGTATGTCAGAGGTGAAACCTAGGATCAACTTAACTCTTCCTGCTTTAAAGAGTGCTTATTAATTTCCTAGCTTCCTTCAAAATTCAGCTCAAGTCCCACCTTCTTCAGGAGGTATTTCCCACTCTCAACAGCTGCTAGCAACTTTCCCTCTGAGACTACCTTCAATCTATTTTACAATCTTTTCTATGCACCTAATTATTTTTCGTGTTGTCTCCTCAATCAAAATGTAAATTGGTTTTGTCCTTCTTTGCATAACCAGAACGTGAAACATAGACCTTGGGCAAGTCACTTAATCTCTGTTTCAGTTTACTCAACTGTAAAATGAGGAGATAACAGCATCTATCTGCCGGGGTTGTTGTGAGGATCAAATGGGATAATATTTGTAAGGTACTTAGCCCAGTGCCTGACATATATAGTAGGTACTTTATGAATGTCAGCTGTTGTTGTTGTTAAATACTCAATGACCTTGATTTTGTCACCTAACCCAAGATTGAATAGAGAAGAGGGGGAATTCCACTGCTGATTCTGTGGACACTGTTGTCAGGGTGCAGGAAACCATCTGCCAGTGATAAACAGGTCTTTACATGAATATGGAAAATGAATAAACAAAAACTTAATGAATGATTGTTGGTTGACTGATGGGCAGTTAGCTATCAACACAGTCGATAGAATGCTGGGTCTAGAGTCAGATTCATCTTCCTGTAACCCTGGGCAAGTCACTTAACTATGTTTTCCTTGGTTTCCTCATCTGTAAAATATGATTGCCATTGCAAACCACTCCAGTATCTTTGCCAAGAAAATTCCAAATAAGGCCATGAAGAGTTGGACATAACTGAAAAACAACTCAACAATAAAAGATTGACTGACAGACTTATAGCACTCTGTTCCTATAAGGGGTAGAAAGTTCTGGGTACTATAGAATGGGGAAGCTTCAGAAGAGTCAGAAACTGGCAACACTCAACTGGCAAGATTATTTTGACTGTGAGTGTGGGGCTGTGAGCTGGTAGTATTCTGACTGAGATTCCCCATGGAAGCTATAAGTTGAAAGCATTCTGGGAGAGATGTTCGTGTGGACCATGAAGACCACAGCACTTTGACCCTGGACAATACTGATGGGTGTGAAACTAGTCAGTGTTCTGAGTACAAACAAACCCAAAGATGTGGAAGCCAAAGACAGAAACCCAGTAAATCAAGATCTAAACCAAAGACAGCCTGACTGTCTCATCTAAGAGTGTAGGAGGGTAAGCTATCTTGGCTTGGAACAAAGTCCCAAAATCAGGAGCTGAGGCTAGAAATAGAAGCAAACAAAAAAAAAGTCACTCAACTCTATGAAGACATTGTCAGTCAAGAGATACTCAATAGGTAAACCCAGAAGAATAGAGCAGACAGCCTCAGAGGGGAAAAAATGGGGGGGCTTGATAACAAGACTGAAAAGAATAACTAGAAGAAATGAAGCAAGAGACTAAAGAATAAGCTATAAGTGAACAGCTCTAGGAGAATAAAATGCTTAGAACAGAAGGTAGAAAATCTCTCTGACTCCATGAAAATTAAACTGGAACAAATAGAATTCTGTTACTCTATGAGACAAAAAAGAGATATTAGAACAAAATTATAAAATGTGGGGAAACCAGAGGAAAATGAAAGCTATCTACTATCAAAAACAACTAGAAAACAGGATCAAGGACAAGAAGAAGAAAGAAGAGAAGGAGAAAGAGGAGGAAGAGATAAATAGAAGTATGTATAGAATAAATTATATATATAATCTATATATATAGATATGTACCTATTTATGTCTAATGGCAATTATGGTGAGGGGAGAAAAAAGAAATTTACATGATGTATCCCCAATGACTCTAGCACACAGGAGGGCTAGCAGCAGCACAGGTTCACTCATGATCTGGTCAGACAAGAATGACAGCTTCAGAGGGGTTAACAATCTTACTTTAGTCTATCTAGTCTTCTCACAAGAGTTGCTGAGCACCAACTCTTACAGCATTCCCCAATCACCTTTCTCGCAGGGACCAGGGAGAAGGGGTGGGGGCAACTACCCCTATGTCTCAATGGAGCCAACTGAGACAAGCACAACTTGTCCTCTCTCCTAAATCCCCTCAAACCTCAATGAGGGCCAGTTGAGGCAAACACAGATTCCCCCCAAACCTTGATGGGGGCTGGTCAAGGACACACAGCATCCTAATTTGTCCATTCAACCCTAAGAGTTCCCCCTAAATCTCCTCAAGCCTCAATGGGAGCCAGTTGAGGCAAACACAGATTCCCCTAGAGCCTTGGTGGGGGCCAGTCAAGGCACACACAGCATTCCATCTTGTGCATTCAACCCTAAGATTCTCCCAAGCCTTGATGGAGGATGGTTAAGGCATACACAGTGTCCCGACTAGTACATTCAATCTAACACCTGGGAGCAAGAGATTGTTATGGCCATGGACCTTGGGAAACTAAACTCCAAGAAATAACAAAAACTCACTTTACACATGATAACTTTATTATATATTTTAAAAGAATAGCAAGTTGTATGTAAAAGGTTTGGATTTTCATGTGCAATCATCCTTTTTATTGTACTGTTATAGAAATACTTGTTTTATTCCATAAATTTAAAATAAAATAATTTTAAAAAATAATAACAAAGAAACAGCATTTATATAGTGCCTACTATGTGCCAAACAACTTTAAAAATATTATCCCACTTAGTACCCACAACAACTCTGGGAGGTAAGTGCTATTATGATCCCTATTTTACTGCTGAGAAAATTAAGGCGAAGAAAGGTTAAATGATTTGCCCAAGTTCACACAACTAATAAGTAGCTGAGGGTGAATTTGAACTCTTCCTTACTTCAGACCCAGTATTCTATCTACTGTGCCACCCAGCTGCCTAGAATTCAGGAATCATTAGATTCCCTAAAAATCATGACCAGATAATCTACCTAGATACAAAATTTTAAAATGTTATAAATGTAAACTCCCCTAGATCTATTAGAATCAGGGGGAAACATAAAAATAAAAAGACTCTAATGGTTTTCCCTGCAGGAACACCTTCCCCCAATAAAAACTCCCAAGAATACCACAGCAGAATTCTAGAGTTTCCAGATCAAAGGAAAAAATGCTGCAAGGAGTCAGAAAGAGAGTACTAAGGAATCATGTCTGGGATCATACAAGACTTGGAAGTAATACATAGAGGAGAGAAAATCTTGGAATATGCTATTTCAAAAGACAAAAGGTAAAGGCTTACCCTTCAAGACTGAGTATACACTTAATGGGGAGAAGATATGTTTTCCATGGAGGAGGGAATTTTTTAAGCATTCCTGATGAAATGATTAGAGCTGAACAGAAACTCTGAGATGCAAACACTGGAATCAAATGAAATCTAGAAAGACAAATACATTTGAGCAATTGTAAGGAGTTTAAAAATGATGATCTACTCACATTTCTAATGATAGGAAAAAAGATGGGTCCATTTCAGATTTCTAATGTTTTCAAGGGTGATAAAAGAAGTTACACAAGGCAAACAAAGGGTCTGGATGAGTGTTCTGCTTTGATATTCTCAGAAAAGGAAAGGGAGGGAAAATGAATACACTACAGAAGAAATGAAGGGGGTAGAACTTATTATTTCTCATACTTGTGTGAGTGTGTGACAAAAATAGTGTACATAGATGAAGGAATTCTTATGCTGGGGGGAAAACCCACAAACCCTGTGGAGATGCAACCTGGCAACATCTTCTGCTTTGACCTTTACCTACTTCCTTCTGCTCCTATCTATCTCGTTAGCAAGCATATCTTCTAACAACCCCAAAAAGAAGATTCTTGGCACCGTCAAATGTTTCAAAACCAGAAACAAATATGACTTAATAGTAGAAATGATGTTAAATAAAATGTTTGCTACTATGCCCTAAAAATTATGGGACCTTTCTATCTTACTTGTATCTGAAACATCTTTTACATGTTGTCACCCCTCCCCCATTAGAAAGTAAACTCCTTGAAAGCAGGAATGATCTTGTTTTTCTATTTGTATCCCCAGCATTTAGCACACTAAATGTTTAGTTAAGGCTTTTACATTCATTCATTTTATTTTTCTTTGTGAAGAGAGGAAAAAGAATAAAGGGATAGGATGGCAAGAAACACAGAATTATAGATCAGAACCATGAAGCTTCCCATAAAATCAAAGAGGATAACAATGAATAAAAAAACAGAGTCTAAAAACATGTTGTTTACAAGAAAAACTCTGAAAATAAAAATTCACACAGAGTTAAAAATAAGGAACTGGAGCAGAATCTATTACATTTGAAATGAATTTTTTTAAGAACAAGAATTGCAATCATGATCTCAGATGAGGCCCCAGTAAAAATTGACATGGTTTAAAATGGTAAACAGGAAAACTACATCATGCCTAGAGGCATAATGAAATAACATCAATACTTATTTATGCACTGATTGCTATAGCATCTATTTAAATACTTAAAGATAACTTAATCCATTTACATGAACAAATGGACAGCAAAATATAATAGTTGGGTATCTCCTTAGGGACATTGGTTGCTGGATTTCTTTCTTTGCTTTGTGAAACAAATGAAAATCCCTAATGAATACAGAAATGTTTAATAAAATAGTGGCAAAATGGTTATAGCAGTATATTAAAAAAAGACTCTGTACCGAGACTAACCAGGTTAGATTTATTCTATGTAGGATTGATTCAATATTAGGATAATCATGAGTATGATATAGGGAAGCTAGATGGCTCAGTGGATAGAGTGTGAGGCCTGGAATGAGGAAGATTCCTGAGTTCCTGAGTTCAAATCTGGCCTCAGACACTGACTAGCTGTTTGACCCTGGGCAAGTCACTTAACCATCTTTGCCTCAAACCACTATAGCATCTTTGCCTGAAAAACCCCAGATGGGATCATGAAGAATCAGACATGACTAAAATGACTGAACAGAAGCATAAAATACCATATTAACAATAAAAGTAACTACAACTACACGTTTATATTAATACATGCAGAAAAATCTTTGGACAAAATATAGTAACCATTAAAAAGTATGAAAACAAAAGAATTTTTCTTTAAATATGGCAAATAGTATCTGATTTAAAATTTTAAACTAGAATTATATATAATGGAGAAAGACTAACGACATTCCCAATAAGATGATGTCTATTATTTCAATTATTATTATTAATATTTTTTGCTTTTTGGAGGGGGGAAGGTAGGGCAGTTGGGGTTAAGTGACTTGCCCAAGGTCACATGGCTAGTTTTTGTGTTAAGTGTCTGAGGCTGGATTTGAACTCAGGTTCTCCTGACTCCAAGGCCAGTGCTCTATTCACTGTGCCACCTAGCTGCCCATATTATCTCCATTATTGGTATAGTTCTAGAAATGCTGGTTACAGAAATAAGACAAGAAAAAGAAACTGAGAGAATAATTCATGGAAAAAGAGGACCCAATCATTTTTTTCAGATGATATAATTATCAATTTAGAGAGCCATAAAGATTCAACTAAAAATTAATTGAAACAATGACTTAAGCAAAGGAGTACATAAAAAAAACACACAAAAATCATATCTTTTTATATTGCCAACAAAAATCAAAAGGAAGAGATAGAGAAATTCATTTCAAAATAGCTAGTGAATGTATAAACTATTTGGGAGTCTACCCAACAATGCAGAAACAGTGAATATTTGTATAATGGGGGATTGGCCACCAGACACCTAGTTATTTCTACAACCTACTTGGTGTTGTTCTTTTATTCAGTCATGTGCAACTCTTTTGACTCCCTGGACCACAGCATGCCAAGCCCTTATATCTTCCATTATCTCCCAAAGTTGGTTTGAGCTGGTGTTCGTTGCTTCCATGACACTCTCTATCCATCCCATTCTCTGCAGTCCCCTTTTCTTTTTGCTTTCAATCTTTCCCAACACCAGGGTCTTTTCCAACAAGTGCCATCTTCTCATTATGTGGCCAAAGAATTTACTTTAGTATTTGGCCTTCCAGCAAATAATCTGAATTAATCTCTTTAAGTCTTGACTGATTTGATCTTGCTGTCCAAGGGATTCTTTAAAGTCCTTTCCAGCACCACAATTCAAAACTTTTTGCTCTGCCTAGTGCCAACCCATGAGGATGCTTGGGAAACCTGCTTCTGGAAATGTCTGGTTGTGAATAATGGAGGTCCTTGCCCTATACTTCAGAGCATGCACAAGTATTCTATGATTGTTTCCTATTTACTTATTGCATAGTGAAGAAAAGTCTTTAACTGGCCAAGCTGGGACTGAGCCTATATAAAAGACTTTAAAAAAAATTCAATTACTTGTTCTCTCCCTGGTGGCTTTTGAGTGAGGTGGATGGTCTTGCGGTCTTGATCTCTCTCTCATACCTGGTTAGCATGAAGCTATGGACACACCGTCCTGTTGTTTTTCTGTTTCTATTGGTTTTTTTTCATTCTTTCCTCCTCTCAGTTGAATGAATACAGGAGACAGAATGTAATAAGCTATGACCTTTCAAGCTTCAAAAGAATCAATGGAATTACCAGAAGCATATATCTTCTGCTACTGTTGGTGAGGTGATGAGGTAACCTCGTCAAGAGGGTACCCCATGTACCAAAGAGGATTTTTTATCTTTCCCATACCCTAACCCTCCCCTCTTCTAGACTTTCCTATTAGTGTCAAGGGTACCATCCTCCCAGTCAATCTGGTTTTCAACCTTTGCGTCATTGTTAACTCCTCACTCTCACTTACCCCAAGTATCCAATAAATTATTAAATCTTATCAGTTTTACCTTCACAACATGTCTCAGATATATTCCCTTGTATCTACTTGCAGAAACTTTGGCTTAGTTCAGACCCTCATTACCTCTTGCTTAGACTATTGTAATAGCCTTCTAATTGATTTCCATGCCTTATGTCTCTCCTCACTCCTAATCTTTCCATCTTCCATTCAACAACCAGTGTTTTCATAATGTCTGTCTGACCACATCATCCCAGGACCCAATAAATCTCAGTGGCTCCCTATCATTGCCAGGATCAAATATAAAACTCTCTGTTTGATTTCAAAAAACCTTTCCAACTTGACTTCTTCCTATCTTTTTCAGTCTTTTTACACTTTATTCCCCTCCATGTAATCTATGATCCAATAATAATGGTATTCTTGCTTTTTCTCACATGTGATATTCCATTTCCCAAGTCAAAGCATTTTCACTGACTGCCCCCCATGCCTGGAATATTCCTCCTCATCTCTGCCTCCTAGCTTCCTTGGTTTCAAGTCTTAGCTAAATTCTCACCTTCTAAAAGAATTGTTGTCCTTAATCTTAGTGCCTTCTCTTTGAAATTTTCCCACAATTTATCCTGTACATATCTTATTTGTATGTAGTTGCTTCCATGTGACCTTCCCCCATCAGATTTGATCTCCTTAAGGGCAAAGACTGTTTTTCGCTTGTGTTTGTATCCCTAGCACTTAGCACAGTACCTAGACGATAACAGGCACAAAATAAATGACTGACTGATACACAAAAGGACACTAGATGAATTTGTAAGTGAATGCCAAAAATCTCTATACTATATAAATCTTTTTTTAAATGTGAGGTGAATTTGTTCCTGATTCTCAAATCTGGAAAGAATAAGTCAGAGATGAAAATCTGTAGATCAATATCATTAATAAAAATTGATATACAAAATAGTGGCAAATAAAAAAGATCTGTAATTTACAAATATACTATCCATATATGTGTATACACATATGATTATGATTGTAGTAAAAAAAGATTTATACTAGAGGAACTCATTTGGTTCAATATTGGAAAATAATTAGCATAATAAATCTTATCAATAACAAAATATAAGAAATTTCTAGTTATATTCATTTATGCACATACAGGCCTTGAAAAATTGTATCAACTACTTACATTGAAATACTTAAAAGTATAGAAATTGAAAAATTTGTCCTTAATATGATAAAAAGCATTTATTTAAAACCAAGATCTAGCATTAGATGTAATGGAAAACATTAGAATCTTTCATGCTAAAAATAGAGGTAAAAAGCACTTCACCATTACTCTTTGATGTAGTTTTGGAAATGTAAGCTATAATAATAAGGCAAGAAAAAGAAATTAAGAGAATAAACATAGGCAAAGGAGAATTCAAAACAATAATATTTGCAGGTGATATAATGATTTATTTGTATAGAAAATTCAAGTTATTCTAAAAAAGTTCATTAAGACAATACTATTAAATATCTTTGGTAAAATGGTAGAACACAAGATAGTTATCCTTCCTACACTGTGACTTTCCTCATTAGGGTTTCACTATCAGCATAAGAAATTAAATCGGAGTTTGGGGGCAAGTTTTGTGGAAGCTGCAGATCCATGAAGGCCAGCAGATAACATAGAGCCTATAACCAAATACTAAACCCAAATTTTACAATAAGGTACTGTGAGCATCCCATAGAAGAAAAAGAAAAAATTCAAACTTCTTCTCTGGTCCAAAGAGAGGTCCAAAAAATTTTACACAGATTTTCCAGATTGAGGGAGCACTGTTTCTAACCCCCACAATGTGGAAGAGATAATGACATTTAAAATTTTCAATTATTGGGAATATTTTAGATAATCATATTTCTATCAATAGGAAATTTGAGTTACACAACAATTCAATAATGCGCTAGATTTTCTGCCCTACCATTAAAGTTATTTATGGTCCCAGATGATTTTTTTATGAACCTCTGGGGTTTTCTATCAGACTATTTCAGTTTTCTGTAGACCAACCTAATTCAATGGAACTGCATAAGTAGATTGGACACTGAGTGATGAATTCTTCACCAATCCGTGAAATACAGCGTAAATCCACAAAAATAACCAGTTTCCCTTTGCTAATCAGCCAGTAGAATCACACTTACCTCTGAAACAAAGGCATTTAATCAAAAAGCACAACAGGAACAGTATTTACAAAGCATTTCTCCCCAAAAAGCCTGGAATACAGTTTCTCACAGGGTCTGGGGTAGATGGAGGGAGATTAAGCCTGCACAATCTTAAATTTAGTTGCAATGAAGCATATGTGTAGAGAACACATGTAACCAAAGCAATTCATAATCTTGAAACTATAGGGCCTTGATGTATTTTCTTTTTCCAGAGGATCCTCACAATCATTACTGGGAATGGTTTTGAAGGTCAGAGTGGCTCTGCTACTGGAGCTAGGTTAGACCAGGCACTCAAGCACTGGACAATTACTGGGACAAACCAGACCAACCGCTTAGATTCCAAGCTACTGCTGGTAGACTGGGTCTGGCAGGCTCTGAGGTCAGTCATCTCAGTCAAGAAGTGGGAGAGGTCTAGCCTCTCCTTTTTGTCAGTTATTCAAAGTCAGTTCCCTCAGTAAGGCACTCACCTTGGCTTATCAGTCCCAACTCAGTCAACTACCCTGCTTAGACTCCTTTTGGAGTCTCATGCAGATGAAAGGTTAGGTACAGAGGTAGAAATATAGCTTGTACACCAGATAGTCTTATTTGCCTTCTTATGTTCAAATGAATGGTTCAAGCCTTCCTAATGTATAGAATACTTATTTCATATCTGGAGCTTTCCACTTTAGTCAGTCAGTTACATTTCAATGTCTCTCTTTTTTGCCCATTAAAAAACCTGAGGCTTTTGGTGAAGACTTGACTAGGGCATCTTATTTCAGAAAGATAACTATAAAATGATTTTCACTGAAATTTAAAAAGAATAAAATTAATTGAAGAGAGATTTTATGACCATGGTTAGGCCATACAAATCCAGTAAAGAAACCAATGTATAGATGTAATGCAATACCAATCAAAATAGCAGTGAATACTCGATTGACTAGATAAATGTCATTACAAAATTTATATCAAAGAAAAAACAAGCAAGGTGTGGCTAGGTGGTACAGTGAATAGAGCACTGGCCCTGGAGTCAGGAGGACCTGAGTCCAAATGTGGCCTCAGACACTTAACTCGTACCAGCCATATGACCTTGGGCAAGTCACTTAATCCCAATTGCCCTGCCTTTCCCCTTCAACAAAGAAAAAAAAAAAAAGCAAAAAATAAGCAAGCAGTGAGGGGAATTAAGAAGGGGGGGGAAATGGAGTGAAAAGGGGACTTATACTGCTAGATTTCAAATTATACCTCAAAACAGTTATTATTAAATTAACTTCTGCTACCAGAAAGAAAAGAATAGATACACTGAGTAATCTGGATCATTTAGAACTAGAACCAAATACACACAATAAACTTCTTTTGGAGGGTAGAAGCGAGATTAAAGTGAGTGGATTTCTGGGTCCCAAATTTCATTCTTTTAGGAACTCCAGAGAAGAAATTCCCCTTTACCAATGCAAGTTAATGATTATTCTGCAATTTATAATCTTGGAATGGGACACTGAGAGAGAGAGTAACTTGCTTGGGGTCACATGGCCAGAATGTGTCAGAGGGTCTTGGACTGACATCTTTCTAACTCCAAGTCTGGGCTTTATACTCTAGCATTCAACAAATCAAAGATCACAAAGGACTGGTAAAGAGATCTGTTAAATAATAAAAACTGTTGGGATCATTGGGTTGGAGTAAGGCAAAATAAAGCATTATATCCAAATCTCACATCATAAAGTATAATGAATTACAAATGGATTAATAGACCTCATTGGGTACCCCCAATTCCCAGGTGGAATTCTCTCTCTATACTTGCCTCAGTTGGCTACAGGCTTGTAAGAGCAACAATCACCTGTCTGAGTAGTTGGAAGCATCCATTCTTACGCCAACATGACTGGATTCCCAAGGGACCTCACCAGACTATTGCCTGGAAACTTCTTCTTATGCTTATTTAGGGTCTAGCATTCACTGCTCTTCCCATGTCCTTTCTTACTTGCAGGTTAAGTTGTCTATCAACATCAGCCCAGTCAAGTAAGATATAAAAACCAATGGAAATCATCCCTGACTGGTCTGATGCTGACTAACAGCTGCCTCAATGAGGGAGTGGCATTGGTAGAAAGAGGAAGAGGGAACATTTTTTAGGTATCCCTGAACTATTTACGGGGTCCTATTACTTCACACAAAATTCCTTCATGTATCCCTGGACACTGATTCTTCTAAAAGGAAAGTTTTGAGAAGCTTTGAAACTTAAAGCAAGTTGTAAGAAAATCGAGGAAGAAAGAATTGTTTTGGAGACTATAATATTTTAGTAAAACCAGCTCCAGCTTCAGAAAGAAAAAAACTAAGGATAGGTCTATAGTTACAAAGGGCAAATGTTTCTTGTAACAAAATACTTTTTATTTTAGTAACTTACTCTTTAGTAACTTTCCCTTCTTGGATACAGAGTAAATTTATCATTGCTGTTATTATTTGTGTCAAAATATACATCATATATTCTAAGCATATCCCTAGGACTTCATTTCCCACAATGATGGGGGCCAATAACATCTCGGTCATGGGGAGAGATTTTCTGGACTATGAGTTCCTGAAGGCGGTGGCTGAGTTCACAGCACAGAGATATTACCAAGCAAAGACTCTAATTGATAGGTTATACTACCACAAGTTTAAACAGTGGACCTAAGAGAGTAAGAGGGGTGGGTGAATGGGAAAAGAAAGGTTGTCTGATGGTAACCAAGGATGATAGAAAGAGAATATATAGAGCAACATGGCTATCAATGGCATCACATTAAAATGCTAAGAATTTCAGATCTGAAACAAGAAGCTTTAGAATTCAGAAGACTGCCCAAAACGGAAACAATTTCAGGAAAGACTCTATAGGAGATGGATTGCAACATATTCTAAGTGTCAACCCCTGGGACTCTGAATTCTGAAGCAGCTATTCCTTCCCACTGCGCTAGAGAATCAGAAAAATTGAAATCATGAACTGAATATTAATGATCCCTCAAAAATCCCTATTGAACCTGGCAGCTCAAAAGGGTAGTGCATATGTTGTTTAAAAGTCCCCACAGAAATAGATTGAATTTTAGGCTTTTATTTAGAAATGTCCTCTATATTTGGTCCTTCTTTGGGAGCAACTCCCATAATTGCAGTTTCTAATTTTCTCATGTCTTCTTACATCCTCGTTCCAAATGGTCCCAAAGCAGAAATACCAAGACCTTATGAGAAAGCCTATTTCTGTGGTATTCTCCTGGCTGCATTGTATACCCGTCTTCAAAACCTTTCCAACCCACTAGATTAGACCCACAGATTTGGATGAATTCCTAAACTTCTGGGGGCTGGTCCAAACCTCCAAACCACTATCCTCTGGAGCTCCTTTTAAGAAGCATGCTTGCTAGGTTTGGTAAAATGGTCTCTTTGTAGGCAGCCCCTAGACTTACCTCATCATAAACGTCTTCAACCAGGCTGTTATTTTCGTGGCTACCAGGGCCTAAAAAGTGTTTTCTTCTGAATGGATTTCTCAGTTCTGCTGAACTTTTTTTTTTTCCTTCATCAGAACTCAGGTCCTCCTGAGTCACTTTCTGTTTTCACAGGTCTGTTCTAAAATTGCATATGCCAAAAGGAAAAAAAAAAAAAAAAAATATATATATATATATATATATATGTATCTATTTCTATTAAATTTTTCTCCTATTAAGACATTTTCCACATTCATCAAATAAAATGTGTAAGGTATTTGAGGAGTTGGAATACATGTTGAATCTACAACTCAGGGCCAAACTTATTGACTAAACCTGGGTCAGTATTCTACCTCTGACACCTCCTAGTAGTGTGACCTCAGCTAAGTCACTTAGACTTTCTGAGCTTCAGTTTCCCAATCTGTAAAAAAAAAAAAAAGGAAGGGGAGAGGATAATAAGACCTGTATAACAGAGTTGTTGTGAAGATCAAATGAGATTAGGTATGTAAGGGTTTTGCAAACTTTAAAGCAAGTTTATAGCAATCCGTCAACAAGCATTTATTTAATACCCATTATGTGCTAGTTAGGATAAACTATGCAGCAAAGTGGAGAGAGCACTGAGCTTAGAATGAAGAAGACTGATTGATCTTCCTGAGTTCAAATCTGGCCTTAGACACTAGCTGTGTGACCCTAGACAAGTGATTTCACCTTGCTTGTCTCAGTTTCCTCACCTGTAAAAATGAGCCAGAGAAGAAAATGGCAAACTGTTCAGTATCTCTACCAAGAAAACCCCAAAATGGGGTCATGAAGAGTTGGACATGACTCAAACTACTGAACAAACAACAAAACATACTGTTTACTGTGCTATACACTGGCGATACAAAGACAAAAATGAAATCATCCCCCCCTTGAGGAGTTGATGTTGTATGGGCTGGGAGTGGGGAGACATGTACATTTCAGTATATCCAAAATATATACACACTAACTGGGGGAAGAGGGTGCTAATAGTTTAGGGGACAAGGAAAGCCTTCATGGAGCTGAAGGTGGTATTTGAGCTGCCTTGTGGACACTATAAGAGATTTTAAGAGGTAAAGAGGAGGAGGGGGCAGAGCATTCTTGTAATGGGGGACAGTGAGTGCAAAGGCACAGAAATGCAGATGGAATAGAACATATGAGACCTGGATGAATTGAAGAGTGCAGAAAGAGTTGTGATACGTTAACATGCTTGATAAAGTAGTTTGAAGGCAGGCTGGGAAAAGCTTTAAAAGCCAAAGAAGAGGTTTTTTAGTTTTGTTTTTGTGATTCTAGAAGCAACAGAGATAGAACCATTGAAGGTTTTTGCGAGATTAAGGTCAATTATTGTTATTATTCTTATTTGACTGTCTTCTGGAAGAATATAAAGGGAAACAGGAAGATTCTCTAGTCCTAAAAAAAATTCTATTAAAAATTTCCCTTTTACTTAGCTATATTTCCAAAAACACTACCAAATGAAAGATTCATAAGTGGTATAGTAGTTATTTACTTGTTAATGTGAATTAGTTTGAGCAGAATAGAAGCCTAGAGTTTTAGAACTTGGAGAAACCTTAGAAATAACATAGTCCAGGGGTGGCTAAGTGGTGCAGTGAATAGAGTCAGGAGGACCTGAGTTCAAATCTGGCCTTAGACACAACACAAAACTAGCTGTGTGACCTTGGGCAAGTCACTTAACCCCAACTGCCCTGCCCTCTCCCCTCCAAAAATTTTTTTTAAAAAAGGAAATAACATAATCTAAATCCTAAATTTTATAGTAGGGAAACAGGCTTGGGGAACATAAAGTAATATGCCCAATGCCACACAGTTAATTAGTGGCGAAGCTGTTACTAGAACTTGGGTCTTGATTTCAAATCTTAATCAAACTTAAGGTCTAAAATAATCAATCAATCAAAGACTATTTGTTCATGGCTTTCTATATAATGTTAGGCACTGAGCTAAGCTCTGAAAGAGAACAACCTAAGGGAATTTAGCAAGTATTTACTGCACACTTACATTCAAGGCTCTGGAGTAAATACAGAAACCAATAAGATGTCGTTATTGCCCCATGAATCTATAGTCTGTAAGAAGAAATGAGATGGCCACAAATGATATGAATACACGGTAAAATACGAAAATTCTCTATGTGGGGTATAGAGCGCAACAGAGTTCCAAGGTAGGAGACAGGACCTCTGGTTGGACAATCAGGAAAAACTAATGGAGAAAAATGACCTTGAGATTCTGCTTTGAAGGATGAATGGAATTGGATAGAAAAAGACGCTCAGGGCTGGATTTCAGGAAGGAGTAGGGGGCACATACTGTGGGTAAAGACACAAAGACAAAACTAGAACATCTTCAGGGAAATGCATGTGGTCTGCTTTAGCTAGAACAAAGGACACCTGGAAGAAAGTCATAGGAAATGAAGTTGGAAACATATATAGAAACCAATTCATAAATGGCCCTGAATATCAGACTAAGGAGCTTTACATTATCTTATGGGCAATCAGGAATCGCTGGAAATTTTTAAATAGCACATAATGTGACCAGGACTATGATTTAGGAAGATGGATTTGGCAGCATTGTTTTGGATGGATTAGAAGTGGAGGAGAACCTGGAATCAGCAATATCAATTTGGAAACTAATGTAATACAAATTAATAATAATATTAATAAATGCCTCCAAGGAGTCTACGTTCTTTTGGAGAGATAGAAAACGTATACAAATAAGGAAATACAAGGTGATCTGAGGAGGAAGAGAAGCTTCCTAGAGGAAGTAGCACCAAAACTAAGCATTGAAGGAAGTTAATGATCTTAGGAGACAGAAATAAAGAAAATACAAGGTACCTTGAGGGAGAGAGAAAAGAGCACAGATATACCAAGCAAGTTAAAACACTACTACCAGCATTTCTCTGACTCTGATGAGGAAGCCCAGGACCCTGAGCCTGGGAATACCTGTTACATTCTGTACCCCTCACATCGAATTTTTGCATTTTGCCTTGCATTCATATTACTTGTGGCTATCTCGTTTCTTATTATAGCAACCCCCAAACCACCCTCTTCGCTTCTAGACTGCCCCCCCAATGTAATCAACTCATTGTCAAGGAGGAACAATCTACCATTCTTACCATCCCCAGCACCACCTGGGAAAGAGCCCAAAGGGCCCTAGAAATAACATCCCCACCATCCTCTCCACTAACCATTGTGCAATCCTTGTAGAGAGGAGGCCAGCCACCTCCACCAACTAACAACCAAATTCCATCAATGGGCCAAGCAAGCTCCAGCCTGGTTGAAGTAGCAAGGCACAGTGATGGGGAAATATGAGGAAGGAAGTGACAGTGAGTAAAACCACAGCTACTGCTCTCTCTCCCCAGGTCACAGTGGAGATAGTCCAGGACTAAGAAGAGTTCTGCGAGTAGCAGTCTCCCCTCTTCCAGATATGGTTTTATCAATGAAGATGTATTACCATACCTAGAGGCAGTACCCTAGAGGCCATGGGACCTTCCCATCTGACTTGAAGATGAAACCTCCTCTCTCTATATATTGTCACTCCCATTACATGCTCCCATAAGAGCAGTTAATATTTTGCTTCATTTTTTTCATATTCCTAGGACTTAGCACAGGGGTCTGCACATAATAAATGCTTAATAAATAAGTAGAAACTGGAGCCAAGGGTAAGGGAAAGGAAGGGGAAATGTTTCTGAAATAAAAAGGAAGACAAAGACACACAGCAATTTTGCTTTATAGAAGAGGGAAGTAGATGAAGTTCATTTGTTTTAGGAATGTGACTGCAAGAGGAAGGAGAAGTAGAAATGGCACTAATTCTCAATTGAGACAACATCCATCAAGTGCTTACACAGTGCCTGGCCCATAATAAACACTTAATAAATTTTTCTATCCTCCCTCCCTCACCAGGAAGTTGGAAAGAGTACAAAAAGAGAGATAGGAGGGTAATAAAGGAAAATTTTGTCAACAAGGCTGGCTCCACTATAAATAGTGTGACATTGGAGCCCAGTCCTCAGGTAAGCATGGTATACTCTGCCCATTGCCAGCTGCTGTTGTTCATCCTTCATTTTTGAAGACGGCCAACGACATGATGGGTGATGTCTTGATCCAGACTCATTGAGGTTCAACGGCAAGACAAAAGTCAAGATGACTGGCAAATGGCCAGGGATGCAGTGGATGACCCTGGCGTCTTTGATGTCTTACCAAGCTCTAAGCATTCCACTGCGCCAGCACCAGCTGCCTTCATGGTCCTAGTAAGAAATTGTTCTCCTCTGTTCATTCTGCAGGGGGAAGTCTTCACATGCTTGGAGTAGATATCCCCTAATTCACAGACAGGTTTGAGGTCTGTCAGTTACCCTCAGTCTAGTGGCCATCTCAACTATGGCCCTCAGCCTTTAACTATGGCCCATCTGCCATGATGGTTTTACCTGAGTGTGGCTGTTGCCTCATCTTAAAGCCACAGATGAGAGTTGAGCACCCCTCACACCAGAGGTGCTAGTCCTACCTGAAAACCTTATACATCTCATTGCCAGCTATGGTAGAATGGCATGATGATATGTAATGTAAAGCCCTGGTCACAAGTTTGGAGCCTGCACAGGTATACTGACTTCTCACGTGAAGAAGTGGAGCCTTTCAAGTGGCTGCTGAACCAGAACTGAGGATGTATTCAAAAAGTGCTAAGTGGCCAAGGCATTTTCTCTTTCCTGCCTGGCTAGCATTCAAGCAGAAGAAAATGGGGGCCTCTGAGTGAGGGAGGAGCCACAGGCCCTCTATATCCCAGAGCCTGGAAGAAGATAGTGCATAGCCCTGCTGATGTTGAGAGACGACGGGAAAATGATGGTAGCAGCTAGAGGCCCCTGCTGCCTAGCTCCCTTCTGATGCCAGCATGTGGCTTGTTAATGTGGGCTTCCATTCTCAGCCTCTTTGCATTTCTTTCCTTCCAGATTAAGTAAAAGAGTGGTGGAAATGTTCATGGCCTAGTGAGCTACTAAGGGTCAGGATAGGAAGCACCAGAAATCTAGCATCTGGAGTACACACCATTTGCAAGAGCCTCAGCACAGGTGAAGCGGCATTGAGACCCAATCCAGAAGTAGGAAGCAGTAGCAGTAGTATTAATTACTGGTGATTATAATTTGGGAGAAAACATTGGAATGGGAGCACAAGCTGATAGGATTAGGGAATCACCTCTGACCCTTCATGGTACCCTAAAATCCCAAGGGGTAGATATAGTCTTGCTCAGTGACCTGATTCAGTTGTAAAAGTAGAAGTTGGGATAAAGATATCAGTTTCTATATTGTGGCAGTTTGTATATTGAGTAAGTGCTGTATAAATGTTAACTACCATTATTTATTATTATCATGGACTATAATAGCAAAATATGTTATTAGAATTTTATCTCCATTATATAAAATACATTATTAGAATTTTACCCCCCTTATATAAAAGATTACTTTTAATGTATTTAAAGGGAAGAGTAGGGGGCAACAGTGGTCACTCCTTGTGTCCTGGTATCCCAGAAATGTGTCTGACCTACTTTAGTAAAGCATGAAACCCTACTGGTATCTCTCTGCATTTCTTGTGCAAAGATGAAATCTTCGTATAAATGCCTAGAAGGAACATAGTAAAGATCACACGTTTCAGCCATCTGGTTTCCTCCAGATATTTATGACTATAGGAGGCAAGGTAATTCCTAAAGACTTAAGTCTATTAGAGCCCTTATAGACTATCTTGAGGGACCCAGAGAAACAATTTAGTGAGAAACAATAACATTCTTGCTTTAGGGAGTGAAAGGATGGGCAAGAGACCAAAGGAGAGCCCTCCAAAGAAATGAAAAGCTTTGGAAAGGGAGGCCCAAGCCTCAGGCTCATGTTCTACCTACTTGTTGAACTGCGTGCCCTTTTCTGAAACTGAAAGAATTACGGCCAGAAGCAAAGCCAAGTCTGCTCCAGTACAGGCAGGTTTGAGTAGATGGAATGAACATACTCATGAGGGATTTTCTCAGATTTGGCA
This sequence comes from Pseudochirops corinnae, assembly GCA_028646515.1. Classification (NCBI taxonomy): domain Eukaryota; kingdom Metazoa; phylum Chordata; class Mammalia; order Diprotodontia; family Pseudocheiridae; genus Pseudochirops; species Pseudochirops corinnae. The sequence goes on from CM053585.1 coordinate 75,215,434, forward strand.
TTTGAGAAAAGAAGGAAAGCTGGGGAAAAAAAATTAGAAATTTAAATAGCATCTGACGAAATCCCTTTTGAATCCACAGTCATTAACCCCAGGTTGGCTCATTCTTCTAAATCTTTAACTGTCTTTCAAGTATGTTATCTATTTAGGTTGAGAAATTATTGATGCTTTCCTTCATGCAGGTAGTATACACCTCTCCTGCAAAACGCAAAGCAGCAGTCTGTGCTAAAACAGAGTGCGTTGTACATATAGGCACACAATGTTTGTATGATAGAATTAAACTGAATCAAACAGACTAAATCTGAAGTTGGGAGAGGGAGCATGCTCCCAACAAGAAAAATGAATATATCAACACAACCACATCTGCTGCAAAATTTCCAAAATGTAGAATCAACTATCTGTTCTTAAACGGGAACCAAATTCCTGGGCTAAAACAGTAAAAACATTGTAAATTTTTCCAAGATTTTTTAGGAAAGGGGAAAAAAATCCTGAGCTAGTTTCCTGTTACGATAGGTTGGTTGTACATCTGGGATGAGACAGCCAGCTCATGTTCCTAGACCTAGGGGTATTGATTTAAAAGCTTTATATGAAGACTCTGATATGAGGCCCTCAAAGTAAGCATTAAAAAAGAAAAATGAAAAAGTATTTATTAAGCACCTGCTATGAACCAGTCCCTGTGCTAATGTTTGGGATGAAAACCGCATCTAAAATTTAATCAAGAACAAGATTTCTCAGGATAAGAACAGGAATCTTATTCTCTTCCCCAGGGAGAAGAGGGCGGTCTTCCCCAGGGCTGGTCATGAGGAGGAGGTATGTTACAAAAGGCAGAACAAGAATTTATACCCTAACGCAATCAAACCCCCTCTTCCCCCAGCTGTCCCTTCTCCCATTGGCTGGGAGGTGGGCGCAAGTCTCCAGGTGAAAATCTTTCCCAATGGCAAATAACGAGGAAGCCCGACACTATCCCTCAGTGGCTGGGAGGCAGGCCTACAAAGAACAGGGAAATGGGGAATGGCCAGTTCAAATATACCTATCCTTATTTGGCAAACGCCAACTTGAAGAAGGGAGGGACTAAAGTTGCCAGCCACGTTGGAGGTTGAAAAACCCTAAAGGGCCTAATGCTGATAAGGGTGTGGCCAACAAGGGTGGAGGTCAAAAGACTCTTGAAAGGGCTTGCTGCTGATGGACAGCAGAAGTGAAGGGGTGGGGGAATGGTGAAGCCACCAGTCAGAACTGATACCAATAGCCTTCTGAGAAGTTTTCAAGTTTTCACTCCCCAGATACTAAGCACTGAGAATACAAATCCAATGAAGAAAGACAGTCTCTCTTCCCCTCAAGGAGCTTATATTCTAATAATACATGTAGAAGTATGGTGCCCAGGAAGGAATGTTCTGAAGAGGAAAGTCAGAGAGAATGGTGATTGGAGTAATAGGATAATTGATTAAGATGTAATTAAGTGTTGATTTGATTTTTGTTCTCAGTTTAAAAAAAGAATTCTTTTTATGTTGTAATTAAGGGTAGTATATCACAACATAGATTTATGAGAGGCGTATCCATCACTAATAGACAAAAGGCATTTCAAAGTCACATGTTAACATTTTGAAAGAATATGTTACAAGCCTTTATTGATACTATGAGATAGGCTATCATAGTGGCTAGAGTGCTAGCTAGGCAAGTACTAGATCATAAAAGTGTCACAATCTATATTGGTGCTATGTGTTGGTAGAGGGAATTACCACACTTAGTTACCCATACTGACAAAAAAGCACAAAATGCTTCATATATTCAAATATTAAAAATATCGGTGATATCTGGTGACCCTTGGTCACATTGTCCACCCTTGGGCTGAGACGATTAATAGTTTATAATACCACTAGACACTGAATAAACAAAGCATCAAAAACTCAAAAGAGATATTGTATTTTTTTGCATAGAATTTAAATGAAATAGGAACCAAAGTATGTATTCTCCCCATCAATTGGATGGAACTTTTGTCTTTAGCTCAGAGAAAAGTCCCAAGTTTAATTCAATACAACTGAGTGGAATTCAACTGCTGATGAGCATTATAAGGTTTCAAGTCCTACAGCAGGCTTGAAAATTTGTGGTGCCTGGAATTTACACAGTTCTTTTCTTCTGAGAAAGCCAGTGTTTTGTGTGATATTAAATAGAATTATTCCCTTCTTGCTTCAGAGGATATGAGAATATCTTGGTATCTTAGTTTCTCCATTTGTATTTTGTACCTTTCTTCACATTCAAAGATAAAACTCTATCATCAGGGCACATGCTCTGCATTTTCAGCAGTGGATACTGAGTCCTTTTGACTAAAGCATAAAGTCTGGAGATTTTACTGGGTTAGGGACTATGGCTACAGAAGAACACAAAAGAAATTGACTTGCCGCAGATTGATTAGTACCATGCTCTGATGAACAGAAGAATGTTCTAAAACAAAAACATCACTTGGAATCAGACAATATTAGCACTGGAATGCACTTGAAGGGCATATTCTATAAGTTATCTCATGTGAGCATTATTCTAACAGTAGGGTTATTTTAGCTATTTTGTGAGGCATACACTGAAAGACCCTTAGCAAAAAGCAGGAGAGGCAACAGCTCAAGATCTATATGGATACAATTATAGAAATTTAGAGTTGAAAGGAACATGAGTGGTCCAATCCATAACCTAAAAAGGAACCCCCATTAAAACATAATTGATGAACGGTAATATATAGTCTTTGCTTGAATATCTCCAGAGAGAAAACCAGCTGCCTCTTGTTTCATTTTTTAAATTAGTAAAAATAAGTCTGAAATAATTGGAGGGATAGTCATCATCCTTGAGTAGGTTCTGTCAATATTATAAAAATGACAGTGTTACCTAAATTAATTTATTGATGTAATTCAATGCCAATCAAGTTATTAAGGGGTTACTTTATAGAGTTAGACAAAATAATATAGAAATTCATTTGAAGGGGGAAAAGGGATCTCAAAAGAAATGATGAGGGAGAATATAAGAATGAAGAGGGAATAGAACTTCCAGACTTCAAATAGTTTTTATAAAGTAGTAACTATAAAAGCTGTTAGGTCCTGGTTTAAAAACAGGAAAAACATAGAAGAGAATGGGGCAGTATGGTGTAACAGATAGAGAAGTGGCTTTGGAATCAGGAAGACTTTTCTTGAAATCTTGTCTCTGACACCTTCTGACTCTGACCCTGAGCAATTCATTCTCTTTTTCTCCATCCCTTATAAAACTACAAGGTGCAAATCAGTTGCTGACCTCCAGTAATAGAGGAAATTTCCTCATTAGGAATTCTCTTCACCAATGAAATCAGAGATCTGGATAAAATAAAAAAATATCAGTCTAGATAAGTAAGATCCAAAAACAATAGAACAAAACAATTCAACAAAGAATAAATCCAAGAACATGAACTACTTGGAGAAGAACTCCAAATTCTTCAAGAACTATTAGAAAACTGGAAAGGAGTTTGGAAAAAGAAATATTTAGACTATCACCTTATACCATATATCATAATTTCCAAATGAATGAGTGACCTAAATATAAAAGGTCACATGAAAAAGAAAAAAAAGAGAGGAAAATGAATGGAAGTACCCATCACAATTATGTCTAAGAAGAAATTTCTTAACCAAATTATGGAAAAGACAACAAAGTAGAAAAGAGAAAATTCATAATTGAAAAGTTTGTGAAAAAACAAAATCAATGCAGTTAGTATATGCTAGGATAATCAATGCAGCTAGGCCATCATAGGATTAAAAAAAAAAAAAAAGGTCCTCTCTCCCTCACCTGATATAGGTTGAGCTAATTCTTTTCCTGAAAGGGAAGGGAGCTGCCAAAAACTTGACTGGCCCAGAAGACCAAATCTCTGGTTTATAGTCTTTGACATAGTTTTCTGATGGCCTCAGGTCATGTTGGCATGGCTTCCTTGTCTTGTAAAGCCCTAAAACACTCATCCACATTGAATCTGAGACCCATCAGACTTGATGGATGCCCCAAAGCTATGTGAGTCACCACACCCTGCTCTGCTGACTAGACATTTGTTTCTTTACTAGAAACATTTACCCCTGTTAAGTGCTATCTCCTTGTTGGTTATCCTTTCTATGCTATAGCTATCATTATTATTACTAAATATTTTAAATATAAAATTAAATTTAACTATTTTATTTAACTATTATGAGTATCCCATTTCATTCCAATTTAAGACCCATACTACAAATGATCGGGTGCAGCCCACAATAGAAGAGACACTGTTGAGTAGAGGAAAAAAAAAATCATTACATCAAATACTTCTGATTAAAATATTGTATACAAATCTGTTGTGTAGGAAATTAACACCCATACACACAAATAAGGATAAAAGCCATTCCTCAGCAGAGAAGTCATCAAAGGACATAAGCAAACTATTCTCAAAAGGATTACAAATTATTAACAACCATATGAAAGATTGCTACCAAGTACTAATAAGAGAAATGCAAATTAAAACAACTCTTATGTTTAATTCCACACCTAGAAAATTGTTGAAGATGACAAAAGCGGTAAATAGTCAGTGTTGGAGGGACTGCTGAAAAGGAGGCACATAGCTTGTGGAACTGTGAATTAGTCCAACCATTCTGGAAAATTTGGCATTTATGTACCCCAAAATGCCTAAGAAGCTTAAACTATTTACTCCAGAACAGAGGTTCCTAAACTTATTTGGCCCACTACCCCCTTTTAAAAAAAATTATTTAGCAATAGGCTTTCTTTAACCCTTTAACAGTTTTTTTGAAATTTGAGTCATTTCAAAAAAATATAAAATATTTTTATTAAATGACAAATATTAAATTTAACAAGTTATTATAAACTTGTGGGGTTTACCTACATTGCAATTTTGATGATGAAATATTGCATCATGTAACCATGTAGTATTGTATTGTAAGCAAGTCATTAGACGCACATATTCCTGCCAATGAATGCTGGACTTCCTGAACACATACAACATGCTTGCCTGCCAACACTTGCTTGTTAAGACCTGTCAGCAAACTTGACCACTGATCAGTTATAACTTACATTTTGTGTGGGATTTTTTTTGGAAAATAATGTAATTACTATTACTTTAACTCTGTTATACAACAGATGAAACATGGACAAATGGTTTTTCAAAATTCCCTTCTCTTCTTTTCTTATGCTTCTGCTGCCCCTTTATTTTTATTCAACACCTCCCAATTGCACCCAAGGTTATTACCACCCCCTTGGATCATTCCAGCACCCCCCAGGGGGTGCTATCACCCACTTTGGGAACTTATGCTCCAGATCTTCTACTCTTAGGTTTGTACCCTCAGGAAGTTGAAGACAGAAAAAGTCCCATAAAAACCAAACTATCCATGGCAATACTTTTGGGGGCACCAAAGAACTGGAAATAAGACAGGTGCCCAGTAGAGCCTGGGAATAGCTAAATAAATCATGATTCAAAGTTCCATCCATAATTAGCTGTGGGATGAGGAAAAAAAGCACTATCCATACCCCTACCTCCCATACAGACAGTTAGTGACAGGGAACTCTACTTGCCATACAGGAAAGTCAAAGTAAGAGCTAGAAGTCAGATCTTCTCTTTAAAGGCCTCCTCTGGCTCAGTAATCAATGAGAGAATTACTCATTATTTTAGTGTCCATATCCAGAAGAGATTAAGTATACAAGTTCCAGATTCAAACAGACATAGTAGCATAGTGTTTGATAAAGCCAAGCATCATGACAACTGGGATAAGGGCTCCCAATTCAACCAAAATTGTTGCAAAAACAGGAAAGTAGTTTGGTAAAATTTACATCATATACCGTAATAAGCCTCAAATGGATCCATGACTTAGACGTAAAAGGCCATATCGTAAACAAATTAGTAAAGCAAAGAAGGAGATGAACAATTTGGGTTATACAAAACTGAAGTCTTTGCATAAAATCATTGAAATTAAAATAAAAAAGGGAACAAGGTAGTTGGGGGGAGACTTTATAGGAAACTTTTCTGATAATGATCTAATATCTAAGATATGTAGAGAACTTATTCAAATATATATGCTTTAAAAAGCCATTCCTGAATAGACAAATGGTCAAAGGATATGAATAGGCAATTCTTAAATAAAGAAATGCAAGTGTTCAACAACTTTGTGAAAATTACTAAAAATCACTAAGAATAAGAGAGGAAGAGAAATGGAAATAAAAATACCACCTTACATCCATCAGATAGGCAAAGATAAAAAAGGAAAATGACACTTAGTAGAGGGACCATAGAAATCAAGGCATACTAATGCAATGTTGTTAGATCTACAAATTGGTCCATATACTCTGGAAAGCAATTTGTAACTACTCAAAAAAGTTATGCACTTTAAAATATGTATAACTTTTTTTTTAACCTAGGGATACCACTAATAGGCTTATGGCTCCTAAAGGAGATCAAAAAAAAGATGGAAATGGTTCATATATCCAAAAAATACTTATGGTAGCACTTTTTTCATAGTAAATGTTAGGTAAACTGCCTCTTTCAGACCCTTTTTATAATTACAAATAAATGACAAAAAGAGCAAAGAAGTGTTTTGTATAAAGGAAGAGATTTATATTGATTCTCAAAAACTGTGGAATATTTAAACTGCTACAGACAAGCATTTTGACATGAGTAGAAAAAAGAACTTTGTTTTTATATATACTATTAAACTATATATATGAAGATATAGAATTTTCAGAAGGGATTTGGACAGTTTTGGACAGAAAATTATGTGTGGTATAGATTTGAGGACTTGAATCTCTTTGTTAATAATGGGTGATGCCATTCTTATGTGAGAACAGTTTAGTGCTATAAAGAAGCAGAAAATTATCTCTTATTTATTAAGAAACTAAAAAAACATTGAGTGTGAAAAAAAACTGTCAAAGGCCCCAAGAAATAGAGACTTTGAAGCTGAGGCATGATGGATATCTTCTAATTTGCATATATGTGTTTTATGAGAGTAAAACTTTTTTTAAAAAATAGCAAACCCTTTATACATTTGGAAACTGAAGAATGATTTTAAAAGGACTAGCATTTTGACAAGGGAAATTTGGGAAGTTGCAATGTTCAAGGTAAAGGATGAGTTCCTGCTAACTAAGAGATTCTTATTTGAGTCACTGAACAGAGTGAGAGAGGACAAGACTTTTCAAAGTAGCAGCAGAGGGACCTAAAGGGAAGTGAAGATACTGCTGTACCCTATTTATCTTGCTCTTCTTCTTGTACCCCCAGCGCTTAGCACATAGCAAACACTTTTTAAAAATGTTTTTCCCTCTCATTCCAAGGATAGCATGAGAAAGTTTAGCCCATGTTTTAATGGACCACTCTAATAACTCCATCAAACAAGGACATTAGGCTAGTTTTCAATTTTTTTTGGTGTCCTGGGGTTTAATTCATGTGGACCTAGTAGCTTGAATTCATTGAGAGCATCTATGTGTTACCATGTGATTTTCTCATTTATATTGGGTTTCAAGTACCCACTGGCCATTTTTGTTCCAACCTTCCCGAAGATCTTGATAGAAAAACAGAAGCAAAATAAAGGGTTACATGGTTCTTCCTTTCTCTGAGGTTCATTATCATTGTTTGATCCATGCTGAGCTATGGTACCATCCCTTCCTTCATCTTTCTCTGGGCCCCAGCATGGCTAAAGGAACCAATTTTTTTTTTTGTCTTCATTAGTATTAACCACAACCTTTAGCTTATTCTTAATTTTAGCCTGTATTATTAAAGGTCTATGTCACTCTTTTATTCTTTTACCTTGTACCTATCCTTGCATTTATCTTCTCTGTGTCTTTCTAAAATACAGTTAGAAATGAATGTCCTGCTATCTATAACTCTCTCTATGGACAGTTCCCCTCTTCTCTGTAAACATTGTTTGTTCTAGCTTGCCAGAATTTCATTCTTGAAGTCATCAAATCTCTCTCTCGGGTTAACTTTTTCTGTGCAATTTTAGGCCATAAGTTCCTATCTATCCTTTCTCCAAACTCTTTGAAACCCATTCCCCCCACATTTAGATTGTCTGTCAAACTATTGTGGGCATTTACCTCCTTAATTCTCATGAATTCTAACATAGAATGGTTGCTTCCTTCCAAGGTTACCATTGAAGGATTGCGAAAAGAACTTGTCTTAGGGGTCAGATAACTTGGGTTCATATGTTATCACTGATTTGTGACACTGGGACAGTAACTTGCCCTTCCTAGGCCTTAGCTTCTTCACCTGCAAAAGGAGGAGGCTGACCTAGGTGGCCCCTGAGATACCATCCACATCTGGAGCTGTGATCTCTACTAGAGTAACTAGTCCTTTCTTATTGGTCAGATTCTGAATGAATCTCTTTTTGCTTCCTACACATTTTGAAAAGTGAAATGATTGATTATTAAAGCAACTGAAGAATGTCTCAGCTGCCCTGCTTTTAACAGAGAATCCTCCAACTGATTCCAGACAGTTAACTCTATCCTCTATCACTAGGTAATCATGCCTCCATGACAGTTTTGTGATCTATTTTCTTGCTCATTGCCCATTTCCTTTCTCTCACAGTGCTCTGTATGCCTCACAAAGGCATAAAAATAAGAATGGAAATTATGTATGTCAGAGACATTTAGAGGTCTAGTCTGCTATCAATATGTATATACCTACCACAATGCCTTGCACATCTTAGTTGATAATAAATGTTTGTTGAACTGACTGTCCCTTTTTATATGAGAATTGAGGGAAAGCACAAAGTTCCAAGTAAACCAGTAATATTTTTCAAGAGTTCACTATGTGAACTTGTATTTCAGCAAACCAGGTTTTGCCCCAGTACATAAAAATATACATAACTATGTGTTAAAATAGGATTTTATGTTAAAATTATCTTTTTCATGATCTCACTTAACTACTCTTTATTAACTCAATCCTTCTAACTAAAATATATAAACATTTGTTTAATAGCTACTATATACCTACCCCATGCTAAACACTACTCATCATAAAAGAGAAATAGCCACTCTGCCCATTAGGAACTTCTGGTTTAACTGGAGAGAAAACAGTTCTGAGACATTATATAAAACATGTGCAATACCGTGGTATCATTAAGATAGACAATACATAAAAATACATACAACACACTGGTGGAATTCAAAGCAAAGGAAAGTTTATCAGGGGAAAGCTTCATGAAGATGAGGAGTAAACCGGGCCTTTCTGTGTTTTTGATGCTAGAAGAGTTAACCAATCAGGATGTCAACATTTGGGTGTTTTTGTTGCTGTTTGTTTGTTTTTAAGGGAAGGGAGTAGAATTTTTACTACTGTATATTACTACACACAGTACAGCACATGTTAGAACAAGCCAAAAAAAAATCATCAGAAAATTATAGTATTTAGATGAACAAAATAAAACAGTTGAAGCCACTAGTGAGCACTTCAGAAAGTTCCAAGCAGCTAAGAGAAACCACTCCACCTACTGACTAGAGGAGTCCTTGTGTTGCCCATGAATCTCTTTACATTGCTGCTCTACCATTATTTCATTATGTGTGTGCCCTTGTCCAAGCGCCAGTGCATGTATGTGCCTAAGCAACGAGGAAGTAAGCTTCTCTATGGTGGTGTTGGAGAGTATGTGCAGACAGCTTGCCATCCCACCATAAAACATGGTGCTTTGGGAGACATTGAGAGCAACTCAAACTGTCCTCTCAGTAAGCTGTGCTTCATTACCAGGATCTTTCTGAATTTCTGCTCCAGATTTACTTTTCTGCATATTCTTGATTTCTTTTCCTACCCTCTCTGTTTATCACCCAAGTTGGATGTGCACTTGTTAAGCACCCCGATGAACAGCTGACTTTGCTGTGTTTCTGTTTCATCCTAGGCCTCACTGTCCACATAAGACAGGTGGCACCCAATTCAGTGAGTGTATACATTTCGTACATGCTTACATGCGCATGTGCATGGCTTATACTACACTCTCTAATGTCATGCATAGCCGGGACTGATGCCAATGACAGCAGCTTTCTCTAAGGATGGGAAATTGGGAGTTCAGCTGATGCCATTCAATGGTGCATTGCTAGTTTTGATCCAACCACAGTGTTTGACATCACTTACTTTCCCAGTTTTGGTTTATAGTAGACTAATATAAGCCATAACCCCAGAACAACAACAACGACACCCATGAACAGGAGCAGAAATTGGACCTGTGATTTCATAGGATCATAATCCAAGAGCTAAAAGGGGACCTCAGAGACTGTTTAGTTCAACTATCTCATTTTACAAATGAAGAAACTGAATCCAGGGAAGTTAAATGATTTTGCCTAAGGTCATATAAGTAATAAATGGAAGAGGCAGGATTTGAATCTAGATCTTCTTGACTCCAGAGCTATTGGACCTTATAGGGAACTCACTTTAATGATTCTGACTGGCTCTTTTCCTTGCAACTTAAAGACTTTGAGAGTTACCTAGAGTGTGAACAGTTAAGTGACTTAATCAGGGTCACAAAGCTAATAGGACTTAGAAGCAGAATTTGAACCCAGTTCCTGGTTCCCAGCTGGCTCTCTTTCCACTAAACAACACTAAATCTCTGCTGGTAAACAGTGCCAAAATGACATAGGGGTGACACTTCAATTACTGCCCCATGAACCAATTCCACTGACACCTACCACATGTTCTGCCTATATCTGGACACACACTCACTCTTACTCTGTCAAATTCAGCCACTCCCTAAGCTGTGGGCTCACTTGTTTCCCCTATCCCTTGGATATCCTCTTTGGCCATGCAAAGACTACAGGGAACTTTGAACTATGACACTAGATATTTACATCTGCCAAGGGTTTATCATTCTACTTGCCAAATATCAGGATCATTCGGTGGGAATCATCACTGAAGACGCAGTAAATTCTCAAGATTACCGACCAGCTAGGGATCATGACCTTAATTGTCAACCATTCACACTCCCTAATAAACTTCACTTGAGGGAGCCCACTGAAACCTTTAGTAATCTGTACCCAAAGACTTAAAATATATCTTCATATTGCCTGGAATATGTAACTTCACACGTGTGTGCATGCTTGTACACACACACACACACCTTAACTAATCACATTCTCTGCTTTCAAAGTCACTCAAACCAAACACTAACTCTCCATTCTGCACCATCACAAATACCTAAAGGTTGGCTTCCAACCATGGAATCTTCAATAATGACAAGCATCAGAAGAACCTTCCACAGACTGGAGGGTAATTCACTACAATATCTAGTTGCTAGCCCCATTCCCCTCAGTGCACACATAGCTTCCCCCTCATCAAAGACTATCTCCACCACATTGAGAAACTGGCCAAGTATAGGCAAGTCTCCCCATTTACCAGCTTTCTTACTACTTTGTAGCACTCCAAGATAGTCTAGTGGAAGCTGATATACTAAGCCATTCCTCTCACCTTTTCTACACTCCAAAGTAATGAGAACATCTGAGGGGAGTCTCTTCTGCCTGTGTAACTATCTGAATCTGTTTCTCCTTCCAACCTTGACAGTCTCCGTTTTCCCTACTATAATGACAGCTAGAAGGCAAAAGATAGAGATGAGCTCTATTATTTATTTCATTGGTATAAGGAAATCTTAGATGATGAAACTCCCTCTATCAGTGCAGGTTGGTGGCATTTTCTTGGAAACTTGAGAGCAGTGAGAGTTTAAGTGACTTGCCCAGAGTTGCATAGCCCATGTGTGTCAGAGGAAGTTCTGATGCCAGCTTTCTAGCCACCATGCAACACAACCTCCCCCGGAGAGGAGGGACTTTGTCTAAATACCTCACTCCATACTCTGCCCAATCAGCGATTCTGGATGGAGATGATGATGGTCCTGGTAACTGTTATGGTCTTAATCACAGAAAGATTTCTGGTTGAAAGATGAACATAGGGCTTTTTCCCTCTCCTTTTCGGCTCATGTTCTTCTTGTTCTCTTTATGGAGTACTTGGGCATTCAGCTCTTTTTAAATCTGGAAATTCTGCATATTTCTCTTCTGGGAAAACTCACAGAAAACATTTGCAAATGGAAAACACTTTGCCTTGTGTGTTTTTCTCCCTTTCAGGCACATGAATAAACAGAATGTTCTGACACACTCCATATCTCTCTCGCAGCCCATTGCCTTGCCCAATATTTGTCTGTAACAATTTTGCTGCATCTATTTTTTTTTCTCCCCAAAGAAATAAGTTTCTTCACATTTCAGAGGCATAAATTGTTGCTCCCACTTTTCAAAGGAGGTTTGGTGTTTCCAGATTTAGAAACATACTCCCAGTTGCCAAGCTCTGTCACACGCTGCCTTAGATTAACAAGAAACGTTCCTTTTCTTGGGCAAATGGAGGGAAAGCATAAATGATCTAAATGGCTTTCAACTTGGAGAGAAGTTTCCTTTAGGAAAGATACTTATGGGAAAATCTAGTGGAATGATCCAGGGCAGAGAATGAAGTTCAAACACCAAATGAGTTGTGAGATATTGAGTGAATCAATTTCCTTTTCTGTAAAAATGGAGATGAATAGTCTCTATCTCTTTAAAGAAAGAAAAAGACAATAGAACTGAAAGTGCTTGGAAAGTGAATAGATAGATTAGGCTTGATCGAACAAGCCTAAATCCCTGCAACTAGAAAGGCTTAGGCTGGAGGATCCCTTGAGCTCAAGAGGGCTAAAGATTCCTGAGCTACAGTAGGGAAAAAGCTGACCAGGTGCCCACTAAGTCTGCCTCCAATATTATAAGCCCCTGGAAGTGGGGGGTGAGAGGTGAGACAAGGGTAAACTGGCCTACATCATTAACAGAGAAGGTCAAACTTTTGTGCTGATCAGAAGTAAAATATGGTCCATGAGTGGTCACTGCCCTTCCAGTTTGGGCAAGATAGGAAGACAGGCTCAAAAAAAAGTGAATGAGTGAATAGTTCCTCGGTAGATAAGTCAAAGGATATGAAGAAATATTTTTCTTTTTTTATTAGTTAATTTATTTATTTTTAGTTTTCAACATTCACTTCCATAAGTTTTACATTTTCTCCCCGTCCCTCCCCACTCCCTGCCCAAGATGGCATGTAATCTGATATAGGCTCTACATATGCATTCCTATTAAACACATTTTCATATTAGTCATGTTGCACAGAAGAATTATAACGAATGGGAGAAACCACAAGAAAGAAAACAAAACAAAATAAAAAAGAAAATAGTCTGCTTTGCTCTGCATTCCTCTTAATATTAGTCATTTAAACTATTTTTACATTTATTTTATTGAATTTATAACTCTAAAAAATGTTTCTGCATATCCACAAACAGGGAAAGAACTATGGAGTCAGAAAGCATAATTCTTTCTCTGAATGTGGATGTGAAGAAATATTTTTAAAGAATTATAAATTCAATGAAATAAATATAAAAATAATGTAAAAATAAGAGAAATGTACATTAAGAGAACTTTGAGGTTTCATCCTACATGAAGTAAATTGGCAAAGATGCCCCCCCCCGAAAAAAAGTAGAAATTGTTTTGCAGGAGCTGAGGGAAGACAGTTAGGTACACTAATGCATTATTGTTGAAGCTATACATTGATCCAACCATCATGGAAAATAATTGATACTTCTGTGAGAAAATTGATTAAATTGTTACGCCCTTTGACCTCTTTTACCAAAGGAAGTAAAAAATAGAGAAGTCTTATATGAAAAGGGTACCAAAAGAGCCCTGCAAGCAAGGAAAAATATATTTAGACTTCCAAAAAAATTGTAGTTTCTCACAGAACATGCTTGTGAAAAGTTCAACTTTTCCATGGAAAGACCACTGGCTCTGGAGTGACAAGATCTGAGTTCAAATCCCACCCCTACAGCTTTCTACTCATATGACTGTGGGTAAGACAATTTTTTCAGTCTCAGTTTCTTCACTGGTAAAATGGGAACAATAATGCCATCTACTTCCCAAGGTCATTGTGACAACGAAATGAGATAATATCTGTAAAGCACTTGTTGTTCAGTCCTTCAGTTGAGTCTGATTGTAGCTGAGCCCATGGACCATAGCACACCAGGCCCTTCTATCCTCTACTGTCTCCTGAAATCTCTCCAAGCTCAAGCTTGTGGCTTCTATGACACTGTCTATCCATCTCATCTTCTGCCATCCCCTTTTCCTATTGCTTTTAATCTTTCTCGACATCAGGGTCTTTTCCAATGAGTCTTGTCTTCTTGTTATGTGGACAAAGTATTTTAAGATTCAGCTTCAGCATTTGTCCTTCCAATGAGTAGTCTGAATTAATTTATTTAAGTATTGACTGATTTCATCTCTTTGCTGTTCAAGGGAATCTCAAAAGTCTTCTCCAGTACCACAATTCAAAAGCATTGAAGGCCAACATCACAAAGTAGTAGTAGTGGTAGTAGTAGTAGTAGTAGTAGTAGTAGTAGTAGTAGTAGTAGCAGTAGCAGTAGTAGTAGTAGTAGTAGTAGTAGTAGTAGTAGTAGTAGTAGTAATAGCAGCAGCAACAATAGTTAACATTCTAAAGCCCTTAGGAGTTAAGACAATAGCAAGGAAAGACAAGAAGGTTTTCTTACAGGAGCAATGCAAAGACATAGAAGAAAACAATAGAATGGGAAAGATAGTAGATCTTTTCAGGAAAATCAGAGCAATCAAGGGAATGCTTCATGCAAAAAAATGGGCATGATACAAGACAAAAATGGTGCTCTACTTTCCTTTATAGTCCTATTCTCAGAGCCATACATTGCTACTGGAAAAACCATAGCTTTGACTATACTGACCTTTGTCAGCAAGGTGATGTCTCTGATTTTTTAGTATGATGTCCAGATTTGCCATAGCTTTCCTTCCATGGAGCAAGCATCTTTTAAATTCATGGCTGCAGTTGCCATCTGCAGTGATCTTTGAGCCCAGGAATATAAAACTGGACAGTGCTTCCATTTGTTTTCCCTCTATTTGCCAGGAAATGATGGGATTAACTGCCAAGACCTTATGGTTTTTTAATGTTAAACTTCAAGCCAGCTTTTACATTCTCCTCTTTCACCCTTGTCAAGAGGCTTCTTAATTCTTCTTCACTTTCTGACATGAGAGTAGTATCATCTCCATATCTGAGATTATTGACATTTCTCCCAAAAGCCTTAATTCCAGCTTTCAATTCATCTAGGCTGGCATTTCACATGATGTACTCTGCATGTAAGTTAAATAAATAAGGTGAAAATATATAGCCTTTTCACACTCCTTTTCCAATCTTAAACCAATCAGTTGTTCCATGTTTGGTTCTAACTGTTGCTTCTTGTCCCACATTAGAACCATGTTTGGTTCTAACTGTTGCTTCTTGGCCCAAATACAGGTTCCTTAGGAGACAAATAAGATGATCTCTTACTTCCATCTCTTTGAGGACTTGCCACATTTGATTGTGACCCACAGTCAAAGACTTTATTGTAGTCAATGAGCAGAAATAGATGTTTGTTTTTTTTCCTGGAACTCCCTTGCTTTCTCCATAATCCAGTGAATGTTGGCAATTTGGTTTCTAGTTCCACTGCCTCTTCAAAAACCATCCTGTTCTTCTGGTAATTCTCACTTCACATATTACTAAAGCCTAGCTTGCAGAATCTTAAGCATAATCATGCTGGTGTGTGAAATGAGTGCAAGTGCTCAGTAATTTGAAAATTCCTTGGCATTGTCTTCCTTTAGGATTGTAAGGTAAACTGATCTTTTCCAATCCAGTGGTCACTGTTGTGTTTTCCAAATTTGCCAGCATACTGAGTTCAGCACTTTAACAGCATCATCTCTTATGGTTTTAAATAATTCAGTTGGAATTCCACCACCTCCACTAGCTTAATTGTTAGCAATGCTTCCTAAACCCCACTTGACTCCATTCTCCAGGATGTCTGGCTCTAGATCAGTAACCACACCATCATCTGTTTATTGATAATGTTAAGATCCTTGTTTTGTAGTTCTATGTATTCCTGCCACCTCTCCCTAATATCTTCTGCTTCTGTTAAATCTCTACCATTTTTGTCTTGTATCATGCCCATTTTTTTGCATGAAGCATTCCCTTGATTGCTCTGATTTTCCTGAAAAGATCTACTATCTTTCCCATTCTATTGTTTTCTTCTATGTCTTTGCATTGCTCCTGTAAGAAAACCTTCTTGTCTTTCCTTGCTATTGTCTTAACTCCTAAGGGCTTTAGAATGTTAACTATTGTTGCTGCTGCTATTACTACTACTACTACTACTACTACTACTACTACTGCTACTGCTACTACTACTACTATTACTACTACTGCTGCTGCTGCTGCTGCTGCTGCTGCTACTACTACTACTACTACTACTACCACTACTACTACTTTGTGATGTTGGCCTCAAGGAGATAAGAGGTAAGCCAGTCCTAAATTAATTTACAAGTAGCCAAAGTTTTTGATTTTAGTCTTTTCTCTTTCTGTATCTACCTCCCACTTCATTTCAAGTCAACAAGCATTTAAAGGCCAGATACTACGTGTGTGCTAGTTCTGTGGTTACAAAAATAATCTTTCTCTTAGAAGAGCTTAGATTCTACTTCCTAATGTCCCCTCTCCCCTATCCCTACATGTTGAATGTCTTCATGTTGACTTCTGTCCAGCTTTCCAATTCTTCCTTTCTGTCTATATTACAAGTCCCACCCAAAGCCTGCCCTAGACTTGCAGGTTTCAAACCCATATTTTAACATTATTTTTCCTCACCCCATGCCTTGCCTTTTTCCTCTTCCCTCATCAAAATTCCCGTTTTATCTGTGCTAGGTAATCGGAAAAAAGCTTGATTCAATACAACATTCCTGTTGCTGCTTACCTATTCTGCTCCATCTGGACTAGCACATTCCATAGTGGACCTGAGACCTGGACTTTCACACACCATCTTCCAGTACCTATGCCATAAATCTTTTATTTTTTTTTATGTAAAAAAATTTTAGGGTAAGCTAGTGAATAGAGGCTCTGTGAATAGAGAATCAGCCCTGGAGTCAGGAGGACCTGAGTTCAAATTTGACCTCAAACACTTGACACTTCCTAGCAGTATGACACTAGGCAAATCACTTAACTCAGATTGCCTCATGATAAATAAACACAATAAAATAAATTTTATTAAATACTTTCCCTCCTCCACTCCTATTACTAACCTACCTGACTCCCTTTAAGCCCCAACTAAAATTACACCTTCTACAGGAAACCTTCTCCAACCCCTCTTAATTTCAGAGCCTTCCCTCTGCTAATTATTTCCTATTTATCTTGTATGTAGCTTGCTTTGTATATATTTGTTTGCATGCTGTCTCCCCTATTATATAATGTATTATATTATCATATAACATAATAGGGGAACCACTAATCTTTAAGAAAGTTGACTTCTTCCTCTTTGGATCTCCCATACTAGGGCACAACTCAGTGAACCGATGGCTGAGCATGTGCAAATTAGCCCACTCTATCTACTGGCTGGACCTAGACACCAGACTTCAGTTTTCCTTCCCATCCAGACATTCGTCTAGACAGATTTTTCTTTTTCTTTCTCTTCTTTTTTTAAAAACAGGCTTCTTGTAAAGGTTATTGCAAGTTCAAAGAATTTGTAAATGCTACCTTGGTTAAAGTACAGAAGAGAACTGGATTTGCTCAGCTATAGAACACAAAGGCCAACCAGACAAGTAGTTAACACCAAAATAGCTTTCTGTGGTACAAATATTCCCAAATGGACCAATAAAGTAAAAGAATAGTAATAAAAAGTATTTATTAAGCTCTTACTATTTGCCAGGCAGATGCTTACTATGAAGCAAGTAATCTCACTCTCCTTTTTATCTCCCCAGAACAAAACCCAATGCCCC
Source organism: Pseudochirops corinnae (assembly GCA_028646515.1). Lineage (NCBI taxonomy): Eukaryota > Metazoa > Chordata > Mammalia > Diprotodontia > Pseudocheiridae > Pseudochirops > Pseudochirops corinnae. The sequence continues at coordinate 75,233,221 of CM053585.1, forward strand.
AGTCACTTCTCTCTTTTATGTATTATCTTCCCTTATTTGAATGTAAGCTCTTTGAGGACAGAGATTATCTCTTGTATTTTTAGTATTTCTATCTCCAGCATTAGTATTATGCCTAAAACTTAAAAGGTAAAAACTCACCAAATTTTCCCTAATAAATTAAGTCTTTTAAAAAAACAAATAACTATCTTCAAATACTTACGATTTCTATTTTTTTTAATTTTTACTTCTTTTAGTCTTGAAATAGCCACATGCAAATGAGCTACAAGACCAAAATGCCCCAAAGTTCCATTAGTACTAAGGCTGTTTCTTGTCCTTTTGTGTCCTGAGTCTTTATACTCCCAGTTTCCTAGGTTTTAAATAAATAAAAACTATTTTTTTGCTTCTTTAAGCCATTTAACTGTTAATGCAGAAATAAGACATCATTATCTTTCACAAAATTATTTGTCTTGAACTTTATAGCATAGTTAAATTTTGTTTAAAAAAAATCTGCTGAAATCTCATCCGAAAACTTTCTTCATACTCATATTTTAGCAATTTTTATTAAATCACATTATTTTCCTACTCCTTATAGGCATCAAAAAGTTTATCTATGAAAAAAAGCAATATCTTATATCCTTTGCCAGGTGATATAATTCTTTTTCTTTACATGAGAGTATTTTTCTGCCCTTTTCACAAAATTACTCCATCCATATAAAAAGATGGTACCTTATATCTCATGAAAAGGAGATAATCGCTTGTCACATTAAGTTCTTAATAAGTCCTAGGATCAATTATGGGTCAGCCACAGTAACACTTTACATGCCTAGTTATAGTACTCAGGGCCCTTTGATTCTGGCCCACTTTTCAGCCATCACCAGTCAGAGTAATTGTCTTTTCAAATCCATAGATCACTTAGTGACCCCTACCAATACTTCTCTGAACAGATCAAACCAGATGATCAACCAGAATCCAAAGCAAAATGCATTTCATGAAACAAAATATTGAAAATAACAATAAAATAATTAAAACAAAAACAGATGATTGAATTAGGTGTTAATTTCAATGTATTCTCTATAGAGCCCCTTCTCAGCATGGAAACTAAATGATTGCTGAACTCCACCCCACACACCATCACACACACACACACACACACACACACACTTCCTTAGCAGGTCTTGAAATCAGCAATTTTTAGTATGGGAACTAGACAACATACTCATGATACAGATGACATTTTCTTCCCATTTCTCCCTGGCTTACTCTCATGTTTCTTTATACATACTTCTTACCCTACACGGCACTTTCTACTCAGTCTCTTACAAAGAAATAAGTTTTCTAGCAATCACATGTACCTGGAACACAACTAAGAACTGGCAAGGAAGCAAAAAATGTCAATTCAAAATAGGTATTGCAAAGTCTGCATTCTTAAGCTTAAGTACTTTTTTCTGAGGACTCCCCCCTTCACTAAGACTATTTACCCTCATTTTACATAAAATTCACATAAGTGTGGTATTCTAACATTTTAAGCTACTCAGAACATTAAAAGAAGTTCATTGGAAGGGAGAGAAAGGCTTTTAGAGGATGTCTCTTTACAGCACTGAGAAATGACAGTTGAAAGTTGAACATTTGGGGGCGGAGCCAAGATGGCAGCGTAGCAGCAGCAACATATCACAGCTCTCACATAGCCACCCCAAAATACCCATAAAATATGACTCTAAACTAATCCTAGAACTCCAAAACGCACACAAATATACTTTCCACTAAAGTCAGCTCAGCTAGGAGGAACCATATCAGCACTGCGAACCGAAACCAGCCTGGCCTGAAGCCTTGGCTGAGCCCTGGGGGCGGCTGGACAGGAGGAGCGGAGGAGCCTTGGATTAGTGGCAGCTGCAAGCAGCATTCAGAACTAGGTCAGTGAGACTTGCCAAATCAGGGGAGAAAAGCGATCCAGCTGAAAGACCTCCAGGGCTGGAAAGTGAAAAACAGAGGTTTTTCACCTGCCTCCTCATTGCAGCTTCCAAGCCCTCAGCCTGCAGATAGCAGGGGGACTAAGCGATTGTTCAGAGGCTGAGTGCTCTCACGTTGAGTGGCCTGGATCCGGATCGCGGTCTTGGGCTTTGGTCTTCTGGGGTTTCTTTATCTAGCGAGCCAGAAGCAAGTAGGAAAGGGACCCAACACCTTCTTGAGAGCTACGGCAGCCGGGAGGACCCCAGCAATTTGGGACAGAGCTTTCCCTTCTGGAAGCAGAGCCCCACAGAGATTTAAAAAAAAAAAAATCACGAACTGACCAACAATGAGTAAGAATAAGCATAAGAAGCAAAGTAAGAACAGCAACCAAACCCTAGATTCCTTCTTTGGGGAAAAGAAAGATCATGCCAAAGAGAGGGAGGAGGAGAGCACAGCCAGAGC
>CM053585.1:75236108-75263254 GCA_028646515.1 Pseudochirops corinnae
ATCTAGAATCTAAAGTTCCATAATCAAATGTTATATCTATCTATCTATCTATATGCAATTATTATTATTATTATTATTAACTACATCCAACTGGAACTTGAGATACACAGGCACTGTGATTAGGAGATCTATCCTGCCCTACCAAAAAGTCAGAGAGGTGAGGGGGGAAGACATAGGAGAGAATAGACTGGGGGAGGGGGGGATACACTGGGACGGCTGTTTTGGGGTGGTGGGTAGGGAAAGATGGGGAGAAAATATGTAACTCAAAATCTTGTGGAAATGAATGATGCAAACTAAAATAAAATTTAGAAAAAAAAAAAAAAAGAAAGAAAGTTGGACATTTAAGGAGACAGAAAAACCACCCAGAGCAGACACATACATAGCACTCAGAATCATTTAGTACAGGGGCAAATAATCTTGAACTTCAGCAAGCCTAGAGGGTTTCAATTACTGAATTACAGCAAAATGCACTGATATAAATTCATAATACAAATTCAGAGCTATCAGCAAAAGGTTAAACTGTGTTAAATAGGCACTGCTAAAGAAGTTAGGGAAGTATTTAAAAAATCTTATCTAAAATTGTTTTAAATCTAAGTGATTAGAGGTATAACATTCAGCTACTCAATGAAACAAAAGAAAACTGGTCCAGAATAATTGATTCTCCAAGAATTTTGAATAAATGAAGTTTTACTATATCCCCTTTTCTTCCTGAAGACTGAACAGTGAAAACTCCTTTTTGAGAACTTTCACACCATTTTGTCAATGCCTCTCCCATTTACTTCTATTGTGTTTTAAATCTATTTGTGAGGTATATTTCATTTGTCACAAGATCCATGAAACTGATAAAAAAAATACATTTTTAATGTGTATTACATTGATTAGATATGAATTTCTATTATCTGTTCCATTTTTTATGTTTGTAATTCATCTGTAGAATTTATGGCATTTATATTTACTAACGTAATAACTGAACTTGACATTTATATTGTGTTTTAAGCTTTGCAGAGTCCAATCTATGCACATTCTCTTTACTGATCCTCACAACAATGCTGTAAGGTAGTTATTCATTTGTTGTATTTGTATCCTTCAGAGATTGTGGTAATTCATGCTTCAAAAGTCATATAACATCAATACAAGAATACTGGTGTTAAAAAGGTGGGCTTTTGTTTCATGGGAGAGCAGGGGTTTATTAAAAGCAATATTCTTTCCCTCCTACCTTCTCCCACTGGGGAAGAAAAGAAAAAACAAATCCCTTGTAAGAATTATGTACAGTTAAGAAAAACAAGTTCCTTCATCAGCCGTGTCCAAAGATATATATCTCAGATAAAGAAATAGTAACCTTTCCCTCAGGGAGCTTATAGTCCAAATTAAGAGGAAAAGACATATCAAACCATGTTGATATTATGTTTATACATATGCATGATGCTGCAATACAGAGAAATAATATGTACACAAAAATGTTAGAGGATTCAAAGTAAAAGATATTTTTTCAGGGAGTATTGATCTAGGCTTTGTATGTTTATAATGTTATCAGAGTCAACATGTCAAACAGAATTGTCAGCAGGTTTTTTGTTTTGTTTCATTTCGGTTGTTTGCTGCCATGTAGGGCTACACGGAGTACAGCACAATTGTTCAGTTGTTTCAGTCACGTCCAACGCTTCGTGACCCCACTTGGGGTTTTCTTAGTAAAGATGATGGAATGGTTTGCCATTTCCTTCTCCGGCTCCTTTTTCAGATGAGGAAACTGAGGCAAACAGGGTTATGGGACTTCCCCAGGGTCACACAGTTAGGAAGTGTCTGAGCCCAGATCTGAAAGGTCTTTCTCTCTCCAGGGTCCACACTTAAACCATCACCCCACCTAGCTGCCACAATACAATGTAACAAAAAAGGAAGGCGGGCATTGGATAATTATGGAATGAAAGTTTTTTTAAAAAGAGAGAGAAAGAAAGTATTTAGGCAACAATTCATGAAACTCTTTCCCCTATGGATCTATTTTATATCAACAGATGGCTATCCATCTCTCTCCTTTTTTGGGAAGAGCCTCCAACTGGTTTTGTCATCCCTAGTATTCAGTGATCATTTTCCTCTTCCTCCTCCTCTGTGTGATTGGGGTTTTATTGGTAAATATACAAAGTCCTCTGCCTTTTCGCTCCCAACACCTATCAAGATTCACCATTGCCTCTTCAGATCCTTTTTCTCCTGGATTTCTGTGCTGAAGTTTTTCCATGTTCCTTGAGTCCCTTCCCCTTCTCTTCTAGAAGGGAGACTAGCCTCCATTTTGAGCATAAGTAGCCTAAGTATGCATGGCTGTGGCAGAAATGCAAACAGAAATGCAATACAGATCATTGCAAATGCCATCCTTCTGTACTTATATTTGGAAGTGAGGTCTCACTCCCCATCTTGCTTGCTAACAGCTCTCCTTGCAGAGCTACTGGAGCAAACTGCCCGGGGCAATTACAGATGCAACTGCCATTATCCTCACATCTTGGTAGCATTTTTAGCACCTCTTCAGTTTCATGACACCCATATCTAACTTCCTTTCTCCTTCTTCTTACTGGTTTTCATCAATTTGTTTTACTTAACTTGGCCCAACAAACCCCTCTTTTCCTTCTCATTTGGCTCAAGTCTTTCTCTTTTGGCTTCTTCCATCTTTCCTCTTCCTCAGATCTTTCATATGGAATCTTTCTCCTCTTAGACTAAGTTCTCCTTCAGACTGAGACGTTTTGTTTTAGTGAGAATCTTTCTGCTTCAGCTTCTCCCTAAGTCTTTCCAAGTTCAATCTCAGACCCTCTTTGCAGTTCCAATATCTTCCATATCATTTCATGATGATTTCTCATTATACTCAAGCACTTCTGTCCCTTTCCCCATACATTCTTGCCCTTCAGAAGCTGGAAGTAGGAGTCAAATGATACAGAAACTAACAAAATTATTTCTACAAATGATTGGTCCCCTAGTCCTTTTTATTTTACTTTTGAAAAGTTTTGACCTTTTAACAACTTTAATATTTCCTCTCTTGTTGAGTAAAATGGGAGATCCAAGCAGGCATGAATCTGGTCCTATTAATATCTAGCTCTTCACTATTTGGGTACATTGCCTTGTAAAACTCATCCTGCAGGAAATGGCTTCAAACTTGCCAAGATTAGTGGGAGACATAAGTCACATAAAATCGGCTGTTGATTTCCAAGATCTCTGAAAATTTTTCCATCATCTCAATTCAATTAAAATAATTTGTGAATAATTATTAATAAAATAATAAATTCAAATAAAATAATTTATTACCCATTTTTATCAGGAACTATGCTAGGCACTGAGGAATGGTGGGAAGAACAAAGAAAAAAATAAAACAATCCCTGAACTAATTGGTGAGATCATAATAGGCTTCCTCTCTGTAGCAGATGGCATTTGAACTGCTCTTTGAAGGAACCTAGGAATTCTCTGAGGTAGAGGTCAGGATAGGATGCATGACAGCCAATGGGCATAGTCTGTAGGAAAGCATGGGAATGGGGAATGGAATGTCATGTACAGGTCCAGTTTGGCCAAAATGAAGATGTGAACAATAATGTATCATAAGGATGATATGCTTCCAATACTCAGGTGTGGCAGATTGGGTCAGAAGAAATGACATTGCGATGGCTTATCATTATCACTGTTTCTCTTTTAAAATATTTATAAGTCACCTTTTTAATAGTGCTGTTTATCATTTTACCAGCAAAAGAAGGCAAGGCCAAGAGGAGTAGGCATAGTTTTCAGGCTCCATTCTCTTCCTTTTTAGGAAAATTTCACCTTCTGTTTCCATAGTACCTCATCCAACCTCCAGGATATCCTAAAGGTCTTTGACAGCGGCCCAGCAATCACCTCTTTCAATTCCTTCAATAACCCAGTAATAATTAGATATAGTACATATACAGAGGGCAGCTAGATTCTGTCTGACCATCTGCTGACCATTGTTGTTCTATCCTTCCTAATCCAAAGATCATTCTTCTTAGAAAATACAACATAAATAAAACATTGTTCCTGAAGAGCTACGTTTTCTCATTGTCATACATTATAATTACCCAATAAACTCTGAGTATCTATCCTAGCCGTTGTTGGATCCACCTCTTGTCTCCAACAAAGCTCTTAAAAAAAAAACAAACCTCCAAAACCATATTAGTCATTGCTAACCTCAGTTCACCCTGGGATTTTGTCTTCTTAAGAATATTCTTATACAAATGAATGAATGAACGCAAGAATGCATGAAAAAATGATTAAGCACTTACTACATTCCTGGCATTGTGCTAAGTACTAGAGGTACAAACAGAAACAAGGAAGATAGTCCTGCCCTAAAAGAGCTTACAATCCATTATTATCCAGACTGCACTTGACTCATTTCCTCAGAATTTTCTCCACCATGCCAAGGAAACCTCTTCACCCCGGAAGCTCATTTCATCCCAGGACTACTTCTTCATTGACAGTACCCTATAGCCCTGCAATCTCTCTCTCTCTCTCTCTCTCTCTCTCTCTCTCTCTTCCTCTGTTTGGTTGGTTCCTCCCAAAACCTTCCATTTAAAGAGAAGGCCCCATCATCTATGCCTTCAATCCTCTCCAGATACACTCCTGACTATCTAGACTATCAAAAGCATGCCCCTGCATTGGGTACCTTAATTCCCATTTTCAGCTTCCTTTTATTATCCTCCTTGACTAGAATGTAAACTTTTTGAGGGCAGAGACTATTTTTCTTTCAGCTCATATTTATATTCCTAGCACTTAGTACTGTGCGTGACTCTGGACGAGTTATTTAAGTTCCCTTAGACTCAGTTTCCTCATTTGCAAAATGAGGGTAATAATAGCACACACATTAGAGGATTGCCATGAGGATGAAATGAGGCAATACTTATAAATCACTTTACAGACCTTAAAGCTCTATACAAATGCTAGTTATTATTATTATCATAGTTATTTTTATTGTGATCAGCATCATTATCCTTGTGCCCCTAGGAGCCCTTTCTCAAGTCAATGGGTTCTTCTTGGAACTTCCATTTTGAGGAAGTGCTCAGTGTTTAATAAATAAGTATTTAATAAATACTGCTTTACTTGATTTAAAAGTGGCTTTGGCACATATAATATCTTCACTATAAATGCTGGGGATAAAAATGTAAGCGAGTAAAAGTTCCCACCCTCCAGTGCACAGTCTTGTTGACTCGACATATATCATAGAAAACATGGTGCACAGGGAGCAATGACAGATATACATGCTACAATGGTCTGATTCTGGGCCAGATAAGGCAAAAACTCACCTTAGAGAACTATGCTAATCTTTTATTTTCATTCTCAATTATTTATCCTTGTTTCCCCATGTTTTCCCCATTGAAATCTTTTCAAAATTTGTGTTAGTCTCTGAGTTCTCTATGCCTCTGTATCATTCTCTTTAGTCAACTATCTCTTTTCTTCATCATTAGAATAAATTTTTGTCTTCAGAGTTTCACTTTTGAGAGTTTCACATCTCTCATAAGTCAGCCTTTCCCACAAAATATTAGACCATTTTATACTATCTACCCTTTCCTTGAAATCTGCTCTCCCCAGAGCAAGAGTACTCATTATAGCATGCCTGGAATCCCTCTCCATTTCTATCATCAAATCTAAGATGGAACGGCAACTTGACTCCAAGGTTTTGTCAGTCCTACTTCAGTGGACTTGGTCTTCCTTTTTCTTCCAAATAGCAATTTCCTCTACCTTTTGAAAGGTGATACAACTATTAATGCAATACATGAATGCATCAGTTAGTTGCTCTGCTTTTGGCCGAAAGTCAGTGTGACTTCTGTATAATTGAAATCCTCCATTACCACAATATTATCCTTTTATGCCAACTGTGTGATGTTTCCCAAACTCATCACATAATTTCTCCTTCAGTGCAGGTAGTCTGTAATAAGCCTTACAGTCACATAGCTTCTTGATCTTTTGTTGATCCCTCCCACCTCCACTTCTGACTCTCCCATTTTCTTCCCTGTTCCCCAGCTGAAGGATTTCTTTACCCAGGGGAATGCTAGAGCCAGCTTGAACTGGCTCCCAAAAGCCAATTGTTCAGTTTTCACTGTGAGTATTTATGTCTCTGAAATTGGCATATGCTACACACTGCAATTCAGGGCTTGATTTATTGTTTTGTTGACTGTTTAGACTTAAGAAAGTGCTGGAGAAAATGTGAATAGTGTAGATTAAGATTAAAAGTGTATCATGCACACATTGTGTCATGCATACGTTTTCTTCACAGAGAGCCAGTTGTTCAACACTTAATAGCACATCCTATGGCATCCTTATTCTGGAAGATTTAGTGGCACGATGAATAGAACACTGGACGTGGCATCAGAAAGACGAGTTCAAGTCTGCCCTTGAACACTTCCTGGCTGTATGACTCTGGACAAGTTACTCACATTCCCTTAAACTGTTTCCTCATTTGCAAAATGAAGGTAATAATAGCACAAACAGTATATTGTTGTTATGAGGATAAAATAAAGTACTTTACAAACCGGAAAGCTCTATTCAAATGCTAGTTATTATTATTATCATAGTTATTTTTATTGTTATCAGCATCATTCTCCTTCTACTTCTAGGGTCCCTTCCTCAAATCAATAAGTTCTTCCTGGAATTTCTATTGTGAGGAAGTGTTCAGGCCTTGTGCTCACTCCCACACTCCTCTTCTGGTCCCACTTTTGACACTCCAGACATTTCTACCATGCCCCTTCAGGTGTCCCTTCTCCCTCTTTCTCACTCTCTTTCCCCGTCTACTTTTCAGCCACCTTTCACGTTTTATCTTCCTTCAGTAGAATGTAAACTCCTTGAGGGCAGGGACTGTCTTTCTTTTTTGCTTGTACTTGTATTTGTATGCCTGCCACATAGTAAGCACTTCATAAATTCTTATTGACTTGACCCATGCTTTTCCTCTACCATACTTCTTCTGTTGAGTATCTGAATTTGCTCAAATGAGAATATCTTATTTAATGTACAATTCTACTCCACCCCCTTCTTTTATTTATTCTGTTCCTTTTTAGTAATGCATATTCTTCCAGAGCTATGTTCTAGCCATAAGTCTACCAAGCGTCAGTAATACCTACATTACAAGTTCAGATTTGTCTTGTGTAAGAATCTCCAGGTTACCCTAATTATTACCCAGATATTATGTATTTGAAAGTAAATATCTGAGTATACGACTTTCATTTTGCAATTTCTACTGTCAAATATTATCTCTTGATAATATCTCTCCTTACATGCCATTTTTCCTCTTAGCTTTTACCTATTACTCTTTTTGGTAACCAAATTCATTATATCAATGTGGACAATTTCTTCCCTTTTCTTTCTTTCTCAGTTGTTAGTACTCCTATCAGATTTGAAGGAATTCATAGAAACATGCTTTTACCTGCCTTAGTTCAGCCCTTAGGCAAGAGCCTGTCATTCCTATATTCAGAGTCATGATCCAGAAAAACGAAATCCCATTCTTAGACCACATCTTCTTAGCCGCTTCTTTCCTTCCCACTTCTACCTTTCTCTTCTGAATTTCCTATATTCAATCAGTAATAGTGACAAAAACACAACTTGTGCCTTAAGGTATTCAGCTTTTTCACTTGATTTTTCCAAGTCCTTGCTGATGATTTCTAAGTTTTTGCTGGTGTTTTCCTTTGTCTTCCTATGTATCACTAGAAGTGGATAATGGTTGTCAAATTTTACAAGTTCTGAGAATCTCTGTCATATCTCATGTGCCACAAGGAGACTGTAGATCTCTATTGTTTCAGAGGTGGGGAACCTCCGGCCCTGAGGCAAAGGGCCACACATGAAGACTTAGAGGGACACCTAGAAGATTCCCCACCTCTGTTGTAGGTCATGCTGGCAAATAACTGTCTCCCTATAAGAATAATGTTTCCCTCCAATAAGAAATGACAGTTGCAACTCCTCATCTCGTCCTGCTCTAACCTTTCATCAAATTATCCCCTTAACCTTATGATACTTTAGTCCATATCATTATTCCATCAAGCACAAGGATCCATATCCTTCATAGAAAAAGATCAATATCTACTACTTAGTTCCAAATATTCAATGGTTCTATTGCTTCCCTTCTGCCTCTATAATATTCTTTCATCCTCCAATCTCCCAACACAGATTAGAATTCTTCCCCTTCACATTTTTTCTTTTGTTCTTTGAAATAATTCTTCCTTTTGTTTTCAAAGAAAATTATATTCTCCCTTTTAACCTGGAGAGTAAACATATTTTCATCTTTTCCTAGTGAACATATTCCAACTTAATTTGAATACATGTATATATTATTTGGCATGACTTTGAGTAGGATCCAGGTGACTGGACCATGCTTGCTGCCTCAGGACCAGCCTAGCTAAATTTTAAGAGGCTCATCACCAGTAGGCTGGCCACAGGATGATGAATTCTCTGGTTTTGACAAGCCATGAAACAAAAATGATCTTCATCATGTGAATTCTTTTTCCACTGTAATTTGGACAGAATGGTAGAAAAAGGAGCAGGAAGTACTAAGAATTACATAGTTTTTAGACTGTCTTAAAATATTAGCTTAGTAGATAATAATTTAAATTAAAGATTGGTGTCCAATGACCAAAAAATTAATATACTATTAGAAGAACTACATACACATTGACATTCTGTCTAAAAGTGAAACCACAAGGTATAAGGAAGTTGCTGTTAAATGGAATCATGGCTCATAAGCTCTCTTTGGAGAGGCAAATAAAGGAGTTGGCAAAATTGGTTTGATTCTGTGCCAAAAGGCAATAGGAAACAATTTCATAAGAAATTTGGTCATCTGGCCTTGTGGTGCTAATGATGGGCAAAAGTAAAAAGACCACCATGAAGATAATGGCTGTTTATATACTGTCTGCAGGAAAGTATAAAAAAGTTGAGAAATTCTATGAAGAATTCAACAAGATGCTCTAAATTAAGTCATTACAGACCTTTGTACTTCAATGAGAAGGTGTACATAGGACATAGAAGGGCAAAAACTACATATTGGAAAAGATTATTCTGAATTTTGAACCATATAGATATGATAATGGCCAAAGATTTGTGGACAACAGTAGTTTAGCATTTGTATACAATGACTTCTTCCACCACAAAGATAACTGGAAGGTCATAGACCCAGTTTAAACTAAACAATGTAATAAAAAATGAAATTAACTATATCTCAACAGGCGGGAAAGTACTAGTTACTGATGTGTACATCATTGCTAAATTAGCTGTCTTTGTGCAGTCACATAGTTGACTGGTTGGAGCACATGTCAAAATCAGTAGCAAATTATAAAAAAGAATAAGAATGAGAAGACACTAAGAAGCCACAACAGCTCCAATATGGCCTATTCAAAAAAAGCTAATGGTCGTGAAAATGGGAAATAGGACTTCTGGTTAAAGATGGCAGCACGAAGGATTCTAAGATCCAGATCCCTAAGGCACACCCATTAACAAGGAAATGAAAACTTTAGACCAAATAAAAATGCCACTGGACTTCTCTAATCCCATAAAGGAGACAGAACCAGAAGCACAGACTACCTTGGGGGTTGAGGCTATTAGTATGCAAAACTGCTGAAGAAAGCTACTTGTCAGTGATAACAATTCCAATTGTCACCATCCTTGCCTTAAGATCCTACAAGACTGCCTGAGAGCATAACCATAGAAATAATTAAGGCCAAAAATATCAAGTATAGGATAAAACTCTCAGGCATGTTCACCCAATATAATCACCACTGTAATGGAGAGTATTCTGCACAAAATAAAAATCAGAGAGGTATTCCTTCTAGATATTGACTTTCTCCAGATGCTATTGCTTTTGGATGATGTGGTGCTGATTATACCAAGCCTCAGAATATCATAGGGTCTCATCAATGAGATTTATAACTACTCCGAAAAGATGACTCTAAAAATCCACATAGGAAAAACAGAACAATGAAAAATGTCTATTGCCCAGGCTATAGCATACGCTTGGATGGACAGTCCATTGACACAGTTCATTTGTACATATAAATGTGCAGGCATTGAAGACAATGAATTAGTCCCATGATGAAGAGGAGAAAGAGATTGAGCTGGATTGTATCTGGGGAATTGCACAGTGCTCCCTACAATACAAAATTGTTCCCTGATATAAAAACTCACTAAAAAAAAAAAAAGCAACTAATATTCTTCTGCTAGAAAAAGGAAGACAGCAAACAAAAGAAAAATGGAAAAGATGTAAAAGGATTTTTGTAACCAACTTTTTTCTTTTTACCATTAAGGACAGTAGAGCCCTCACATTTGGATTCTAACATCAGAGTCCCAGATGAAGGAGGGGGGAGTCTAACATCAGACTCCCAGATGAGGCAGGGGGGCTTCTAACATCAGACTCCCAGATGAAGGAGGGGGGATTCTAACATCAGACTCCCAGATGAAGGAAGGGGAGCAATAGCACTGAAGAGAACAAAGATGTGAAAAGCATCTTGATTAGACCAAGTGAGTATATATAGGTGAGATCTGCGCTGGAGGCAACATAATTGGGAGGGAATTAAGGACTTGATTCACAATGTGTCTAAAAGAGAGGAAGCTATTAATGCCTGGAGAAAAAAATTGAACTTTATTCATACTGAAAAAGGTGACCTCAAGAATGTCTGCAGATATTGATCTATATATCTACTTTTCCATCTATATAAAACTTTTATGACAATCATCTCCACATGCATTGAGAGTATCAGTGATGAGGATATTAGGAGGGAACAACCAGGCTTTAATAGGCAGCATTGCATAGTTGATCCCATCTTTTACCCAAATGACTGAAAGATGTAGAGACTACAAAGTCCCTCTGTGCTTATTGTTTTTTGATTTTTTAAAAAAAAAAGCATTTGATCCAGTAGCACAAAATTACTTCTGATTCTTCGAAAGAAATAATAGAAACAACGTTATTCAATGACTCTCTGATCATAAATATTAGATGAGACATAAAACAAAGAAGCTTCTACTTGTCAAAGGGGCTCGTCACTGTTATGTAGGAGGTTTGTTGCAAAGTCTAAATGCAGATGACATTTTGCTGGTTGCATTAAGCCTCAGGATATTGCAGAACCTCCCAGAAGAGATTCATAACCACTCAAAAGAATTTGGCATAACCATTCACAGAAGAGAAAGCATGTGTATGAAGAATGTCTCTCTAAAGCCCAGATTATGATGTGCAGTTAGATAAATGACACGTAGAATTTGTCTATCAGTATACATATGTGTATATATATATATATATATGTATTGTGTATGGATATACATGTATGTATATACATATGTGTGTACATACATCTGTGTATATATGTATGCACACACACATGTGTGGATATCTATATACATAAAATCTTAGACAAAGAATTGGACAAGAATTAAAGAAGAATGACTGCCTTAATACAAAAGCATTTTATGTTTACTATGCTCTGTGCCTTAGCACAAACAATACACACTATGTGCATATAAATACATAAAGAACAATTTTTGCCCTCAAGTAGCCTACATTCTAACAGAAGACAAAAATGAGAAGGGACAGCCAGGGAGGGGCACTTTGTTTCTAAAAGTTACAGGACTGTTGATAGTGGTAGGGTGGTATAGATCCACATACTCTTTCCTGGAATAAAGGCAGAGAGGTTTGATCATGGCTCATGGTTCCAGAATTGGGGTGAGTGGAGCAAGGGAAGGAAGGGAAAGGAAGAAAGAGTCATTTCAAGGCAGCCAGGTACTTAGTAAGGAGAAGATGGCTAGAGAATGAAGAGTGAAACAAAGCATGATGGTTGGGGCTTTCCTGAAATTCTGGCCTAGGAGAGATAGCAAGTCATCAGTCAAGACTGCAAGATTCCAGAGTGGAAATTTCTCTAGGGAAGTCTTAGATGAAGAGGAGATGAGAATAAGGGGGAGACGAGCAGGCTAGATTTCTTTCAGAAAATTACAAAGTTCCTTTAATGACTCCAAATTTTTACCAGAAATGAAGCTCCATACTTTTTTCCAATACAGTTTACCCATGTTTTTTTTATAGAGCTCTGAGTCATTGAGCATTACAGTCTCTGAAGAATTAAGAATAAATATTACAAAAGGTCAAAGGAGAGACAGTTAAATGTGGATCAGCTGCAACATAAAATAAATAAGGACCTTCAAAGAAGAACCAGAGTAGATGTCATTGAAGAAATGTATGATTGATAAGACAGCTAGGTGGGGCAGTGGATAGAATGCTGGGTCTGGAGTCAGAAGATTCCTCTTCCTGAGCTCAGATCTGGTCTCAGACACTTAATAGCTGTGTGTCCCTGGACAAGTCATTTAACCCTGTTTGCTCTGGAGAAGGAAATGCCAAACCACTCCAGTTTTTTTACCAAGAAAACCCCAAATGAGGTCAGGAAGAGCTGGACACAACTAAAACAATTGAACAATAACAGTAGTGATTGATAAAGAAGATAGACTCATCATTAGGCAAGTGTGAGTAATTATTCGTGTTCAATCTGTGCTCCATTAGGATCTTTGAGATGTTGGAACAAAATGAGAAAAGCCCTAGCATGCTGATTGAACTCACTGTGTTATAAACTTACAGAAGACTATGGAAAAGAATGACAAAGGATGACCTTCATGGATAGGTTACGATCTTCAGGGTTGGAAGGAACATCTACCTCCATGAGAACACAAATCCATTGGAGTATTCTATTGGCTCTACTATATGACTGAAGATCATGACACGTCAAAATCTCTGAAGAATTAAAATTGCAGATGATTTAAAAAGCAATGGAGAGATACAGTTATCCCTTTCACCATACAAGGGTTTATGGGTGTGACACCCCATTGGTCTGGAAAATCCCTGTAAAAATTTTTTTGGCTCTTCCTTTGTACAAAAGAAATCTGAATTGTTACAGTACTAAAAGATAAAATATGTTGATAGTATACAATTATATATCTATAGATCATGCATTTCTGAGTTTTTAAACTTTTTATATGAGGAAATTGAGGCAAACAAGTTAAGAGACTTACCTGGGGTCATGCAGCTAGTTAGAGTCTGAGACTAGATTTGAACTTAAGTCCTCTCGACTCTAGTCCTGTTGCTATATCTATTATGCTGCCTAACTGCCCCTATTTATGGAAGATTATGTTTCAAGGTATTGGGGTAAATACATGTATGTTTGTTTTAGGTATATCTTTGAAATCAATATCCTTTGCAAAATCTGATTTAATGTTAAGCATTTAAATGAAACTAGTAAATAAGGTACTAGTTATTGGGTTCCTAAAAGGGGAGATACAGTCAGTGGGGGCTCAAGCCAATGACAGAGAACAGACTTCCTAGCTTCATCAGAAAACAGGAGCATCCTGAAGGTGTAATGATAATGAGAAATCATGTTACAACAAGATAAGGCTTAATTCACTTAGTCCCCCAGGACAGAAGTTCTCTTCCTCCTTTCTCTCTGTACCTTGTTCAGTCTTTCTCAGGAAAGAAGTTCTATTAATCCTCTATTCTCAAACAGTCTCTTTTTAGCCACCACAATTAACATTCTTTTTAGAATGATTATTATCTCACAAGATTCTATTCCTTTTTAAAGATATATTAACATTGCCATAGTCCTTGTGGAGGGACTACTAAAGATTGCATTACATATGAAAATACATATTGGAGAAAAGGATGGAGAGTGAATAGAGAGTTGGCCTAAGAATCAGGAAGATCTGGGTTCCAATCCTGTTTCTTACTGACTGTGTAACCCTTAGGTAAGTCATTTAACCATTACACTGTGTACAGATCTTATTTCCCTGGTTAAAGTGTAAACTTCTTAAGGGCAGACACAATTGTTTGTAGCTTGCACTTAACAAATATTTCATAAAGTGTTAAAAGGTCACATACTATCAGATTTGGTTGATGTGTTGTTTAGTTTTGTTGAACTACTTTTTTTTCCTCCTTATTTTTCCTACTTTGTTACAAGGGATGTCTTGCTGAGTAAGAGAGGAGAAAATGACATATTTAAAAAATGAAGGCAAGAGAACACATTTTTTAAAATTAAAAGAAAATATAGAATAAATATAAACTTATCTATCAATTTTTGTGAAAAAGGATGACAGATGATTCCAAACAGTAACATCTCATAAAGCTTAAGGACATAGCAAACTGCAAAATTCAATCAACAAGCATTTACGAAACGCCTACTGTGGTCCTAAGCACTGGGGATACAAAGATACAAGGAGAGGTAAAAGACAGTCCCTGCTTTCAAGAGCTCATAGTCTAAAAATCAGTTTTTAAAAAGCTCAGCAAGATATCCAACTAAGTAAAATCATCCCAAGGGCATTCAAGGTTGAAAAAAGGAAAAGAAATACAAATGGAAGAAAAATGGAAATGATTTGCAAAAATGATTTCAGCAAACTTTTGTTTTTCCATTAAGGATAGTGGAACCATCATACTTGGACGCTCACACCACAGTCCCTGAGGTACTTATCAAAGAGGTAGAAATAGAGATCTGTGCTAGAGATGATACATTTATAAGGGCACCTAGGGACCAATATACAAGATATCTGAAGGAAGAAAGATACTGAAGGCCTGGAAAAATACTGAACCTTATTAATAGCCCAAAAAAGGGAGAGAAAAGAACATACATAACTACCCACCTATAAGCCTACTTTCCTGTCTGCACAGAATCTCTATGAAGGCCGTTTATATGTGAATTGAATGTATAATTGAAAGTATAATGTGGAGATTTATAGGAAACAAGTAGGCTTTTGTTGACAATACTGAAACATGGACCACATCATTACATTCTCAAAGATGACTAAAAGATATAGAGAACAACACAAAATCCGATTGTGTTTATTGTTTGTTGATTACAAAAATGTATTTGATTTGGTAGAATAAAGCACTGCCTAATAGCCTCTTTTATATATAGTAAGATGTCCTTAGAATATATAACAACAGAAATAACCCTGTTTGATGACTAATAATAAACACCAGGTGAGACATAAAACAGGGAGATTCATGTTCACAGTAGTGAATATTTTTAGCATTCACCACTGTGATGGAGATCCGGCACAAAGCCCAGGTTAAGGAGAAATTCCCTGGAGATGGTGAAGCCTTCCAAATAATACTGTTTATAGTCACACAGTGTTAATTGCCTCAAGTCTCAAGATACTGCAAACCTGTAGTCACTCAAGGCAATTTAGTTTGTCCATCCACAAAGGAAAAGTGTTAAAGGGACTCATCTTGAGTTACAGAGATTCCCAAGCTACTTCCAGCTTTGGAGACCCAAGCAATAATGTTTTTTTGTTTTGTTTAGTTTTGCAGAATCACAGAATTTGAGAATTGGAAGGAATCTCAGCAGATAGCTAGTTCGGCTTTATAATAATTATTATTATTGGCAATAATAATAATAAATGTTTATATAGCACCTACTAGACCCTGTACTAAATACTTTATGAATCTGTACAACAATTCTGGGAGGTAAGTGCTATTATTATCGCCCTTTTAGAGATGAGGAATCTGAGGCAAACAGAGGTTAAGTGACTCACCCAAAGTCACTAGTAAGCCTCTGAGAATTTGATCTCATGTGACCCTGACTCCAGCCTGGTGCTCTATCCACTGTACTCCCTAGCTGTCTCATACAGGGGCTGAATCCTCACTATACCACATCCCACAGGTGGTCATCGCACTTCTGCTTGAAGGGATGGGAGGAGGAATAGCCCACCATCTCCACAGGCAGCCCAATGCTGTTTAGACAGTTCAAATGAGTAGGAAAGGTTCCTTGATATCAAGCCTTACTTTTTTTCTTGGTAACTTCCATCCATTGCTCCTAGTGCCGCCCTCTAGGACCAAATGGAACAAATGAATATATACATGAAAGAAGTAATTTTGGGGTCCAGACCTGGGATTTCATTGGTGTAGGGAAATACCAGGGAGAAAAATCTCTCTACCAATTGTTTTGCAATTTAAAGTCTTAGAGTTACCTGTGGCTCCAAGAAATCAAATGATTTGCCTGGGGTCACATGGTCAATTAGTGTCAAGAGAGAGAAAGAAAGGATATAATTTGAATTTTTGTGATTTTTACATTTTGTATAAATGTTTTTCCAGCCTTTTTTCTGGGCAAATATACTAATTATGGAAAGAAAAAAGCTTTTTAAAAAAAATACTTTCACAATAGCTATCCAATCTGGTGAATCCATTCAAATATTCTTGTCCCATAGTTGAATGGTGATAATTTTAACTCTTAAAATTCTTTTTTTTTTTTTTTTTTTTTTGCTTTTTGGAAGGGAGAGGGCAGGGTCATTGGGGTTAAGTGACTTGCCCAAGGTCACATGGCTAGTAAGTGTTAAGTGTCTGAGGTTGGATTTGAACTCAAGTCCTCCTAACTCCAGAGCCAGTGCTCTATTCACTGCATCCCAGCTCTTAAATTTCAAACCCTCTTTTAGCTTGAGGTCCAGGGCAAACAGCTTTTCTGGTCTCCCTCTTATGGACTTTGGGCAAGCTCTGGGAGACCGATTTCATAGTTTCACCTCTTTCCAGGTAATGGGAACTGGAAAAGGGAAGGAATTGGTTTTTTAAGGCCTATTTTGAATTAAGGTGGAGTAGTCTTGAGAGGAGAAAGGGAAGTAGCAATATCTCCTCCTTTTGGCAGAGGACTACCGAAGCATCTTTCTATGCAAAGACCCCAAAGCTGATCCCTTCCTCCACTTGACAGCAAATAGGCTTGGGTTGGCAGTGCATAAATAATACAATTATTTTCATTTGCATGAATGTCTTCCCATTTATGTCTAATTACCATGCAGCACAATAACGATTACACATATCATTAAATGTGTCACATTAACTTGCTTATAAATTTTATTTAACCTCCACCCAGTTACCCTGTTCACATATGTTCCATCTCCATAGTTTGTTGTTCAAATAGTCTGGTCTTACCTTCTTAAGTAAAATAAATTAGTATGCTTCTTTATCAGCACACTTAGATCTAAATAAAGGTAGTGTGGAGCTGCCCACATATAATCACTATAATTAGCCTATATTGTCATCCCAGATGTGTCAGCATCAGGGTAGGATTACATTCCTTTGTTGTATTAGGGGTTTGACTACTAAGATTTATGTCAGCCTAAAATTCTATGGGCCAGTCACTTTTTTAAACCTAGTAACCAGGATTAAAGGCACTGTGGCCAGAATCCCTGTTGGTAAAATGAGCAAAATATAGCTTCATTTTTGCTCATGGAAATATGTAGTCAATTAGGCTATAATGTGGTCCAGACTCCTTTTGATATTTTCAAATGAAAACATTCCAAGTTATTTATTTCCCTATGGTTGTTTCTAAGCACTCCCAGTAGCTGCTGTTTTTAATAATGCTCTTAAAGAGTGTGCGGTATTCTGGGTAGAAAGAGGGGTTGTAGAATTCTACAGGGTTGCCATGGGTCTTCCTCTTCTGTTATCACATGTCCTGAGTATAACTGTTAGATCTCACATTTGCTTAAATCCAAGGCTTTCACATACCCATTTCATTCATTCACAATATTCCCAGCCCTTTTCTGCACATCTAGAGGAAGTACAAGTGAGGGTAAGACCTCTTGTAAAGACCTCTTATAAAGATGCTTTTTCCTAGAAAGACTCTTACATGCATAGGAGGAAAGACCTGCCATTCATCTAATTGCTGAGTACTTCCCTTGTGCAGAAACCTGTGGTGAGTTCTGTAGACAGTAGAAAAGAAAAAAGAGACCAAGTTTCTACCCTAGAGCTGGTTAGAACTTTGCCGGGAAGAAAAGATGCAAATGCAAAGAAATTACATGAAAACAATTCTATAGCAATGTATCAGTCAATCCATAAATACTTATTGAATAACCCACACAGGACACTCCATTTCCCATCTCCAAACCTTTGCACAGCTTTTATTTCCCTTTTCTGGAAAATACTCCCTCCATACTACAGTCTTTCAGAATCCCTAATTTCTTTCAAAGCTCACCTCAAAAGCTACCTCATAGTTAAGTCTTTTCTGACTCCTTCTAGCTGCTACTGCCTCCCTCCCCCAAATCTTACATTTTTTTGTGTATTTATAGGTGTATATGTTACATATGTTATCTTTCCCTATGGAATGGAAACCCCTTGAGGCCAGGGACTGTTTGGGGTTTTTTTCTTTGTATCCCCAGCACCTAGTATAGTGCCTGATACTTTGTGTAAGCACGTAAATGCTTGTGCTCAGCCTTGAGCTAAGCTTGATGGGGGATGGGGAGGGTTATGGTAGAAGGTGGGCTAAGGAGTTTAAAATACAGTCTATGCTCTGGAGGAATTTGCATCCTCTTTGTAGAGAAAAGGAAAGGTTGCTCTAATATGCAGGATGATTTTTTTAAATTATTTTTTTGCTGAATTGAAGCAAATGTTCTCTTTATTTTTTTCTCTTTTAAATTATTTTCTTCTATTAACAAGCATTTATTTTCTCTCCCTCCCACCTCCCCTCCAAAATGTGTGTTTTTTAAAGTGCATTTTCCCCTATAGATTCCAACTTACATATATATATGAATTTTTTTCTAAATCACTTGGAATAATAGCAAATGAAACAAGACAGGGTATGACTACAGTGCCTGGTAAATTCTTGCAGTACAAACTCTAAATGCTACAAAAGTTCAGAAGCAAGAAACATCACAGTCAGGGAAGTCTTGGTGGAGGACAGGAGACTTTAGCTCAACCTAGAAGAACAAATAGGAGTTAGACAAGCAGAGGGAAAGAGGGAGGGCATTAGAATGGGAGATAGCAAAAGTGAAAGCATGGCAAAGCAATTGAGCCCAGTATGCACAGGACCAGAGAGAAGAGCAATTCTGCTGAGGTATAAGGCTCTTGTTAGGTCAGAATTATGATCAAGTCATGTAGGTTAGAAAGGGCTAGATCCTGGAGCACCCTGAAACCTAGAATGTGATTAGGCATGGGGAGAGAAAGGGGATAGGGGTTCAGGGGAAACCAAAAGAAGGTCTTGCCTTGTTTGCCTTCTCCTTAGGGAGGAAAAGAGTAGATAAAGACTTTGGAAGGTTGGCAACATGGGCTCCTGGAGCAAGGTCTGCTAGGCATATGGCCCTATGGGCCACTTGTTAAGGAGTTACCTTTGAACTTTCTAAAAGTCAATCAGCCAAACCTTCTTTTCTTTCTTCATTCTTCTGCAAACCAGATTGGGCACCACGGTCTATAATGTCCTGGTTTGTAGAGCTGCTGTCCCCGAGTAAAAAGAGCAGAGTCTCAAAACACCAATATTAGCTGTACTTCAGATCCCAGATCTAGGGAAGAAAAGAAGAGAAAAAGGTAATTGTCAGAATGATGACTTTCACTTTCCTGTCCTTTCACTCTCATATGTTTGCATTGGAACGAGTTGGCTTCTGAAATTTGGCTGGATAGCTTGCTTTCTCTTTCCCCCTCCCCCCTCCTCAATCCCTTCTGCTGCTCTTCAGGATCCATGTTAAGGAGAGATCCCACACACAATCCCACATACTGGAATCCAGCTTTGTACCCAGTTGTCCCAATCAATGACTGGTAGGAGGAAGACCTTACTGTGCTACAGAGATGAGAGCACTCGAGTTCTGCAACATCTTCCCCTAAAGATCCAAATCTTTCTCTTGTCTCAGACCCAGAACTACCCAACAGAGCTATATTTACAAGGTCCTGAATTGCCTAGGCAACTGGGACAGCCAAATCAGTCTCCATTTTCATACATGCTTTATGGTCTGGCAGCTGAGACATGAATATAAATAAGTACATATGTACTTTTTTCCCCCTTCATTTTGGCAGATGAGCCTGGACTTGCCTGGTTTTCATATCTGAGAATAGAATATCATCAGCGCTACTTCATGCAATGGAAAGAACATTGGATTTGGAATCAAAGGTCTTTGGTTTGAATTCCACTTCTGTCTCTGCTATTTACTTGCTGAATGACCTTTAGTAAATCTCACTTAACCTCTCTGGGCCTTGGTTTTCTCATCCCTAAAATGAAGGCATTGGACTAGATGGCTATTAACTTCTCTTCTAGTTCTCAATCTATGATTTAGTGATTGACCTAGGCTATTCCTATTGCTGCATGATGGCATTTCTTTTGGTATTGGTATGAATTGTTCACCACATTAGAGAGCCTCCTGTTTTCTCTTTTTTCCTCAAGGAAATACACACACCTTTATATACAGATACACTACATCCTTTAATACTTTTAAGTGTCTCCTTCTAACCTGAACCCTCCACCATCTTAAAAAGTTGCTGTGGTGGGAAAAAAAAAATCATCCCTTGGTGATCTAAATTTCACGCCAGCCAATCCCCTGGGAGTTTATGCTTCATATTAGAACTAAAGAAAACAAACATAAGTCATTGAATAATTAACAAAAGGTGATTTACCTGCCATAGCATAAGGATTTCCAACAAGCACAGGCACTTAGGCTACCAAGTTGATTGAGCTAAGAGAAGTTCTCTTGCTGGAGTTGCCCAGTGTGACTGGCCAAACATCAGAATGCCTTGAGCTCCTCACAGGTGTTTTATACTCAGGAGAGCAGCAAGTGATCTCAATAGCCTAAGCCATTTGGTAGTCCCCAGAGCGAATCAAGCCTCAAGGATTGCTTCAATGCCTTTTAAGTAAAAACTTGATTAATTTGCTTGGGGGGTGAGGGTTAGAACACTGCTCCTATCACACTGATATCAAACTCTTTTCTAATAAGTTCCATCTGCTCATTATCTGGACAAAGTAAGTTCTTCAAACTTAGATGGCACTCTATATACATGATCTCATTTGAGCGTCACAACAATTCTACATACAAACCTCATTCTGAGTATCTATCATATACCCAGGCATTACGGTGAATATAAAAAGAAAAGGCATAGTCCCTTACCCTCAATGCTCTCAGAGTGTAGTTGGAGAGAAAAGACCAACATATGTGAAACATAGAACTACATAAAAAAAACAATATAACTAAATGCTAAGTTAAAAATAATACTATATTCTAATTTATATCTCAGATTCTGATAGCTAGGAACCTTTAGTAGAACTCCTCATATTACTGGGATGCCATTGCACCAGGCCTAGAATCAGGAAGACCTGAGTTCAAATCCTGCCTCAGACACTAGCTCTGTGACCCTGGCAAGTCATTTAACCATTTGCTTTAGTTTCTTTATCTGTAGAATAGGAATAATAATAGCACCTCCTTCCCAGGGTTGTTGTTAGGATCAAATGAGATAATAATTGTAAAATGCTTAGCACAATGTCTGCATATAATAAGTACTATATAAATGTTGGCTCTTATCCTTTCTCATTGAATAACTGACTCATCTCCTTTTCTGATTATCAGACTCATTGATAATATATTTTACACAGCTTCTTGAGCAAAATTCATCGTTGGTGATATGAAGCAGGCCTTTCAGAAACGTCATACATTCTTTCATTATCCATTCTGTGAATCTCACTTTGGAATCTTCAGAGACTATGATATTTCATGATTTGCAGTCACATAAGATCAATACAACTATACTGGTACGAGAATGATAGATATTTCAGAGAGAAAATTGAGGTTATTTAAAGCACTGTATTATTGTTGTTATTCAGCCATTCAATTGTGGCCAACTCTTTGTGACCCCCATGGACCATAGCATACCAGGCCCTTCTGTCATTCACAATCTCTCAAAGGCTGGCCACGGTCAAATTCATTGTTTCCATCTATCCATTTTATCCTTTGCCATCCCTTTTCTTTTGACTTCAATCTTTCCTGATATCAAGCTCTTTTCTAATAAGTCCTGTCTTCTCATTATCTGGACAAAGTATTTAAAATTCAGCTTCAATATTTGACCTTCTAGTGAATTGTCTGAATTAATTTCTTTAAGTACTGACTGATTTGATCTCCTTGCTGTCCAAGGGACTCTCAAAAGTCTTCTCTAGCACCACAATTCAAAAGGGTTGATTCTGTAGACATCAGCTTTCATTATAGTCCAATTCTCATGGCCACACATTCATTGCTACTGGAAAAACCATTGTCTCGAACATATGAACCTTTGTTAGTAAGGTGATAGCTCTTCTTTTTAGTATACCATCCAGATTTGCCATATTTTTCCTTCCAAGGAGCAAACATCTTTTAGTTTCAAGGCTGCAGTCAACATCTGCAGCGATCTTTGAACCCAAGAATACAAAATCAGAAGCTGCTTCCCTTTTTTCTCCTTCTATTTGCCAGGAAATGATGGGATCAGTTACCAAGATCTTAGTTTCTCAGATGTTAATATTCAAGCTTTTACACCTTCCTTTTTTGCTTTCATGAAGAGGCTTCTTAATTCTTCTTCACTTTCTGCCATCAGAGTGGTGTCAACTGCATGTCTAAAATTGTTAATATTTCTCCCAACAACCTAAATTCCAACTTTTGATTCTTCCAGCCTGGCATTTCACATGATTTACTCTGCATATAAGTTAAATAGCCTTGTCATGCTCCTTTTCCAATCTTAAACCAATATACAGCCTTGTCATGCTCCTTTTCCAATCTTAAACCAATCAGTTGTTTCATTTTTTGTTCTGTTGCCTCTTGGCCCAAATACAGGTTCCTTAGGAGATAAGTAAGATGATCTGGTATTCATTGAGGACTTGCCACATTGCGTTGTGATCCATATAGTCAAAGGCTTTAGTGCAGTCAATAAAGCAGAAGTAAACGTTTTTTTGGAACTCCCTTGCTTTTGCTATAACCCAGTGAAAGTTGGCAATTTGGTCTCTAGTTCTTCTGCCTCTTCAAAAACCATCCTGCTTTTCCAGTAATTCTCAGCTCACATATAGCTAAAACCTAGCTTGCAGAATTTTAAGCACAATTGTTTATGTGAAATGAGTGCAATTGCTCAGTAATTTGAACATTCTTTGGCACTGTCTTCTGTAGGATTGGAATGTAAACTGATCTTTTCCAATCAAGTAACCACTGTTGTGTTTTCCAAATTTGCCAGCAGACTGAGCACTTTAACAGCATCATCTTTTAGAGTTTTAAATAGTTCAGCTAGAATGCCATCACCTCCACTAGCCTTATTGTTAGCAATGCTTCCTGAGACCCACTTGTCTTCATTCTTCAGGATGGATGGCTCCAGATCAGTAACCATCCTGGTTACTGATGGAGACAGTAAGATCTTCCTTTTATAGTTCGTTTGTGTATTCTGTGTATTCTTGCCACCTCTTCTTAATCTCTTTTGCTTCTGTTAAATCGCTACTATTTTTGTCTTTTATCATGCTCATTTTTGCATGAAACATTCCCTTGATAGCTCTAGTTTTCTTGAAGCCATCTTTCCCATTCTATTGTTTTCTTCTATTCCTTTGCATTGCTCCTTTAAGAAAACCTTATCTCTCCTTGCTATTCTCTGGAAGTCCATGTTCAGTTGCGTATATTTTTCTTTTTCTCTTTTACCTTGTCCTTTCCTTCATTGTAGAAGGAAGTGTAAGGAAGTAGGGAAAACCATCAGATCATATAGGTAGGACCCAAACAACAGGGAAAGCACTTTAGAATTTCCCAAATACAATCTCTCTCTCTCTTTCTCTTATTCAACCCTGGATCTAATCTATTGTCTATAAGCTATTTGTAAAGCCTTCTCAGACAGTTGTTTTCTTGTTTTTCTTTTTCTTCAGCATATTTTTTTCATTGTTACCTCCTATACTGTAAGAGGGGATATTATAGTATCTTGTTTTGCTCCCACAGAAGTTATTGGGAGATAATCAATAGCAGTGGGTAAGCTCACTTATCTCATTTTACTGAGGTAATGGCCATCCTGGCCCCAGGGGAAACTAGAAAGGTGAGGGCTTGACAAACAGCTCAGATCCCAGGCATCATGCCCAGGTCACAAATGCCCTCACTACCACACCTATGTCATCTGCATAAAGAGGGAAGGTCGGGAAATAAAGTGAGGAACTTGAGGAATTTCAATTAACCCTAACTCTACTAGGAAGGACAGAACTGTATAACCCCACTCCTGCCTGTGTCAGTGTGGGTATGTTCCTAGTGAGTACCACACCTGCTTCCTCCATGGAAGCATAATAAACGTCTTCCTCTGCCCACTGTTTCTGAGTTCTTTCAGTGAGAAGCTGTTTGCTATTTTAAGGGGTATATTACATGGACCTTCCTAAGGGCACCCAGGGAAGCAGTAGAGAGCAGAAGCTCATCCAGGCTAACTCTGACTCTGTCTGGGAAGTCCTGTGATCCCCACAAGAGTGTTTCTCACAACTACAATATTGCAAACCTCTGTTCATAGTTCTTCAAGCACCCTACCAGATCTAATCTCTTAAGTCTTATTTATCACATCCACTTCATATTCATAAGGGATGTTGTTTAGGTCATACCTATATGGTCTGCTGGTTTTCCCTACTTTCTTCAATCTATGTCTGAATTTTGTGATAAGAAGCTCATGATCTGATCTACAGTCAGCTCCAGGTCTTGTTTTAACCAACTGTATAGAATTGCTCCTCCTTTGGCTGTAAAGTATATAATCAATCTGATTTTTATATTGATGTGTAAGAAAGTAGGGAAAACCATCAGATCATATTCCCAAACAACAGGGAAAGCACTTTAGAATTTCCCAAATATAATCTCTCTCACTCTCTCTTTCTCTTAATCAATTCTGGATCTAATCCATTGTCTATAAAGAACATCTGTCCAATTTAAAAGTAGTGATGGACCAGATATATTAGCTCTCTAGCCAATCGCATATCATAGTGTGGATGACAGGTATTCTTTATCCACTTGGACTTTCCTGGGTGAAGTAAGTTCCCTTCTCAACTTCCTGAAAACACACCCATAGTTGGCCAATCTATGAGGGAAGATTGCTCCAAAATTCGAGCTAATTAAAAAAAAAACCTTTTATCTAAAGTTGATCTCCTCCTGTCAATTTTAATCTAGTTAATCAGTAAACATTTATTAAGTGCTTATTATGTGCCAAGCACTCTGCTAAGCACTAGGGACACAAAGAAAAGCAAAAATAGTCTTTGTCATCAAGAAACTTACATTATAATGCAGGAGGAAAATTCACAAATAACTGTACAAGACATATACTGTGTAAACAAAAAGCATTCACAAAGAGAAGGCACTAGCTGGGTGTGTGTATGTGTGTGGAGAAACAGAGAAAAATCTCCTTCAGAAAGTAGAAATTGAGCTTAATCTTGAAGAAAGTCGGTGAAACCTGGAGGTGAAGATGAGGAGGGAGAGCATTCCAGGTGGAGGACAGTCAGGTATGGAGTCAGGAGATGGAGTCTCATGTGAGGAAGGGGAAGTAGGCCAGTATGGTGGCATTGTGGAGGGCATGGAGGGAAATAAATTGTAAAAAGACTAGAAAGGTAGGAAGGGATCAGGTTGTAAAGGGCTTTAAATGCCAAAGCGCATTTTATATTTGATCCTAGAGATTAAAAAAAGAGTCATTGTCATTTATTGAGCAGTGGGGTAATATGGTCAGATAGATACTACAGGAAAATCACTTTGGCAGTTGAGTAGAGTGGGTAGGCTTGAGGCAGGGAGATGGACCAGAAGAAGGCTATTACAATAGCACAGGCAAACTGTGATGAGGGCCTGCGCCTCTGTGGTGACTGTGCCAGATGAGAAAATGGGAGGTTAGGAGAGATGCAGTGAAGGAAGAAGTAACAAGATTCGACAACAGATTGGATATGTGAGATAAATAAGAGTGAGGAGTCAGTGATGAAACAGGGGTTGTGAGTCTGGATGGTGAAGAATATGAGCCCCTGGAAATCATAGGAAAATGGGGAGAAAGGGAGGGGAAAAACCCTCTTTTTGTTGTGCTTTATATATTGAAATGTTCACATCTGTTTATAGTTGTTAAGTTCATAATAGAAAATTGTTTTTAAAATATTACATTAAAGTTTTGGTCACAAGAATAGCCACCGAGTCAGGAAAAAGTTCTATTTGATATTATATATATTTCTATCTGCCTTATCTCCCTATTATTTTATCATGGACATTTAATAATGATAATAACTATTACAATAGATAATAATTTATTATAACCTTACTGTGCCCAAGTAGCTGCCCCTTTTAGAAATGGGTCAGTCTTCTGGTCAAATGTCCTTGCTTTTACAGATAAAGAACCTGAGGCCTTTTGACTAGGTTCCCTCAACAAAGGCTATGCTTCTCCCATTATACTGCACTGCCTCTCTAGGTTAAAAGTTCCTTGAAGGTAGAAAGCACGTTTCCTTTATATGGACCAATACCATTTGGTCTGTGAGTTTTCAAAGGTTTCTGAAAACACCTTTTGGCAGATACAGGTTGGTGCACGGGCTGTTTCAATATGCTTGTCAGTACAAATTGATATTTCAAAACAAAAAAAATTATCAGATTGTGGCCACACTAACAGCTAGTTAGCCAGGAAAGCCTTCCACAGGATTTCTTCTCCTTCCTTTTCTCGTTCCACTCTTCTTGTCCTTCTTTCCTTCCATCCTCTCTCTCCTTCCTTCCCTCTTTTCTTCTTCCTTTCCCTTTCTTTTCATTTCCCGTCCTTTTGCAGAGCGTTGTCAAGGGCAGGAACGGTGGTCTGCCAGGGGGCGGGGGTGAGTGGGTTCATAGGTGGGGGAGCAAGAGACAGAACAGTGGGGCGTGGGGGCTGGGGGTGCAGCCTGGGAGAGCGGAATACGCCGCGGAAAGTTTTAGGTGCCTTGCGCGGCTCGGGGTTGCCGAGTCCCCCGAGGCACAGCTGCGCTCTCGGAAGCAGCCAGAGTCGGGCCCAGAACTGCTGCGCTGCACATCGGCCTGGTCCACAGCTAGGCTCCCACGCTGGAAGGGGCGTGGGGAAAGGAAGTCCGGGGCCTTCGGTCCAGAGCCTCGGCCCACTGTCCACTGGCCATGCCCGTGTGACAGAGCCCCGGGCGCCAGGACAAAGGGGGAGGCATTTCCCGAGCCGAGCCCGGGGTGGAAAAGGAAAGGTCTCTAGCTGCGCGGAGGCACTCCCTTCCACGTGGTGGCTGGCGGGGCTGGGGGAGAGGGAGGGGGCTCCTTTGTCTAGCCGGAGCCCTGACGTCCTCGCTCAGTCCTCCCTCCCTCCCCGCCCTCCCTTCCTCCCAGGATCTCAGGGCTGGGCCTCAGCCTGCGGCTCCCAGGACCACGGCTTAGGAGCATCCTCCACTCTTATCATGTTCCTAGGACCCCCTAGGCTAAAGACTGGGAGGGTCGTGCAGGCCGCACAGCCCTAGGGCTGGAGGCTTCTCCCCCTT